>OX578063.1:14910062-16127624 GCA_951215215.1 Andrena trimmerana | reverse complement strand
TAATTTCAACTAAAATTACTCAAATGCAGCTCCTCTATCAAAAAACCTGATATAATCCAGAAAAATCGAAGTTGGTTTCAACAAAATTTTTTAAAATTTCACAAAAATCTGTACAAAAATCCAAAAATTCGAAGTTAATTTCAACTAAAATTACTCAAATGCAGCTCTTTTATAAAAAAAACCTAACATATTCCAGAAAAATCGAAGTTGGTTTCAACAAAATTTTTTAAAATTTGACAAAAATCTGTACAAGAATCCAAAAATTCGAAGTTAATTTCAACTAAAATTACTCAAATGCAGCTCCTCTATCAAAAAAACTTTACATAATCCAGAAAAATCGAAGTTGGTTTCAACAAAATTTTTTAAAATTTGTCAAAAATCTGTACAAAAATCTAAAAATTAGAAGTTAATTTCAACTAAAATTACTCAAATGCAGCTCCTCTATAAAAAAAACCTAACATAATCCAGAAAAATCGAAGTAGGTTTAAACAAAATATTTAAAATTTGACAAAAATCTGTACAAAAATCCAAAAATTCGAAGTTATTTTCAACTAAAATTACTCAAATGCAGCTCCTCTATCAAAAAACCTAACATAATCCAGAAAAATCGAAGTTGGTTTCAACAAAAAATTTTTAAAATTTGACAAACATCTGTACAAAAATCCCAAAATTCGAAGTTAATTTCAACTAAAATTACTCAAATGCAGCTCCTCTATCAAAAAAACTTTACATAATCCAGAGAAATCGATGTTGGTTTCAACAAAATTTTTTAAAATTTGACAAAAATCTGTACAAAAATCCAAAAATTCGAAGTTATTTTCAACTAAAATTACTCAAATGCAGCTCCTCTATCAAAAAAACCTAACATAATCCAGAAAAATCGAAATAGGTTTAAACAAAATTTTTTAAAATTTGACAAAAATCTGTACAAAAATCCCAAAATTCGAAGTTAATTTCAACTAAAATTACTCAAATGCAGCTTCTCTATCCAAAAAACCTAACATAATCCAGAAAAATCGAAGTTGGTTTCAACAAAATTTTTTAAAATTTCACAAATATCTGTACAAAAAACCAAAAATTCGAAGTTAATTTCAACTAAAATTACTCAAATGCAACTCTTTTATCAAAAGAACCTAACATATTCCAGAAAAATCGAAGTTGGTTTCAACAAAATTTTTTAAAATTTGACAAAAATCTGTACAAAAATCCAAAAATTCGAAGTTAATTTCAACTAAAATTACTCAAATGCAGCTCCTCTATAAAAAAAAACCTAACATAATCCAGAAAAATCGAAGTAGTTTTAAATAAAATTTTTTAAAATTTGACAAAAATCTGTACAAAAATCCAAAAATTCGAAATTATTTTCAACAAAAATTACTCAAATGCAGCTCCTCTATCCAAAAAACCTAACATAATCCAGAAAAATCGAAGTTGGTTTCAACAAAATTTTTTAAAATTTGTCAATAATCTGTACAAGAATCCAAAAATTCGAAGTTAATTTCAACTAAAATTACTCAAATGCAGCTCCTCTATAAAAAAAAACCTAACATAATCCAGAAAAATCGAAGTAGGTTTAAACAAAATTTTTTAAAATTTGACAAACATCTGTACAAAAATCCCAAAATTCGAAGTTAATTTCAACTAAAATTACTCAAATGCAGCTTCTCTATCCAAAAAACCTAACATAATCCAGAAAAATCGAAGATGGTTTCAACAAAATTTTTTAAAATTTCACAAAAATCTGTACAAAAAACCAAAAATTCGAAGTTAATTTCAACTAAAATTACTCAAATGCAACTCTTTTATCAAAAAACCTAACATATTCCAGAAAAATCGAAGTTGGTTTCAACAAAATTTTTTAAAATTTGACAAAAATCTGTACAAAAATCCAAAAATTCGAAGTTAATTTCAACTAAAATTACTCAAATGCAGCTCCTCTATTAAAAAGAACCTAACATAATCCAGAAAAATCGAAGTAGTTTTAAATAAAATTTTTTAAAATTTGACAAAAATCTGTACAAAAATCCAAAAATTCGAAATTATTTTCAACTAAAATTACTCAAATGCAGCTCCTCTATCCAAAAAACCTAACATAATCCAGAAAAATCGTAGTTGGTTTCAACAAAATTTTTTAAAATTTGACAAAAATCTGTACCAAAATCCAAAAATTCGAAGTTAATGTCAACTAAAATTACTCAAATGCAGCTCCTCTATCAAAAAAAACCTAACATAATCCAGAAAAATCGAAGTTGGTTTCAACAAAATTTTTTATAATTTGACAAAAATCTGTACAAAAATCCATAAATTCGAAGTTAATTTCAACTAAAATTACTCAAATGCAGCTCCTCTATTAAAAAAACCTTACATAATCCAGAAAAATCGAAGTTGGGTTCAACAAAATTTTATAAAATTTTACAAAAATCTGCACAAATATCCAAAAATTCGAAGTTAATTACAACTAAAATTACTCAAATGCAGCTCCTCTATCAAAAAAACCTAACATAATCCAGAAAAATCGAAGTTGGTTCCAACAAAATTTTTTAAAATTTGACAAACATCTGTACAAAAATCCCAAAATTCGAAGTTAATTTCAACTAAAATTACTCAAATGCAGCTCCTCTATCAAAAAAACCTTACATAATCCAGAAAAATCGAAGTTGGCTTCAACAAAATTTTTTAAAATTTGACAAAAATCTGTACAAAAATCCAAAAATTCGAAGTTAATATCAACTAGAATTACTCAAATGCAGCTCCTCTACCAAAAAAACCAAACGTAATCCAGAATAATCAAAGTTGGTTTCAACAAAATTTTTTAAAATTTGACAAAAATCTGTACAAAAATCCAAAAATTCGAAGTTAATTTCAACTAAAATTACTCAAATGCAGCTCCTCTATCAAGAAAAACCTAACATAATCCAGAAAAATCGAAGTTGGTTTCAACAAAATTTTTTATAATTTGACAAAAATCTGTACAAAATTCCAAAAATTCGAAGTTATTTTCAACTAAAAATACTCAAATGCAGCTCCTCTATCAAAAAAACCTAACATAATCCAGAAAAATCGAAGTTGGTTCCAACAAAATTTTTTAAAATTTGACAAACATCTGTACAAAAATCCCAAAATTCGAAGTTAATTTCAACTAAAATTACTCAAATGCAGCTCCTTTATCAAAAAAACCTAACATATTCCAGAAAAATCGAAGTTGGTTTCAACAAAATTTTTTAAAATTTGACAAAAATCTGTACAAAAATCCAAAAATTCGAAGTTAATTTCAACTAAAATTACTCAAATGCAGCTCCTCTATCAAAAAAAACCTAACATAATCCAGAAAAATCGAAGTAGGTTTAAACAAAATTTTTTAAAATTTGACAAAAATTTGTATAAAAATCCAAAAATTCTAATTTATTTTCAACTAAAATTACTCAAATGCAGCACCTCTAACAAAAGAACTTTACATAATCCAGAAAAATCGAAGTTGGTTTCAACAAAATTTTTTAAAATTTCACAAAAATCTGTACAAAAATCCAAAAATTCGAAGTTAATTTCAACTAGAATTACTCAAATGCAGCTCCTCTATCAAAAAAACCTAACATAATCCAGAAAAATCGAAGTTGGGTTCAACAAAATTTTATAAAATTTAACAAAAATCTGCACAAAAATTCAAAAATTCGAAGTTAATTACAACTAAAATTACTCAAATGCAGCTCCTCTATCCAAAAAACCTAACATAATCCAGAAAAATCGAAGTTGGTTTCAACAAAATTTTTTAAAATTTGACAAAAATCTGCACAAAAATCCCAAAATTCGAAGTTAATTTCAACTAAAATTACTCAAATGCAGCTCCTCTATCAAAAAAACCTAACATAATCCAGAAAAATCGAAGTTGGCTTCAACAAAATTTTTTAAAATTTGACAAAAATCTGTACAAAAATCCAAAAATTCGAAGTTAATATCAACTAGAATTACTCAAATGCAGCTCCTCTACCAAAAAAACCAAACGTAATCCAGAATAATCAAAGTTGGTTTCAACAAAATTTTTTAAAATTTGAGAAAAATCTGTACAAAATTCCAAAAATTCGAAGTTAATGTCAACTAAAATTACTCAAATGCAGCTCCTCTATCAAGAAAAACCTAACATAATCCAGAAAAATCGAAGTTGGTTTCAACAAAATTTTTTATAATTTGACAAAAATCTGTACAAAATTCCAAAAATTCGAAGTTATTTTCAACTAAAAATACTCAAATGCAGCTCCTCTATCAAAAAAACCTAACATAATCCAGAAAAATCGAAGTTGGTTCCAACAAAATTTTTTAAAATTTGACAAACATCTGTACAAAAAACCAAAAATTCGAAGTTAATTTCAACTAGAATTACTCAAATGCAGCTCCTCTATCATAAAAACCTAACATAATCCAGAAAAATCGTAGTTGGTTTCAACAAAATTTTTTAAAATTTGACAAAAATCTGTACAAAAATCCAAAAATTCGATATCTTCGAATTTTTGGATTTTTGTACAGATTTTTGTCAAATTTTAAAAAATTTTGTTTAAACCTACTTCGATTTTTTTGGATTATGTTAGGTTTTTTTTGATAGAGGAGCTGCATTCGAGTAATTTTAGTTGAAAATAACTTCGAATTTTTGGATTTTTGTACAGATTTTTGTCAAATTTTAAAAAATTTTGTTGAAACCAACTACGATTTTTCTGGATTATGTTAGGTTTTTTTGATAGAGGAGCTGCATTTGAGTAATTCTAGTTGAAATTATCTTCGAATTTTTGGATTTTTGTTCAGAGTTTTGTCCAATTTTAAAAAATTTTGTTGAACCCAACTTCGATTTTTCTGGATTATGATAGGTTTTTATGATAGAGGAGCTGCATTTGAGTAATTCTAGTTGAAATTAACTTCGAATTTTTGGTTTTTTGCACAGATTTTTGTCAATTTTTAAAAAATTTTGTTGAAACCAACTTCGATTTTTCTGGATTATGATAGGTTTTTTTAATAGAGGAGCTGCATTTGAGTAATTTTAGTTGAAATTAACTTCGAATTTTGGGATTTTTGAACAGATGTTTGTCAAATTTTAAAAAATTTTGTTTAAACCAACTTCGATTTTTCTGGATTATGTTAGGTTTTTTTTGATAGAGGAGCTGCATTCGAGTAATTTTAGTTGAAAATAACTTCGAATTTTTGGATTTTTGTACAGATTTTTGTCAAATTTTAAAAAATTTTGTTGAAACCAACTTCGATTTTTCTGGATTATGTTAGGTTTTTTTGATAGAGGAGCTGCATTTGAGTAATTCTAGTTGAAATTATCTTCGAATTTTTGGATTTTTGTTCAGAGTTTTGTCCAATTTTAAAAAATTTTGTTGAACCCAACTTCGATTTTTCTGGATTATGATAGGTTTTTATGATAGAGGAGCTGCATTTGAGTAATTCTAGTTGAAATTAACTTCGAATTTTTGGTTTTTTGCACAGATTTTTGTCAATTTTTAAAAAATTTTGTTGAAACCAACTTCGATTTTTCTGGATTATGATAGGTTTTTTTAATAGAGGAGCTGCATTTGAGTAATTTTAGTTGAAATTAACTTCGAATTTTGGGATTTTTGAACAGATGTTTGTCAAATTTTAAAAAATTTTGTTTAAACCAACTTCGATTTTTCTGGATTATGTTAGGTTTTTTTGATAGAGGAGCTGCATTTGAGTAATTCTAGTTGAAATTAACTTCGAATTTTTGGATTTTTGTACAGATTTTTGTGAAATTTTAAAAAATTTTGTTGAAACCAACTTCGATTTTTCTGGATTATGTAAAGTTCTTTTGTTAGAGGTGCTGCATTTGAGTAATTTTAGTTGAAAATAAATTAGAATTTTTGGATTTTTATACAAATTTTTGTCAAATTTTAAAAAATTTTGTTTAAACCTACTTCGATTTTTCTGGATTATGTTAGGTTTTTTTTGATAGAGGAGCTGCATTTGAGTATTTTTAGTTGAAAATAACTTCGAATTTTTAGATTTTTGTACAGATTTTTGTCAAATTTTAAAAAATTTTGTTGAAACCAACTTCGATTTTTCAGGATTATGTAAAGTTTATTTGTTAGAGGAGCTGCATTTGATTAGTTTTAGTTGAAATTAACTTCAAATTTTTTGATTTTTGTACAGATTTTTGTCAAATTTTAAAAAATTTTGTTGAAACCAACTTCGATTACTCTGGATTACGTTAGGTTTTTTTGGTAACGGAGCTGCATTTGAGTATTTTTAGTTGAAAATAACTTCGAATTTTTGGATTTTTGTACAGATTTTTGTCAATTTTTAAAAAATTTTGTTGAAACCAACTTCGATTGTTCTGGATTATGTTAGGTTTTTTGGATAGAGGAGCTGCATTTGAGTAATTTTAGTTGAAATTAACTTCGATTTTTTGGATTTTTGTACAGATTTTTGTGAAATTTTAAAAAATTTTGTTGAAACCAACTTCGATTTTTCTGGATTATGTAAAGTTCTTTTGTTAGAGGTGCTGCATTTGAGTAATTTTAGTTGAAAATAAATTAGAATTTTTGGATTTTTATACAAATTTTTGTCAAATTTTAAAAAATTTTGTTTAAACCTACTTCGATTTTTCTGGATTATGTTAGGTTTTTTTTGATAGAGGAGCTGCATTTGAGTAATTTTAGTTGAAATTAAATTCGAATTTTTGGATTTTTGAACAGATTTTTCTCAAATTTTAAAAAATTTTGTTGAAGCCTATTTCGATTTTTCTGGATTATGTTAGGTTTTTTGATAGACGAGCTGCATTTGAGTAATTCTAGTTGAAATTAACTTCGATTTTTTGGATTTTTGTGCAGATTTTTGTAAAATTTTATAAAATTTTGTTAAACCCAACTTCGATTTTTCTGGATTATGTTAGGTTTTTTTGATAGAGGAGCTGCATTTGAGTAATTCTAGATGAAATTAACTTCGAATTTTTGGATTTTTGTACAGATTTTTGTCAAATTTTAAAAAATTTTGTTGAAACCAACTTCGATGTTTCTGGATTATGTAAAGTTTTTTTGTTAGAGGAGCTGCATTTGAGTAATTTTACTTGAAAATAACTTCGAATTTTTGGATTTTTGTACAGATTTTTGTCAATTTTTAAAAAATTTTGTTGAAACCAACTTCGATTTTTCTGGATTATGTTAGGTTTTTTGGATAGAGGAGCTGCATTTGAGTAATTTTAGTTGTAATTAACTTCGAATTTTTTGATTTTTGTGCAGATTTTTGTAAAATTTTATAAAATTTTGTTAAACCCAACTTCGATTTTTCTGGATTATGTTAGGTTTTTTTGATAGAGGAGCTGCATTTGAGTAATTCTAGTTGAAATTAACTTCGAATTTTTGGATTTTTGTACAGATTTTTGTCAAATTTTAAAAAATTTTGTTGAAACCAACTTCGATTTTTCTGGATTACGTTAGGTTTTTTTGATAGAGGAGCTGCATTTGAGTAATTTTAGTTGAAATTAACTTCGAATTTTGGGATTTTTGAACAGATGTTTGTCAAATTTTAAAAAATTTTGTTGAAACCAACTTCGATTTTTCTGGATTATGTTAGGTTTTTTTGATAGAGGAGCTGCATTTGAGTAATTCTAGTTGAAATTAACTTCGAATTTTTGGATTTTTGTACAGATTTTTGTAAAATTTTAAAAAATTTTGTTGAAACCAACTTCGATTTTTCTGGATTATGTAAAGTTCTTTTGTTAGAGGAGCTGCATTTGAGTAATTTTAGTTGACATTAACTTCGAATTTTTGGAATTTTGTACAGATTTTTCTCAAATTTTAAAAAATTTTGTTGAAACCAACTTTGATTATTCTGGATTACGTTTGGTTTTTTTGGTAGAGTAGCTGCATTTGAATAATTTTAGTTGAAATTAACTTCGAATTTTTGGATTTTGGTACAGATTTTTGTCAAATTTTAAAAAATTTTGTTGAAACCAACTTCGATTTTTCTGGATTATGTTAGGTTTTTTTGATAGAGGAGCTGCATTTGAGTATTTTTAGTTGAAAATAACTTCGAATTTTTGGATTTTTGTACAGATTTTTGTCAAATTTTAAAAAATTTTGTTGAAACCAACTTCGATTTTTCTGGATTATGTTAGGTTTTTTGGATAGAGGAGCTGCATTTGAGTAATTTTAGTTGTAATTAACTTCGAATTTTTGGATATTTTTGCAGATTGTTGTAAAATTTTATAAAATTTTGTTGAACCCAACTTCGATTTTTCTGGATTATGTTAGGTTTTTTTTATAGAGGAGCTGCATTTGAGTAATTTTAGTTGAAATTAACTTCGAATTTTTGGATTTTTGTACAGATTTTTGTCAAATTTTAAAAAATTTTGTTGAAACCAACTTCCATTTTTCTGGATTATGTTAGGTTTTTTGGATAGAGAAGCTGCATTTGAGTAATTTTAGTTGAAATTAACTTCGAATTTTGGGATTTTTGTACAGATGTTTGTCAAATTTTAAAAAATTATGTTTAAACCTACTTCGATTTTTCTGGATTATGTTAGGTTTTTTTGATAAAGGAGCTGCATTTGAGTAATTTTAGTTGAAATTAACTTCGAATTTTGGGATTTTTGTACAGATGTTTGACAAATTTTAAAAAATTTTGTTGGAACCCACTTCGATTTTTCTGGATTATGTTAGGTTTTTTTGATAGAGGAGCTGCATTTGAGTATTTTTAGTTGAAAATAACTTCGAATTTTTGGATTTTTGTACAGATTTTTGTCAAATTTTAAAAAATTTTGTTTAAACCTACATCGATTTTTCTGGATTATGTTAGGTTTTTTTTGATAGAGGAGCTGCATTTGAGTAATTTTAGTTGAAATTAACTTCGAATTTTTGGATTTTTGTACAGATGTTCGTCAAATTTTAAAAAATTTTGTAGGAAACAACTTCGATTTTTCTGGATTATGTTTGGTTTTTTTGATAGAGGAGCTGCAAGTGAGTAATTTTAGTTGAAATTAACTTCGAATTTTTGGATTTTTGTACAGATTTTTGTCAAATTGTAAAAAATTTTGTTTAAACCTACTTCGATTTTTCTGGATTATGTTAGGTTTTTTTGATAGAGGAGCTGCATTTAAGTAATTTTAGTTGAAATTAACTTCGAATTTTGGGATTTTTGTACAGATGTTTGTCAAATTTTAAAAAATTTTGTTGAAACCAACTTCGATTTTTCTGGATTATGTTAGGTTTTTTTGATAAAAGAGTTGCATTTGAGTAATTTTAGTTGAAATTAACTTCGAATTTTGGGATTTTTGTACAGATGTTTGTCAAATTTTAAAAAATTTTGTTGGAACCAACTTCGATTTTTCTGGATTATGTTAGGTTTTTTTTTTATAGAGGAGCTGCATTTGAGTAATTTTAGTTGAAATTAACTTCGAATTTTTGGATTTTTGTGCAGATTTTTGTCAAATTTTAAAAAATTTTGTTTAAACCTACTTCGATTTTTCTGGATTATGTTAGGTTTTTTTTTTAGAGGAGCTGCATTTGAGTAATTTTAGTTGAAATTAACTTCGAATTTTTGGATTTTTGTACAGATTTTTGTCAAATTTTAAAAAATTTTGTTTAAACCTACTTCGATTTTTCTGGATTATGTTAGGTTTTTTTGATAGAGGAGCTGCATTTGAGTAATTTTAGTTGAAAATAACTTCGAATTTTTGGATTTTTGTACAGATTTTTGTCAAATTTTAAAAAATTTTGTTTAAACCTACTTCGATTTTTCTGGATTATGTTAGGTTTTTTTTTATAGAGGAGCTGCATTTGAGTAATTTTAGTTGAAATTAACCTCGAATTTTTGGATTTTTGTACAGATTTTTGTCAAATTTTAAAAAATTTTGTTTAAACCTACTTCGATTTTACTGGATTATGTTAGGTTTTTATGATAGAGGAGCTGCATTTGAGTAATTTTAGTTGAAATTAACTTCGAATTTTTGGATTTTTGTACAGATTTTTGTGAAATTTTAAAAAATTTTGTTGAAACCAACTTCGATTTTTCTTGATTATGTTAGGTTTTTTGGATAGAGAAGCTGCATTTGAGTAATTTTAGTTGAAATTAACTTCGAATTTTGGGATTTTTGTACAGATGTTTGTCAAATTTTAAAAAATTTTGTTTAAACCTACTTCGATTTTTCTAGATTATGTTAGGTTTTTTTTTATAGAGGAGCTGCATTTGAGTAATTTTAGTTGAAATTAACTTCGAATTTTTGGATTTTTATACAGATTTTTGTCAAATTTTAAAAAATTTTGTTTAAACCTACTTCGATTTTTCTGGATTATGTTAGGTTTTTTTTGATAGAGGAGCTGCATTTGAGTAATTTTAGTTGAAATTAACTTCGAATTTTTGGATTTTTGTACAGATTTTTGTCAAATTTTAAAAAATTTTGTTTAAACCTACTTCGATTTTTCTGGATTATGTTAGGTTTTTTGGATAGAGGAGCTGCATTTGAGTAATTTTAGTTGAAATTAACTTCGAATTTTTGGATTTTTGTACAGATTTTTGTCAAATTTTAAAAAATTTTGTTTAAACCTACTTCGATTTTTCTGGATTATGTTAGGTTTTTTTTGATAGAGGAGCTGCATTTGAGTAATTTTAGTTGAAATTAACTTCGAATTTTTGGATTTTTGTACAGATTTTTGTCAAATTTTAAAAAATTTTGTTTAAACCTACTTCGATTTTTCTGGATTATGTTAGGTTTTTTGGATAGAGGAGCTGCATTTGAGTAATTTTAGTTGAAATTAACTTCGGATTTTTGGATTTTTGTACAGATTTTTGTCAAATTTTAAAAAATTTTGTTTAAACCTACTTCGATTTTTCTGGATTATGTTAGGTTTTTTTGATAGAGGAGCTGCATTTGAGTAATTTTAGTTGAAATTAACTTCGAATTTTGGGATTTTTGTACAGATTTTTGTCAAATTTTAAAAAATTTTGTTTAAACCTACTTCGATTTTTCTGGATTATGTTAGGTTTTTTTTGATAGAGGAGCTGCATTTGAGTAATTTTAGTTGAAATTAACTTCGAATTTTTGGATTTTTGTACAGATTTTTGTCAAATTTTAAAAAATTTTGTTGAAACCAACTTCGATTTTTCTGGATTATGTTAGGTTTTTTTGATAGAGGAGCTGCATTTGAGTAATTTTAGTTGAAAATAACTTCGAATTTTTGGATTTTTGTACAGATTTTTGTCAAATTTTAAAAAATTTTGTTTAAACCTACTTCGATTTTTCTGGATTATGTTAGGTTTTTTTTTATAGAGGAGCTGCATTTGAGTAATTTTAGTTGAAATTAACTTCGAATTTTTGGATTTTTGTACAGATTTTTGTCAAATTTTAAAAAATTTTGTTTAAACCTACTTCGATTTTTCTGGATTATGTTAGGTTTTTTTTTTTAGAGGAGCTGCATTTGAGTAATTTTAGTTGAAATTAACTTCGAATTTTTGGATTTTTGTACAGATTTTTGTCAAATTTTAAAAAATTTTGTTTAAACCTACTTCGATTTTTCTGGATTATGTTAGGTTTTTTTGATAGAGGAGCTGCATTTGAGTAATTTTAGTTGAAAATAACTTCGAATTTTTGGATTTTTGTACAGATTTTTGTCAAATTTTAAAAAATTTTGTTTAAACCTACTTCGATTTTTCTGGATTATGTTAGGTTTTTTTTTATAGAGGAGCTGCATTTGAGTAATTTTAGTTGAAATTAACCTCGAATTTTTGGATTTTTGTACAGATTTTTGTCAAATTTTAAAAAATTTTGTTTAAACCTACTTCGATTTTACTGGATTATGTTAGGTTTTTTTGATAGAGGAGCTGCATTTGAGTAATTTTAGTTGAAATTAACTTCGAATTTTTGGATTTTTGTACAGATTTTTGTAAAAATTTAAAAAATTTTGTTGAAACCAACATCGATTTCTCTGGATTATGTAAAGTTTTTTTGATAGAGGAGCTGCATTTGAGTAATTTAAGTTGAAATTAACTTCGAATTTTTGGATTTTTGTACAGATTTTTGTCAAATTTTAAAAAATTTTGTTGAAACCAACTTCGATTTTTCTGGAATATGTTAGGTTTTTTTGATAAAAGAGCTGCATTTGAGTAATTTTAGTAGAAATTAACATCGAATTTTTGGATTTTTGTACAGATTTTTGTGAAATTTTAAAAAATTTTGTTGAAACCAACTTCGATTTTTCTTGATTATGTTAGGTTTTTTGGATAGAGAAGCTGCATTTGAGTAATTTTAGTTGAAATTAACTTCGAATTTTGGGATTTTTGTACAGATGTTTGTCAAATTTTAAAAAATTTTGTTTAAACCTACTTCGATTTTTCTAGATTATGTTAGGTTTTTTTTTATAGAGGAGCTGCATTTGAGTAATTTTAGTTGAAATTAACTTCGAATTTTTGGATTTTTGTACAGATTTTTGTCAAATTTTAAAAAATTTTGTTTAAACCTACTTCGATTTTTCTGGATTATGTTAGGTTTTTTTTGATAGAGGAGCTGCATTTGAGTAATTTTAGTTGAAATTAACTTCGAATTTTTGGATTTTTGTACAGATTTTTGTCAAATTTTAAAAAATTTTGTTTAAACCTACTTCGATTTTTCTGGATTATGTTAGGTTTTTTGGATAGAGGAGCTGCATTTGAGTAATTTTAGTTGAAATTAACTTCGAATTTTTGGATTTTTGTACAGATTTTTGTCAAATTTTAAAAAATTTTGTTTAAACCTACTTCGATTTTTCTGGATTATGTTAGGTTTTTTTGATAGAGGAGCTGCATTTGAGTAATTTTAGTTGAAATTAACTTCGAATTTTGGGATTTTTGTACAGATTTTTGTCAAATTTTAAAAAATTTTGTTTAAACCTACTTCGATTTTTCTGGATTATGTTAGGTTTTTTTTGATAGAGGAGCTGCATTTGAGTAATTTTAGTTGAAATTAACTTCGAATTTTTGGATTTTTGTACAGATTTTTGTCAAATTTTAAAAAATTTTGTTGAAACCAACTTCGATTTTTCTGGAATATGTTAGGTTTTTTTGATAAAAGAGCTGCATTTGAGTAATTTTAGTAGAAATTAAGGGGGTAGACACGTCACGTGACCTGGCCGATTCGGCAGGTCGGTATTACAGCAGGTTTTTTCTGCACAGAAATGGTAATACCGATAGATCGCCGATTGCCCGGTAAACGCGAGATGGAGCCGTTTGCTATTTCCGTATTTTATTCTGAATCAGGAAAGAAATTCTCAGCTGTTGCGTTGTACTTATAAAAATTTAAACGGAAGTCGGCTGGTACTGCAAACGTAGAAAATTCATTGTACATTTTAATTACTTGAAATGTGCTTATGCCACAATATTCTACGTTAGCAGTAAGGAATTATAAGTGAAAAGGAAAAATAGATGAGGGGATGTCCTCAGAAAATGAAGTTTGTTAGGTTAAACATTTATTTACTAGCAAAGCACCGAAACAGAACATGAAATACACTTATTACACGTCCTATGCAGAAAGCAGTTATGAACAAACATTATATTTAAAATTGTAAGGAATCGATTGACGTCACTTTTGCAAAGATCTGATTAGAAATTGCAGAACTTCAGATTCGTCACTGCTTAGCGTGCACCATTGTATAGTCCCGCTGGTTTCGAGCGTCGAAGCCCACGAAACTCAGCGAGACACATGATTGTTGGCGAGCATTGCGTTTGACGACTCTAGCTAGAGAATCATCCCGTATAAATGCTAAGAAACGATAGTGTGAAGCGGCGTGCGGTTCAACTGCACATTGACAATATCGTAGATTCTAGGGCCTACAATATTAGCTCCGTAATACGATGTTCTTCACCAGAGCACTGTATTACTGATGAAAATGATGCCAAACATGGAGCAATTCGGCCTATTTTTAGTGAACGTAGTGTGTGTGTGTGTGTCCTAATCATGTATTCATAAGAAAAAATAGATCGAATTGCTTCGCAACTCGACTTATTTTCGTGGACATAAACTCACCAATCCATCGGTGGTAACACTCTTATCAAGGTGTAATGAGAAATATGAACATATTCATATTCAGTACTGGATGACTCAAGTCGCCGTCGACTGAGGGCTCTAATAAATGTGCATTTATTTGGGAAACCAAAGCCGCGTCACTCGTGACACCTATTCGCGAACAGATATATGTATGTACGAGAAGAAGCAATGCAATTTCCCGATGACTTGAAGCAACATTTCAATAGGTAAATGCATGAAACTCTGGGATCAGGAATTCCCAACCAAGATGATGCATATGTAAGAACTGGCGAAATTCAACAATAGTTTGTCATCTAAATTTTACAATTAAAGTATTTATTTGACGCGAATATGTAAAGTTTGTCAGAAAAGTTTTTCTCGATTTGAGTTCTATAGAAGGTTGACTTTCCTTCGCCATGCAAAGTCCTCTCTTGTCCTTCACGCTGGCAATAATGCAAGTCGCTCAGTTTCGTGGGTTTCGACGCTCGAATTCAGCGGGGCCACACAATGTTACGCACTAAGCAGTGACAAATCGTCAGTTCTGCATTTTTAATCAGATCTTTGCGAAAGTGACGTGAATCGATTCGTCACGTTTTCTCGATCAAATTGGCCCCAAAAATGATATTATTCGGACCATAATTAAGGTAATTACGCGAAAATTTGTTTGCAGAATTGGAAGCCCGTTTCGTTAAAAATAGTCTGATTTAAATTATTTTCTGTCAATTTAATCGGTTGAATGCCAGGAATCCATTTGTGTCACTTTCATATTGATACGATGATAAAAAAAACAAATTGTGTTCCTATATAATCGATGACACATCGCCGAGCAACGGCGATCTCGTGCGACTCGGGCAACAAAGGTTCTCGTCGGTTATTCGAGCATCTACGATCGTTACGGGCTCGGTTTCGTGTACACGACAATACGGACTTTTCGCTATCCCCACCACTTCTGTCTCACTCTTGTCCGCCGAAGGCGAGCGCGAGATGGCAAGAGAGCGAGCGAAGGCACTGACAGCGAGCGAGGACAGTACGAGATAGACGACGCGTTGATATTTTGTCTCGCTCCGTTTTTCGGACGCCTGACACTCCGTCCTTTGTGTGCGTGACGGGCGTACGCGATGGTCGCAAGCGCTTACGGTGAGCACGGGACCCGCTTCGCAAAATCTTGACGCAGGCCAGGCATAAGTCTTTTTTGCGCCCTAGGCGAACTTGTCAAATTGCGCCCTTTATTATATTACATTTATTTGAGATTATTTATGACTTTACTCTGTAAAATTAGGCAACTGCTAGGGCGTAAGATTGACAAGAGGCGCAAAATGGCCTTTTCATTGTTGACATTGTTGAAAATAAATTTTTAAATAAAATACTACAAATTATATTACAACGGTTTTAAACTACGAGTAAAAGTTTAGAGTAAGGTCATGAAGAAGCTGAATTAAATGTTTTATAATAAATGGCGGAATTTGGCAAGCTCGATTATGTCGCAAAAAAGACTCGTGCCGTGCCTGGCTATCTGACCGTGGCGCGCATGCGTCGAACAGTCACGATTCCATCTGAGCGCTCGCGCCCGTCGTGCACGCAAAGCGTTCCATCCCGCTCCCCCTTTCGGCCAGAAAGAAGCGAGAAACTCAGCCTCGGAATTGGGCTTCATTCATGATACAGGCTCAACGCCGGTCCCGACCAGCGAGCGGCTAACGAGACTTTACATTTACATTCAGATATATTGGCCGGTGCGTTTCGTAACGCGTATTCTCCCACCATAGGTACCGCTTGCCTGCCTCGGTGCTCCTGTTTGCAACGTTTTCTGACTCGCTCTCGTTCCATCTCATTCTCGCCTTCGCAGAACAAGAGTGAGCCAGGTGATGGGGTTAGCGCCAAGCTTCTAGTGTGTATAGGCCAAACCGAGTTGTCAGCATAGAAATACACATCAGAATAGGTGTGCCTTAGCTCCGAAAAAATTCAGGAGCTTTATTGGTCTGAACATTGATTCTTTCTCGATAGCTTCATCTCGTATTGGGCATAACAGCCACACGGCTACGTTCAGACGGAGCCGAGCAGCATTCCCGTTACCCCACCATACTCCTCGATCGCTGTTCGCGAAAACGAATTGACCGGCCAATATATCTGAATACGACCTTAGGATAAAGATATAATGAAAGATGAAAAATTATTCGAAGCCCAAGATGAAAGGCCTTCGAATAAACAGAGAAAACTAATAAATACCCGAAGCTAAATAGAATTTTAGATTTCGGGTACACACACCCTACCCCAAACCTCGTGTCGATCAGTCACTGGGACCATTCGGAAGTATATTCTTTTATTTAAATAATGCCCATCTCTGCATAGGACCGTAAAGAATTGCAAAAAAATTCAGGGAGTCAACTGTTGACTGATTTGGAGACTTTTCCTTGTTGTATGTTATATACAATAGTCGGAAGAATAATAATAAGAGCAATAATTGCAAATAATTGCTGTAACTTCCACATTCTGATAATATGATATCAGTAAATCAATATTTCCAGTATTAGTAAAAAAGTTCCAATCTCTTTTTTTTATTTTAAATAATGTGGCCATATAATTATAACATAAATTCGACAGCGATTTCAAGTGATGTATGTATTACAATAAAAGCGTTAATTTAGTAAATGTACACAGTTCCCAACAGTTATATGCCTAAAATGCATATAACCTAACCTACAATCGTCCGAAAATTCATACATTGACTGCATCACGCTTTTACTGTGGCTTGTGTATCCAGCTAACGCTTCAGTTTTGCTCTGATTCCACGTCGGCAGTCCTCCCGAGTAGGCGCCATCTCGTGTCCACTAGCTGAACTAAATTTGTCACGTGACTTGCTCTGTATTATCGCCAATATGGCGGAACTCGTATTTGGGACTGCAGTCACGATTTTTCACTATTCGTCCTTATATGAGCAAATTTGGAGCTGGTTTAGGACTCATTCGAAAGAGGAAGGTTCAATGCAGAGCGCTCTACTCACCGTTTCAGTCACAAAGCTCTTTTAGTGACCTAAAACTGCTTGGATTCTGCGGGTGTATTTTGTTGACTTTTGCTCTACTTTGGACACTCATATTATTAGATATCAACACAATCTCGTTGAATCATGAGAAGAGCGCTATGCATTGAACCTTGCTCTTTCGAATGAGTCCTAACCTAGCCCAAAATCTGCTCATATAAGGACGAATGATGAAAAATCCCAACTCCCTGTTTCGGGCCAGATTGTGTCGGTATACAGCGCGCTGCATTACCCGTGTCTACCCCCTTAACTTCGAATTTTTGGATTTTTGTACAGATTTTTGTCAAATTTTAAAAAATTTTGTCGAAACCAACTTCGATTTTTCTGGATTATGTTAGGTTTTTTGGATAGAGGAGCTGCATTTGAGTAATTTTAGTTGAAAATAATTTCGAATTTTTGGATTTTTGTACAGATTTTTGTCAAATTTTAAAAAATTTTATTTAAAACTACTTCGATTTGTCTGGATTATGTTAGGTTTTTTTGATAGAGGAGCTGCATTTGAGTAATTTTAGTTGAAATTAACTTCGAATTTTTGGATTCTTGTACAGATTTTTGTCAAATTTTAAAAAATTTTGTTTAAACCTACTTCGATTTTTCTGGATTATGTTAGGTTTTTTTTGATAGAGGAGCTGCATTTGAGTAATTTTAGTTGAAATTAACTTCGAATTTTTGGATTTTTGTACAGATTATTGTCAAATTTTAAAAAAAATTGTTTAAACCTACTTAAATTTTTCTGGATTATGTTAGGTTTTTTTTTTATAGAGGAGCTGCATTTGAGTAATTTTAGTTGAAATTAACTTCGAATTTTTGGATTTTTGTACAGATTTTTGTGAAATTTTAAAAAATTTTGTTGAAACCAACTTCGATTTTTCTGGATTATGTTAGGTTTTTTGGATAGAGGAGCTGCATTTGAGTAATTTTAGTTGAAAATAACTTCGAATTTTTGGATTTTTGTACAGATTTTTGTCAAATTTTAAAAAATTTTGTTTAAACCTACTTCGATTTTTCTGGATTATGTTAGGTTTTTTTTTATAGAGGAGCTGCATTTGAGTAATTTTAGTTGAAATTAACCTCGAATTTTTGGATTATTGTACAGATTTTTGTCAAATTTTAAAAAATTTTGTTTAAACCTACTTCGATTTTACTGGATTATGTTAGGTTTTTTTGATAGAGGAGCTGCATTTGAGTAATTTTAGTTGAAATTAACTTCGAATTTTTGGATTTTTGTACAGATTTTTGTAAAAATTTAAAAAATTTTGTTGAAACCAACATCGATTTCTCTGGATTATGTAAAGTTTTTTTGATAGAGGAGCTGCATTTGAGTAATTTAAGTTGAAATTAACTTCGAATTTTTGGATTTTTGTACAGATTTTTGTCAAATTTTAAAAAATTTTGTTGAAACCAACTTCGATTTTTCTGGATTATGTTAGGTTTTTTTGATAGAGGAGCTGCATTTGAGTAATTCTAGTTGAAATTAACTTCGAATTTTTGGATTTTTGTACAGATTTTTGTCAAATTTTAAAAAATTTTGTTGAGACCAACTTCTTTTTTTCTGGATTATGTTAGGTTTTTTTTTTATAGAGGAGATGCATTTGAGTAATTTTAGTTGAAATTAACTTCGAATTTTTGGATTTTTGTACAGATTTTTGTCAAATTTTAAAAAATTTTGTTGAAACGAACATCGATTTTTCTGGATTATGTTAGGTTTTTTGGATAGAGGAGCTGCATTTGAGTAATTTTAGTTGAAAATAACTTCGAATTTTGGGATTTTTGTACAGATGTTTGTCAAATTTTAAAAAATTTTGTTGAAACCAACTTCGATTTTTCTGGATTATGTTAGGTTTTTTGGATAGAGGAGCTGCATTTGAGTAATTTTAGTTGTAATTAAATTCGAATTTTTGGATTTTTGAACAGATTTTTCTCAAATTTTAAAAAATTTTGTTGAAGCCTATTTCGATTTTTCTGGATTATGTTAGGTTTTTTTGATAGACGAGCTGCATTTGAGTAATTCTAGTTGAAATTAACTTCGATTTTTTGGATTTTTGTCAAATTTTAAAAAATTTTGTTGAAACCAACTTCGATTTTTCTGGATTATTTTAGGTTTTTTGGATAGAGGAACTGCATTTGAGTAATTTTAGTTGTAATTAACTTCGAATTTTTGGATTTTTGTACAGATTTTTGTCAAATTTTAAAAAATTTTGTTGAAACCAACTTCTTTTTTTCTGGATTATGTAAAGTTTTTTTGATAGAGGAGCTGCATTTGAGTAATTTTAGTTGAAAATAACTTCGAAATTTTGGATTTTTGTACAGATTTTTGTCAAATTTTAAAAAATTTTGTTGAAACCAACATCGATTTTTCTGGAATATGTTAGGTTTTTTTGATAGAGGAGCTGCATTTGAGTAATTTTAGTTGAAATTAACTTCGAATTTTTGGATTTTTGTACAGATTTTTGTCAAATTTTAAAAAATTTTGTTTAAACCTACTTCGATTTTTTTGGATTATGTTAGGTTTTTTGATAGAGGAGCTGCATTTGAGTAATTTTAGTTGAAATTAACTTCGAATTTTTGGATTTTTGCACAGATTTTTGTCAAATTTTAAAAAAATTTGTTGAAACCAACTTCGATTTTTCTGGATTATGTTAGGTTTTTTTGATACAGGAGCTGCATTTGAGTAATTCTAGTTGAAATTAACTTCGAATTTTTGGATTTTTGTACAGATTTTTGTCAAATTTTAAAAAAATTTGTTGAAACCAACATCGATTTTTCTGGAATATGTTAGGTTTTTTTGATAGAGGAGCTGCATTTGAGTAATTTTAGTTGAAATTAACTTCGAATTTTTTGATTTTTGTACAGGTTTTTGTAAAATTTTTAAAAATTTTGTTGAAACCAACTTCGATTTTTCTGGATTATGTTAGGTTTTTTGGATAGAGGAGCTGCATTTGAGTAATTTTAGTTGTAATTAAATTCGAATTTTTGGATTTTTGTACAGATTTTTGTCAAATTTTAAAAAATTTTGTTGAGACCAACTTCTTTTTTTCTGGATTATGTTAGGTTTTTTTTTTATAGAGGAGATGCATTTGAGTAATTTTAGTTGAAATTAACTTCGAATTTTTGGATTTTTGTACAGATTTTTGTCAAATTTTAAAAAATTTTGTTGAAACGAACATCGATTTTTCTGGATTATGTTAGGTTTTTTTGATAGAGGAGCTGCATTTGAGTAATTTTAGTTGAAAATAACTTCGAATTTTGGGATTTTTGTACAGATGTTTGTCAAATTTTAAAAAATTTTGTTGAAACCAACTTCGATTTTTCTGGATTATGTTAGGTTTTTTGGATAGAGGAGCTGCATTTGAGTAATTTTAGTTGTAATTAAATTCGAATTTTTGGATTTTTGAACAGATTTTTCTCAAATTTTAAAAAATTTTGTTGAAGCCTATTTCGATTTTTCTGGATTATGTTAGGTTTTTTTGATAGACGAGCTGCATTTGAGTAATTCTAGTTGAAATTAACTTCGATTTTTTGGATTTTTGTCAAATTTTAAAAAATTTTGTTGAAACCAACTTCGATTTTTCTGGATTATTTTAGGTTTTTTGGATAGAGGAACTGCATTTGAGTAATTTTAGTTGTAATTAACTTCGAATTTTTGGATTTTTGTACAGATTTTTGTCAAATTTTAAAAAATTTTGTTGAAACCAACTTCTTTTTTTCTGGATTATGTAAAGTTTTTTTGATAGAGGAGCTGCATTTGAGTAATTTTAGTTGAAAATAACTTCGAAATTTTGGATTTTTGTACAGATTTTTGTCAAATTTTAAAAAATTTTGTTGAAACCAACATCGATTTTTCTGGAATATGTTAGGTTTTTTTGATAGAGGAGCTGCATTTGAGTAATTTTAGTTGAAATTAACTTCGAATTTTTGGATTTTTGTACAGATTTTTGTCAAATTTTAAAAAATTTTGTTTAAACCTACTTCGATTTTTTTGGATTATGTTAGGTTTTTTGATAGAGGAGCTGCATTTGAGTAATTTTAGTTGAAATTAACTTCGAATTTTTGGATTTTTGCACAGATTTTTGTCAAATTTTAAAAAAATTTGTTGAAACCAACTTCGATTTTTCTGGATTATGTTAGGTTTTTTTGATACAGGAGCTGCATTTGAGTAATTCTAGTTGAAATTAACTTCGAATTTTTGGATTTTTGTACAGATTTTTGTCAAATTTTAAAAAATTTTGTTGAAACCAACATCGATTTTTCTGGAATATGTTAGGTTTTTTTGATAGAGGAGCTGCATTTGAGTAATTTTAGTTGAAATTAACTTCGAATTTTTTGATTTTTGTACAGGTTTTTGTAAAATTTTTAAAAATTTTGTTGAAACCAACTTCGATTTTTCTGGATTATGTTAGGTTTTTTGGATAGAGGAGCTGCATTTGAGTAATTTTAGTTGTAATTAAATTCGAATTTTTGGATTTTTGAACAGATTTTTCTCAAATTTTAAAAAATTTTGTTGAAGCCTATTTCGATTTTTCTGGATTATGTTAGGTTTTTTTGATAGACGAGCTGCATTTGAGTAATTCTAGTTGAAATTAACTTCGATTTTTTGGATTTTTGCACAGATTTTTGTCAAATTTTAAAAAATTTTGTTGAAACCAACTTCGATTTTTCTGGATTATTTTAGGTTTTTTGGATAGAGGAGCTGCATTTGAGTAATTTTAGTTGTAATTAACTTCGAATTTTTGGATTTTTGTACAGATTTTTGTCAAATTTTAAAAAATTTTGTTTAAATCTACTTCGATTATTCTGGATTATGTTAGGTTTTTTTGATAGAGGAGCTGCATTTGAGTAATTTTAGTTGAAATTAACTTCGGATTTTTTGATTTTTGTACAGTTTTTTGTCAAATTTTAAAAAATTTTGTTGAAACCAACATCGATTTTTCTGGATTATGTTAGGTTTTTTTGATAGAGGAGCTGCATTTGAGTAATTTTAGTTGAAAATAACTTCGAATTTTTGGATTATTGTACAGATTTTTGTCAAATTTTAAAAAATTTTGTTGAAACCAACATCGATTTTTCTGGAATATGTTAGGTTTTTTTGATAAAGGAGCTGCATTTGAGTAATTTTAGTTGAAAATAACTTCGAATTTTTGGATTTTTGTACAGATTTTTGTCAAATTTTAAAAAATTTTGTTTAAATCTACTTCGATTTTTCTGGATTATGTTAGGTTTTTTTGATAGAGGAGCTGCATTTGAGTAATTTTAGTTGAAATTAACTTCGAATTTTTGGATTTTTGTACAGATTTTTGTCAAATTTTAAAAAATTTTGTTTAAACCTACTTCGATTTTTTTGGATTATGTTAGGTTTTTTTGATAGAGGAGCTGCATTTGAGTAATTTTAGTTGAAATTAACTTCGAATTTTTGGATTTTTGTACAGATATTTGTCAAATTTTAAAAAATTTTGTTGAAACCAACTTCGATTTTTCTGGATTATGTTAGGTTTTTTTGATAGAGGAGCTGCATTTGAGTAATTTTAGTTGTATTTAAATTCGAATTTTTGGATTTTTGTACAGATTTTTGTCAAATTTTAAAAAATTTTGTTGAAACCAACTTCGATTTTTCTGGATTATGTTAGGTTTTTTTGATAAAGGAGCTGCATTTGAGTAATTTTAGTTGAAAATAACTTCGAATTTTTGGATTTTTGTACAGATTTTTGTCAAATTTTAAAACATTTTGTTTAAACTTACTTCGATTTTTCTGGATTATGTTAGGTTTTTTGGATAGAGGAGCTGCATTTGAGTAATTTTAGTTGTAATTAACTTCGAATTTTTGGATTTTTGTACAGATTTTTGTCAAATTTTAAAAAATTTTGTTTAAATCTACTTCGATTATTCTGGATTATGTTAGGTTTTTTTGATAGAGGAGCTGCATTTGAGTAATTTTAGTTGAAATTAACTTCGAATTTTTTGATTTTTGTACAGTTTTTTGTCAAATTTTAAAAAATTTTGTTGAAACCAACATCGATTTTTCTGGATTATGTTAGGTTTTTTTGATAGAGGAGCTGCATTTGAGTAATTTTAGTTGAAAATAACTTCGAATTTTTGGATTATTGTACAGATTTTTGTCAAATTTTAAAAAATTTTGTTGAAACCAACATCGATTTTTCTGGAATATGTTAGGTTTTTTTGATAAAGGAGCTGCATTTGAGTAATTTTAGTTGAAAATAACTTCGAATTTTTGGATTTTTGTACAGATTTTTGTCAAATTTTAAAAAATTTTGTTTAAATCTACTTCGATTTTTCTGGATTATGTTAGGTTTTTTTGATAGAGGAGCTGCATTTGAGTAATTTTAGTTGAAATTAACTTCGAATTTTTGGATTTTTGTACAGATTTTTGTCAAATTTTAAAAAATTTTGTTTAAACCTACTTCGATTTTTTTGGATTATGTTAGGTTTTTTTGATAGAGGAGCTGCATTTGAGTAATTTTAGTTGAAATTAACTTCGAATTTTTGGATTTTTGTACAGATATTTGTCAAATTTTAAAAAATTTTGTTGAAACCAACTTCGATTTTTCTGGATTATGTTAGGTTTTTTTGATAGAGGAGCTGCATTTGAGTAATTTTAGTTGTATTTACATTCGAATTTTTGGATTTTTGTACAGATTTTTGTCAAATTTTAAAAAATTTTGTTGAAACCAACTTCGATTTTTCTGGATTATGTTAGGTTTTTTTGATAAAGGAGCTGCATTTGAGTAATTTTAGTTGAAAATAACTTCGAATTTTTGGATTTTTGTACAGATTTTTGTCAAATTTTAAAACATTTTGTTTAAACCTACTTCGATTTTTCTGGATTATGTTAGGTTTTTTTGATAGAGGAGCTGCATTTGAGTAATTTTAGTTGAAATTAACTTCGAATTTTTGGATTTTTGTACAGATTTTTTTAAAATTTTTAAAAATTTTGTTGAAACCAACTTCGATTTTTCTGGAATATGTTAGGTTTTTTGGATAGAGGAGCTGCATTTGAGTAACTTTAGTTGAAATTAACTTCGAATTTTTGGATTTTTGAACAGATTTTTGTCAAATTTTAAAAAATTTTGTTGAAACCAACTTCGATTTTTCTGGATTATGTTAGGTTTTTTTGATAGAGGAGCTGCATTTGAGTAATTCTAGTTGAAAATAACTTCGAATTTTTGGATTTTTGTTCAGATTTTTGACAAATTTTAAAAAATTTTGTTGAACCCAACTTTGATTTTTTTTGATTATGTTAGGTTTTTTTGATAGAGGAGCTGCATTTGAGTAATTTTAGATGAAATTAACTTCGCATTTTTGGATTTTTGTACTGATTTTTGTCAAACATTAAAAAATTTTGTTGAAACCAACTTCGATTTTTCTTGATTATGTTATGCTTTTTTGATAGAAGAGCTGCATTTGAGTAATTCTAGTTGAAATTAACTTCGAATTTTTGGATTTTTGTACAGATTTTTGTCAAATTTTAAAAAATTTTGTTGAAACCAAATTCGATTTTTCTGGATATGGTAGGTTTTTTTGATAGAGGAGCAGCATTCGAGTAATTTTAGTTGAAATTAACTTCGAATTTTTGGATTTTTGTACAGATTTTTGTCAAATTTTAAAAAATTTTGTTGAAACCAACTTCGATTTTTCTGAATATGGTAGGTTTTTTGGATAGAGGAGCTGCAATTGAGTAATTTTAGTTGTAATTAACTTCGAATTTTTGGGTTTTTGTACAGGTTTATGTCAAATTTTTAAAAATTTTGTTGAAACCAACATCGATTATTCTGGATTACGTTAGGTTTTTTTGGTAGCGGAGCTGCATTTGAGTAACTTTAGTTGAAATTAACTTCGAATTTTTGGATTTTTGAACAGATTTTTGTCAAATATTAAAAAATTTTGTTGAAACCAACTTCGATTTTTCTGGATTATGTTAGGTTTCTTTGATAGAGGAGCTGCATTTGAGTAATTTTAGTTGTAATTAAATTCGAATTTTTGGATTTTTGAACAGATGTTTCTCAAGTTTTAAAAAATTTTATTGAACCCAACTTCGATTTTTCTGGATTATGTTAGGTTTTTTTGATAGAGGAGCTGCATTTGAGTAATTTTAGATGAAAATAACTTCGAATTTTAGGATTTTTGTACAGATTTTTGTCAAATTTTAAAAAATTTTGTTGAAACCAACATCGATTTTTCTGGAATATGTTAGTTTTTTTTTATAAAGGAGCTGCATTTGAGTAATTTCAGTTGAAAATAACTTCGAATTTTTGGATTTTTGTACAGATTTTTGTCAAATTTTAAAAAATTTTGTTTAAATCTACTTCGATTTTTCTGGATTATGTTAGGTTTTTTTGATAGAGGAGCTGCATTTGAGTAATTTTAGTTGAAATTAACTTCGAATTTTTTGATTTTTGTACAGGTTTTTGTAAAATTTTTAAAAATTTTGTTGAAACCAACTTCGATTTTTCTGGATTATGTTAGGTTTTTTGGATAGAGGAGCTGCATTTGAGTAATTTTAGTTGTAATTAAATTCGAATTTTTGGATTTTTAAACAGATTTTTCTCAAATTTTAAAAAATTTTGTTGAAGCCTATTTCGATTTTTCTGGATTATGTTAGGTTTTTTTGATAGACGAGCTGCATTTGAGTAATTCTAGTTGAAATTAACTTCGATTTTTTGGATTTTTGCACAGATTTTTGTCAAATTTTAAAAAATTTTGTTGAAACCAACTTCGATTTTTCTGGATTATTTTAGGTTTTTTGGATAGAGGAGCTGCATTTGAGTAATTTTAGTTGTAATTAACTTCGAATTTTTGGATTTTTGTACAGATTTTTGTCAAATTTTAAAAAATTTTGTTGAAACCAACTTCGATTTTTCTGGATTATGTTAGGTTTCTTTGATAGAGGAGCTGCATTTGAGTAATTTTAGTTGTAATTAAATTCGAATTTTTGGATTTTTGAACAGATGTTTCTCAAGTTTTAAAAAATTTTATTGAACCCAACTTCGATTTTTCTGGATTATGTTAGGTTTTTTTGATAGAGGAGCTGCATTTGAGTAATTTTAGTTGAAAATAACTTCGAATTTTAGGATTTTTGTACAGATTTTTGTCAAATTTTAAAAAATTTTGTTGAAACCAACATCGATTTTTCTGGAATATGTTAGTTTTTTTTTATAAAGGAGCTGCATTTGAGTAATTTCAGTTGAAAATAACTTCGAATTTTTGGATTTTTGTACAGATTTTTGTCAAATTTTAAAAAATTTTGTTTAAATCTACTTCGATTTTTCTGGATTATGTTAGGTTTTTTTGATAGAGGAGCTGCATTTGAGTAATTTTAGTTGAAATTAACTTCGAATTTTTTGATTTTTGTACAGGTTTTTGTAAAATTTTTAAAAATTTTGTTGAAACCAACTTCGATTTTTCTGGATTATGTTAGGTTTTTTGGATAGAGGAGCTGCATTTGAGTAATTTTAGTTGTAATTAAATTCGAATTTTTGGATTTTTAAACAGATTTTTCTCAAATTTTAAAAAATTTTGTTGAAGCCTATTTCGATTTTTCTGGATTATGTTAGGTTTTTTTGATAGACGAGCTGCATTTGAGTAATTCTAGTTGAAATTAACTTCGATTTTTTGGATTTTTGCACAGATTTTTGTCAAATTTTAAAAAATTTTGTTGAAACCAACTTCGATTTTTCTGGATTATTTTAGGTTTTTTGGATAGAGGAGCTGCATTTGAGTAATTTTAGTTGTAATTAACTTCGAATTTTTGGATTTTTGTACAGATTTTTGTCAAATTTTAAAAAATTTTGTTTAAATCTACTTCGATTATTCTGGATTATGTTAGGTTTTTTTGATAGAGGAGCTGCATTTGAGTAATTTTAGTTGAAATTAACTTCGAATTTTTTGATTTTTGTACAGTTTTTTGTCAAATTTTAAAAAATTTTGTTGAAACCAACATCGATTTTTCTGGATTATGTTAGGTTTTTTTGATAGAGGAGCTGCATTTGAGTAATTTTAGTTGAAAATAACTTCGAATTTTTGGATTATTGTACAGATTTTTGTCAAATTTTAAAAAATTTTGTTGAAACCAACATCGATTTTTCTGGAATATGTTAGGTTTTTTTGATAAAGGAGCTGCATTTGAGTAATTTTAGTTGAAAATAACTTCGAATTTTTGGATTTTTGTACAGATTTTTGTCAAATTTTAAAAAATTTTGTTTAAATCTACTTCGATTTTTCTTGATTATGTTAGGTTTTTTTGATAGAGGAGCTGCATTTGAGTAATTTTAGTTGAAATTAACTTCGAATTTTTGGATTTTTGTACAGATTTTTGTCAAATTTTAAAAAATTTTGTTTAAACCTACTTCGATTTTTTTGGATTATGTTAGGTTTTTTTGATAGAGGAGCTGCATTTGAGTAATTTTAGTTGAAATTAACTTCGAATTTTTGGATTTTTGTACAGATATTTGTCAAATTTTAAAAAATTTTGTTGAAACCAACTTCGATTTTTCTGGATTATGTTAGGTTTTTTTGATAGAGGAGCTGCATTTGAGTATTTTTAGTTGAAAATAACTTCGAATTTTTTGATTTTTGTACAGATTTTTGTCAAATTTTAAAAAATTTTGTTTAAACCTACTTCGATTTTTCTGGATTATGTTAGGTTTTTTTGATAGAGGAGCTGCATTTGAGTAATTTTAGTTGTATTTAAATTCGAATTTTTGGATTTTTGTACAGATTTTTGTCAAATTTTAAAAAATTTTGTTGAAACCAACTTCGATTTTTCTGGATAATGTTAGGTTTTTTTGATAAAGGAGCTGCATTTGAGTAATTTTAGTTGAAAATAACTTCGAATTTTTGGATTTTTGTACAGATTTTTGTCAAATTTTAAAAAATTTTGTTGAAACCAACTTCGATTTTTCTGGATTATGTTAGGTTTTTTTGATAAAGGAGCTGCATTTGAGTAATTTTAGTTGAAAATAACTTCGAATTTTTGGATTTTTGTACAGATTTTTGTCAAATTTTAAAACATTTTGTTTAAACCTACTTCGATTTTTCTGGATTATGTTAGGTTTTTTTGATAGAGGAGCTGCATTTGAGTAATTTTAGTTGAAATTAACTTCGAATTTTTGGATTTTTGTACAGATTTTTGTAAAATTTTTAAAAATTTTGTTGAAACCAACTTCGATTTTTCTGGAATATGTTAGGTTTTTTTGATAGAGGAGCTGCATTTGAGTAATTTTAGATGAAATTAACTTCGCATTTTTGGATTTTTGTACTGATTTTTGTCAAATTTTAAAAAATTTTGTTGAAACCAACTTCGATTTTTCTTGATTATGTTATGTTTTTTTGATAGAAGAGCTGCATTTGAGTAATTCTAGTTGAAATTAACTTCGAATTTTTGGATTTTTGTACAGATTTTTGTCAAATTTTAAAAAATTTTGTTGAAACCAACTTCGATTTTTCTGGATATGGTAGGTTTTTTTGATAGAGGAGCAGCATTCGAGTAATTTTAGTTGAAATTAACTTCGAATTTTTGGATTTTTGTACAGATTTTTGTCAAATTTTAAAAAATTTTGTTGAAACCAACTTCGATTTTTCTGGATATGGTAGGTTTTTTGGATAGAGGAGCTGCATTTGAGTAATTTTAGTTGTAATTAACTTCGAATTTTTGGGTTTTTGTACAGGTTTATGTCAAATTTTTAAAAATTTTGTTGAAACCAACTTCGATTATTCTGGATTACGTTAGGTTTTTTTGGTAGCGGAGCTGCATTTGAGTAACTTTAGTTGAAATTAACTTCGAATTTTTGGATTTTTGAACAGATTTTTGTCAAATTTTAAAAAATTTTGTTGAAACCAACTTCGATTTTTCTGGATTATGTTAGGTTTCTTTGATAGAGGAGCTGCATTTGAGTAATTCTAGTTGAAATTAACTTCGAATTTTTGGATTTTTGTTCAGATTTTTGACAAATTTTAAAAAATTTTGTTGAACCCAACTTCGATTTTTTTTGATTATGTTAGGTTTTTTTGATAGAGGAGCTGCATTTGAGTAATTTTAGTTGTAATTAACTTCAAATTTTTGGATTTTTGTACAGATTTTTGTCAAATTTTAAAAAATTTTGTTGAAACCAACTTCGATTTTTCTGGATTATTTTAGGTTTTTTGGATAGAGGAGCTGCATTTGAGTAATTTTAGTTGTAATTAACTTCGAATTTTATGGATTTTTGAACAGATTTTTCTCAAATTTTAAAAAATTTGTTGAAGCCTACTTCGATTTTTCTGGATTATGTTAGGTTTTTTTGGATAGAGGAGCTGCATTTGAGTAATTTTAGTTGTAATTAAGTTCGAATATTTGGATTTTTGAACAGATGTTTGTCAAATTTTAAAAAATTTTGTTGAAACCAACTTCGATTTTTCTGGATTATTTTAGGTTTTTTTGTAGCTGAGCTGCATTTGAGTAATTTTAGTTGTAATTAACTTCGAATTTTTGGATTTTTGTACAGATTTTTGTCAAATTTTAAAAAATATTGTTGAAACCAACTTCGATTTCTCTGGATTATGTTAGGTTTTTTTGATAGAGGGGCTGCATTTGAGTAATTTTAGTTGAAAATAACTTCGAATTTTTGGATTTTTGTACACAATCTTGTAAAATTTTAAAAAAATTTGTTGAAACCAACTTCGATTTTTCTGGATTATGTTAGGTTTTTTGATAGAGGAGCTGCATTTGAGTAATTTTAGTTGAAATTAACTTCGAATTTTTGGATTTTTGTACAGATTTTTGTAGAATTTTAAAAAATTTTGTTGAAACCAACTTCGATTATTCTGGATTACGTTAGGTTTTTTTGGTAGCGGAGCTGCATTTGAGTAATTTTAGTTGAAATTAACTTCGAATTTTAGGATATTTGTACAGATGTTTGC
This sequence comes from Andrena trimmerana, assembly GCA_951215215.1. Classification (NCBI taxonomy): domain Eukaryota; kingdom Metazoa; phylum Arthropoda; class Insecta; order Hymenoptera; family Andrenidae; genus Andrena; species Andrena trimmerana. Next base: position 16,097,685 of record OX578063.1, on the reverse strand, counting down.
CAAATTTTAAAAAATTTTGTTGAAACCAACTTTGATTTTTCTGGATTATGTTAGGTTTTTTTGATAGAGGAGCTGCATTTGAGTAATTTTAGTTGAAATTAACTTCGAATTTTTGGATTATTGTACAGATTTTTGTAAAATTTTAAAAAATTTTGTTGAAACCAACTTCGATTATTCTGGATTACGTTAGGTTTTTTTGGTAGCGGAGCTGCATTTGAGTAATTTTAGTTGAAATTATCTTCGAATTTTGGGATTTTTGTACAGATGTTTGTCAAATTTTAAAAAATTTTGTTGAAACCAACTTCGATTTCTCTGGATTATGTTAGGTTTTTTTGATAGAGGAGCTGCATTTGAGTAATTTTTTGTTGAAATTAACTTCGAATTTTTGGATGTTTGTACAGATTTTTGTCAAATTATAAAAAATTTTGTTGAAACCAACTTCGATTCTTCTGGATTATGTTAGGTTTTTTTGACAGAGGAGCTGCATTTAAGTAATTTTAGTTGAAATTAATTTCGAATTTTTGGATTTTTGTACAGATTTTTGTAAAATTTTAAAAAATTTTGTTGAAACCAACTTCGATTATTCTGGATTACGTTAGGTTTTTTTGGTAGCGGAGCTGCATTTGAGTAATTTTAGTTGAAATTATCTTCGAATTTTGGGATTTTTGTACAGATTTTTGTAAAATTTTAAAAAATTTTGTTGAAACCAACTTCGATTATTCTGGATTACGTTAGGTTTTTTTGGTAGCGGAGCTGCATTTGAGTAATTTTAGTTGAAATTATCTTCGAATTTTGGGATTTTTGTACAGATGTTTGCCAAATTTTAAAAATTTTTGTTGAAACAAACTTTGATTTTTCTGGATTATGTTAGGTTTTTTTGATAGAGGAGCTGTATTTGAGTAATTTTAGTTGAAAATAACTTCGAATTTTTGGATTTTTGTACAGATTTTTGTCAAATTTTAAAAAATTTTGTTGAAACCAACTTCGATTTCTCTGGATTATGTTAGGTTCTTTTGATAGAGGAGCTGCATTTGAGTAATTTTAGTTGAAAATAACTTCGAATTTTTGGATTTTTGTACAGATGTTTGTCAAATTTTAAAAAATTTTGTTGAAACCAACTTTGATTTTTCTGGATTATGTTAGGTTTTTTTGATAGAGGAGCTGCATTTGAGTAATTTTAGTTGAAAATAACTTCGAATTTTTGGATTTTTGTACAGATTTTTGTCAAATTTTAAAAAATTTGGTTTAAACCTACTTCGATTTTTCTGGATTATGTTAGGTTTTTTTGATAGAGGAGCTGCATTTGAGTAATTTTAGTTTAAATTAACTTCGAATTTTTGGATTTTTGTACAGATTTTTGTAAAATTTTAAAAAATTTTGTTGAAACCAACTTCGATTATTCTGGATTACGTTAGGTTTTTTTGGTAGCGGAGCTGCATTTGAGTAATTTTAGTTGAAATTATCTTCGAATTTTGGGATTTTTGTACAGATGTTTGTCAAATTTTAAAAAATTTTGTTGAAACCAACTTCGATTTCTCTGGATTATGTTAGGTTTTTTTGATAAAGGAGCTGCATTTGAGTAATTTTAGTTGAAAATAACTTCGAATTTGAGGTTAATTTCAACTAAAATTAATCAAATGCAGCTCCTCTATCAAAAAAACCTAACATAATCCAGAAAAATCGAAGTAGGTTTAAACAAAATTTTTTAAAATTTGACAAAAATCTGTACAAAAATCAAAAAATTCGAAGTTAATTTCAACTAAAATTACTCAAATGCAGCTCCTCTATCAAAAAAACCGAACATATTCCAGAAAAATCGATGTTGGTTTCAACAAAATTTTTTAAAATTTGACAAAAATCTGTACAAAAATCCAAAAATTCTAAGTTATTTTCAACTAAAATTACTCAAATGCAGCTCCTCTATCAAAAAAACCTAACATAATCCAGAAAAATCGATGTTGGTTTCAACAAAATTTTTTAAAATTTGACAAAAATCTGCACAAAAATCCAAAAATTCGAAGTTAATTTCAACTAAAATTACTCAAATGCAGCTCCTCTATCAAAAAAACCTATCGTAATCCAGAAAAATCGAAGTAGGTTTAAACAAAATTTTTTGAAATTTGACAAAAATCTGTACAAAAATCCAAAAATTCGAAGTTATTTTCAACTAAAATTACTCAAATGCAGCCCCTCTATCATAAAAACCTAACATAATCCAGAAAAATCGAAGTTGGGTTCAATAAAATTTTTTAAAATTTGACAAAAATCTGAACAAAAATCCAAAAATTCGAAGATAATTTCAACTAGAATTACTCAAATGCAGCTCCTCTATCAAAAAAACCTAACATAATCCAGAAAAATCGAAGTTGGTTGCAACAAAATTTTTTAAAATTTGACAAAAATCTGTACAAAAATCCAAAAATTCGAAGTTAATTACAACTAAAATTACTCAAATGCAGCTCCTCTATCCAAAAAACCTAAAATAATCCAGAAAAATCGAAGTTGGTTTCAACAAAATTTTTTAAAATTTGACAAAAATCTGTACAAAAATCCAAAAAATCGAAGTTAATTTCAACTAGAATTACTCAAATGCAGCTCGTCTATCAAAAAAACCTAACATAATTCAGAAAAATCGAAATAGGCTTCAACAAAATTTTTTAAAATTTGAGAAACATCTGTTCAAAAATCCAAAAATTCGAATTTAATTACAACTAAAATTACTCAAATGCAGCTCCTCTATCCAAAAAACCTAACATATTCCAGAAAAATCGAAGTTGGTTTCAACAAAATTTTTAAAAATCTTACAAAAATCTCTACAAAAATCCAAAAAATCGAAGTTAATTTCAACTAGAATTACTCAAATGCAGCTCGTCTATCAAAAAAACCTAACATAATCCAGAAAAATCGAAATAGGCTTCAACAAAATTTTTTAAAATTTGAGAAAAATCTCTTCAAAAATCCAAAAATTCGAATTTAAATACAACTAAAATTACTCAAATGCAGCTCCTCTATCAAAAAAACCTAACATAATCCAGAAAAATCGAAGTAGGTTTAAACAAAATTTTTTAAAATTTGACAAAAATCTGTACAAAAATCCAAAAATTCAAAGTTATTTTCAACTAAAAATACTCAAATGCAGCTCCTCTATCAAAAAAACCTAACATAATCCAGAAAAATCGAAGTTGGGTTCAACAAAATTTTATAAAATTAGACAAAAATCTGTACAAAAATCCAAAAATTCGAAGATAATTTCAACTAAAATTACTCAAATGCAGCTCCTCTATCCAAAAAACCTAACATAATCCAGAAAAATCGAAGTTGGTTTCAACAAAATTTTTTAAAATTTGACAAAAATCTGTACAAAAATCCAAAAATTCGAAGTTAATTTCAACTAAAATTACTCAAATGCAGCTCCTCTATCAAGAAAACCTAACGTAATCCAGAATAATCGAAGTTGGTTTCAACAAAATATTTTAAAATTTGCCAAAAATCTGTACAAAAATCCAAAAATTCGAAGATAATTTCAACTAGAATTACTCAAATGCAGCTCCTCTATCAAAAAAACCTAACATAATCCAGAAAAATCGAAGTTGGGTTCAACAAAATTTTTTAAAATTTGACAAAAATCTGAACAAAAATCCAAAAATTCGAAGATAATTTCAACTAGAATTACTCAAATGCAGCTCCTCTATCAAAAAAACCTAACATAATCCAGAAAAATCGAAGTTGGTTTCAACAAAATTTTTTAAAATTTGACAAAAATCTGTACAAAGATCCAAAAATTCGAAGTTAATTACAACTAAAATTACACAAATGCAGCTCCTCTATCCAAAAAACCTAAAATAATCCAGAAAAATCGAAGTTGGTTTCAACAAAATTTTCTAAAATCTGACAAAAATCTGTACAAAAATCCAAAAATTCGAAGTTATTTTCAACTAAAATTACTCAAATGCAGCTCCTCTATCAAAAAAACCTAACATAATCCAGAAAAATCGAAGTTGGTTTCAACAAAAATTTTTTAAAATTTGACAAAAATCTGTACAAAAATCCAAAAATTCGAAGTTAATTTCAACAAAAATTACTCAAATGCAGCTCCTCTATCAAAAAAACCTAACATAATCCAGAAAAATCGAAGTTGGTTTCAACAAAATATTTTAAAATTTGACAAAAATCTGTACAAAAATCCAAAAATTCGAAGTTATTTTCAACTAAAATTACTCAAATGCAGCTCCTCTATCAAAAAAACCTAACATAATCCAGAAAAATCGAAGTTGGTTTCAACAAAAATTTTTTAAAATTTGACAAAAATCTGTACAAAAATCCAAAAATTCGAAGTTAATTTCAACTAGAATTACTCAAATGCAGCTCCTCTATCAAAAAAACCTAACATAATCCAGAAAAATCGAAGTTGGGTTCAACAAAATTTTTTAAAATTTGACAAAAATCTGAACAAAAATCCAAAAATTCGAAGATAATTTCAACTAGAATTACTCAAATGCAGCTCCTCTATCAAAAAAACCTAACATAATCCAGAAAAATCGAAGTTGGTTTCAACAAAATTTTTTAAAATTTGACAAAAATCTGTACAAAGATCCAAAAATTCGAAGTTAATTACAACTAAAATTACACAAATGCAGCTCCTCTATCCAAAAAACCTAAAATAATCCAGAAAAATCGAAGTTGGTTTCAACAAAATTTTTTAAAATTTGACAAAAATTTGTACTAAAATCCAAAAAATCGAAGTTAATTTCAACTAGAATTACTCGAATGCAGCTCGTCTATCAAAAAAACCTAACATAATCCAGAAAAATCGAAGTTGGTTTCAACAAAAATTTTTTAAAATTTGACAAACATCTGTACAAAAATCTCAAAATTCGAAGTTAATTTCAACCAAATTACTCAAATGCAGCTCCGCTACCAAAAAAACCTAACGTAATCCAGAGTAATCGAAGTTGGTTTCAACAAAATTTTTTAAAATTAGACAAATATCTGTACAAAAATCCAAAAATTCGAAGTTATTTTCAACTAAAATTACTCAAATGCAGCTCCTCTATCAAAAAAAACCTAACATAATCCAGAAAAATCGAAGTTGGGTTCAACAAAATTTTTTAAAATTTGACAAAAATCTGAACAAAAATCCAAAAATTCGAAGATAATTTCAACTAGAATTACTCAAATGCAGCTCCTCTATCAAAAAAACCTAACATAATCCAGAAAAATCGAAGTTGGTTTCAACAAAAATTTTTTAAAATTTGACAAACATCTGTACAAAAATCTCAAAATTCGAAGTTAATTTCAACCAAATTACTCAAATGCAGCTCCGCTACCAAAAAAACCTAACGTAATCCAGAGTAATCGAAGTTGGTTTCAACAAAATTTTTTAAAATTTGACAAATATCTGTACAAAAATCAAAAAATTCGAAGTTAATTTCAACTAAAATTACTCAAATGCAGCTCCTCTATCAAAAAAAACCTAACGTAATCCAGAAAAATCGAAGTTGGTTTCAACAAAATTTTTTAAAATTTGACAAAAATCTGTACAATAATCCAAAAATTCGAAGTTAATTTCAACTAAAATTACTCAAATGCAGCTCCTTTATCAAAAAAACCTAACATATTCCAGAAAAATCGAAGTAGGTTTAAACAAAATTTTTTAAAATTTGACAAAAATCTGTACAAAAATCCAAAAATTCGAAGTTATTTTCAACTAAAATTACTCAAATGCAGCTCCTCTATCCAAAAAACCTAACATAATCCAGAAAAATCGAAGTTGGGTTCAACAAAATTTTTTAAAATTTGACAAAAATCTGAACAAAAATCCAAAAATTCGAAGATAATTTCAACTACCATTACTCAAATGCAGCCCCTCTATCAAAAAAACCTAACATAATCCAGATAAATCGAAGTTGGTTTCAACAAAATTTTTTAAAATTTGACAAAAATCTGTACAAAGATCCAAAAATTCGAAGTTAATTACGACTAAAATTACTCAAATGCAGCTCCTCTATCCAAAAAACCTAACATAATCCAGAAAAATCGAAGTTGGTTTCAACAAAATTTTTTAAAATTTGACAAAAATCTGTACAAAAATCCAAAAAATCGAAGTTAATTTCAACTACAATTACTCAAATGCAGCTCGTCTATCAAAAAAACCTAACATAATCCAGAAAAATCGAAGTTGGTTTCAACAAAATTTTTTAAAATTTGACAAAAATCTGTACAAGAATCCAAAAATTCGAAGTTAATTTCAACTAAAATTACTCAAATGCAGCTCCTCTATCAAAAAAACTTTACATAATCCAGAAAAATCGAAGTTGGTTTCAACAAAATTTTTTAAAATTTGACAAAAATCTGTACAAAGATCCAAAAATTCGAAGTTAATTACAACTAAAATTACACAAATGCAGCTCCTCTATCCAAAAAACCTAAAATAATCCAGAAAAATCGAAGTTGGTTTTCAACAAAATTTTTTAAAATTTGACAAAAATTTGTACAAAAATCCAAAAAATCGAAGTTAATTTCAACTAGAATTACTCGAATGCAGCTCGTCTATCAAAAAAACCTAACATAATCCAGAAAAATCGAAGTTGGTTTCAACAAAAATTTTTTAAAATTTGACAAACATCTGTACAAAAATCTCAAAATTCGAAGTTAATTTCAACCAAATTACTCAAATGCAGCTCCGCTACCAAAAAAACCTAACGTAATCCAGAGTAATCGAAGTTGGTTTCAACAAAATTTTTTAAAATTAGACAAATATCTGTACAAAAATCCAAAAATTCGAAGTTAATTTCAACTAAAATTACTCAAATGCAGCTCCTCTATCAAAAAAACCTAACGTAATCCAGAAAAATCGAAGTTGGTTTCAACAAAATTTTTTAAAATTTGACAAAAATCTGTACAAAAATCCAAAAAATCGAAGTTAATTTCAACTAGAATTACTCAAATGCAGCTCGTCTATCAAAAAAACCTAACATAATCCAGAAAAATCGAAGTTGGTTTCAACAAAATTTTTTAAAATTTGACAAAAATCTGTACAAGAATCCAAAAATTCGAAGTTATTTTCAACTAAAATTACTCAAATGCAGCTCCTCTATCAAAAAACCTAACATAATCGAGAAAAATCGAAGTTGGTTTCAACAAAAATTTTTTAAAATTTGACAAACATCTGTACAAAAATCTCAAAATTCGAAGTTAATTTCAACTAAAATTACTCAAATGCAGCTCCGCTACCAAAAAAACCTAACATATTCCAGAAAAATCGAAGTAGGTTTAAACAAAATTTTTTAAAATTTGACAAAAATCTGTACAAAAATCCAAAAATTCGAAGTTATTTTCAACTAAAATTACTCAAATGCAGCTCCTCTATCAAAAAAACCTAACATAATCCAGAAAAATCGAAGTTGGGTTCAACAAAATTTTTTAAAATTTTACAAAAATCTGAACAAAAATCCAAAAATTCGAAGATAATTTCAACTACAATTACTCAAATGCAGCTCCTCTATCAAAAAAACCTAACATAATCCAGAAAAATCGAAGTTGGTTTCAACAAAATTTTTTAAAATTTGACAAAAATCTGTACAAAAATCCAAAAAATCGAAGTTAATTTCAACTAGAATTACTCAAATGCAGCTCGTCTATCAAAAAAACCTAACATAATCCAGAAAAATCGAAGTTGGTTTCAACAAAATTTTTTAAAATTTGACAAAAATCTGTACAAGAATCCAAAAATTCGAAGTTAATTTCAACTAAAATTACTCAAATGCAGCTCCTTTATCAAAAAAACTTTACATAATCCAGAAAAATCGAAGTTGGTTTCAACAAAATTTTTTAAAATTTGACAAAAATCTGTACAAAGATCCAAAAATTCGAAGTTAATTACAACTAAAATTACTCAAATGCAGCTCCTCTATCCAAAAAACCTAAAATAATGCAGAAAAATCGAAGTTGGTTTCAACAAAATTTTTTAAAATTTGACAAAAATTTGTACAAAAATCCAAAAAATCGAAGTTAATTTCAACTAAAATTACTCAAATGCAGCTTCTCTATCAAAAAAACTTTACATAATCCAGAAAAATCGAAGTTGGTTTCAACAAAATTTTTTAAAATTTGACAAAAATCTGTACAAAAATCCAAAAATTCGAAGTTATTTTCAACTAAAATTACTCAAATGCAGCTCCTCTATCAAAAAAACCTAACATAATCCAGAAAAATCGAAGTTGGGTTCAACAAAATTTTTTAAAATTTGACAAAAAACTGAACAAAAATCCAAAAATTCGAAGATAATTTCAACTAAAATTACTCAAATGCAGCTCCTCTATCAAAAAACCTAACATAATCCAGAAAAATCGAAGTTGGTTTCAACAAAAATTTTTTAAAATTTGACAAACATCTGTACAAAAATCTCAAAATTCGAAGTTAATTTCAACTAAAATTACTCAAATGCAGCTCCGCTACCAAAATAACCTAACATATTCCAGAAAAATCGAAGTAGGTTTAAACAAAATTTTTTAAAATTTGACAAGAATCTGTACAAAAATCCAAAAATTCGAAGTTATTTTCAACTAAAATTACTCAAATGCAGCTCCTCTATCAAAAAAACCTAACATAATCCAGAAAAATCGAAGTTGGGTTCAACAAAATTTTTTAAAATTTTACAAAAATCTGAACAAAAATCCAAAAATTCGAAGATAATTTCAACTACAATTACTCAAATGCAGCTCCTCTATCAAAAAAACCTAACATAATCCAGATAAATCGAAGTTGGTTTCAACAAAATTTTTTAAAATTTGACAAAAATCTGTACAAAAATCCAAAAAATCGAAGTTAATTTCAACTAGAATTACTCAAATGCAGCTCGTCTATCAAAAAAACCTAACATAATCCAGAAAAATCGAAGTTGGTTTCAACAAAATTTTTTAAAATTTGACAAAAATCTGAACAAAAATCCAAAAATTCGAAGATAATTTCAACTAGAATTACTCAAATGCAGCTCCTCTATCAAAAAAACCTAACATAATCCAGAAAAATCGAAGTTGGTTTCAACAAAAATTTTTTAAAATTTGACAAACATCTGTACAAAAATCTCAAAATTCGAAGTTAATTTCAACCAAATTACTCAAATGCAGCTCCGCTACCAAAAAAACCTAACGTAATCCAGAGTAATCGAAGTTGGTTTCAACAAAATTTTTTAAAATTTGACAAATATCTGTACAAAAATCAAAAAATTCGAAGTTAATTTCAACTAAAATTACTCAAATGCAGCTCCTCTATCAAAAAAACCTAACGTAATCCAGAAAAATCGAAGTTGGTTTCAACAAAATTTTTAAAATTTGACAAAAATCTGTACAATAATCCAAAAATTCGAAGTTAATTTCAACTAAAATTACTCAAATGCAGCTCCTTTATCAAAAAAACCTAACATATTCCAGAAAAATCGAAGTAGGTTTAAACAAAATTTTTTAAAATTTGACAAAAATCTGTACAAAAATCCAAAAATTCGAAGTTATTTTCAACTAAAATTACTCAAATGCAGCTCCTCTATCCAAAAAAACCTAACATAATCCAGAAAAATCGAAGTTGGGTTCAACAAAATTTTTTAAAATTTGACAAAAATCTGAACAAAAATCCAAAAATTCGAAGATAATTTCAACTACCATTACTCAAATGCAGCCCCTCTATCAAAAAAACCTAACATAATCCAGAAAAATCGAAGTTGGTTTCAACAAAATTTTTTAAAATTTGACAAAAATCTGTACAAAAATCCAAAAAATCGAAGTTAATTTCAACTACAATTACTCAAATGCAGCTCGTCTATCAAAAAAACCTAACATAATCCAGAAAAATCGAAGTTGGTTTCAACAAAATTTTTTAAAATTTGACAAAAATCTGTACAAGAATCCAAAAATTCGAAGTTAATTTCAACTAAAATTACTCAAATGCAGCTCCTCTATCAAAAAAACTTTACATAATCCAGAAAAATCGAAGTTGGTTTCAACAAAATTTTTTAAAATTTGACAAAAATCTGTACAAAGATCCAAAAATTCGAAGTTAATTACAACTAAAATTACTCAAATGCAGCTCCTCTACCCAAAAAACCTAAAATAATCCAGAAAAATCGAAGTTGGTTTCAACAAAATTTTTTAAAATTTGACAAAAATCTGTACAAAAATCCAAAAATTCGAAGTTAATTTCAACTAAAATTACTCAAATGCAGCTCCGCTACCAAAAAAACCTAACGTAATCCAGAGTAATCGAAGTTGGTTTCAACAAAATTTTTTAAAATTTGACAAAAATCTGTACAAAAATCCAAAAATTCGAAATTAATTTCAACTAAAATTACTCAAATGCAGCTTCTCTATCAAAAAAACTTTACATAATCCAGAAAAATCGAAGTTGGTTTCAACAAAATTTTTTAAAATTTGACAAAAATCTGTACAAAAATCCAATAATTCGAAGTTAATTTCAACTAAAATTACTCAAATGCAGCTCCTCTATCAAAAAAAACCTAACATAATCCAGAAAAATCGAAGTTGGTTTAAACAAAATTTTTTAAAATTTGACAAATATCTGTACAAAAATCCAAAAATTCGAAGTTATTTTCAACAAAAATTTCTCAAATGCAGCTCCTCTATCCAAAAAACCTAACATAATCCAGAAAAATCGAAGTTGGTTTCAACAAAATTTTTTAAAATTTGACAAAAATCTGTACAAAAATCCAAAAATTCGAAGATAATTTCAACTAGAATTACTCAAATGCAGCTCCTCTATCAAAAAAACCTAACATAATCCAGAAAAATCGAAGTTGGTTTCAACAAAATTTTTAAAAATTTGACAAATATCTGTACAAAAATCCAAAAATTCGAAGTTATTTTCAACAAAAATTACTCAAATGCAGCTCCTCTATCAAAAAACCTAACATAATCCAGAAAAATCGAAGTTGGGTTCAACAAAATTTTTTAAAATTTGACAAAAATCTGAACAAAAATCCAAAAATTCGAAGTTAATTTCAACTAAAATTACTCAAATGCAGCTCCTTTATCAAAAAAACCTAACATATTCCAGAAAAATCGAAGCAGGTTTAAACAAAATTTTTTAAAATTTGACAAAAATTTGTACAAAAATCCAAAAATTCGAAGTTATTTTCAACTAAAATTACTCAAATGCAGCTCCTCTATCCAAAAAACCTAACATAATCCAGAAAAATCGAAGTTGGGTTCAACAAAATTTTTTAAAATTTGACAAAAATCTGAACAAAAATCCAAAAATTCGAAGATAATTTCAACTACAATTACTCAAATGCAGCCCCTCTATCAAAAAAACCTAACATAATCCAGATAAATCGAAGTTGGTTTCAACAAAATTTTTTAAAATTTGACAAAAATCTGTACAAAGATCCAAAAATTCGAAGTTAATTACGACTAAAATTACTCAAATGCAGCTCCTCTATCCAAAAAACCTAAAATAATCGAGAAAAATCGAAGTTGGTTTCAACAAAATTTTTTAAAATTTGACAAAAATCTGTACAAAAATCCAAAAAATCGAAGTTAATTTCAACTAGAATTACTCAAATGCAGCTCGTCTATCAAAAAAACCTAACATAATCCAGAAAAATCGAAGTTGGTTTCAACAAAATTTTTTAAAATTTGACAAAAATCTGTACAAGAATCCAAAAATTCGAAGTTATTTTCAACTAAAATTACTCAAATGCAGCTCCTCTATCAAAAAACCTAACATAATCCAGAAAAATCGAAGTTGGTTTCAACAAAAATTTTTTAAAATTTGACAAACATCTGTACAAAAATCTCAAAATTCGAAGTTAATTTCAACTAAAATTACTCAAATGCAGCTCCGCTACCAAAAAAACCTAACATATTCCAGAAAAATCGAAGTAGGTTTAAACAAAATTTTTTAAAATTTGACAAAAATCTGTACAAAAATCCAAAAATTCGAAGTTATTTTCAACTAAAATTACTCAAATGCAGCTCCTCTATCAAAAAAACCTAACATAATCCAGAAAAATCGAAGTTGGGTTCAACAAAATTTTTTAAAATTTTACAAAAATCTGAACAAAAATCCAAAAATTCGAAGATAATTTCAACTACAATTACTCAAATGCAGCTCCTCTATCAAAAAAACCTAACATAATCCAGAAAAATCGAAGTTGGTTTCAACAAAATTTTTTAAAATTTGACAAAAATCTGTACAAAAATCCAAAAAATCGAAGTTAATTTCAACTAGAATTACTCAAATGCAGCTCGTCTATCAAAAAAACCTAACATAATCCAGAAAAATCGAAGTTGGTTTCAACAAAATTTTTTAAAATTTGACAAAAATCTGTACAAGAATCCAAAAATTCGAAGTTAATTTCAACTAAAATTACTCAAATGCAGCTCCTTTATCAAAAAAACTTTACATAATCCAGAAAAATCGAAGTTGGTTTCAACAAAATTTTTTAAAATTTGACAAAAATCTGTACAAAGATCCAAAAATTCGAAGTTAATTACAACTAAAATTACTCAAATGCAGCTCCTCTATCCAAAAAACCTAAAATAATGCAGAAAAATCGAAGTTGGTTTCAACAAAATTTTTTAAAATTTGACAAAAATTTGTACAAAAATCCAAAAAATCGAAGTTAATTTCAACTAAAATTACTCAAATGCAGCTTCTCTATCAAAAAAACTTTACATAATCCAGAAAAATCGAAGTTGGTTTCAACAAAATTTTTTAAAATTTGACAAAAATCTGTACAAAAATCCAAAAATTCGAAGTTATTTTCAACTAAAATTACTCAAATGCAGCTCCTCTATCAAAAAAACCTAACATAATCCAGAAAAATCGAAGTTGGGTTCAACAAAATTTTTTAAAATTTGACAAAAATCTGAACAAAAATCCAAAAATTCGAAGATAATTTCAACTAAAATTACTCAAATGCAGCTCCTCTATCAAAAAACCTAACATAATCCAGAAAAATCGAAGTTGGTTTCAACAAAAATTTTTTAAAATTTGACAAACATCTGTACAAAAATCTCAAAATTCGAAGTTAATTTCAACTAAAATTACTCAAATGCAGCTCCGCTACCAAAAAAACCTAACATATTCCAGAAAAATCGAAGTTGGTTTCAACAAAATTTTTTAAAATTTGACAAAAATCTGTACAAAAATCCAAAAAATCGAAGTTAATTTCAACTAGAATTACTCAAATGCAGCTCGTCTATCAAAAAAACCTAACATAATCCAGAAAAATCGAAGTTGGTTTCAACAAAATTTTTTAAAATTTGACAAAAATCTGTACAAAGATCCAAAAATTCGAAGTTAATTACAACTAAAATTACTCAAATGCAGCTCCTCTATCCAAAAAACCTAAAATAATCCAGAAAAATCGAAGTTGGTTTCAACAAAATTTTTTAAAATTTGACAAAAATTTGTACAAAAATCCAAAAAATCGAAGTTAATTTCAACTAAAATTACTCAAATGCAGCTTCTCTATCAATAAAACTTTACATAATCCAGAAAAATCGAAGTTGGTTTCAACAAAATTTTTTAAAATTTGACAAAAATCTGTACAAAAATCCAAAAATTCGAAGTTATTTTCAACTAAAATTACTCAAATGCAGCTCCTCTATCAAAAAAACCTAACATAATCCAGAAAAATCGAAGTTGGGTTCAACAAAATTTTTTAAAATTTGACAAAAATCTGAACAAAAATCCAAAAATTCGAAGATAATTTCAACTACAATTACTCAAATGCAGCTCCTCTATCAAAAAAACCTAACATAATCCAGATAAATCGAAGTTGGTTTCAACAAAATTTTTTAAAATTTGACAAAAATCTGTACAAAAATCCAAAAAATCGAAGTTAATTTCAACTAGAATTACTCAAATGCAGCTCGTCTATCAAAAAAACCTAACATAATCCAGAAAAATCGAAGTTGGTTTCAACAAAATTTTTTAAAATTTGACAAAAATCTGTACAAGAATCCAAAAATTCGAAGTTATTTTCAACTAAAATTACTCAAATGCAGCTCCTCTATCAAAAAAACCTAACATAATCCAGAAAAATCGAAGTTGGGTTCAACAAAATTTTTTAAAATTTGACAAAAATCTGAACATAAATCCAAAAATTCGAAGATAATTTCAACTGGAATTACTCAAATGCAGCTCCTCTATCAAAAAAACCTAACATAATCCAGAAAAATCGAAGTTGGTTTCAACAAAATTTTTAAAATTTGACAAAAATCTGTACAAAAATCCAAAAATTCGAAGTTAATTACAACTAAAATTACTCAAATGCAGCTCCTCTATCCAAAAAACCTAAAATAATCCAGAAAAATCGAAGTTGGTTTCAACAAAATTTTTTAAAATTTGACAAAAATCTGTACAAAAATCCAATAATTCGAAGTTAATTTCAACTAAAATTACTCAAATGCAGCTCCTCTATCAAAAAAAACCTAACATAATCCAGAAAAATCGAAGTTGGTTTAAACAAAATTTTTTAAAATTTGACAAATATCTGTACAAAAATCCAAAAATTCGAAGTTATTTTCAACAAAAATTACTCAAATGCAGCTCCTCTATCAAAAAAACCTAACATAATCCAGAAAAATCGAAGTTGGGTTCAACAAAATTTTTTAAAATTTGACAAAAATCTGAACAAAAATCCAAAAATTCGAAGATAATTTCAACTAGAATTACTCAAATGCAGCTCCTCTATCAAAAAAACCTAACATAATCCAGAAAAATCGAAGTTGGTTTCAACAAAATTTTTAAAAATTTGACAAATATCTGTACAAAAATCCAAAAATTCGAAGTTATTTTCAACAAAAATTACTCAAATGCAGCTCCTCTATCAAAAAACCTAACATAATCCAGAAAAATCGAAGTTGGGTTCAACAAAATTTTTTAAAATTTGACAAAAATCTGAATAAAAATCCAAAAATTCGAAGATAATTCCAACTAGAATTACTCAAATGCAGCTCCTCTATCAAAAAAACCTAACATAATCCAGAAAAATCGAAGTTGGTTTCAACAAAATTTTTTAAAATTTGACAAAAATCTGTACAAAGATCCAAAAATTCGAAGTTAATTACAACTAAAATTACACAAATGCAGCTCCTCTATCCAAAAAACCTAAAATAATCCAGAAAAATCGAAGTTGGTTTCAACAAAATTTTTAAAAATTTGACAAAAATTTGTACAAAAATCCAAAAAATCGAAGTTAATTTCAACTAGAATTACTCGACTGCAGCTCGTCTATCAAAAAAACCTAACATAATCCAGAAAAATCGAAGTTGGTTTCAACAAAAATTTTTTAAAATTTGACAAACATCTGTACAAAAATCTCAAAATTCGAAGTTAATTTCCACCAAATTACTCAAATGCAGCTCCGCTACCAAAAAAACCTAACGTAATCCAGAGTAATCGAAGTTGGTTTCAACAAAATTTTTTAAAATTAGACAAATATCTGTACAAAAATCCAAAAATTCGAAGTTAATTTCAACTAAAATTACTCAAATGCAGCTCCTCTATCAAAAAAACCTAACGTAATCCAGAAAAATCGAAGTTGGTTTCAACAAAATTTTTAAAAATTTTACAAAAATCTGTACAAAAATCAAAAAATTCGAAGTTAATTTCAACTAAAATTACTCAAATGCATTTCCTCTATCAAAAAAACCTAACATATTCCAGAAAAATCGATGTTGGTTTCAACAAAATTTTTTAAAATTTGACAAAAATCTGTACAAGAATCCAAAAATTCGAAGTTAATTTCAACTAAAATTACTCAAATGCAGCTCCTTTATCAAAAAAACCTAACATATTCCAGAAAAATCGATGTTGGTTTCAACAAAATTTTTTAAAATTTGACAAAAATCTGTACAAGAATCCAAAAATTCGAAGTTAATTTCAACTAAAATTACTCAAATGCAGCTCCTCTATCAAAAAAACCTAACATAATCCAGAAAAATCGAAGTTGGTTTCAACAAAATTTTTTAAAATTTGACAAAAATCTGTACAAAAATCCAAAAATTCGAAGTTAATTTCAACTAAAATTACTCAAATGCAGCTCCTCTATCCAAAAAACCTAACATAATCCAGAAAAATCGAAGTTGGTTTCAACAAAATTTTTTAAAATTTGACAAAAATCTGTACAAAAATCCAAAAATTCGAAGTTAATTTCAACTAAAATTACTCAAATGCAGCTCCTTTATCAAAAAAACCTAACATATTCCAGAAAAATCGATGTTGGTTTCAACAAAATTTTTTAAATTTGACAAAAATCTGTACAAGAATCCAAAAATTCGAAGTTAATTTCAACTAAAATTACTCAAATGCAGCTCCTTTATCAAAAAAACCTAACATATTCCAGAAAAATCGATGTTGGTTTCAACAAAATTTTTTAAAATTTGACAAAAATCTGTACAAGAATCCAAAAATTCGAAGTTAATTTCAACTAAAATTACTCAAATGCAGCTCCTCTATCAAAAAAACCTAACATAATCCAGAAAAATCGAAGTTGGTTTCAACAAAATTTTTAAAATTTGACAAAAATCTGTACAAAAATCCAAAAATTCGAAGTTAATTTCAACTAAAATTACTCAAATGCAGCTCCTCTATCCAAAAAACCTAACATAATCCAGAAAAATCGAAGTTGGTTTCAACAAAATTTTTTAAAATTTGACAAAAATCTGTACAAAAATCCAAAAATTCGAAGTTAATTTCAACTAAAATTTCTCAAATGCAGCTCCTCTATCAAAAAAACCTAACATAATCCAGAAAAATCGAAGTAGGTTTAAACAAAATTTTTTAAAATTTGACAAAAAACTGTACAAAAATCCAAAAATTCGAAGTTATTTTCAACTAAAATTACTCAAATGCAGCTCCTCTATCAAAAAAACCTAACATAATCCAGAAAAATCGAAGTTGGTTTCAACAAAATTTTTTAAAATTTGACAAAAATCTGTACAAAAATCCAAAAATTCGAAGTTAATTTCAACTAAAATTACTCAAATGCAGCTCCTCTATCCCAAAAAACCTAACATAATCCAGAAAAATCGAAGTTGGTTTCAACAAATTTTTTAAAATTTGTCAAAAATCTGTACAAAAATCCAAAAATTCGAAGTTAATTTCAACTAAAATTTCTCAAATGCAGCTCCTCTATCAAAAAAACCTAACATAATCCAGAAAAATCGAAGTAGGTTTAAACAAAATTTTTTAAAATTTGACAAAAAACTGTACAAAAATCCAAAAATTCGAAGTTATTTTCAACTAAAACTACTCAAATGCAGCTCCTCTATCAAAAAAACCTAACATAATCCAGAAAAATCGAAGTTGGTTTCTACAAAATTTTTTAAAATTGACAAAAATCTGTACAAAAATCCAAAAATTCGAAGTTAATTTCAACTAAAATTACTCAAATGCAGCTCCTCTATCCAAAAAACCTAACATAATCCAGAAAAATCGAAATGGTTTCAACAAAATTTTTTAAAATTTGACAAAAATCTGTACAAAAATCCAAAAATTCGAAGTTAATTTCAACTAAAATTTCTCAAATGCAGATCCTTTATAAAAAAAACCTAACATAATCCAGAAAAATCGAAGTTGGTATCAACAAAATTTTTAAAATTTGACAAAAATCTGCACAAAAATCCAAAAATTCGAAGTTAATTTCAACTAAAATTACTCAAATGCAGCTCCTTTATCAAAAAAACCTAACATATTCCAGAAAAATCGATGTTGGTTTCAACAAAATTTTTTAAAATTTTACAAAAATCTGTACAAGAATCCAAAAATTCGAAGTTAATTTCAACTAAAATTACTCAAATGCAGCTCCTCTATCAAAAAAACCTAACATAATCCAGAAAAATCGAAGTTGGTTTCAACAAAATTTTTTAAAATTTGACAAAAATATGTACAAAAATCAAAAAATTCGTAGTTATTTTCAACTAAAATTACTCAAATGCAGCTCCTCTATCAAAAAAACCTAACATAATCCAGAAAAATCGAAGTTGGTTTCAACAAAATATTTTAATATTTGACAAAAATCTGTACAAAAATCCCAAAATTCGAAGTTATTTTCAACTAAAACTACTCAAATGCAGCTCCTCTATCAAAAAAACCTAACATAATCCAGGAAAATCGAAGTTGGTTTCAACAAAATTTTTTAAAATTTGACAAAAATATGTACAAAAATCCAAAAATTCGAAGTTAATTTCAACTAGAATTACTCAAATGCAGCTCCTTTATCAAAAAAACCTAACATAATTCAGAAAAATCGATGTTGGTTTCAACAAAATTTTTAAAATTTGACAAAAATCTGTACAAGAATCCAAAAATTCGAAGTTAATTTCAACTAAAATTACTCAAATGCAGCTCCTCTATCCAAAAAAACCTAACATAATCCAGAAAAATCGAAGTTGGTTTCAACAAAATATTTTAAAATTTGACAAAAATATGTACAAAAATCCAAAAATTCGAAGTTAATTTCAACTAGAATTACTCAAATGCAGCTCCTTTATCAAAAAAACCTAACATATTCCAGAAAAATCGATGTTGGTTCCAACAAAATTTTTTAAAATTTGACAAAAATCTGTACAAAAATCCAAAAATTCGAAGTTAATTTCAACTAAAATTTATCAAATGCAGCTCCTCTATCAAAAAAACCTAACATAATCCAGAAAAATCGAAGTAGGTTTAAACAAAATTTTTTAAAATTTGACAAAAAACTGTACAAAAATCCAAAAATTCGAAGTTAATTACAACTAAAATTACTCAAATGCAGCTCCTCTATCCAAAAAACCTAACATAATCCAGAAAAATCGAAGTTGGTTTCAACAAAATATTTTAAAATTTGACAAAAATCTGTACAAAAAATCCCAAAATTCGAAGTTATTTTCAACTAAAACTACTCAAATGCAGCTCCTCTATCAAAAAAACCTAACATAATCCAGGAAAATCGAAGTTGGTTTCAACAAAATTTTTTAAAATTTGACAAAAATATGTACAAAAATCCAAAAATTCGAAGTTAATTTCAACTAGAATTACTCAAATGCAGCTCCTCTATCAAAAAAACCTAACATAATCCAGAAAAATCGAAGTTGGTTTCAACAAAATATTTTAAAATTTGACAAAAATCTGTACAAAAATCCCAAAATTCGAAGTTATTTTCAACTAAAACTACTCAAATGCAGCTCCTCTATCAAAAAAACCTAACATAATCCAGGAAAATCGAAGTTGGTTTCAACAAAATTTTTTAAAATTTGACAAAAATATGTACAAAAATCCAAAATTCGAAGTTAATTTCAACTAGAATTACTCAAATGCAGCTCCTCTATCAAAAAAACCTAACATAATTCAGAAAAATCGATGTTGGTTTCAACAAAATTTTTTAAAATTTGACAAAAATCTGTACAAGAATCCAAAAATTCGAAGTTAATTTCAACTAAAATTACTCAAATGCAGCTCCTCTATCAAAAAAAACCTAACATAATCCAGGAAAATCGAAGTTGGTTTCAACAAAATTTTTTAAAATTTGACAAAAATATGAACAAAAATCCAAAAATTCGAAGTTAATTTCAACTAGAATTACTCAAATGCAGCTCCTCTATCAAAAAAACCTAACATAATCCAGAAAAATCGAAGTAGGTTTAAACAAAATTTTTTAAAATTTGACAAAAAACTGTACAAAAATCCAAAAATTCGAAGTTAATTACAACTAAAATTACTCAAATGCAGCTCCTCTATCCAAAAAAACCTAACATAATCCAGAAAAATCGAAGTTGGTTTCAACAAAATATTTTAAAATTTGACAAAAATCTGTACAAAAATCCCAAAATTCTAAGTTATTTTCAACTAAAACTACTCAAATGCAGCTCCTCTATCAAAAAAACCTAACATAATCCAGGAAAATCGAAGTTGGTTTCAACAAAATTTTTTAAAATTTGACAAAAATATGTACAAAAATCCAAAAATTCGAAGTTAATTTCAACTAGAATTACTCAAATGCAGCTCCTCTATCAAAAAAACCTAACATAATTCAGAAAAATCGATGTTGGTTTCAACAATATTTTTTAAAATTTGACAAAAATCTGTACAAGAATCCAAAAATTCGAAGTTAATTTCAACTAAAATTACTCAAATGCAGCTCCTCTATCAAAAAAACCTAACATAATACAGAAAAATCGAAGTTGGTTTCAACAAAATTTTTTAAAATTTGACAAAAATATGTACAAAAATCAAAAAATTCGTAGTTATTTTCAACTAGAATTACTCAAATGCAGCTCCTCTATCAAAAAAACCTAACATAATTCAGAAAAATCGATGTTGGTTTCAACAATATTTTTTAAAATTTGACAAAAATCTGTATAAAAATCCAAAAATTCGAAGTTAATTTCAACTAAAATTACTCAAATGCAGCTCCTCTATCCAAAAAACCTAACATAATCCAGAAAAATCGAAGTTGGTTCCAACAAAATTTTTTAAAATTTGACAAAAATCTGTACAAAAATCCAAAAATTCGAAGTTAATTACAACTAAAATTACTCAAATGCAGCTCCTCTATCCAAAAAAACCTAACATAATCCAGAAAAATCGAAGTTGGTTTCAACAAAATATTTTAATATTTGACAAAAATCTGTACAAAAATCCCAAAATTCGAAGTTATTTTCAACTAAAACTACTCAAATGCAGCTCCTCTATCAAAAAAACCTAACATAATCCAGGAAAATCGAAGTTGGTTTCAACAAAATTTTTTAAAATTTGACAAAAATATGTACAAAAATCCAAAAATTCGAAGTTAATTTCAACTAGAATTACTCAAATGCAGCTCCTTTATCAAAAAAACCTAACATAATTCAGAAAAATCGATGTTGGTTTCAACAAAATTTTTTAAAATTTGACAAAAATCTGTACAAGAATCCAAAAATTCGAAGTTAATTTCAACTAAAATTACTCAAATGCAGCTCCTCTATCCAAAAAAACCTAACATAATCCAGAAAAATCGAAGTTGGTTTCAACAAAATATTTTAAAATTTGACAAAAATATGTACAAAAATCCAAAAATTCGAAGTTAATTTCAACTAGAATTACTCAAATGCAGCTCCTTTATCAAAAAAACCTAACATATTCCAGAAAAATCGATGTTGGTTCCAACAAAATTTTTTAAAATTTGACAAAAATCTGTACAAAAATCCAAAAATTCGAAGTTAATTTCAACTAAAATTTATCAAATGCAGCTCCTCTATCAAAAAAACCTAACATAATCCAGAAAAATCGAAGTAGGTTTAAACAAAATTTTTTAAAATTTGACAAAAAACTGTACAAAAATCCAAAAATTCGAAGTTAATTACAACTAAAATTACTCAAATGCAGCTCCTCTATCCAAAAAAACCTAACATAATCCAGAAAAATCGAAGTTGGTTTCAACAAAATATTTTAAAATTTGACAAAAATCTGTACAAAAATCCCAAAATTCGAAGTTATTTTCAACTAAAACTACTCAAATGCAGCTCCTCTATCAAAAAAACCTAACATAATCCAGGAAAATCGAAGTTGGTTTCAACAAAATTTTTTAAAATTTGACAAAAATATGTACAAAAATCCAAAAATTCGAAGTTAATTTCAACTAGAATTACTCAAATGCAGCTCCTCTATCAAAAAAACCTAACATAATTCAGAAAAATCGATGTTGGTTTCAACAAAATTTTTTAAAATTTGACAAAAATCTGTACAAGAATCCAATAATTCGAAGTTAATTTCAACTAAAATTACTCAAATGCAGCTCCTCTATCAAAAAAAACCTAACATAATCCAGGAAAATCGAAGTTGGTTTCAACAAAATTTTTTAAAATTTGACAAAAATATGAACAAAAATCCAAAAATTCGAAGTTAATTTCAACTAGAATTACTCAAATGCAGCTCCTCTATCAAAAAAACCTAACATAATCCAGAAAAATCGAAGTAGGTTTAAACATAATTTTTTAAAATTTGACAAAAAACTGTACAAAAATCCAAAAATTCGAAGTTAATTACAACTAAAATTACTCAAATGCAGCTCCTCTATCCAAAAAAACCTAACATAATCCAGAAAAATCGAAGTTGGTTTCAACAAAATATTTTAAAATTTGACAAAAATCTGTACAAAAATCCCAAAATTCTAAGTTATTTTCAACTAAAACTACTCAAATGCAGCTCCTCTATCAAAAAAACCTAACATAATCCAGGAAAATCGAAGTTGGTTTCAACAAAATTTTTTAAAATTTGACAAAAATATGTACAAAAATCCAAAAATTCGAAGTTAATTTCAACTAGAATTACTCAAATGCAGCTCCTCTATCAAAAAAACCTAACATAATTCAGAAAAATCGATGTTGGTTTCAACAAAATTTTTTAAAATTTGACAAAAATCTGTACAAGAATCCAAAAATTCGAAGTTAATTTCAACTAAAATTACTCAAATGCAGCTCCTCTATCAAAAAAACCTAACATAATACAGAAAAATCGAAGTTGGTTTCAACAAAATTTTTTAAAATTTGACAAAAATATGTACAAAAATCAAAAAATTCGTAGTTATTTTCAACTAAAATTACTCAAATGCAGCTCCTCTATCAAAAAAACCTAACATAATCCAGAAAAATCGAAGGTGGTTTCAACAAACTTTTTTAAAATTTGACAAAAATCTGTATAAAAATCCAAAAATTCGAAGTTAATTTCAACTAAAATTACTCAAATGCAGCTCCTCTATCCAAAAAACCTAACATAATCCAGAAAAATCGAAGTTGGTTCCAACAAAATTTTTTAAAATTTGACAAAAATCTGTACAAAAATCCAAAAATTCGAAGTTAATTTCAACTAAAATTTATCAAATGCAGCTCCTCTATCCAAAAAAACCTAACATAATCCAGAAAAATCGAAGTTGGTTTCAACAAAATATTTTAAAATTTGACAAAAATCTGTACAAAAATCCCAAAATTCGAAGTTATTTTCAACTAAAACTACTCAAATGCAGCTCCTCTATCAAAAAAACCTAACATAATCCAGGAAAATCGAAGTTGGTTTCAACAAAATTTTTTAAAATTTGACAAAAATATGTACAAAAATCCAAAAATTCGAAGTTAATTTCAACTAGAATTACTCAAATGCAGCTCCTTTATCAAAAAAACCTAACATAATTCAGAAAAATCGATGTTGGTTTCAACAAAATTTTTTAAAATTTGACAAAAATCTGTACAAGAATCCAAAAATTCGAAGTTAATTTCAACTAAAATTACTCAAATGCAGCTCTTTTATCAAAAAAACCTAACATATTCCAGAAAAATCGATGTTGGTTTCAACAAAATTTTTTAAAATTTGACAAAAATCTGTACAAGAATCCAAAAATTCGAAGTTAATTTCAACTAAAATTACTCAAATGCAGCTCCTTTATCAAAAAAACCTAACATATTCCAGAAAAATCGATGTTGGTTTCAACAAAATTTTTTAAAATTTGACAAAAATCTGTACAAGAATCCAAAAATTCGAAGTTAATTTCAACTAAAATTACTCAAATGCAGCTCCTCTATCAAAAAAACCTAACATAATCCAGAAAAATCGAAGTAGGTTTAAACAAAATTTTTTAAAATTTGACAAAAAACTGTACAAAAATCCAAAAATTCGAAGTTAATTACAACTAAAATTACTCAAATGCAGCTCCTCTATCCAAAAAAACCTAACATAATCCAGAAAACTCGAAGTTGGTTTCAACAAAATATTTTAAAATTTGACAAAAATCTGTACAAAAATCCCAAAATTCGAAGTTATTTTCAACTAAAACTACTCAAATGCAGCTCCTCTATCAAAAAAACCTAACATAATCAAGGAAAATCGAAGTTGCTTTCAACAAAATTTTTTAAAATTTGACAAAAATATGTACAAAAATCCAAAAATTCGAAGTTAATTTCAACTAGAATTACTCAAATGCAGCTCCTCTATCCAAAAAACCTAACATAATCCAGAAAAATCGAAGTTGGTTCCAACAAAATTTTTTAAAATTTGACAAAAATCTGTACAAAAATCCAAAAATTCGAAGTTAATTTCAACTAAAATTTATCAAATGCAGCTCCTCTATCAAAAAAACCTAACATAATCCAGAAAAATCGAAGTAGGTTTAAACAAAATTTTTTAAAATTTGACAAAAAACTGTACAAAATTCAAAAATTCGAAGTTAATTACAACTAAAATTACTCAAATGCAGCTCCTCTATCCAAAAAAACCTAACATAATCCAGAAAAATCGAAGTTGGTTTCAACAAAATATTTTAAAATTTGACAAAAATCTGTACAAAAATCCCAAAATTCGAAGTTATTTTCAACTAAAACTACTCAAATGCAGCTCCTCTATCAAAAAAACCTAACATAATCCAGGAAAATCGAAGTTGGTTTCAACAAAATTTTTTAAAATTTGACAAAAATATGTACAAAAATCCAAAAATTCGAAGTTAATTTCAACTAGAATTACTCAAATGCAGCTCCTCTATCAAAAAAACCTAACATAATTCAGAAAAATCGATGTAGGTTTCAACAAAATTTTTTAAAATTTGACAAAAATCTGTACAAGAATCCAAAAATTCGAAGTTAATTTCAACTAAAATTACTCAAATGCAGCTCCTCTATCAAAAAAACCTAACATAATCCAGAAAAATCGAAGTTGGTTTCAACAAAATTTTTTAAAATTTGACAAAAATATGTACAAAAATCAAAAAATTCGTAGTTATTTTCAACTAAAATTACTCAAATGCAGCTCCTCTATCAAAAAAACCTAACATAATCCAGAAAAATCGAAGGTGGTTTCAACAAACTTTTTTAAAATTTGACAAAAATCTGTATAAAAATCCAAAAATTCGAAGTTAATTTCAACTAAAATTACTCAAATGCAGCTCCTCTATCCAAAAAACCTAACATAATCCAGAAAAATCGAAGTTGGTTCCAACAAAATTTTTTAAAATTTGACAAAAATCTGTACAAAAATCCAAAAATTCGAAGTTAATTTCAACTAAAATTTATCAAATGCAGCTCCTCTATCCAAAAAAACCTAACATAATCCAGAAAAATCGAAGTTGGTTTCAACAAAATATTTTAAAATTTGACAAAAATCTGTACAAAAATCCCAAAATTCGAAGTTATTTTCAACTAAAACTACTCAAATGCAGCTCCTCTATCAAAAAAACCTAACATAATCCAGGAAAATCGAAGTTGGTTTCAACAAAATTTTTTAAAATTTGACAAAAATATGTACAAAAATCCAAAAATTCGAAGTTAATTTCAACTAGAATTACTCAAATGCAGCTCCTTTATCAAAAAAACCTAACATAATTCAGAAAAATCGATGTTGGTTTCAACAAAATTTTTTAAAATTTGACAAAAATCTGTACAAGAATCCAAAAATTCGAAGTTAATTTCAACTAAAATTACTCAAATGCAGCTCTTTTATCAAAAAAACCTAACATATTCCAGAAAAATCGATGTTGGTTTCAACAAAATTTTTTAAAATTTGACAAAAATCTGTACAAGAAACCAAAATTCGAAGTTAATTTCAACTAAAATTACTCAAATGCAGCTCCCCAATCAAAAAAACCTAACATAATCCAGAAAAATCGAAGTTGGTTCCAACAAAATTTTTTAAAATTTGACAAAAATCTGTACAAAAATCCAAAAATTCGAAGTTAATTTCAACTAAAATTTATCAAATGCAGCTCCTCTATCAAAAAAACCTAACATAATCCAGAAAAATCGAAGTAGGTTTAAACAAAATTTTTTAAAATTTGACAAAAAACTGTACAAAAATCCAAAAATTCGAAGTTAATTACAACTAAAATTACTCAAATGCAGCTCCTCTATCCAAAAAAACCTAACATAATCCAGAAAAATCGAAGTTGGTTTCAACAAAATATTTTAAAATTTGACAAAAATCTGTACAAAAATCCAAAAATTCGAAGTTAATTTCAACTAAAATTACTCAAATGCAGCTCCTCTATCAAAAAAACCTAACATAATCCAGAAAAATCGAAGTTGGTTTCAACAAAATTTTTTAAAATTTGACAAAAATCTGTACAAAAATCCAAAAATTCGAAGGTAATTTCAACTAAAATTACTCAAATGCAGCTCCTCTATCCAAAAAACCTAACATAATCCAGAAAAATCGAAGTTGGTTTCAACAAAATTTTTTAAAATTTGACAAAAATCTGCACAAAAATCCAAAAATTCGAAGTTAATTTCAACTAAAATTACTCAAATGCAGCTCCTTTATCAAAAAAACCTAACATATTCCAGAAAAATCGATGTTGGTTTCAACAAAATTTTTTAAAATTTGAGAAAAATCTGTACAAGAATCCCAAAATTCGAAGTTAATTTCTACTAAAATTACTCAAATGCAGCTCCTCTATCCAAAAAACCTAACATAATCCAGAAAAATCGAAGTTGGTTCCAACAAAATTTTTTAAAATTTGACAAAAATCTGTACAAAAATCCAAAAATTCGAAGTTAATTTCAACTAAAATTTATCAAATGCAGCTCCTCTATCAAAAAAACCTAACATAATCCAGAAAAATCGAAGTAGGTTTAAACAAAATTTTTTAAAATTTGACAAAAAACTGTACAAAAATCCAAAAATTCGAAGTTAATTACAACTAAAATTACTCAAATGCAGCTCCTCTATCCAAAAAAACCTAACATAATCCAGAAAAATCGAAGTTGGTTTCAACAAAATATTTTAAAATTTGACAAAAATCTGTACAAAAATCCCAAAATTCGAAGTTATTTTCAACTAAAACTACTCAAATGCAGCTCCTCTATCAAAAAAACCTAACATAATCCAGGAAAATCGAAGTTGGTTTCAACAAAATTTTTTAAAATTTGACAAAAATATGTACAAAAATCCAAAAATTCGAAGTTAATTTCAACTAGAATTACTCAAATGCAGCTCCTTTATCAAAAAAACCTAACATAATTCAGAAAAATCGATGTTGGTTTCAACAAAATTTTTTAAAATTTGACAAAAATCTGTACAAGAATCCAAAAATTCGAAGTTAATTTCAACTAAAATTACTCAAATGCAGCTCCTTTATCAAAAAAACCTAACATATTCCAGAAAAATCGATGTTGGTTTCAACAAAATTTTTTAAAATTTGACAAAAATCTGTACAAGAATCCAAAAATTCGAAGTTAATTTCATCTAAAATTACTCAAATGCAGCTCCTCTATCCAAAAAACCTAACATAATCCAGAAAAATCGAAGTTGGTTCCAACAAAATTTTTTAAAATTTGACAAAAATCTGTACAAAAATCCAAAAATTCGAAGTTAATTTCAACTAGAATTACTCAAATGCAGCTCCTTTATCAAAAAAACCTAACATAATTCAGAAAAATCGATGTTGGTTTCAACAAAATTTTTTAAAATTTGACAAAAATCTGTACAAGAATCCAAAAATTCGAAGTTAATTTCAACTAAAATTACTCAAATGCAGCTCCTTTATCAAAAAAACCTAACATATTCCAGAAAAATCGATGTTGGTTTCAACAAAATTTTTTAAAATTTGACAAAAATCTGTACAAGAATCCAAAAATTCGAAGTTAATTTCAACTAAAATTACTCAAATGCAGCTCCTTTATCAAAAAAACCTAACATATTCCAGAAAAATCGATGTTGGTTTCAACAAAATTTTTTAAAATTTGACAAAAATCTGTACAAGAATCCAAAAATTCGAAGTTAATTTCAACTAAAATTACTCAAATGCAGCTCCTCTATCAAAAAAACCTAACATAATCCAGAAAAATCGAAGTAGGTTTAAACAAAATTTTTTAAAATTTGACAAAAAACTGTACAAAAATCCAAAAATTCGAAGTTAATTACAACTAAAATTACTCAAATGCAGCTCCTCTATCCAAAAAAACCTAACATAATCCAGAAAACTCGAAGTTGGTTTCAACAAAATATTTTAAAATTTGACAAAAATCTGTACAAAAATCCCAAAATTCGAAGTTATTTTCAACTAAAACTACTCAAATGCAGCTCCTCTATCAAAAAAACCTAACATAATCCAGGAAAATCGAAGTTGGTTTCAACAAAATTTTTTAAAATTTGACAAAAATATGTACAAAAATCCAAAAATTCGAAGTTAATTTCAACTAGAATTACTCAAATGCAGCTCCTCTATCAAAAAAACCTAACATAATTCAGAAAAATCGATGTTGGTTGCAACAAAATTTTTTAAAATTTGACAAAAATCTGTACAAGAATCCAAAAATTCGAAGTTAATTTCAACTAAAATTACTCAAATGCAGCTCCTCTATCAAAAAAACCTAACATAATCCAGAAAAATCGAAGTTGGTTTCAACAAAATTTTTTAAAATTTGACAAAAATATGTACAAAAATCAAAAAATTCGTAGTTATTTTCAACTAAAATTACTCAAATGCAGCTCCTCTATCAAAAAAACCTAACATAATCCAGAAAAATCGAAGGTGGTTTCAACAAACTTTTTTAAAATTTGACAAAAATCTGTATAAAAATCCAAAAATTCGAAGTTAATTTCAACTAAAATTACTCAAATGCAGCTCCTCTATCCAAAAAACCTAACATAATCCAGAAAAATCGAAGTTGGTTCCAACAAAATTTTTTAAAATTTGACAAAAATCTGTACAAAAATCCAAAAATTCGAAGTTAATTTCAACTAAAATTTATCAAATGCAGCTCCTCTATCCAAAAAAACCTAACATAATCCAGAAAAATCGAAGTTGGTTTCAACAAAATATTTTAAAATTTGACAAAAATCTGTACAAAAATCCCAAAATTCGAAGTTATTTTGAACTAAAACTACTCAAATGCAGCTCCTCTATCAAAAAAACCTAACATAATCCAGGAAAATCGAAGTTGGTTTCAACAAAATTTTTTAAAATTTGACAAAAATATGTACAAAAATCCAAAAATTCGAAGTTAATTTCAACTAGAATTACTCAAATGCAGCTCCTTTATCAAAAAAACCTAACATAATTCAGAAATATCGATGTTGGTTTCAACAAAATTTTTTAAAATTTGACAAAAATCTGTACAAGAATCCAAAAATTCGAAGTTAATTTCAACTAAAATTACTCAAATGCAGCTCTTTTATCAAAAAAACCTAACATATTCCAGAAAAATCGATGTTGGTTTCAACAAAATTTTTTAAAATTTGACAAAAATCTGTACAAGAAACCAAAATTCGAAGTTAATTTCAACTAAAATTACTCAAATGCAGCTCCCCAATCAAAAAAACCTAACATAATCCAGAAAAATCGAAGTTGGTTCCAACAAAATTTTTTAAAATTTGACAAAAATCTGTACAAAAATCCAAAAATTCGAAGTTAATTTCAACTAAAATTTATCAAATGCAGCTCCTCTATCAAAAAAACCTAACATAATCCAGAAAAATCGAAGTAGGTTTAAACAAAATTTTTTAAAATTTGACAAAAAACTGTACAAAAATCCAAAAATTCGAAGTTAATTACAACTAAAATTACTCAAATGCAGCTCCTCTATCCAAAAAAACCTAACATAATCCAGAAAAATCGAAGTTGGTTTCAACAAAATATTTTAAAATTTGACAAAAATCTGTACAAAAATCCAAAAATTCGAAGTTAATTTCAACTAAAATTACTCAAATGCAGCTCCTCTATCAAAAAAACCTAACATAATCCAGAAAAATCGAAGTTGGTTTCAACAAAATTTTTTAAAATTTGACAAAAATCTGTACAAAAATCCAAAAATTCGAAGGTAATTTCAACTAAAATTACTCAAATGCAGCTCCTCTATCCAAAAAACCTAACATAATCCAGAAAAATCGAAGTTGGTTTCAACAAAATTTCTTAAAATTTGACAAAAATCTGCACAAAAATCCAAAAATTCGAAGTTAATTTCAACTAAAATTACTCAAATGCAGCTCCTTTATCAAAAAAACCTAACATATTCCAGAAAAATCGATGTTGGTTTCAACAAAATTTTTTAAAATTTGAGAAAAATCTGTACAAGAATCCCAAAATTCGAAGTTAATTTCTACTAAAATTACTCAAATGCAGCTCCTCTATCCAAAAAACCTAACATAATCCAGAAAAATCGAAGTTGGTTCCAACAAAATTTTTTAAAATTTGACAAAAATCTGTACAAAAATCCAAAAATTCGAAGTTAATTTCAACTAAAATTTATCAAATGCAGCTCCTCTATCAAAAAAACCTAACATAATCCAGAAAAATCGAAGTAGGTTTAAACAAAATTTTTTAAAATTTGACAAAAAACTGTACAAAAATCCAAAAATTCGAAGTTAATTACAACTAAAATTACTCAAATGCAGCTCCTCTATCCAAAAAAACCTAACATAATCCAGAAAAATCGAAGTTGGTTTCAACAAAATATTTTAAAATTTGACAAAAATCTGTACAAAAATCCCAAAATTCGAAGTTATTTTCAACTAAAACTACTCAAATGCAGCTCCTCTATCAAAAAAACCTAACATAATCCAGGAAAATCGAAGTTGGTTTCAACAAAATTTTTTAAAATTTGACAAAAATATGTACAAAAATCCAAAAATTCGAAGTTAATTTCAACTAGAATTACTCAAATGCAGCTCCTTTATCAAAAAAACCTAACATAATTCAGAAAAATCGATGTTGGTTTCAACAAAATTTTTTAAAATTTGACAAAAATCTGTACAAGAATCCAAAAATTCGAAGTTAATTTCATCTAAAATTACTCAAATGCAGCTCCTCTATCCAAAAAACCTAACATAATCCAGAAAAATCGAAGTTGGTTCCAACAAAATTTTTTAAAATTTGACAAAAATCTGTACAAAAATCCAAAAATTCGAAGTTAATTTCAACTAAAATTTATCAAATGCAGCTCCTCTATCCAAAAAAACCTAACATAATCCAGAAAAATCGAAGTTGGTTTCAACAAAATATTTTAAAATTTGACAAAAATCTGTACAAAAATCCCAAAATTCGAAGTTATTTTCAACTAAAACTACTCAAATGCAGCTCCTCTATCAAAAAAACCTAACATAATCCAGGAAAATCGAAGTTGGTTTCAACAAAATTTTTTAAAATTTGACAAAAATATGTACAAAAATCCAAAAATTCGAAGTTAATTTCAACTAGAATTACTCAAATGCAGCTCCTTTATCAAAAAAACCTAACATAATTCAGAAAAATCGATGTTGGTTTCAACAAAATTTTTTAAAATTTGACAAAAATCTGTACAAGAATCCAAAAATTCGAAGTTAATTTCAACTAAAATTACTCAAATGCAGCTCCTTTATCAAAAAAACCTAACATATTCCAGAAAAATCGATGTTGGTTTCAACAAAATTTTTTAAAATTTGACAAAAATCTGTACAAGAATCCAAAAATTCGAAGTTAATTTCAACTAAAATTACTCAAATGCAGCTCCTTTATCAAAAAAACCTAACATATTCCAGAAAAATCGATGTTGGTTTCAACAAAATTTTTTAAAATTTGACAAAAATCTGTACAAGAATCCAAAAATTCGAAGTTAATTTCAACTAAAATTACTCAAATGCAGCTCCTCTATCAAAAAAACCTAACATAATCCAGAAAAATCGAAGTAGGTTTAAACAAAATTTTTTAAAATTTGACAAAAAACTGTACAAAAATCCAAAAATTCGAAGTTAATTACAACTAAAATTACTCAAATGCAGCTCCTCTATCCAAAAAAACCTAACATAATCCAGAAAACTCGAAGTTGGTTTCAACAAAATATTTTAAAATTTGACAAAAATCTGTACAAAAATCCCAAAATTCGAAGTTATTTTCAACTAAAACTACTCAAATGCAGCTCCTCTATCAAAAAAACCTAACATAATCCAGGAAAATCGAAGTTGGTTTCAACAAAATTTTTTAAAATTTGACAAAAATATGTACAAAAATCCAAAAATTCGAAGTTAATTTCAACTAGAATTACTCAAATGCAGCTCCTCTATCAAAAAAACCTAACATAATTCAGAAAAATCGATGTTGGTTTCAACAAAATTTTTTAAAATTTGACAAAAATCTGTACAAGAATCCAAAAATTCGAAGTTAATTTCAACTAAAATTACTCAAATGCAGCTCCTCTATCAAAAAAACCTAACATAATCCAGAAAAATCGAAGTTGGTTTCAACAAATTTTTTTAAAATTTGACAAAAATATGTACAAAAATCAAAAAATTCGTAGTTATTTTCAACTAAAATTACTCAAATGCAGCTCCTCTATCAAAAAAACCTAACATAATCCAGAAAAATCGAAGGTGGTTTCAACAAACTTTTTTAAAATTTGACAATAATCTGTATAAAAATCCAAAAATTCGAAGTTAATTTCAACTAAAATTACTCAAATGCAGCTCCTCTATCCAAAAAACCTAACATAATCCAGAAAAATCGAAGTTGGTTCCAACAAAATTTTTTAAAATTTGACAAAAATCTGTACAAAAATCCAAAAATTCGAAGTTAATTTCAACTAAAATTTATCAAATGCAGCTCCTCTATCCAAAAAAACCTAACATAATCCAGAAAAATCGAAGTTGGTTTCAACAAAATATTTTAAAATTTGACAAAAATCTGTACAAAAATCCCAAAATTCGAAGTTATTTTCAACTAAAACTACTCAAATGCAGCTCCTCTATCAAAAAAACCTAACATAATCCAGGAAAATCGAAGTTGGTTTCAACAAAATTTTTTAAAATTTGACTAAAATATGTACAAAAATCCAAAAATTCGAATTTAATTTCAACTAGAATTACTCAAATGCAGCTCCTTTATCAAAAAAACCTAACATAATTCAGAAAAATCGATGTTGGTTTCAACAAAATTTTTTAAAATTTGACAAAAATCTGTACAAGAATCCAAAAATTCGAAGTTAATTTCAACTAAAATTACTCAAATGCAGCTCTTTTATCAAAAAAACCTAACATATTCCAGAAAAATCGATGTTGGTTTCAACAAAATTTTTTAAAATTTGACAAAAATCTGTACAAGAAACCAAAATTCGAAGTTAATTTCAACTAAAATTACTCAAATGCAGCTCCCCAATCAAAAAAACCTAACATAATCCAGAAAAATCGAAGTTGGTTTCAACAAAATTTTTTAAAATTTGACAAAAATCTGTACAAAAATCCAAAAATTCGAAGTTAATTTCAACTAAAATTACTCAAATGCAGCTCCTTTATCAAAAAAACCTAACATATTCCAGAAAAATCGATGTCGGTTTCAACAAAATTTTTTCAAATTTGACAAAAATCTGTACAAGAATCCAAAAATTCGAAGTTAATTTCAACTAAAATTACTCAAATGCAGCTCCTCTATCAAAAAAACCTAACATAATCCAGAAAAATCGAAGTTGGTTTCAACAAAATTTTTTAAAATTTGACAAAAATCTGTACAAAAATCCAAAAATTCGAAGTTAATTTCAACTAAAATTTCTCAAATGCAGATCCTTTATAAAAAAAACCTAACATAATCCAGAAAAATCGAAGTTGGTTTCAACAAAATTTTTTAAAATTTGACAAAAATCTGCACAAAAATCCAAAAATTCGAAGTTAATTTCAACTAAAATTACTCAAATGCAGCTCCTTTATCAAAAAAACCTAACATATTCCAGAAAAATCGATGTTGGTTTCAACAAAATTTTTTAAAATTTGACAAAAAACTGTACAAAAATCCAAAAATTCGAAGTTATTTTCAACTAAAAATACTCAAATGCAGCTCCTCTATCAAAAAAACCTAACATAATCCAGAAAAATCGAAGTTGGTTCCAACAAAATTTTTTAAAATTTGACAAATATCTGTACAAAAATCCCCAAATTCGAAGTTAATTTCAACTAAAATTACTCAAATGCAGCTCCGCTACCAAAAAAACCTAACGTAATCCAGAAAAATCGAAGTTGGGTTCAAAAAAATTTTATAAAATTTGACAAAAATCTGCACAAAAATCCAAAAATTCGAAGTTAATTACAACTAAAATTACTCAAATGCAGCTCCTCTATCAAAAAACCTAACATAATCCAGAAAAATCGAAGTTGGTTCCAACAAAATTTTTTAAAATTTGACAAACATCTGTACAAAAATCCCAAAATTCGAAGTTAATTTCAACTAAAATTACTCAAATGCAGCTCCTTTATCAAAAAAACCTAACGTAATCCAGAGTAATCGAAGTTGGTTTCAACATAATTTTTTAAAATTTGACAAATATCTGTACACAAATCCAAAAATTCGAAGTTATTTTCAACAAAAATTACTCAAATGCAGCTCCTTTATCAAAAAAACATCACATAATCCAGAAAAATCGAAGTTGGTTTCATCAAAATTTTTTAAAATTTGACAAAAATCTGTACAAAAATCCAAAAATTCGAAGTTAATTTCATCTAAAATTACTCAAATGCAGCTCCTCTATCAAAAAACCTAACATAATCCAGAAAAATCGAAGTTGGTTCCAACAAAATTTTTTAAAATTTGACAAAAATCTGTACAAAAATCCAAAAATTCGAAGTTAATTTCAACTAGAATTACTCAAATGCAGCTCCTCTATCAAAAAAACCTAACATAATCCAGAAAAATCGAAGTTGGGTTCAACAAAATTTTATAAAATTTTACAAAAATCTGCACAAAAATCCAAAAATTCGAAGTTAATTACAACTAAAATTACTTAAATGCAGCTCCACTATCCAAAAAACCTAACATAATCCAGAAAAAACGAAGTTGGTTTCAACAAAATTTTTTAAAATTTTACAAAAATCTGTACAAAAATCCAGAAATTCGAAGTTAATTTCAACTAAAATTACTCAAATGCAGCTCCTTTATCAAAAAAACCTAACATATTCCAGAAAAATCGAAGTTGGTTTCAACAAAATTTTTTAAAATTTGACAAAAATCTGTACAAAAATCCAAAAATTCGAAGTTAATTTCAACTAAAATTACTCAAATGCAGCCCCTCTATCAAAAAAACCTAACATAATCCAGAAAAATCGAAGTTGGGTTCAATAAAATTTTTAAAATTTGACAAAAATCTGAACAAAAATCCAAAAATTCGAAGATAATTTCAACTAGAATTACTCAAATGCAGCTCCTCTATCAAAAAAACCTTACATAATCCAGAAAAATCGAAGTTGGTTCCAACAAAATTTTTTAAAATTTGACAAACATCTGTACAAAAATCCCAAAATTCGAAGTTAATTTCAACTAAAATTTCTCAAATGCAGCTCTGGTACCAAAAAAACCTAACCTAATCCAGAAAAATCGAAGTTGGTTTCAACAAAATTTTTTAAAATTTGACAAAAATCTGAACAAAAATCCAAAAATTCGAAGATAATTTCAACAAGAATTACTCAAATGCAGCTCCTCTATCAAAAAAACCTAACATAATCCAGAAAAATCGAAGTTGGTTTCAACAAAATTTTTTAAAATTTGACAATAATCTGTACAAAAATCCAAAAATTCGAAGTTAATTACAACTAAAATTACTCAAATGCAGCTCCTCTATCAAAAAAACCTAACATAATCCAGAAAAATCGAAATAGGCTTCAACAAAATTTTTTAAAATTTGAGAAATATCTGTTCAAAAATCCAAAAATTCGAATTTAATTACAACTAAAATTACTCAAATGCAGCTCCTCTATCCAAAAAACCTAACATAATCCAGAAAAATCGAAGTTGGTTTCAACACAATTTTTTAAAATTTGACAAAAATCTGTACAAAAATTCAAAAATTCGAAGTTAATTTCAACTACAATTACTCGAAAGCTGCTCCTCTATCAAAAAAACCTAACATAATCCAGAGAAATCGAAGTTGGTTTCAACAAAATTTTTTAAAATTTGACAAAAATCTGTACAAGTATCCAAAAATTCGAAGTTAATTTCAACTAAAATTACTCAATTGCAGCTCCTCTATCAAAAAAACTTTACATAATCCAGAAATATCGAAGTTGGTTTCAACAAAATTTTTTAAAATTTGACAAAAATCTGTACAAAAATCCAAAAATTCGAAGTTAATTTCAACTAAAATTACTCAAATGCAGCTCCTCTATCAAAAAAACCTAACATAATCCAGAAAAATCGTAGCAGGTTTAAACAAAATTTTTTATAATTTGACAAAAATCTGTACAAAAATCCAAAAATTCGAAGTTATTTTCAACTAAAATTACTCAAATGCAGCTCCTCTATCAAAAAAGCTTTACATAATCCAGAAAAAAAGAAGTTGGTTTCAACAAAATTTTTTAAAATTTGACAAAAATCTGTACAAAAATCCAAAAATTCGAAGTTATTTTCAACTAAAATTACTCAAATGCAGCCCCTCTATCAAAAAAACCTAACATAATCCAGAAAAATCGAAGTTGGGTTCAATAAAATTTTTTAAAATTAGACAAAAATCTGAACAAAAATCCAAAAATTCGAAGTTATTTTCAACTAAAAATACTCAAATGCAGCTCCTCTATCAAAAAAACCTAACATAATCCAGAAAAATCGAAGTTGGTTCCAACAAAATTTTTTAAAATTTGACAAACATCTGTACAAAAATCCCAAAATTCGAAGTTAATTTCAACTAAAATTACTCAAATGCAGCTCCATTATAAAAAAAACCTAACATATTCCAGAAAAATCGAAGTTGGTTTCAACAAAATTTTTTAAAATTTGACAAAAATCTGTACAAAAATCCAAAAATTCGAAGTTATTTTCAACTAAAATTACTCAAATGCAGCTCCTCTAACAAAAAAACTTTACATAATCCAGAAAAATCGAAGTTGGTTTCAACAAAATTTTTTAAAATTTGACAAAAATCTGTACAAAAATCCAAAAATTCGAAGTTAATTTTAACTAAAATTACTCAAATGCAGCTCCTTTATCAAAAAAACTTTACATAATCCAGAAAAATCGAAATTGGTTTCAACATAATTTTTTAAAATTTGACAAAAATCTGTACAAAAATCCAAAAATTCGAAGTTAATTTCAACTAAAATTACTCAAATGCAGCCCCTCTATCAAAAAAACCTAACATAATCCAGAAAAATCGAAGTTGGGTTCAATAAAATTTTTTAAAATTTGACAAAAATCTGAACAAGAATCCAAAAATTCGAAGATAATTTCAACTAGAATTACTCAAATGCAGCTCCTCTATCAAAAAAACCTAACATAATCCAGAAAAATCGAAGTTGGTTTCAACAAAATTTTTTAAAATTTGACAAAAATCTGAACAAAAATCCAAAAATTCGAAGATAATTTCAACTAGAATTACTCAAATGCAGCTCCTCTATCAAAAAAACCTAACATAATCCAGAAAAATCGAAGTTGGTTTCAACACAATTTTTTAAAATTTGACAAAAATCTGTACAAAAATCCCAAAATTCGAAGTTAATTTCAACTAAAATTACTCAAATGCAGCTCCATTATCAAAAAAACCTAACATATTCCAGAAAAATCGAAGTTGGTTTCAACAAAATTTTTTAAAATTTGACAAAAATCTGTACAAAAATCCAAAAATTCGAAGTTATTTTCAACTAAAATTACTCAAATGCAGCTCCTCTAACAAAAAAACTTTACATAATCCAGAAAAATCGAAGTTGGTTTCAACAAAATTTTTTAAAATTTGACAAAAATCTGTACAAAAATCCAAAAATTCGAAGTTAATTTTAACTAAAATTACTCAAATGCAGCTCCTTTATCAAAAAAACTTTACATAATCCAGAAAAATCGAAATTGGTTTCAACATAAGTTTTTAAAATTTGACAAAAATCTGTACAAAAATCCAAAAATTCGAAGTTAATTTCAACTAAAATTACTCAAATGCAGCCCCTCTATCAAAAAAACCTAACATAATCCAGAAAAATCGAAGTTGGGTTCAATAAAATTTTTTAAAATTTGACAAAAATCTGAACAAAAATCCAAAAATTCGAAGATAATTTCAACTAGAATTACTCAAATGCAGCTCCTCTATCAAAAAAGCCTAACATAATCCAGAAAAATCGAAGTTGGTTTCAACAAAATTTTTTAAAATTTGACAAAAATCTGAACAAAAATCCAAAAATTCGAAGATAATTTCAACTAGAATTACTCAAATGCAGCTCCTCTATCAAAAAAACCTAACATAATCCAGAAAAATCGAAGTTGGTTTCAACAAAATTTTTTAAAATTTGACAATAACCTGTACAAAAATCCAAAAATTCGAAGTTAATTTCAACTAAAATTACTCAATTGCAGCTCCTCTATCAAAAAAACTTTACATAATCCAGAAATATCGAAGTTGGTTTCAACAAAATTTTTTAAAATTTGACAAAAATCTGTACAAAAATCCAAAAATTCGAAGTTAATTTCAACTAAAATTACTCAAATGCAGCTCCTCTATCAAAAAAACCTAACATAATCCAGAAAAATCGAAGCAGGTTTCAACAAAATTTTTTATAATTTGACAAAAATCTGTACAAAAATCCAAAAATTCGAAGTTATTTTCAACTAAAATTACTCAAATGCAGCTCCTCTATCAAAAAAACCTAACATAATCCAGAAAAATCGAAGTTGGTTCCAACAAAATTTTTTAAAATTTGACAAACATCTGTACAAAAATCCCAAAATTCGAAGTTAATTTCAACTAAAATTACTCAAATGCAGCTCCATTATCAAAAAAACCTAACATATTCCAGAAAAATCGAAGTTGGTTTCAACAAAATTTTTTAAAATTTGACAAAAATCTGTACAAAAATCCAAAAATTCGAAGTTATTTTCAACTAAAATTACTCAAATGCAGCTCCTCTAACAAAAAAACTTTACATAATCCAGAAAAATCGAAGTTGGTTTCAACAAAATTTTTTAAAATTTGACAAAAATCTGTACAAAAATCCAAAAATTCGAAGTTAATTTTAACTAAAATTACTCAAATGCAGCTCCTTTATCCAAAAAAACTTTACATAATCCAGAAAAATCGAAATTGGTTTCAACATAATTTTTTAAAATTTGACAAAAATCTGTACAAAAATCCCAAAATTCGAAGTTAATTTCAACTAAAATTACTCAAATGCAGCCCCTCTATCAAAAAAACCTAACATAATCCAGAAAAATCGAAGTTGGGTTCAATAAAATTTTTTAAAATTTGACAAAAATCTGAACAAGAATCCAAAAATTCGAAGATAATTTCAACTAGAATTACTCAAATGCAGCTCCTCTATCAAAAAAACCTAACATAATCCAGAAAAATCGAAGTTGGTTTCAACAAAATTTTTTAAAATTTGACAAAAATCTGAACAAAAATCCAAAAATTCGAAGATAATTTCAACTAGAATTACTCAAATGCAGCTCCTCTATCAAAAAAACCTAACATAATCCAGAAAAATCGAAGTTGGTTTCAACAAAATTTTTTAAAATTTGACAAAAATCTGAACAAAAATCCAAAAATTCGAAGATAATTTCAACTAGAATTACTCAAATGCAGCTCCTCTATCAAAAAAACCTAACATAATCCAGAAAAATCGAAGTTGGTTTCAACACAATTTTTTAAAATTTGACAAAAATCTGTACAAAAATCCCAAAATTCGAAGTTAATTTCAACTAAAATTACTCAAATGCAGCTCCATTATCAAAAAAACCTAACATATTCCAGAAAAATCGAAGTTGGTTTCAACAAAATTTTTTAAAATTTGACAAAAATCTGTACAAAAATCCAAAAATTCGAAGTTATTTTCAACTAAAATTACTCAAATGCAGCTCCTCTAACAAAAAAACTTTACATAATCCAGAAAAATCGAAGTTGGTTTCAACAAAATTTTTTAAAATTTGACAAAAATCTGTACAAAAATCCAAAAATTCGAAGTTAATTTTAACTAAAATTATTCAAATGCAGCTCCTTTATCAAAAAAACTTTACATAATCCAGAAAAATCGAAATTGGTTTCAACATAAGTTTTTAAAATTTGACAAAAATCTGTACAAAAATCCAAAAATTCGAAGTTAATTTCAACTAAAATTACTCAAATGCAGCCCCTCTATCAAAAAAACCTAACATAATCCAGAAAAATCGAAGTTGGGTTCAATAAAATTTTTTAAAATTTGACAAAAATCTGAACAAAAATCCAAAAATTCGAAGATAATTTCAACTAGAATTACTCAAATGCAGCTCCTCTATCAAAAAAGCCTAACATAATCCAGAAAAATCGAAGTTGGTTTCAACAAAATTTTTTAAAATTTGACAAAAATCTGAACAAAAATCCAAAAATTCGAAGATAATTTCAACTAGAATTACTCAAATGCAGCTCCTCTATCAAAAAAACCTAACATAATCCAGAAAAATCGAAGTTGGTTTCAACAAAATTTTTTAAAATTTGACAATAACCTGTACAAAAATCCAAAAATTCGAAGTTAATTTCAACTAAAATTACTCAATTGCAGCTCCTCTATCAAAAAAACTTTACATAATCCAGAAATATCGAAGTTGGTTTCAACAAAATTTTTTAAAATTTGACAAAAATCTGTACAAAAATCCAAAAATTCGAAGTTAATTTCAACTAAAATTACTCAAATGCAGCTCCTCTATCAAAAAAACCTAACATAATCCAGAAAAATCGAAATAGGCTTCAACAAAATTTTTTAAAATTTGAGAAATATCTGTTCAAAAATCCAAAAATTCGAATTTAATTACAACTAAAATTACTCAAATGCAGCTCCTCTATCCAAAAAACCTAACATAATCCAGAAAAATCGAAGTTGGTTTCAACACAATTTTTTAAAATTTGACAAAAATCTGTACAAAAATTCAAAAATTCGAAGTTAATTTCAACTACAATTACTCGAAAGCTGCTCCTCTATCAAAAAAACCTAACATAATCCAGAGAAATCGAAGTTGGTTTCAACAAAATTTTTTAAAATTTGACAAAAATCTGTACAAGTATCCAAAAATTCGAAGTTAATTTCAACTAAAATTACTCAATTGCAGCTCCTCTATCAAAA
Source organism: Andrena trimmerana (assembly GCA_951215215.1). Lineage (NCBI taxonomy): Eukaryota > Metazoa > Arthropoda > Insecta > Hymenoptera > Andrenidae > Andrena > Andrena trimmerana. Next base: position 16,056,711 of record OX578063.1, on the reverse strand, counting down.
AAACTTTACATAATCCAGAAATATCGAAGTTGGTTTCAACAAAATTTTTTAAAATTTGACAAAAATCTGTACAAAAATCCAAAAATTCGAAGTTAATTTCAACTAAAATTACTCAAATGCAGCTCCTCTATCAAAAAAACCTAACATAATCCAGAAAAATCGAAGCAGGTTTCAACAAAATTTTTTATAATTTGACAAAAATCTGTACAAAAATCCAAAAATTCGAAGTTATTTTCAACTAAAATTACTCAAATGCAGCCCCTCTATCAAAAAAACCTAACATAATCCAGAAAAATCGAAGTTGGGTTCAATAAAATTTTTTAAAATTAGACAAAAATCTGAACAAAAATCCAAAAATTCGAAGTTATTTTCAACTAAAAATACTCAAATGCAGCTCCTCTATCAAAAAAACCTAACATAATCCAGAAAAATCGAAGTTGGTTCCAACAAAATTTTTTAAAATTTGACAAACATCTGTACAAAAATCCCAAAATTCGAAGTTAATTTCAACTAAAATTACTCAAATGCAGCTCCATTATCAAAAAAACCTAACATATTCCAGAAAAATCGAAGTTGGTTTCAACAAAATTTTTTAAAATTTGACAAAAATCTGTACAAAAATCCAAAAATTCGAAGTTATTTTCAACTAAAATTACTCAAATGCAGCTCCTCTAACAAAAAAACTTTACATAATCCAGAAAAATCGAAGTTGGTTTCAACAAAATTTTTTAAAATTTGACAAAAATCTGTACAAAAATCCAAAAATTCGAAGTTAATTTTAACTAAAATTACTCAAATGCAGCTCCTTTATCAAAAAAACTTTACATAATCCAGAAAAATCGAAGTTGGTTTCAACAAAATTTTTTAAAATTTGACAAAAATCTGAACAAAAATCCAAAAATTCGAAGATAATTTCAACTAGAATTACTCAAATGCAGCTCCTCTATCAAAAAAACCTAACATAATCCAGAAAAATCGAAGTTGGTTTCAACACAATTTTTTAAAATTTGACAAAAATCTGTACAAAAATCCCAAAATTCGAAGTTAATTTCAACTAAAATTACTCAAATGCAGCTCCATTATCAAAAAAACCTAACATATTCCAGAAAAATCGAAGTTGGTTTCAACAAAATTTTTTAAAATTTGACAAAAATCTGTACAAAAATCCAAAAATTCGAAGTTATTTTCAACTAAAATTACTCAAATGCAGCTCCTCTAACAAAAAAACTTTACATAATCCAGAAAAATCGAAGTTGGTTTCAACAAAATTTTTTAAAATTTGACAAAAATCTGTACAAAAATCCAAAAATTCGAAGTTAATTTTAACTAAAATTACTCAAATGCAGCTCCTTTATCAAAAAAACTTTACATAATCCAGAAAAATCGAAATTGGTTTCAACATAAGTTTTTAAAATTTGACAAAAATCTGTACAAAAATCCAAAAATTCGAAGTTAATTTCAACTAAAATTACTCAAATGCAGCCCCTCTATCAAAAAAACCTAACATAATCCAGAAAAATCGAAGTTGGGTTCAATAAAATTTTTTAAAATTTGACAAAAATCTGAACAAAAATCCAAAAATTCGAAGATAATTTCAACTAGAATTACTCAAATGCAGCTCCTCTATCAAAAAAGCCTAACATAATCCAGAAAAATCGAAGTTGGTTTCAACAAAATTTTTTAAAATTTGACAAAAATCTGAACAAAAATCCAAAAATTCGAAGATAATTTCAACTAGAATTACTCAAATGCAGCTCCTCTATCAAAAAAACCTAACATAATCCAGAAAAATCGAAGTTGGTTTCAACAAAATTTTTTAAAATTTGACAATAACCTGTACAAAAATCCAAAAATTCGAAGTTAATTTCAACTAAAATTACTCAATTGCAGCTCCTCTATCAAAAAAACTTTACATAATCCAGAAATATCGAAGTTGGTTTCAACAAAATTTTTTAAAATTTGACAAAAATCTGTACAAAAATCCAAAAATTCGAAGTTAATTTCAACTAAAATTACTCAAATGCAGCTCCTCTATCAAAAAAACCTAACATAATCCAGAAAAATCGAAGCAGGTTTAAACAAAATTTTTTATAATTTGACAAAAATCTGTACAAAAATCCAAAAATTCGAAGTTAATTACAACTAAAATTACTCAAATGCAGCTCCTCTATCAAAAAAACCTAACATAATCCAGAAAAATCGAAATAGGCTTCAACAAAATTTTTTAAAATTTGAGAAATATCTGTTCAAAAATCCAAAAATTCGAATTTAATTACAACTAAAATTACTCAAATGCAGCTCCTCTATCCAAAAAACCTAACATAATCCAGAAAAACCGAAGTTGGTTTCAACACAATTTTTTAAAATTTGACAAAAATCTGTACAAAAATTCAAAAATTCGAAGTTAATTTCAACTACAATTACTCGAAAGCTGCTCCTCTATCAAAAAAACCTAACATAATCCAGAGAAATCGAAGTTGGTTTCAACAAAATTTTTTAAAATTTGACAAAAATCTGTACAAGTATCCAAAAATTCGAAGTTAATTTCAACTAAAATTACTCAATTGCAGCTCCTCTATCAAAAAAACTTTACATAATCCAGAAATATCGAAGTTGGTTTCAACAAAATTTTTTAAAATTTGACAAAAATCTGTACAAAAATCCAAAAATTCGAAGTTAATTTCAACTAAAATTACTCAAATGCAGCTCCTCTATCAAAAAAACCTAACATAATCCAGAAAAATCGAAGCAGGTTTCAACAAAATTTTTTATAATTTGACAAAAATCTGTACAAAAATCCAAAAATTCGAAGTTATTTTCAACTAAAATTACTCAAATGCAGCCCCTCTATCAAAAAAACCTAACATAATCCAGAAAAATCGAAGTTGGGTTCAATAAAATTTTTTAAAATTAGACAAAAATCTGAACAAAAATCCAAAAATTCGAAGTTATTTTCAACTAAAAATACTCAAATGCAGCTCCTCTATCAAAAAAACCTAACATAATCCAGAAAAATCGAAGTTGGTTCCAACAAAATTTTTTAAAATTTGACAAACATCTGTACAAAAATCCCAAAATTCGAAGTTAATTTCAACTAAAATTACTCAAATGCAGCTCCATTATCAAAAAAACCTAACATATTCCAGAAAAATCGAAGTTGGTTTCAACAAAATTTTTTAAAATTTGACAAAAATCTGTACAAAAATCCAAAAATTCGAAGTTATTTTCAACTAAAATTACTCAAATGCAGCTCCTCTAACAAAAAAACTTTACATAATCCAGAAAAATCGAAGTTGGTTTCAACAAAATTTTTTAAAATTTGACAAAAATCTGTACAAAAATCCAAAAATTCGAAGTTAATTTTAACTAAAATTACTCAAATGCAGCTCCTTTATCAAAAAAACTTTACATAATCCAGAAAAATCGAAATTGGTTTCAACATAATTTTTTAAAATTTGACAAAAATCTGTACAAAAATCCAAAAATTCGAAGTTAATTTCAACTAAAATTACTCAAATGCAGCCCCTCTATCAAAAAAACCTAACATAATCCAGAAAAATCGAAGTTGGGTTCAATAAAATTTTTTAAAATTTGACAAAAATCTGAACAAGAATCCAAAAATTCGAAGATAATTTCAACTAGAATTACTCAAATGCAGCTCCTCTATCAAAAAAACCTAACATAATCCAGAAAAATCGAAGTTGGTTTCAACAAAATTTTTTAAAATTTGACAAAAATCTGAACAAAAATCCAAAAATTCGAAGATAATTTCAACTAGAATTACTCAAATGCAGCTCCTCTATCAAAAAAACCTAACATAATCCAGAAAAATCGAAGTTGGTTTCAACACAATTTTTTAAAATTTGACAAAAATCTGTACAAAAATCCCAAAATTCGAAGTTAATTTCAACTAAAATTACTCAAATGCAGCCCCTCTATCAAAAAAACCTAACATAATCCAGAAAAATCGAAGTTGGGTTCAATAAAATTTTTTAAAATTTGACAAAAATCTGAACAAGAATCCAAAAATTCGAAGATAATTTCAACTAGAATTACTCAAATGCAGCTCCTCTATCAAAAAAACCTAACATAATCCAGAAAAATCGAAGTTGGTTTCAACAAAATTTTTTAAAATTTGACAAAAATCTGAACAAAAATCCAAAAATTCGAAGATATTTTCAACTAAAATTACTCAAATGCAGCTCCTCTAACAAAAAAACTTTACATAATCCAGAAAAATCGAAGTTGGTTTCAACAAAATTTTTTAAAATTTGACAAAAATCTGTACAAAAATCCAAAAATTCGAAGTTAATTTTAACTAAAATTACTCAAATGCAGCTCCTTTATCAAAAAAACTTTACATAATCCAGAAAAATCGAAATTGGTTTCAACATAATTTTTTAAAATTTGACAAAAATCTGTACAAAAATCCAAAAATTCGAAGTTAATTTCAACTAAAATTACTCAAATGCAGCCCCTCTATCAAAAAAACCTAACATAATCCAGAAAAATCGAAGTTGGGTTCAATAAAATTTTTTAAAATTTGACAAAAATCTGAACAAGAATCCAAAAATTCGAAGATAATTTCAACTAGAATTACTCAAATGCAGCCCCTCTATAAAAAAAACCTAACATAATCCAGAAAAATCGAAGTTGGTTTCAACAAAATTTTTTAAAATTTGACAAAAATCTGAACAAAAATCCAAAAATTCGAAGATAATTTCAACTAGAATTACTCAAATGCAGCTCCTCTATCAAAAAAACCTAACATAATCCAGAAAAATCGAAGTTGGTTTCAACACAATTTTTTAAAATTTGACAAAAATCTGCACAAAAATCCCAAAATTCGAAGTTAATTTCAACTAAAATTACTCAAATGCAGCTCCATTATCAAAAAAACCTAACATATTCCAGAAAAATCGAAGTTGGTTTCAACAAAATTTTTTAAAATTTGACAAAAATCTGTACAAAAATCCAAAAATTCGAAGTTATTTTCAACTAAAATTACTCAAATGCAGCTCCTTTATCAAAAAAACTTTACATAATCCAGAAAAATCGAAATTGGTTTCAACATAATTTTTTAAAATTTGACAAAAATCTGTACAAAAATCCAAAAATTCGAAGTTAATTTCAACTAAAATTACTCAAATGCAGCCCCTCTATCAAAAAAACCTAACATAATCCAGAAAAATCGAAGTTGGGTTCAATAAAATTTTTTAAAATTTGACAAAAATCTGAACAAGAATCCAAAAATTCGAAGATAATTTCAACTAGAATTACTCAAATGCAGCCCCTCTATCAAAAAAACCTAACACAATCCAGAAAAATCGAAGTTGGTTTCAACAAAATTTTTTAAAATTTGACAAAAATCTGAACAAAAATCCAAAAATTCGAAGATAATTTCAACTAGAATTACTCAAATGCAGCTCCTCTATCAAAAAAACCTAACATAATCCAGAAAAATCGAAGTTGGTTTCAATACAATTTTTTAAAATTTGACAAAAATCTGTACAAAAATCCCAAAATTCGAAGTTAATTTCAACTAAAATTACTCAAATGCAGCTCCATTATCAAAAAAACCTAACATATTCCAGAAAAATCGAAGTTGGTTTCAACAAAATTTTTTAAAATTTGACAAAAATCTGTACAAAAATCCAAAAATTCGAAGTTATTTTCAACTAAAATTACTCAAATGCAGCTCCTCTAACAAAAAAACTTTACATAATCCAGAAAAATCGATGCAGGTTTAAACAAAATTTTTTAAAATTTGACAAAAATCTGTACAAAAATCCAAAAATTCGAAGTTATTTTCAACTAAAATTACTCAAATGCAGCTCCTCTATCAAAAAAACTTTACATAATCCAGAAAAAAAGAAGTTGGTTTCAACAAAATTTTTTAAAATTTTACAAAAATCTGTACAAAAATCCAAAAATTCGAAGTTAATTTCAACTAAAATTACTCAAATGCAGCCCCTCTATCAAAAAAACCTAACATAATCCAGAAAAATCGAAGTTGGGTTCAATAAAATTTTTTAAAATTTGACAAAAATCTGAACAAAAATCCAAAAATTCGAAGATAATTTCAACTAGAATTACTCAAATGCAGCTCCTCTATCAAAAAAACCTAACATAATCCAGAAAAATCGAAGTTGGTTTCAACAAAATTTTTTAAAATTTGACAAAAATCTGAACAAAAATCCAAAAATTCGAAGATAATTTCAACTAGAATTACTCAAATGCAGCTCCTCTATCAAAAAAACCTAACATAATCCAGAAAAATCGAAGTTGGTTTCAACAAAATTTTTTAAAATTTGACAATAATCTGTACAAAAATCCAAAAATTCGAAGTTAATTACAACTAAAATTACTCAAATGCAGCTCCTCCATCAAAAAAACCTAACATAATCCAGAAAAATCGAAATAGGCTTCAACAAAATTTTTTAAAATTTGAGAAATATCTGTTCAAAAATCCAAAAATTCGAAGTTAATTTCAACTAAAATTACTCAAATGCAGCTCCTCTATCAAAAAAACCTAACATAATCCAGAAAAATCGAAGCAGGTTTAAACAAAATTTTTTAAAATTTGACAAAAATCTGTACAAAAATCCAAAAATTCGAAGTTATTTTCAACTAAAATTACTCAAATGCAGCTCCTCTATCAAAAAAGCTTTACATAATCCAGAAAAAAAGAAGTTGGTTTCAACAAAATTTTTTAAAATTTGACAAAAATCTGTACAAAAATCCAAAAATTCGAAGTTATTTTCAACTAAAATTACTCAAATGCAGCCCCTCTATCAAAAAAACCTAACATAATCCAGAAAAATCGAAGTTGGGTCCAATAAAATTTTTTAAAATTAGACAAAAATCTGAACAAAAATCCAAAAATTCGAAGATAATTTCAACTAGAATTACTCAAATGCAGTTCCTCTATCAAAAAAACCTAACATAATCCAGAAAAATCGAAGTTGGTTTCAACAAAATTTTTTAAAATTTGACAATAATCTGTACAAAAATCCAAAAATTCGAAGTTAATTACAACTAAAATTACTCAAATGCAGCTCCTCTATCAAAAAAACCTAACATAATCCAGAAATATCGAAATAGGCTTCAACAAAATTTTTTAAAATTTGAGAAATATCTGTTCAAAAATCCAAAAATTCGAAGTTAATTTCAACTAAAATTACTCAAATGCAGCTCCTCTATCAAAAAAACCTAACATAATCCAGAAAAATCGAAGCAGGTTTAAACAAAATTTTTTAAAATTTGACAAAAATCTGTACAAAAATCCAAAAATTCGAAGTTATTTTCAACTAAAATTACTCAAATGCAGCTCCTCTATCAAAAAAGCTTTACATAATCCAGAAAAAAAGAAGTTGGTTTCAACAAAATTTTTTAAAATTTGACAAAAATCTGTACAAAAATCCAAAAATTCGAAGTTATTTTCAACTAAAATTACTCAAATGCAGCCCCTCTATCAAAAAAACCTAACATAATCCAGAAAAATCGAAGTTGGGTCCAATAAAATTTTTTAAAATTAGACAAAAATCTGAACAAAAATCCAAAAATTCGAAGATAATTTGAACTAGAATTACTCAAATGCAGCTCCTCTATCAAAAAAACCTAACATAATCCAGAAAAATCGAAGTAGGTTTAAACATATTTTTTTAAAATTTGACAAAAATCTGTACAAAAATCCAAAAATTCGAAGTTATTTTCAACTAAAAATACTCAAATGCAGCTCCTCTATCAAGAAAACCTAACATAATCCAGAAAAATCGAAGTTGGTTCCAACAAAATTTTTTAAAATTTGACAAACATCTGTACAAAAATCCCAAAATTCGAAGTTAATTTCAACTAAAATTACTCAAATGCAGCTCCATTATCAAAAAAACCTAACATATTCCAGAAAAATCGAAGTTGGTTTCAACAAAATTTTATAAAATTTGACAAAAATCTTTACAAAAATCCAAAAATTCGATGTTATTTTCAACTAAAATTACCCAAATGCAGCTCCTCTATCAAGAAAACTTTACATAATCCAGAAAAATCGAAGTAGGTTTAAACAAAATTTTTTAAAATTTGACAAAAATCTGTACAAAAATCCAAAAATTCGAAGTTATTTTCAACTAAAATTAGTCAAATGCAGCTCCTCTATCAAAAAAACCTAACATAATCCAGAAAAATCGAAGTTGGGTTCAACAATATTTTTTAAAATTTGACAAAAATCTGAACATAAATCCAAAAATTCGAAGATAATTTCAACTAGAATTACTCAAATGCAGCTCCTCTATCAAAAAAACCTAACATAATCCAGAAAAATCGAAGTTGGTTTCAACAAAATTTTTTAAAATTTGACCAACATCTGTACAAAAATCCAAAAATTCGAAGTTAATTGCAACTAGAATTACACAAATGCAGCTCCTCTATAAAAAAACCTAACATAATCCAGAAAAATCGAAGTTGGGTTCAACAAAATTTTATAAAATTTGACAAAAATCTTTACAAAAATCCAAAAATTCGAAGTTATTTTCAACTTAAATTACTCAAATGCAGCTCCTTTATCAAAAAAACCTAACATATTCCAGAAAAATCGAAGTTGGTTTCAACAAAATTTTTTAAAATTTGACAAAAATCTGCACAAAAATCCAAAAATTCGAAGTTAATTCCAACTAAAATTACTCAAATGCAGCTCCTCTATCCAAAAAACCTAACATAATCCAGAAAAATCGAAGTTGGTTTCAACACAATTTTTTATAATTTGACAAAAATCTGTACAAAAATCCAAAAATTCGAAATTATTTTCAACTAAAATTACTCAAATGCAGCTCCTCTAACAAAAAAACTTTACATAATCCAGAAAAATCGAAGTTGGTTTCAACAAAATTTTTTATAATTTGACAAAAATCTGTACAAAAATCCAAAAATTCGAAGTTAATTTCTACTAGAATTACTCAAATGCAGCTCCTCTATCAAAAAAACCTAACATAATCCAGAAAAATCGAAGTTGGGTTCAACAAAATTTTATAAAATTTGACAAAAATCTTTACAAAAATCCAAAAATTCGATGTTATTTTCAACTAAAATTACCCTAATGCAGCTCCTCTATCAAGAAAACTTTACATAATCCAGAAAAATCGAAGTAGGTTTAAACAAAATTTTTTAAAATTTGACAAAAATCTGTACAAAAATCCAAAAATTCGAAGTTATTTTCAACTAAAATTACTCAAATGCAGCTCCTCTATCAAAAAAACCTAACATAATCCAGAAAAATCGAAGTTGGTTTCAACAAAATTTTTTAAAATTTGACCAACATCTGTACAAAAATCCAAAAATTCGAAGTTAATTGCAACTAGAATTACACAAATGCAGCTCCTCTATAAAAAAACCTAACATAATCCAGAAAAATCGAAGTTGGGTTCAACAAAATTTTATAAAATTTGACAAAAATCTTTACAAAAATCCAAAAATTCGAAGTTATTTTCAACTAAAATTACTCAAATGCAGCTCCTTTATCAAAAAAACCTAACATATTCCAGAAAAATCGAAGTTGGTTTCAACAAAATTTTTTAAAATTTGACCAACATCTGTACAAAAATCCATAAATTCGAAGTTAATTTAAACTAAAATTACTCAAATGCAGCTCCTCTATCAAAAAAACCTAACATAATCCAGAAAAATCGAAGTTGGTTTCAACAAAATTTTTTAAAATTTGACAAACATCAGTTCAAAAATCCCAAAATTCGAAGTTAATTTCTACTAGAATTACTCAAATGCAGCTCCTCTATCAAAAAAACCTAACATAATCCAGAAAAATCGAAGTTGGGTTCAACAAAATTTTATAAAATTTGACAAAAATCTTTACAAAAATCCAAAAATTCGATGTTAATTTCTACTAGAATTACTCAAATGCAGCTCCTCTATCAAAAAAACCTAACATAATCCAGAAAAATCGAAGTTGGTTTCAACACAATTTTTTAAAATTTGACCAACATCTGTACAAAAATCCATAAATTCGAAGTTATTTTCAACTAAAATTACTCAAATGCAGCTCCTTTATCAAAAAAACCTAACATATTCCAGAAAAATCGAAGTTGGTTTCAACACAATTTTTTATAATTTGACAAAAATCTGTACAAAAATCCAAAAATTCGAAATTATTTTCAACTAAAATTACTCAAATGCAGCTCCTCTAACAAAAAAACTTTACATAATCCAGAAAAATCGAAGTTGGTTTCAACAAAATTTTTTAAAATTTGACAAAAATCTGTACAAAAATCCAAAAATTCGAAGTTAATTTCTACTAGAATTACTCAAATGCAGCTCCTCTATCAAAAAAACCTAACATAATCCAGAAAAATCGAAGTTGGTTTCAACAAAATATTTTAAAATTTGACAAAAATCTGTACAAAAATCCAAAAATTCGAAGTTAATTTCAACTAGAATTACTCAAATGCAGCTCCTCTATCAAAAAAACCTAACATAATCCAGAAAAATCGAAGTTGGGTTCAACAAAATTTTATAAAATTTGACAAAAATCTGTACAAAAATCCAAAAATTCGAAGATAATTTCAACTAAAATTACTCAAATGCAGCTCCTCTATCCAAAAAACCTAACATAATCCAGAAAAATCGAAGTTGGTTTCAACAAAATTTTTTAAAATTTGACAAAAATCTGTACAAAAATCCAAAAATTCGAAGTTAATTTCAACTAGAATTACTCAAATGCAGCTCCCCTATCAAAAAAACCTAACATAATCCAGAAAAATCGAAGTTGGGTTCAACAAATTTTATAAAATTTGACAAAAATCTGCACAAAAATCCAAAAATTCGAAGTTAATTACAACTAAAATTACTCAAATGGAGCTCCTCTATCAAAAAAACTTTACATAATCCAGAAAAATCGAAGTTGGTTTCAACAAGATTTTTTAAAATTTGACAAAAATCTGTACAAAAATCCAAAAATTCGAAGTTAATTTCAACTAAAATTACTCAAATGCAGCTCCGCTATCAAAAAACCTATCATAATCCAGAAAAATCGAAGTTGGTTTCAACAAAATTTTTATAATTTGAAAAAAATCTGTACAAACATCCAAAAATTCGAAGTTAATTTCAACTAAAATTACTCAAATGCAGCTCCTCCATCAAAAAAACCTAACATAATTTAGAAAAATCAAAGTTGGTTTCAACAAAATATTTTAAAATTTGACAAAAATCTGTACAAAAATCCAAAAATTCGAAGATAATTTCAACTAAAATTACTCAAATGCAGCTCCTCTATCAAAAAAACCTAACATAATCCAGAAAAATCGAAGTTGGTTTCAACAAAATTTTTTAAAATTTGACAAAAATCTGTTCAAAAATCCAAAAATTCGACGTTAATTTCAACTAAAATTACTCAAATGCAGCTCCTCTATGAAGAAAACCTAACGTAATCCAGAGCAATCGAAGTTGGTTTCAACAAAATTTATTAAAATTTGACAAAAATCTGTACAAAAATCCAAAAATTCGAAGATAATTTCAGCTAAAATAACTCAAATGCAGCTCCTCTATCAAAAAAACCTAACATATTCCAGAAAAATCGAAGTTGGTTTCAACAAAATTTATTAAAATTTGACAAAAATCTATACAAAAATCCAAAAATTCGAAGTTAATTTCAACTAGAATTACTCAAATGCAGCTCCTCTATCAAAAAAAACTAACATAATCCAGAAAAATCGAAGTTGGGTTCAACAAAATTTTATAAAATTTGACAAAAATCTGTACAAAAATCCAAAAATTCGAAGATAATTTCAACTAAAATTACTCAAATGCAGCTCCTCTATCCAAAAAACCTAACATAATCCAGAAAAATCGAATTTGGTTTCAACAAAATTTTTTAAAATTTGACAAAAATCTGTACAAAAATCCAAAAATTCGAAGTTAATTTCAACTAAAATTACTCAAATGCAGCTCCTCTATCAAAAAAACCTAACATAATCCAGAAAAATCGAAGTTGATTTCAACAAAATTTTTTAAAATTTGACAAAAATCTGTTCAAAAATCCAAAAATTCGAAGTTAATTTCAACTAAAATTACTCAAATGCAGCTCCTCTATCAAGAAAACCTAACGTAATCCAGAGCAATCGAAGTTGATTTCAACAAAATTTTTTAAAATTTGACAAATATCTGTACAAAAATCCAAAAATTCGAAGTTATTTTCAACTAAAATTACTCAAATGCAGCTCCTCTATCAAAAAAACTTTACATAATCCAGAAAAATCGAAGTTGGTTTCAACAAAATTTTTTAAAAATTGACAAAAATCTGTACAAAAATCCAAAAATTCGAAGATAATTTCAACTAAAATTACTCAAATGCAGCTCCTCTATCAAAAAAACCTAACATATTCCAGAAAAATCGAAGTTGGTTTCAACAAAATTTTTATAATTTGAAAAAAATCTGTACAAACATCCAAAAATTCGAAGTTAATTTCAACTAAAATTACTCAAATGCAGCTCCTCTATCAAAAAAACCTAACATAATTCAGAAAAATCGAAGTTGGTTTCAACAAAATATTTTAAAATTTGACAAAAATCTGTACAAAAATCCCAAAATTCGAAGTTAATTTCAACTAGAATTACTCAAATGCAGCTCCTCTATCAAAAAACCTAACATAATCCAGAAAAATCGAATTTGGTTTCAACAAAATTTTTATAATTTGAAAAAAATCTGTACAAACATCCAAAAATTCGAAGTTAATTTCAACTAAAATTACTCAAATGCAGCTCCTCTATCAAAAAACCTAACATAATTCAGAAAAATCGAAGTTGGTTTCAACAAAATATTTTAAAATTTGACAAAAATCTGTACAAAAATCCAAAAATTCGAAGTTAATTTCAACTAGAATTACTCAAATGCAGCTCCTCTATCAAAAAAACCTAACATAATCCAGAAAAATCGAAGTTGGTTTCAACAAAATTTTATAAAATTTGACAAAAATCTGTACAAAAATCCAAAAATTCGAAGATAATTTCAACTAAAATTACTCAAATGCAGCTCCTCTATCCAAAAAACCTAACATAATCCAGAATAATCGAAGTTGGTTTCAACAAAATTTTTTAAAATTTGACAAAAATCTGTACAAAAATCCAAAAATTCGAAGTTAATTTCAACTAGAATTACTCAAATGCAGCTCCTCTATCAAAAAAACCTAACATAATCCAGAAAAATCGAAGTTGGTTTCAACAAAATTTTTTAAAATTTGACAAAAATCTGTACAAAAATCCAAAAATTCGAAGTTAATTTCAACTAGAATTACTCAAATGCAGCTCCTCTATCAAAAAAACCTAACATAATCCAGAAAAATCGAAGTTGGGTTCAACAAATTTTATAAAATTTGACAAAAATCTGCTCAAAAAACCAAAAATTCGAAGTTAATTTCAACTAAAATTAATCAAATGCAGCTCTTCTATCAAAAAAACCTAACGTAATCCAGAGTAATCGAAGTTGGTTTCAACAAAATTTTTTAAAATTTGACAAAAATCTGTACAAAAATCCAAAAATTCGAAGTTAATTTCAACTAAAATTACTCAAATGCAGCTCCTCTATCAAAAAACCTAACATAATTCAGAAAAATCGAAGTTGGTTTCAACAAAATATTTTAAAATTTGACAAAAATCTGTACAAAAATCCAAAAATTCGAAGTTAATTTCAACTAGAATTACTCAAATGCAGCTCCTCTATCAAAAAAACCTTACATAATCCAGAAAAATCGAAGTTGGGTTCAACAAAATTTTATAAAATTTGACAAAAATCTGTACAAAAATCCAAAAATTCGAAGATAATTTCAACTAAAATTACTCAAATGCAGCTCCTCTATCCAAAAAACCTAACATAATCCAGAAAAAACGAAGTTGGTTTCAACAAAATTTTTTAAAATTTGACAAAAATCTGTACAAAAATCCAAAAATTCGAAGTTAATTTCAACTAGAATTACTCAAATGCAGCTCCTCTATCAAAAAAACCTAACATAATCCAGAAAAATCGAAGTTGGTTTCAACAAAATTTTTTAAAATTTGACAAAAATCTGTTCAAAAATCCAAAAATTCGAAGTTAATTTCAACTAAAATTACTCAAATGCAGCTCCTCTATCAAGAAAACCTAACGTAATCCAGAGCAATCGAAGTTGATTTCAACAAAATTTTTTAAAATTTGACAAATATCTGTACAAAAATCCAAAAATTCGAAGTTATTTTCAACTAAAATTACTCAAATGCAGCTCCTCTATCAAAAAAACTTTACATAATCCAGAAAAATCGAAGTTGGTTTCAACAAAATTTTTTAAAAATTGACAAAAATCTGTACAAAAATCCAAAAATTCGAAGATAATTTCAACTAAAATTACTCAAATGCAGCTCCTCTATCAAAAAACCTAACATAATCCAGAAAAATCGAATTTGGTTTCAACAAAATTTTTATAATTTGAAAAAAATCTGTACAAACATCCAAAAATTCGAAGTTAATTTCAACTAAAATTACTCAAATGCAGCTCCTCTATCAAAAAACCTAACATAATTCAGAAAAATCGAAGTTGGTTTCAACAAAATATTTTAAAATTTGACAAAAATCTGTACAAAAATCAAAAAATTCGAAGTTAATTTCAACTAGAATTACTCAAATGCAGCTCCTCTATCAAAAAAACCTAACATAATCCAGAAAAATCGAAGTTGGGTTCAACAAAATTTTATAAAATTTGACAAAAATCTGTACAAAAATCCAAAAATTCGAAGATAATTTCAACTAAAATTACTCAAATGCAGCTCCTCTATCCAAAAAACCTAACATAATCCAGAAAAAACGAAGTTGGTTTCAACAAAATTTTTTAAAATTTGACAAAAATCTGTACAAAAATCCAAAAATTCGAAGTTAATTTCAACTAGAATTACTCAAATGCAGCTCCTCTATCAAAAAAACCTAACATAATCCAGAAAAATCGAAGTTGGTTTCAACAAAATTTTTTAAAATTTGACAAAAATCTGTTCAAAAATCCAAAAATTCGAAGTTAATTTCAACTAAAATTACTCAAATGCAGCTCCTCTATCAAGAAAACCTAACGTAATCCAGAGCAATCGAAGTTGGTTTCAATAAAATTTATTAAAATTTGACAAAAATCTGTACAAAAATCCAAAAATTCGAAGATAATTTCAGCTAAAATTACTCAAATGCAGCTCCTCTATCCAAAAAACCTAACATAATCCAGAAAAATCGAAGTTGGTTTCAACAAAATTTTTTAAAATTTGACAAAAATCTGTACAAAAATCCAAAAATTCGAAGTTAATTTCAACTAGAATTACTCAAATGCAGCTCCTCTATCAAAAAAACCTAACATAATCCAGAAAAATCGAAGTTGGTTTCAACAAAATTTTTTAAAATTTGACAAAAATCTGTACAAAAATCCAAAAATTCGAAGTTAATTTCAACTAGAATTACTCAAATGCAGCTCCTCTATCAAAAAAACCTAACATAATCCAGAAAAATCGAAGTTGGTTTCAACAAAATTTTTTAAAATTTGACAAAAATCTGTTCAAAAATCCAAAAATTCGAAGTTAATTTCAACTAAAATTACTCAAATGCAGCTCCCCTATCAAAAAAACCTAACATAATTCAGAAAAATCGTAGTTGGTTTCAACAAAATATTTTAAAATTTGACAAAAATCTGTACAAAAATCCCAAAATTCGAAGTTAATTTCAACCAGAATTACTCAAATGCAGCTCCTCTATCAAAAAACCTAACATAATCCAGAAAAATCGAATTTGGTTTCAACAAAATTTTTATAATTTGAAAAAAATCTGTACAAACATCCAAAAATTCGAAGTTAATTTCAACTAAAATTACTCAAATGCAGCTCCTCTATCAAAAAAACCTAACATAATTCAGAAAAATCGAAGTTGGTTTCAACAAAATATTTTAAAATTTGACAAAAATCTGTACAAAAATCCAAAAATTCGAAGATAATTTCAACTAAAATTACTCAAATGCAGCTCCTCTATCAAGAAAACCTAACATAATCCAGAGGAATCGAAGTTGGTTTCAACAAAATTTTTTAAAATTTGACAAAAATCTGTACAAAAATCCAAAAATTCGAAGTTAATTTCAACTAGAATTACTCAAATGCAGCTCCTCTATCAAAAAAACCTAACATAATCCAGAAAAATCGAAGTTGGGTTCAACAAAATTTTATAAAATTTGACAAAAATCTGTACAAAAATCCAAAAATTCGAAGATAATTTCAACTAAAATTACTCAAATGCAGCTCCTCTATCCAAAAAACCTAACATAATCCAGAAAAATCGAAGTTGGTTTCAACAAAATTTTTTAAAATTTGACAAAAATCTGTACAAAAATCCAAAAATTCGAAGTTAATTTCAACTAGAATTACTCAAATGCAGCTCCTCTATCAAAAAAACCTAACATAATCCAGAAAAATCGAAGTTGGTTTCAACAAAATTTTTTAAAATTTGACAAAAATCTGTTCAAAAATCCAAAAATTCGAAGTTAATTTCAACTAAAATTACTCAAATGCAGCTCCTCTATCAAGAAAACCTAACGTAATCCAGAACAATCGAAGTTGGTTTCAACAAAATTTATTAAAATTTGACAAAAATCTGTACAAAAATCCAAAAATTCGAAGATAATTTCAGCTAAAATTACTCAAATGCAGCTCCTCTATCCAAAAAACCTAACATAATCCAGAATAATCGAAGTTGGTTTCAACAAAATTTTTTAAAATTTGACAAAAATCTGTACAAAAATCCAAAAATTCGAAGTTAATTTCAACTAGAATTACTCAAATGCAGCTCCTCTATCAAAAAAACCTAACATAATCCAGAAAAATCGAAGTTGGTTTCAACAAAATTTTTTAAAATTTGACAAAAATCTGTACAAAAATCCAAAAATTCGAAGTTAATTTCAACTAGAATTACTCAAATGCAGCTCCTCTATCAAAAAAACCTAACATAATCCAGAAAAATCGAAGTTGGGTTCAACAAATTTTATAAAATTTGACAAAAATCTGCTCAAAAAACCAAAAATTCGAAGTTAATTTCAACTAAAATTAATCAAATGCAGCTCTTCTATCAAAAAAACCTAACGTAATCCAGAGTAATCGATGTTGGTTTCAACAAAATTTTTTAAAATTTGACAAAAATCTGTACAAAAATCCAAAAATTCGAAGTTAATTTCAACTAAAATTACTCAAATGCAGCTCCTCTATCAAAAAACCTAACATAATTCAGAAAAATCGAAGTTGGTTTCAACAAAATATTTTAAAATTTGACAAAAATCTGTACAAAAATCCAAAAATTCGAAGTTAATTTCAACTAGAATTACTCAAATGCAGCTCCTCTATCAAAAAAACCTTACATAATCCAGAAAAATCGAAGTTGGGTTCAACAAAATTTTATAAAATTTGACAAAAATCTGTACAAAAATCCAAAAATTCGAAGATAATTTCAACTAAAATTACTCAAATGCAGCTCCTCTATCCAAAAAACCTAACATAATCCAGAAAAAACGAAGTTGGTTTCAACAAAATTTTTTAAAATTTGACAAAAATCTGTACAAAAATCCAAAAATTCGAAGTTAATTTCAACTAGAATTACTCAAATGCAGCTCCTCTATCAAAAAAACCTAACATAATCCAGAAAAATCGAAGTTGGTTTCAACAAAATTTTTTAAAATTTGACAAAAATCTGTTCAAAAATCCAAAAATTCGAAGTTAATTTCAACTAAAATTACTCAAATGCAGCTCCTCTATCAAGAAAACCTAACGTAATCCAGAGCAATCGAAGTTGATTTCAACAAAATTTTTTAAAATTTGACAAATATCTGTACAAAAATCCAAAAATTCGAAGTTATTTTCAACTAAAATTACTCAAATGCAGCTCCTCTATCAAAAAAACTTTACATAATCCAGAAAAATCGAAGTTGGTTTCAACAAAATTTTTTAAAAATTGACAAAAATCTGTACAAAAATCCAAAAATTCGAAGATAATTTCAACTAAAATTACTCAAATGCAGCTCCTCTATCAAAAAACCTAACATAATCCAGAAAAATCGAATTTGGTTTCAACAAAATTTTTATAATTTGAAAAAAATCTGTACAAACATCCAAAAATTCGAAGTTAATTTCAACTAAAATTACTCAAATGCAGCTCCTCTATCAAAAAACCTAACATAATTCAGAAAAATCGAAGTTGGTTTCAACAAAATATTTTAAAATTTGACAAAAATCTGTACAAAAATCAAAAAATTCGAAGTTAATTTCAACTAGAATTACTCAAATGCAGCTCCTCTATCAAAAAAACCTAACATAATCCAGAAAAATCGAAGTTGGGTTCAACAAAATTTTATAAAATTTGACAAAAATCTGTACAAAAATCCAAAAATTCGAAGATAATTTCAACTAAAATTACTCAAATGCAGCTCCTCTATCCAAAAAACCTAACATAATCCAGAAAAAACGAAGTTGGTTTCAACAAAATTTTTTAAAATTTGACAAAAATCTGTACAAAAATCCAAAAATTCGAAGTTAATTTCAACTAGAATTACTCAAATGCAGCTCCTCTATCAAAAAAACCTAACATAATCCAGAAAAATCGAAGTTGGTTTCAACAAAATTTTTTAAAATTTGACAAAAATCTGTTCAAAAATCCAAAAATTCGAAGTTAATTTCAACTAGAATTACTCAAATGCAGCTCCTCTATCAAAAAAACCTAACATAATCCAGAAAAATCGAAGTTGGTTTCAACAAAATTTTTTAAAATTTGACAAAAATCTGTACAAAAATCCAAAAATTCGAAGTTAATTTCAACTAGAATTACTCAAATGCAGCTCCTCTATCAAAAAAACCTAACATAATCCAGAAAAATCGAAGTTGGGTTCAACAAATTTTATAAAATTTGACAAAAATCTGCTCAAAAAACCAAAAATTCGAAGTTAATTTCAACTAAAATTAATCAAATGCAGCTCTTCTATCAAAAAAACCTAACGTAATCCAGAGTAATCGATGTTGGTTTCAACAAAATTTTTTAAAATTTGACAAAAATCTGTACAAAAATCCAAAAATTCGAAGTTAATTTCAACTAAAATTACTCAAATGCAGCTCCTCTATCAAAAAACCTAACATAATTCAGAAAAATCGAAGTTGGTTTCAACAAAATATTTTAAAATTTGACAAAAATCTGTACAAAAATCCAAAAATTCGAAGTTAATTTCAACTAGAATTACTCAAATGCAGCTCCTCTATCAAAAAAACCTTACATAATCCAGAAAAATCGAAGTTGGGTTCAACAAAATTTTATAAAATTTGACAAAAATCTGTACAAAAATCCAAAAATTCGAAGATAATTTCAACTAAAATTACTCAAATGCAGCTCCTCTATCCAAAAAACCTAACATAATCCAGAAAAAACGAAGTTGGTTTCAACAAAATTTTTTAAAATTTGACAAAAATCTGTACAAAAATCCAAAAATTCGAAGTTAATTTCAACTAGAATTACTCAAATGCAGCTCCTCTATCAAAAAAACCTAACATAATCCAGAAAAATCGAAGTTGGTTTCAACAAAATTTTTTAAAATTTGACAAAAATCTGTTCAAAAATCCAAAAATTCGAAGTTAATTTCAACTAAAATTACTCAAATGCAGCTCCTCTATCAAGAAAACCTAACGTAATCCAGAGCAATCGAAGTTGATTTCAACAAAATTTTTTAAAATTTGACAAATATCTGTACAAAAATCCAAAAATTCGAAGTTATTTTCAACTAAAATTACTCAAATGCAGCTCCTCTATCAAAAAAACTTTACATAATCCAGAAAAATCGAAGTTGGTTTCAACAAAATTTTTTAAAAATTGACAAAAATCTGTACAAAAATCCAAAAATTCGAAGATAATTTCAACTAAAATTACTCAAATGCAGCTCCTCTATCAAAAAACCTAACATAATCCAGAAAAATCGAATTTGGTTTCAACAAAATTTTTATAATTTGAAAAAAATCTGTACAAACATCCAAAAATTCGAAGTTAATTTCAACTAAAATTACTCAAATGCAGCTCCTCTATCAAGAAAACCTAACGTAATCCAGAGCAATCGAAGTTGGTTTCAATAAAATTTATTAAAATTTGACAAAAATCTGTACAAAAATCCAAAAATTCGAAGATAATTTCAGCTAAAATTACTCAAATGCAGCTCCTCTATCCAAAAAACCTAACATAATCCAGAAAAATCGAAGTTGGTTTCAACAAAATTTTTTAAAATTTGACAAAAATCTGTACAAAAATCCAAAAATTCGAAGTTAATTTCAACTAGAATTACTCAAATGCAGCTCCTCTATCAAAAAAACCTAACATAATCCAGAAAAATCGAAGTTGGTTTCAACAAAATTTTTTAAAATTTGACAAAAATCTGTACAAAAATCCAAAAATTCGAAGTTAATTTCAACTAGAATTACTCAAATGCAGCTCCTCTATCAAAAAAACCTAACATAATCCAGAAAAATCGAAGTTGGTTTCAACAAAATTTTTTAAAATTTGACAAAAATCTGTTCAAAAATCCAAAAATTCGAAGTTAATTTCAACTAAAATTACTCAAATGCAGCTCCCCTATCAAAAAAACCTAACATAATTCAGAAAAATCGTAGTTGGTTTCAACAAAATATTTTAAAATTTGACAAAAATCTGTACAAAAATCCCAAAATTCGAAGTTAATTTCAACCAGAATTACTCAAATGCAGCTCCTCTATCAAAAAACCTAACATAATCCAGAAAAATCGAATTTGGTTTCAACAAAATTTTTATAATTTGAAAAAAATCTGTACAAACATCCAAAAATTCGAAGTTAATTTCAACTAAAATTACTCAAATGCAGCTCCTCTATCAAAAAAACCTAACATAATTCAGAAAAATCGAAGTTGGTTTCAACAAAATATTTTAAAATTTGACAAAAATCTGTACAAAAATCCAAAAATTCGAAGATAATTTCAACTAAAATTACTCAAATGCAGCTCCTCTATCAAGAAAACCTAACATAATCCAGAGGAATCGAAGTTGGTTTCAACAAAATTTTTTAAAATTTGACAAAAATCTGTACAAAAATCCAAAAATTCGAAGTTAATTTCAACTAGAATTACTCAAATGCAGCTCCTCTATCAAAAAAACCTAACATAATCCAGAAAAATCGAAGTTGGTTTCAACAAAATTTTATAAAATTTGACAAAAATCTGTACAAAAATCCAAAAATTCGAAAATAATTTCAACTAAAATTACTCAAATGCAGCTCCTCTATCAAAAAACCTAACATAATCCAGAAAAATCGAATTTGGTTTCAACAAAATTTTTATAATTTGAAAAAAATCTGTACAAACATCCAAAAATTCGAAGTTAATTTCAACTAAAATTACTCAAATGCAGCTCCTCTATCAAAAAAGCCTAACATAATTCAGAAAAATCGAAGTTGGTTTCAACAAAATATTTTAAAATTTGACAAAAATGTGTACAAAAATCCAAAAATTCGAAGTTATTTTCAACTAAAATTACTCAAATGCAGCTCCTCTATCAAAAAAACTTTACATAATCCAGAAAAATCGAAGTTGGTTTCAACAAAATTTTTTAAAATTTGACAAAAATCTGTTCAAAAATCCAAAAATTCGAAATTAATTTCAACTAAAATTACTCAAATGCAGCTCCTCTATCAAGAAAACCTAACGTAATCCAGAGCAATCGAAGTTGGTTTCAACAAAATTTATTAAAATTTGACAAAAATCTGTACAAAAATCCAAAAATTCGAAGATAATTTCAACTAAAATTACTCAAATGCAGCTCCTCTATCAAAAAAACCTAACATATTCCAGAAAAATCGAAGTTGGTTTCAACAAAATTTTTTAAAAATTGACAAAAATCTGTACAAAAATCCAAAAATTCGAAGATAATTTCAACTAAAATTACTCAAATGCAGCTCCTCTATCAAAAAAACCTAACATATTCCAGAAAAATCGAAGTTGGTTTCAACAAAATTTTTATAATTTGACAAAAATCTGTACAAAAATCCAAAAATTCGAAGATAATTTCAACTAAAATTACTCAAATGCAGCTCCTCTATCCAAAAAACCTAACATAATCCAGAAAAATCGAAGTTGGTTTCAACAAAATTTTTTAAAATTTGACGAAAATCTGTACAAAAATCCAAAAATTCGAAGTTAATTTCAACTAGAATTACTCAAATGCAGCACCCCTATCAAAAAAACCTAACATAATCCAGAAAAATCGAAGTTGGTTTCAACAAAATTTTTTAAAATTTGACAAAAATCTGTTCAAAAATCCAAAAATTCGAAGTTAATTTCAACTAAAATTACTCAAATGCAGCTCCTCTATCAAGAAAACCTAACATAATCCAGAGGAATCGAAGTTGGTTTCAACAAAATTTTTTAAAATTTGACAAAAATCTGTACAAAAATCCAAAAATTCGAAGTTAATTTCAACTAGAATTACTCAAATGCAGCTCCCCTATCAAAAAAACCTAACATAATCCAGAAAAAT
Organism: Andrena trimmerana; assembly: GCA_951215215.1. NCBI lineage: Eukaryota > Metazoa > Arthropoda > Insecta > Hymenoptera > Andrenidae > Andrena > Andrena trimmerana. The sequence goes on along the minus strand of OX578063.1, from coordinate 16,034,141 downwards.
CGAAGTTGGTTTCAACAAAATTTTTTAAAATTTGACAAAAATCTGTTCAAAAATCCAAAAATTCGAAGTTAATTTCAACTAAAATTACTCAAATGCAGCTCCTCTATCAAGAAAACCTAACATAATCCAGAGGAATCGAAGTTGGTTTCAACAAAATTTATTAAAAATTGACAAAAATCTGTACAAAAATCCAAAAATTCGAAGTTAATTTCAACTAGAATTACTCAAATGCAGCTCCTCTATCAAAAAAACCTAACATAATCCAGAAAAATCGAAGTTGGTTTCAACAAAATTTTATAAAATTTGACAAAAATCTGTACAAAAATCCAAAAATTCGAAGTTATTTTCAACTAAAATTACTCAAATGCAGCTCCTCTATCAAAAAACCTAACATAATCCAGAAAAATCGAATTTGGTTTCAACAAAATTTTTATAATTTGAAAAAAATCTGTACAAAAATCCAAAAATTCGAAGTTAATTTCAACTAGAATTACTCAAATGCAGCTCCTCTATCAAAAAAACCTAACATAATCCAGAAAAATCGAAGTTGGGTTCAACAAATTTTATAAAATTTGACAAAAATCTGCACAAAAATCCAAAAATTCGAAGTTAATTACAACTAAAATTACTCAAATGCAGCTCCTCTATCCAAAAAACCTAACATAATTCAGAAAAATCGAAGTTGGTTTCAACAAAATTTTTTAAAATTTGACAAAAATCTGTACAAAAATCCAAAAATTCGAAGTTAATTTCAACTAGAATCACTCAAATGCAGCTCCTCTATCAAAAAACCTAACATATTCCAGAAAAATCGAAGTTGGTTTCAACAAAATTTTTTAAAATTTGACAAAAATCTGTACAAAAATCCAAAAATTCGAAGTTAATTTCAACTAAAATTACTCAAATGCAGCTCCTCTATCAAAAAAACCTAACATAATCCAGAGGAATCGAAGTTGGTTTCAACAAAATTTATTAAAAATTGACAAAAATCTGTACAAAAATCCAAAAATTCGAAGTTAATTTCAACTAGAATTACTCAAATGCAGCTCCTCTATCAAAAAAACCTAACATAATCCAGAAAAATCGAAGTTGGTTTCAACAAAATTTTATAAAATTTGGCAAAAATCTGTACAAAAATCCAAAAATTCGAAGTTATTTTCAACTAAAATTACTCAAATGCAGCTCCTCTATCAAAAAACCTAACATAATCCAGAAAAATCGAATTTGGTTTCAACAAAATTTTTATAATTTGAAAAAAATCTGTACAAAAATCCAAAAATTCGAAGTTAATTTCAACTAGAATTACTCAAATGCAGCTCCTCTATCAAAAAAACCTAACATAATCCAGAAAAATCGAAGTTGGGTTCAACAAATTTTATAAAATTTGACAAAAATCTGCACAAAAATCCAAAAATTCGAAGTTAATTACAACTAAAATTACTCAAATGCAGCTCCTCTATCCAAAAAACCTAACATAATTCAGAAAAATCGAAGTTGGTTTCAACAAAATTTTTTAAAATTTGACAAAAATCTGTACAAAAATCCAAAAATTCGAAGTTAATTTCAACTAGAATCACTCAAATGCAGCTCCTCTATCAAAAAACCTAACATATTCCAGAAAAATCGAAGTTGGTTTCAACAAAATTTTTTAAAATTTGACAAAAATCTGTACAAAAATCCAAAAATTCGAAGTTAATTTCAACTAAAATTACTCAAATGCAGCTCCTCTATCAAAAAAACCTAACATAATCCAGAAAAATCGAAGTTGATTTCAACAAAATTTTTTAAAATTTGACAAAAATCTGTTCAAAAATCCAAAAATTCGAAATTAATTTCAACTAAAATTACTCAAATGCAGCTCCTCTATCAAGAAAACCTAACGTAATCCAGAGCAATCGAAGTTGGTTTCAACAAAATTTATTAAAATTTGACAAAAATCTGTACAAAAATCCAAAAATTCGAAGATAATTTCAACTAAAATTACTCAAATGCAGCTCCTCTATCAAAAAAACCTAACATATTCCAGAAAAATCGAAGTTGATTTCAACAAAATTTTTTAAAATTTGACATAAATCTGTACAAAAATCCAAAAATTCGAAGTTATTTTCAACTAAAATTACTCAAATGCAGCTCCTCTATCAAAAAAACTTTACATAATCCAGAAAAATCGAAGTTGGTTTCAACAAAATTTTTTAAAAATTGACAAAAATCTGTACAAAAATCCAAAAATTCGAAGATAATTTCAACTAAAATTACTCAAATGCAGCTCCTCTATCAAAAAAACCTAACATATTCCAGAAAAATCGAAGTTGGTTTCAACAAAATTTTTATAATTTGAAAAAAATCTGTACAAACATCCAAAAATTCGAAGTTAATTTCAACTAAAATTACTCAAATGCAGCTCCTCTATCAAAAAAACCTAACATAATTCAGAAAAATCGAAGTTGGTTTCAACAAAATATTTTAAAATTTGACAAAAATCTGTACAAAAATCCCAAAATTCGAAGTTAATTTCAACTAGAATTACTCAAATGCAGCTCCTCTATCAAAAAACCTAACATAATCCAGAAAAATCGAATTTGGTTTCAACAAAATTTTTATAATTTGAAAAAAATCTGTACAAACATCCAAAAATTCGAAGTTAATTTCAACTAAAATTACTCAAATGCAGCTCCTCTATCAAAAAAACCTAACATAATTCAGAAAAATCGAAGTTGGTTTCAACAAAATATTTTAAAATTTGACAAAAATCTGTACAAAAATCCAAAAATTCGAAGTTAATTTCAACTAGAATTACTCAAATGCAGCTCCTCTATCAAAAAAACCTAACATAATCCAGAAAAATCGAAGTTGGGTTCAACAAAATTTTATAAAATTTGACAAAAATCTGTACAAAAATCCAAAAATTCGAAGATAATTTCAACTAAAATTACTCAAATGCAGCTCCTCTATCAAAAAACCTAACATAATCCAGAAAAATCGAATTTGGTTTCAACAAAATTTTTATAATTTGAAAAAAATCTGTACAAACATACAAAAATTCGAAGTTAATTTCAACTAAAATTACTCAAATGCAGCTCCTCTATCAAAAAAACTAACATAATTCAGAAAAATCGAAGATGGTTTCAACAAAATATTTTAAAATTTGACAAAAATCTGTACAAAAATCCAAAAATTCGAAGTTAATTTCAACTAGAATTACTCAAATGCAGCTCCTCTATCAAGAAAACCTAACATAATCCAGAGGAATCGAAGTTGGTTTCAACAAAATTTATTAAAAATTGACAAAAATCTGTACAAAAATCCAAAAATTCGAAGTTAATTTCAACTAGAATTACTCAAATGCAGCTCCTCTATCAAAAAAACCTAACATAATCCAGAAAAATCGAAGTTGGTTTCAACAAAATTTTATAAAATTTGACAAAAATCTGTACAAAAATCCAAAAATTCGAAAATAATTTCAACTAAAATTACTCAAATGCAGCTCCTCTATCAAAAAACCTAACATAATCCAGAAAAATCGAATTTGGTTTCAACAAAATTTTTATAATTTGAAAAAAATCTGTACAAACATCCAAAAATTCGAAGTTAATTTCAACTAAAATTACTCAAATGCAGCTCCTCTATCAAAAAAGCCTAACATAATTCAGAAAAATCGAAGTTGGTTTCAACAAAATATTTTAAAATTTGACAAAAATCTGTACAAAAATCCAAAAATTCGAAGTTATTTTCAACTAAAATTACTCAAATGCAGCTCCTCTATCAAAAAAACTTTACATAATCCAGAAAAATCGAAGTTGGTTTCAACAAAATTTTTTAAAATTTGACAAAAATCTGTACAAAAATCCAAAAATTCGAAGTTAATTTCAACTAGAATTACTCAAATGCAGCTCCTCTATCAAAAAAACCTAACATAATCCAGAAAAATCGAAGTTGGGTTCAACAAATTTTATAAAATTTGACAAAAATCTGCACAAAAATCCAAAAATTCGAAGTTAATTACAACTAAAATTACTCAAATGCAGCTCCTCTATCCAAAAAACCTAACATAATCCAGAAAAATCGAAGTTGATTTCAACAAAATTTTTTAAAATTTGACAAAAATCTGTTCAAAAATCCAAAAATTCGAAATTAATTTCAACTAAAATTACTCAAATGCAGCTCCTCTATCAAGAAAACCTAACGTAATCCAGAGCAATCGAAGTTGGTTTCAACAAAATTTATTAAAATTTGACAAAAATCTGTACAAAAATCCAAAAATTCGAAGATAATTTCAACTAAAATTACTCAAATGCAGCTCCTCTATCAAAAAAACCTAACATATTCCAGAAAAATCGAAGTTGATTTCAACAAAATTTTTTAAAATTTGACATAAATCTGTACAAAAATCCAAAAATTCGAAGTTATTTTCAACTAAAATTACTCAAATGCAGCTCCTCTATCAAAAAAACTTTACATAATCCAGAAAAATCGAAGTTGGTTTCAACAAAATTTTTTAAAAATTGACAAAAATCTGTACAAAAATCCAAAAATTCGAAGATAATTTCAACTAAAATTACTCAAATGCAGCTCCTCTATCAAAAAAACCTAACATATTCCAGAAAAATCGAAGTTGGTTTCAACAAAATTTTTATAATTTGAAAAAAATCTGTACAAACATCCAAAAATTCGAAGTTAATTTCAACTAAAATTACTCAAATGCAGCTCCTCTATCAAAAAAACCTAACATAATTCAGAAAAATCGAAGTTGGTTTCAACAAAATATTTTAAAATTTGACAAAAATCTGTACAAAAATCCCAAAATTCGAAGTTAATTTCAACTAGAATTACTCAAATGCAGCTCCTCTATCAAAAAACCTAACATAATCCAGAAAAATCGAATTTGGTTTCAACAAAATTTTTATAATTTGAAAAAAATCTGTACAAACATCCAAAAATTCGAAGTTAATTTCAACTAAAATTACTCAAATGCAGCTCCTCTATCAAAAAAACCTAACATAATTCAGAAAAATTGAAGTTGGTTTCAACAAAATATTTTAAAATTTGACAAAAATCTGTACAAAAATCCAAAAATTCGAAGTTAATTTCAACTAGAATTACTCAAATGCAGCTCCTCTATCAAAAAAACCTAACATAATCCAGAAAAATCGAAGTTGGGTTCAACAAAATTTTATAAAATTTGACAAAAATCTGTACAAAAATCCAAAAATTCGAAGATAATTTCAACTAAAATTACTCAAATGCAGCTCCTCTATCAAAAAACCTAACATAATCCAGAAAAATCGAAGTTGGTTTCAACAAAATTTTATAAAATTTGACAAAAATCTGTACAAAAATCCAAAAATTCGAAAATAATTTCAACTAAAATTACTCAAATGCAGCTCCTCTATCAAAAAACCTAACATAATCCAGAAAAATCGAATTTGGTTTCAACAAAATTTTTATAATTTGAAAAAAATCTGTACAAACATCCAAAAATTCGAAGTTAATTTCAACTAAAATTACTCAAATGCAGCTCCTCTATCAAAAAAGCCTAACATAATTCAGAAAAATCGAAGTTGGTTTCAACAAAATATTTTAAAATTTGACAAAAATCTGTACAAAAATCCAAAAATTCGAAGTTATTTTCAACTAAAATTACTCAAATGCAGCTCCTCTATCAAAAAAACTTTACATAATCCAGAAAAATCGAAGTTGGTTTCAACAAAATTTTTTAAAATTTGACAAAAATCTGTACAAATATCCAAAAATTCGAAGTTAATTTCAACTAGAATTACTCAAATGCAGCTCCTCTATCAAAAAAACCTAACATAATCCAGAAAAATCGAAGTTGGGTTCAACAAATTTTATAAAATTTGACAAAAATCTGCACAAAAATCCAAAAATTCGAAGTTAATTACAACTAAAATTACTCAAATGCAGCTCCTCTATCCAAAAAACCTAACATAATTCAGAAAAATCGAAGTTGGTTTCAACAAAATTTTTTAAAATTTGACAAAAATCTGTACAAAAATCCAAAAATTCGAAGTTAATTTCAACTAGAATCACTCAAATGCAGCTCCTCTATCAAAAAACCTAACATATTCCAGAAAAATCGAAGTTGGTTTCAACAAAATTTTTTAAAATTTGACAAAAATCTGTACAAAAATCCAAAAATTCGAAGTTAATTTCAACTAAAATTACTCAAATGCAGCTCCTCTATCAAAAATACCTAACATAATCCAGAAAAATCGAAGTTGATTTCAACAAAATTTTTTAAAATTTGACAAAAATCTGTTCAAAAATCCAAAAATTCGAAATTAATTTCAACTAAAATTACTCAAATGCAGCTCCTCTATCAAGAAAACCTAACGTAATCCAGAGCAATCGAAGTTGGTTTCAACAAAATTTATTAAAATTTGACAAAAATCTGTACAAAAATCCAAAAATTCGAAGATAATTTCAACTAAAATTACTCAAATGCAGCTCCTCTATCAAAAAAACCTAACATATTCCAGAAAAATCGAAGTTGATTTCAACAAAATATTTTAAAATTTGACAAAAATCTGTACAAAAATCCAAAAATTCGAAGTTAATTTCAACTAGAATTACTCAAATGCAGCTCCTCTATCAAAAAAACCTAACATAATCCCGAAAAATCGAAGTTGGGTTCAACAAAATTTTATAAAATTTGACAAAAATCTGTACAAAAATCCAAAAATTCGAAGATAATTTCAACTAAAATTACTCAAATGCAGCTCCTCTATCAAAAAACCTAACATAATCCAGAAAAATCGAATTTGGTTTCAACAAAATTTTTATAATTTGAAAAAAATCTGTACAAACATACAAAAATTCGAAGTTAATTTCAACTAAAATTACTCAAATGCAGCTCCTCTATCAAAAAAACTAACATAATTCAGAAAAATCGAAGATGGTTTCAACAAAATATTTTAAAATTTGACAAAAATCTGTACAAAAATCCAAAAATTCGAAGTTAATTTCAACTAGAATTACTCAAATGCAGCTCCTCTATCAAGAAAACCTAACATAATCCAGAGGAATCGAAGTTGGTTTCAACAAAATTTATTAAAAATTGACAAAAATCTGTACAAAAATCCAAAAATTCGAAGTTAATTTCAACTAGAATTACTCAAATGCAGCTCCTCTATCAAAAAAACCTAACATAATCCAGAAAAATCGAAGTTGGTTTCAACAAAATTTTATAAAATTTGACAAAAATCTGTACAAAAATCCAAAAATTCGAAAATAATTTCAACTAAAATTACTCAAATGCAGCTCCTCTATCAAAAAACCTAACATAATCCAGAAAAATCGAATTTGGTTTCAACAAAATTTTTATAATTTGAAAAAAATCTGTACAAACATCCAAAAATTCGAAGTTAATTTCAACTAAAATTACTCAAATGCAGCTCCACTATCAAAAAAGCCTAACATAATTCAGAAAAATCGAAGTTGGTTTCAACAAAATATTTTAAAATTTGACAAAAATCTGTACAAAAATCCAAAAATTCGAAGTTATTTTCAACTAAAATTACTCAAATGCAGCTCCTCTATCAAAAAAACTTTACATAATCCAGAAAAATCGAAGTTGGTTTCAACAAAATTTTTTAAAATTTGACAAAAATCTGTACAAAAATCCAAAAATTCGAAGTTAATTTCAACTAGAATTACTCAAATGCAGCTCCTCTATCAAAAAAACCTAACATAATCCAGAAAAATCGAAGTTGGGTTCAACAAATTTTATAAAATTTGACAAAAATCTGCACAAAAATCCAAAAATTCGAAGTTAATTACAACTAAAATTACTCAAATGCAGCTCCTCTATCCAAAAAACCTAACATAATTCAGAAAAATCGAAGTTGGTTTCAACAAAATTTTTTTAAATTTGACAAAAATCTGTACAAAAATCCAAAAATTCGAAGTTAATTTCAACTAGAATCACTCAAATGCAGCTCCTCTATCAAAAAACCTAACATATTCCAGAAAAATCGAAGTTGGTTTCAACAAAATTTTTTAAAATTTGACAAAAATCTGTACAAAAATCCAAAAATTCGAAGTTAATTTCAACTAAAATTACTCAAATGCAGCTCCTCTATCAAAAAAACCTAACATAATCCAGAAAAATCGAAGTTGATTTCAACAAAATTTTTTAAAATTTGACAAAAATCTGTTCAAAAATCCAAAAATTCGAAATTAATTTCAACTAAAATTACTCAAATGCAGCTCCTCTATCAAGAAAACCTAACGTAATCCAGAGCAATCGAAGTTGGTTTCAACAAAATTTATTAAAATTTGACAAAAATCTGTACAAAAATCCAAAAATTCGAAGATAATTTCAACTAAAATTACTCAAATGCAGCTCCTCTATCAAAAAAACCTAACATATTCCAGAAAAATCGAAGTTGATTTCAACAAAATTTTTTAAAATTTGACATAAATCTGTACAAAAATCCAAAAATTCGAAGTTATTTTCAACTAAAATTACTCAAATGCAGCTCCTCTATCAAAAAAACTTTACATAATCCAGAAAAATCGAAGTTGGTTTCAACAAAATTTTTTAAAAATTGACAAAAATCTGTACAAAAATCCAAAAATTCGAAGTTAATTTCAACTAAAATTACTCAAATGCAGCTCCTCTATCAAAAAAACCTAACATAATTCAGAAAAATCGAAGTTGGTTTCAACAAAATATTTTAAAATTTGACAAAAATCTGTACAAAAATCCAAAAATTCGAAGTTAATTTCAACTAGAATTACTCAAATGCAGCTCCTCTATCAAAAAAACCTAACATAATCCAGAAAAATCGAAGTTGGGTTCAACAAAATTTTATAAAATTTGACAAAAATCTGTACAAAAATCCAAAAATTCGAAGATAATTTCAACTAAAATTACTCAAATGCAGCTCCTCTATCAAAAAACCTAACATAATCCAGAAAAATCGAAGTTGGTTTCAACAAAATTTTATAAAATTTGACAAAAATCTGTACAAAAATCCAAAAATTCGAAAATAATTTCAACTAAAATTACTCAAATGCAGCTCCTCTATCAAAAAACCTAACATAATCCAGAAAAATCGAATTTGGTTTCAACAAAATTTTTATAATTTGAAAAAAATCTGTACAAACATCCAAAAATTCGAAGTTAATTTCAACTAAAATTACTCAAATGCAGCTCCTCTATCAAAAAAGCCTAACATAATTCAGAAAAATCGAAGTTGGTTTCAACAAAATATTTTAAAATTTGACAAAAATCTGTACAAAAATCCAAAAATTCGAAGTTATTTTCAACTAAAATTACTCAAATGCAGCTCCTCTACCAAAAAAACTTTACATAATCCAGAAAAATCGAAGTTGGTTTCAACAAAATTTTTTAAAATTTGACAAAAATCTGTACAAATATCCAAAAATTCGAAGTTAATTTCAACTAGAATTACTCAAATGCAGCTCCTCTATCAAAAAAACCTAACATAATCCAGAAAAATCGAAGTTGGGTTCAACAAATTTTATAAAATTTGACAAAAATCTGCACAAAAATCCAAAAATTCGAAGTTAATTACAACTAAAATTACTCAAATGCAGCTCCTCTATCCAAAAAACCTAACATAATTCAGAAAAATCGAAGTTGGTTTCAACAAAATTTTTTAAAATTTGACAAAAATCTGTACAAAAATCCAAAAATTCGAAGTTAATTTCAACTAGAATCACTCAAATGCAGCTCCTCTATCAAAAAACCTAACATATTCCAGAAAAATCGAAGTTGGTTTCAACAAAATTTTTTAAAATTTGACAAAAATCTGTACAAAAATCCAAAAATTCGAAGTTAATTTCAACTAAAATTACTCAAATGCAGCTCCTCTATCAAAAATACCTAACATAATCCAGAAAAATCGAAGTTGATTTCAACAAAATTTTTTAAAATTTGACAAAAATCTGTTCAAAAATCCAAAAATTCGAAATTAATTTCAACTAAAATTACTCAAATGCAGCTCCTCTATCAAGAAAACCTAACGTAATCCAGAGCAATCGAAGTTGGTTTCAACAAAATTTATTAAAATTTGACAAAAATCTGTACAAAAATCCAAAAATTCGAAGATAATTTCAACTAAAATTACTCAAATGCAGCTCCTCTATCAAAAAAACCTAACATATTCCAGAAAAATCGAAGTTGATTTCAACAAAATTTTTTAAAATTTGACAAAAATCTGTACAAAAATCCAAAAATTCGAAGTTAATTTCAACTAAAATTACTCAAATGCAGCTCCTCTATCAAAAAAACCTAACATATTCCAGAAAAATCGAAGTTGGTTTCAACAAAATTTTTTAAAATTTGACAAAAATCTGTACAAAAATCCAAAAATTCGAAGTTAATTTCAACTAAAATTACTCAAATGCAGCTCCTCTATCAAAAAAACCTAACGTAATCCAGAAAAATCGAAGTTGGTTTCAACAAAATTTTTTAAAATTTGACAAAAATCTGTACAAAAATCCAAAAATTCGAAGTTAATTTCAACTAGAATTACTCAAATGCAGCTCCTCTATCAAAAAATCCTAGCATAATCCAGAAAAATCGAAGTTGGTTTCAACAAAATTTTTTATAATTTGAAAAAAATCTGTACAAACATCCAAAAATTCGAAGTTAATTTCAACTAAAATTACTCAAATGCAGCTCCACTATCAAAAAAACCTAACATAATCCCGAAAAATCGAAGTTGATTTCAACAAAATTTTTTAAAATTTGACAAAAATCTGTACAAAAATCCAAAAATTCGAAGTTAATTTCAACTAGAATTACTCAAATGCAGCTCCTCTATCAAAAAAACTTTACATAATCCAGAAAAATCGAAGTTGGTTTGAACAATTTTTTTAAAATTTGACAAAAATCTGTACAAAAATCCAAAAATTCGAAGTTAATTTCAACTAGAATTACTCAAATGCAGCTCCTCTATCAAAAAAACCTAACATAATCCAGAAAAATCGAAGTTGGGTTCAACAAATTTTATAAAATTTGACAAAAATCTGCACAAAAATCCAAAAATTCGAAGTTAATTACAACTAAAATTACTCAAATGCAGCTCCTCTATCCAAAAAACCTAACATAATCCAGAAAAATCGAAGTTGGTTTCAACAAAATTTTTTAAAATTTGACAAAAATCTGTACAAAAATCCAAAAATTCGAAGTTAATTTCAACTAGAATTACTCAAATGCAGCTCCTCTATCAAAAAAACCTAACATAATCCCGAAAAATCGAAGTTGATTTCAACAAAATTTTTTAAAATTTGACAAAAATCTGTACAAAAATCCAAAAATTCGAAGTTAATTTCAACTAGAATTACTCAAATGCAGCTCCTCTATCAAAAAACCTTTACATAATCCAGAAAAATCGAAGTTGGTTTCAACAATTTTTTTAAAATTTGACAAAAATCTGTACAAAAATCCAAAAATTCGAAGTTAATTTCAACTAGAATTACTCAAATGCAGCTCCTCTATCAAAAAAACCTAACATAATCCAGAAAAATCGAAGTTGGGTTCAACAAATTTTATAAAATTTGACAAAAATCTGCACAAAAATCCAAAAATTCGAAGTTAATTACAACTAAAATTACTCAAATGCAGCTCCTCTATCCAAAAAACCTAACATAATCCAGAAAAATCGAAGTTGGTTTCAACAAAATTTTTTAAAATTTGACAAAAATCTGTACAAAAATCCAAAAATTCGAAGTTAATTTCAACTAGAATTACTCAAATGCAGCTCCTCTATCAAAAAAACCTAACATAATCCAGAAAAATCGAAGTTGGGTTCAACAAAATTTTTTAAAATTTGACAAAAATCTGTACACAAATCCAAAAATTCGAAGTTATTTTCAACTAAAATTACTCAAATGCAGCTCCTCTATCAAAAAAACTTTACATAATCCAGAAAAATCGAAGTTGGTTTGAACAAAATTTTTTAAAATTTGACAAACATCTGTACAAAAATCCCAAAATTCGAAGTTAATCTCAACTAAAATTACTCAAATGCAGCTCCTCTATCAAAAAAACTTTACATAATCCAGAAAAATCGAATTTGGTTTGAACAAAATTTTTTAAAACTTGACAAACATCTGTACAAAAATCCCAAAATTCGAAGTTAATTTCAACTAAAATTAATCAAATGCAGTTCCGCAAGCAAAAAGCCTTACGTAATCCAGAGTAATCGAAGTTGGTTTCAACAAAATTTTTTAAAATTTGACAAAAATCTGTACAAAAATCCAAAAATTCGAAGATAATTTCAACTAAAATTACTCAAATGCAGCTCCTCTATCAAAAAAACCTAACATATTCCAGAAAAATCGAAGTTGGGTTCAACAAAATTTTATAAAATTTGACAAAAATCTGCACAAAAATCCAAAAATTCGAAGTTATTTTCAACTAAAATTACTCAAATGCAGCTCCTCTATCAAAAAAACTTTACATAATCCAGAAAAATCGAAGTTGGTTTGAACAAAATTTTTTAAAATTTGACAAACATCTGTACAACAATCCCAAAATTCGAAGTTAATTTCAACTAAAATTACTCAAATGCAGTTCCGCTACCAAAAAGCCTAACGTAATCCAGAGTAATCGAAGTTGGTTTCAACAAAATTTTTTAAAATTTGACAAAAATCTGTACAAAAATCCAAAAATTCGAAGATAATTTCAACTAAAATTACTCGAATGCAGCTCCTTTATCAAAAAAACCTAACATATTCCAGAAAAATCGAAGTTGGTTTCAACAAAATTTTTTAAAATTTGACAAAAATCTGTACAAAAATCCAAAAATTCGAAGTTATTTTCAACTAAAATTACTCGAATGCGGCTCCTTTATCAAAAAAACCTAACATATTCCAGAAAAATCGAAGTTGGTTTCAACAAAATTTTTAAAATTTGACAAAAATCTGTACAAAAATCCAAAAATTCGAAGTTAATTTCAACTAGAATTACTCAAATGCAGCTCCTCTATTAAAAAAGCCAAACATAATCCAGAGTAATCGAAGTTGGGTTCAACAAAATTTTATAAAATTTGACAAAAATCTGTACAAAAATCCAAAAATTCGAAGATAATTTCAACTAAAATTACTCAAATGCAGCTCCTCTATACAAAAAACCTAACATAATCCAGAAAAATCGAAGTTGGTTTCCACAAAATTTTTTAAAATTTGACAAAAATCTGTACAAAAATCCAAAAATTCGAAGTTATTTTCAACTAAAATTACTCAAATGCAGCTCCTCTATCAAAAAAACTTTACATAATGCTGAAAAATCGAAGTTGGTTTGAACAAAATTTTTAAAATTTGACAAAAATCTGTACAAAAATCCAAAAATTCGAAGTTAATTTCAACTAGAATTACTCAAATGCAGCTCCTCTATTAAAAAAGCCAAACATAATCCAGAGTAATCGAAGTTGGGTTCAACAAAATTTTATAAAATTTGACAAAAATCTGTACAAAAATCCAAAAATTCGAAGATAATTTCAACTAAAATTACTCAAATGCAGCTCCTCTATCCAAAAAACCTAACATAATCCAGAAAAATCGAAGTTGGTTTCAACAAATTTTTTTAAAATTTGACAAAATCTGTACAAAAATCCAAAAATTCGAAGTTAATTTCAAGTAGAATTACTCAAATGCAGTTCCTCTATCAAAAAACTTAACATATTCCAGAAAAATCGAAGTTGGTTTCAACAAAATTTTTACAATTTGACAAAAATCTGTACAAAAATCCAAAAATTCGAAGTTAATTTCAACTAGAATTACTCAAATGCAGCTCCTCTATCAAAAACCCTAACATAATCCAGAAAAATCGAAGTTGGGTCCAACAAAATTTTATAAAATTTGATAAAAAATCTGCACAAAAATCCAAAAAATTCGAAGTTAATTTCAACTAGAATTACTCAAATGCAGCTCCTCTATCCAAAAAACCTAACATAATCCAGAAAAATCGAAGTTGGTTTCCACAAAATTTTTTAAAATTTGACAAAAATCTGTACAAAAATCCAAAAATTCGAAGTTATTTTCAACTAAAATTACTCAAATGCAGCTCCTCTATCAAAAAAACTTTACATAATGCAGAAAAATCGAAGTTGGTTTCAACAAAATTTTTAAAATTTGTCAAAAATCTGTACAAAAATCCAAAAATTCGAAGTTAATTTCAACTAGAATTACTCAAATGCAGCTCCTCTATTAAAAAAACCTAACATAATCCAGAAAAATCGAAGTTGGGTTCAACAAAATTTTATAAAATTTGACAAAAATATGCAAAAAATCCAAAAATTCGAAGTTAATTACAACTAAAATTACTCGAATGCAGCTCCTTTATCAAAAAAACCTAACATATTCCAGAAAAATCGAAGTTGGTTTCAACAAAATTTTTTAAAATTTGACAAAAATCTGTACACAAATCCAAAAATTCGAAGTTATTTTCAACTAAAATTACTCAAACGCAGCTCCTCTATCAAAAAACTTTACATAATCCAGAAAAATCGAAGTTGGTTTGAACAAAATTTTTTAAAATTTGACAAACATCTGTACAAAAATCCAAAAATTCGAAGTTAATTTCAAGTAGAATTACTCAAATGCAGTTCCTCTATCAAAAAACTTAACATATTCCAGAAAAATCGAAGTTGGTTTCAACAAAATTTTTACAATTTGACAAAAATCTGTACAAAAATCCAAAAATTCGAAGTTAATTTCAACTAGAATTACTCAAATGCAGCTCCTCTATCAAAAACCCTAACATAATCCAGAAAAATCGATGTTGGGTTCAACAAAATTTTATAAAATTTGATAAAAAATCTGCACAAAAATCCAAAAATTCGAAGTTAATTTCAACTAGAATTACTCAAATGCAGCTCCTCTATCCAAAAAACCTAACATAATCCAGAAAAATCGAAGTTGGTTTCCACAAAATTTTTTAAAATTTGACAAAAATCTGTACAAAAATCCAAAAATTCGAAGTTATTTTCAACTAAAATTACTCAAATGCAGCTCCTCTATCAAAAAAACTTTACATAATGCAGAAAAATCGAAGTTGGTTTCAACAAAATTTTTAAAATTTGACAAAAATCTGTACAAAAATCCAAAAATTCGAAGTTAATTTCAACTAGAATTACTCAAATGCAGCTCCTCTATTAAAAAAACCTAACATAATCCAGAAAAATCGAAGTTGGGTTCAACAAAATTTTATAAAATTTGACAAAAATATGCAAAAAATCCAAAAATTCGAAGTTAATTACAACTAAAATTACTCGAATGCAGCTCCTTTATCAAATAAACCTAACATATTCCAGAAAAATCGAAGTTGGTTTCAACAAAATTTTTTAAAATTTGACAAAAATCTGTACACAAATCCAAAAATTCGAAGTTATTTTCAACTAAAATTACTCAAATGCAGCTCCTCTATCAAAAAACTTTACATAATCCAGAAAAATCGAAGTTGGTTTGAACAAAATTTTTTAAAATTTGACAAACATCTGTACAAAAATCCCAAAATTCGAAGTTAATTTCAACTAAAATTACTCAAATGCAGCTCCTCTATCCAAAAAACCTAACATAATCCAGAAAAATCGAAGTTGGTTTCAACAAAATTTTTTAAAATTTGACAAAATCTGTACAAAAATCCAAAAATTCGAAGTTAATTTCAACTAGAATTACTCAAATGCAGTTCCTCTATCAAAAAACCTAACATATTCCAGAAAAATCGAAGTTGGTTTCAACAAAATTATTAAAATTTGACAAAAATCTGTACAAAAATCCAAAAATTCGAAGTTAATTTCAACTAGAATTACTCAAATGCAGCTCCTCTATCAAAAAAACCTAACATAATCCAGAAAAATCGAAGTTGGGTTCAACAAAATTTTATAAAATTTGATAAAAAATCTGCACAAAAATCCAAAAATTCGAAGTTAATTTCAACTAGAATTACTCAAATGCAGCTCCTCTATCCAAAAAACCTAACATAATCCAGAAAAATCGAAGTTGGTTTCCACAAAATTTTTTAAAATTTGACAAAAATCTGTACAAAAATCCAAAAATTCGAAGTTATTTTCAACTAAAATTACTCAAATGCAGCTCCTCTATCAAAAAAACTTTACATAATGCAGAAAAATCGAAGTTGGTTTCAACAAAATTTTTAAAATTTGACAAAAATCTGTACAAAAATCCAAAAATTCGAAGTTAATTTCAACTAGAATTACTCAAATGCAGCTCCTCTATTAAAAAAACCTAACATATTCCAGAAAAATCGAAGTTGGTTTCAACAAAATTTTTTAAAATTTGACAAAAATCTGTACACAAATCCAAAAATTCGAAGTTATTTTCAACTAAAATTACTCAAATGCAGCTCCTCTATCAAAAAAACTTTACATAATCCAGAAAAATCGAAGTTGGTTTGAACATAATTTTTTAAAATTTGACAAACATCTGTACAAAAATCCCAAAATTCGAAGTTAATTTCAACTAAAATTACTCAAATGCAGCTCCTCTATCAAAAAAACTTTACATAATCCAGAAAAATCGATGTTGGTTTCAACAAAATTTTTTAAAATTTGACAAAAAACTGTACAAGAATCCAAAAATTCGAAGTTAATTACAACTAAAATTACTCAAATGCAGCTCCTCTATCCAAAAAAACCTAACATAATCCAGAAAAATCGAAGTTGGTTTCAACAAAATTTTTTAAAATTTGACAAAAATCTGTACAAAAATCCAAAAATTCGAAGTTAATTTCTACTAAAATTACTCAAATGCAGCTTCTCTATCCAAAAAACCTAACATAATCCAGAAAAATCGAAGTTGGTTTCAACAAAATTTTTTAAAATTTGACAAAAATCTGTACTAAAATCCAAAAATTCGAAGTTAATTTCAACTAAAATTTCTCAAATGCAGCTCCTCTATCAAAAAAACCTAACATAATCCAGAAAAATCGAAGTAGGTTTAAACAAAATTTTTTAAAATTTGACAAAAAACTGTACAAAAATCCAAAAATTCGAAGTTATTTTCAACTAAAATTACTCAAATGCAGCTCCTCTATCAAAAAAACCTAACATAATCCAGAAAAATCGAAGTTGGTTTCTACAAAATTTTTTAAAATTTGACAAAAATCTGTACAAAAATCCAAAAATTCGAAGTTAATTTCAACTAAAATTACTCAAATGCAGCTCCTCTATCCAAAAAACCTAACATAATCCAGAAAAATCGAAGTTGGTTTCAACAAAATTTTTTAAAATTTGACAAAAATCTGTACAAAAATCCAAAAATTCGAAGTTAATTTCAACTAGAATTACTCAAATGCAGCTCCTCTATCCAAAAAACCTAACATAATCCAGAAAAATCGAAGTTGGTTTCCACAAAATTTTTTAAAATTTGACAAAAATCTGTACAAAAATCCAAAAATTCGAAGTTATTTTCAACTAAAATTACTCAAATGCAGCTCCTCTATCAAAAAAACTTTACATAATGCTGAAAAATCGAAGTTGGTTTGAACAAAATTTTTAAAATTTGACAAAAATCTGTACAAAAATCCAAAAATTCGAAGTTAATTTCAACTAGAATTACTCAAATGTAGCTCCTCTATTAAAAAAGCCAAACATAATCCAGAGTAATCGAAGTTGGGTTCAACAAAAGTTTATAAAATTTGACAAAAATCTGTACAAAAATCCAAAAATTCGAAGATAATTTCAACTAAAATTACTCAAATGCAGCTCCTCTATCCAAAAAACCTAACATAATCCAGAAAAATCGAAGTTGGTTTCAACAAATTTTTTTAAAATTTGACAAAATCTGTACAAAAATCCAAAAATTCGAAGTTAATTTCAAGTAGAATTACTCAAATGCAGTTCCTCTATCAAAAAACTTAACATATTCCAGAAAAATCGAAGTTGGTTTCAACAAAATTTTTACAATTTGACAAAAATCTGTACAAAAATCCAAAAATTCGAAGTTAATTTCAACTAGAATTACTCAAATGCAGCTCCTCTATCAAAAACCCTAACATAATCCAGAAAAATCGAAGTTGGGTTCAACAAAATTTTATAAAATTTGATAAAAAATCTGCACAAAAATCCAAAAATTCGAAGTTAATTTCAACTAGAATTACTCAAATGCAGCTCCTCTATCCAAAAAACCTAACATAATCCAGAAAAATCGAAGTTGGTTTCCACAAAATTTTTTAAAATTTGACAAAAATCTGTACAAAAATCCAAAAATTCGAAGTTATTTTCAACTAAAATTACTCGAATGCAGCTCCTCTATCAAAAAAACTTTACATAATCCAGAAAAATCGAAGTTGGTTTGAACAAAATTTTTTAAAATTTGACAAACATCTGTACAAAAATCCCAAAATTCGAAGTTAATTTCAACTAAAATTACTCAAATGCAGCTCCTCTATCCAAAAAACCTAACATAATCCAGAAAAATCGAAGTTGGTTTCAACAAAATTTTTTAAAATTTGACAAAATCTGTACAAAAATCCAAAAATTCGAAGTTAATTTCAACTAGAATTACTCAAATGCAGTTCCTCTATCAAAAAACCTAACATATTCCAGAAAAATCGAAGTTGGTTTCAACAAAATTATTAAAATTTGACAAAAATCTGTACAAAAATCCAAAATTCGAAGTTAATTTCAACTAGAATTACTCAAATGCAGCTCCTCTATCAAAAACCCTAACATAATCCAGAAAAATCGAAGTTGGGTCCAACAAAATTTTATAAAATTTGATAAAAAATCTGCACAAAAATCCAAAAAATTCGAAGTTAATTTCAACTAGAATTACTCAAATGCAGCTCCTCTATCCAAAAAACCTAACATAATCCAGAAAAATCGAAGTTGGTTTCCACAAAATTTTTAAAATTTGACAAAAATCTGTACAAAAATCCAAAAATTCGAAGTTATTTTCAACTAAAATTACTCAAATGCAGCTCCTCTATCAAAAAAACTTTACATAATGCAGAAAAATCGAAGTTGGTTTCAACAAAATTTTTAAAATTTGTCAAAAATCTGTACAAAAATCCAAAAATTCGAAGTTAATTTCAACTAGAATTACTCAAATGCAGCTCCTCTATTAAAAAAACCTAACATAATCCAGAAAAATCGAAGTTGGGTTCAACAAAATTTTATAAAATTTGACAAAAATATGCAAAAAATCCAAAAATTCGAAGTTAATTACAACTAAAATTACTCGAATGCAGCTCCTTTATCAAAAAAACCTAACATATTCCAGAAAAATCGAAGTTGGTTTCAACAAAATTTTTTAAAATTTGACAAAAATCTGTACACAAATCCAAAAATTCGAAGTTATTTTCAACTAAAATTACTCAAATGCAGCTCCTCTATCAAAAAACTTTACATAATCCAGAAAAATCGAAGTTGGTTTGAACAAAATTTTTTAAAATTTGACAAACATCTGTACAAAAATCCAAAAATTCGAAGATAATTTCAACTAAAATTACTCAAATGCAGCTCCTCTATCCAAAAAACCTAACATAATCCAGAAAAATCGAAGTTGGTTTCAACAAATTTTTTTAAAATTTGACAAAATCTGTACAAAAATCCAAAAATTCGAAGTTAATTTCAAGTAGAATTACTCAAATGCAGTTCCTCTATCAAAAAACTTAACATATTCCAGAAAAATCGAAGTTGGTTTCAACAAAATTTTTACAATTTGACAAAAATCTGTACAAAAATCCAAAAATTCGAAGTTAATTTCAACTAGAATTACTCAAATGCAGCTCCTCTATCAAAAACCCTAACATAATCCAGAAAAATCGATGTTGGGTTCAACAAAATTTTATAAAATTTGATAAAAAATCTGCACAAAAATCCAAAAATTCGAAGTTAATTTCAACTAGAATTACTCAAATGCAGCTCCTCTATCCAAAAAACCTAACATAATCCAGAAAAATCGAAGTTGGTTTCCACAAAATTTTTTAAAATTTGACAAAAATCTGTACAAAAATCCAAAAATTCGAAGTTATTTTCAACTAAAATTACTCAAATGCAGCTCCTCTATCAAAAAAACTTTACATAATGCAGAAAAATCGAAGTTGGTTTCAACAAAATTTTTAAAATTTGACAAAAATCTGTACAAAAATCCAAAAATTCGAAGTTAATTTCAACTAGAATTACTCAAATGCAGCTCCTCTATTAAAAAAACCTAACATAATCCAGAAAAATCGAAGTTGGGTTCAACAAAATTTTATAAAATTTGACAAAAATATGCAAAAAATCCAAAAATTCGAAGTTAATTACAACTAAAATTACTCGAATGCAGCTCCTTTATCAAATAAACCTAACATATTCCAGAAAAATCGAAGTTGGTTTCAACAAAATTTTTTAAAATTTGACAAAAATCTGTACACAAATCCAAAAATTCGAAGTTATTTTCAACTAAAATTACTCAAATGCAGCTCCTCTATCAAAAAACTTTACATAATCCAGAAAAATCGAAGTTGGTTTGAACAAAATTTTTTAAAATTTGACAAACATCTGTACAAAAATCCCAAAATTCGAAGTTAATTTCAACTAAAATTACTCAAATGCAGCTCCTCTATCCAAAAAACCTAACATAATCCAGAAAAATCGAAGTTGGGTTCAACAAAATTTTATAAAATTTGACAAAAATATGCAAAAAATCCAAAAATTCGAAGTTAATTACAACTAAAATTACTCGAATGCAGCTCCTTTATCAAAAAAACCTAACATATTCCAGAAAAATCGAAGTTGGTTTCAACAAAATTTTTTAAAATTTGACAAAAATCTGTACACAAATCCAAAAATTCGAAGTTATTTTCAACTAAAATTACTCAAATGCAGCTCCTCTATCAAAAAACTTTACATAATCCAGAAAAATCGAAGTTGGTTTGAACAAAATTTTTTAAAATTTGACAAACATCTGTACAAAAATCCAAAAATTCGAAGATAATTTCAACTAAAATTACTCAAATGCAGCTCCTCTATCCAAAAAACCTAACATAATCCAGAAAAATCGAAGTTGGTTTCAACAAATTTTTTTAAAATTTGACAAAATCTGTACAAAAATCCAAAAATTCGAAGTTAATTTCAAGTAGAATTACTCAAATGCAGTTCCTCTATCAAAAAACTTAACATATTCCAGAAAAATCGAAGTTGGTTTCAACAAAATTTTTACAATTTGACAAAAATCTGTACAAAAATCCAAAAATTCGAAGTTAATTTCAACTAGAATTACTCAAATGCAGCTCCTCTATCAAAAACCCTAACATAATCCAGAAAAATCGATGTTGGGTTCAACAAAATTTTATAAAATTTGATAAAAAATCTGCACAAAAATCCAAAAATTCGAAGTTAATTTCAACTAGAATTACTCAAATGCAGCTCCTCTATCCAAAAAACCTAACATAATCCAGAAAAATCGAAGTTGGTTTCCACAAAATTTTTTAAAATTTGACAAAAATCTGTACAAAAATCCAAAAATTCGAAGTTATTTTCAACTAAAATTACTCAAATGCAGCTCCTCTATCAAAAAAACTTTACATAATGCAGAAAAATCGAAGTTGGTTTCAACAAAATTTTTAAAATTTGACAAAAATCTGTACAAAAATCCAAAAATTCGAAGTTAATTTCAACTAGAATTACTCAAATGCAGCTCCTCTATTAAAAAAACCTAACATAATCCAGAAAAATCGAAGTTGGGTTCAACAAAATTTTATAAAATTTGACAAAAATATGCAAAAAATCCAAAAATTCGAAGTTAATTACAACTAAAATTACTCGAATGCAGCTCCTTTATCAAATAAACCTAACATATTCCAGAAAAATCGAAGTTGGTTTCAACAAAATTTTTTAAAATTTGACAAAAATCTGTACACAAATCCAAAAATTCGAAGTTATTTTCAACTAAAATTACTCAAATGCAGCTCCTCTATCAAAAAACTTTACATAATCCAGAAAAATCGAAGTTGGTTTGAACAAAATTTTTTAAAATTTGACAAACATCTGTACAAAAATCCCAAAATTCGAAGTTAATTTCAACTAAAATTACTCAAATGCAGCTCCTCTATCCAAAAAACCTAACATAATCCAGAAAAATCGAAGTTGGTTTCAACAAAATTTTTTAAAATTTGACAAAATCTGTACAAAAATCCAAAAATTCGAAGTTAATTTCAACTAGAATTACTCAAATGCAGTTCCTCTATCAAAAAACCTAACATATTCCAGAAAAATCGAAGTTGGTTTCAACAAAATTATTAAAATTTGACAAAAATCTGTACAAAAATCCAAAAATTCGAAGTTAATTTCAACTAGAATTACTCAAATGCAGCTCCTCTATCAAAAAAACCTAACATAATCCAGAAAAATCGAAGTTGGGTTCAACAAAATTTTATAAAATTTGATAAAAAATCTGCACAAAAATCCAAAAATTCGAAGTTAATTTCAACTAGAATTACTCAAATGCAGCTCCTCTATCCAAAAAACCTAACATAATCCAGAAAAATCGAAGTTGGTTTCCACAAAATTTTTTAAAATTTGACAAAAATCTGTACAAAAATCCAAAAATTCGAAGTTATTTTCAACTAAAATTACTCAAATGCAGCTCCTCTATCAAAAAAACTTTACATAATGCAGAAAAATCGAAGTTGGTTTCAACAAAATTTTTAAAATTTGACAAAAATCTGTACAAAAATCCAAAAATTCGAAGTTAATTTCAACTAGAATTACTCAAATGCAGCTCCTCTATTAAAAAAACCTAACATATTCCAGAAAAATCGAAGTTGGTTTCAACAAAATTTTTTAAAATTTGACAAAAATCTGTACACAAATCCAAAAATTCGAAGTTATTTTCAACTAAAATTACTCAAATGCAGCTCCTCTATCAAAAAAACTTTACATAATCCAGAAAAATCGAAGTTGGTTTGAACATAATTTTTTAAAATTTGACAAACATCTGTACAAAAATCCCAAAATTCGAAGTTAATTTCAACTAAAATTACTCAAATGCAGCTCCTCTATCAAAAAAAGTTTACATAATCCAGAAAAATCGATGTTGGTTTCAACAAAATTTTTTAAAATTTGACAAAAAACTGTACAAGAATCCAAAAATTCGAAGTTAATTACAACTAAAATTACTCAAATGCAGCTCCTCTATCCAAAAAAACCTAACATAATCCAGAAAAATCGAAGTTGGTTTCAACAAAATTTTTTAAAATTTGACAAAAATCTGTACAAAAATCCAAAAATTCGAAGTTAATTTCTACTAAAATTACTCAAATGCAGCTTCTCTATCCAAAAAACCTAACATAATCCAGAAAAATCGAAGTTGGTTTCAACAAAATTTTTTAAAATTTGACAAAAATCTGTACTAAAATCCAAAAATTCGAAGTTAATTTCAACTAAAATTTCTCAAATGCAGCTCCTCTATCAAAAAAACCTAACATAATCCAGAAAAATCGAAGTAGGTTTAAACAAAATTTTTTAAAATTTGACAAAAAACTGTACAAAAATCCAAAAATTCGAAGTTATTTTCAACTAAAATTACTCAAATGCAGCTCCTCTATCAAAAAAACCTAACATAATCCAGAAAAATCGAAGTTGGTTTCTACAAAATTTTTTAAAATTTGACAAAAATCTGTACAAAAATCCAAAAATTCGAAGTTAATTTCAACTAAAATTACTCAAATGCAGCTCCTCTATCCAAAAAACCTAACATAATCCAGAAAAATCGAAGTTGGTTTCAACAAAATTTTTTAAAATTTGACAAAAATCTGTACAAAAATCCAAAAATTCGAAGTTAATTTCAACTAGAATTACTCAAATGCAGCTCCTCTATCCAAAAAACCTAACATAATCCAGAAAAATCGAAGTTGGTTTCCACAAAATTTTTTAAAATTTGACAAAAATCTGTACAAAAATCCAAAAATTCGAAGTTATTTTCAACTAAAATTACTCAAATGCAGCTCCTCTATCAAAAAAACTTTACATAATGCTGAAAAATCGAAGTTGGTTTGAACAAAATTTTTAAAATTTGACAAAAATCTGTACAAAAATCCAAAAATTCGAAGTTAATTTCAACTAGAATTACTCAAATGTAGCTCCTCTATTAAAAAAGCCAAACATAATCCAGAGTAATCGAAGTTGGGTTCAACAAAAGTTTATAAAATTTGACAAAAATCTGTACAAAAATCCAAAAATTCGAAGATAATTTCAACTAAAATTACTCAAATGCAGCTCCTCTATCCAAAAAACCTAACATAATCCAGAAAAATCGAAGTTGGTTTCAACAAAATTTTTACAATTTGACAAAAATCTGTACAAAAATCCAAAAATTCGAAGTTAATTTCAACTAGAATTACTCAAATGCAGCTCCTCTATCAAAAACCCTAACATAATCCAGAAAAATCGAAGTTGGGTTCAACAAAATTTTATAAAATTTGATAAAAAATCTGCACAAAAATCCAAAAATTCGAAGTTAATTTCAACTAGAATTACTCAAATGCAGCTCCTCTATCCAAAAAACCTAACATAATCCAGAAAAATCGAAGTTGGTTTCCACAAAATTTTTTAAAATTTGACAAAAATCTGTACAAAAATCCAAAAATTCGAAGTTATTTTCAACTAAAATTACTCGAATGCAGCTCCTCTATCAAAAAAACTTTACATAATCCAGAAAAATCGAAGTTGGTTTGAACAAAATTTTTTAAAATTTGACAAACATCTGTACAAAAATCCCAAAATTCGAAGTTAATTTCAACTAAAATTACTCAAATGCAGCTCCTCTATCCAAAAAACCTAACATAATCCAGAAAAATCGAAGTTGGTTTCAACAAAATTTTTTAAAATTTGACAAAATCTGTACAAAAATCCAAAAATTCGAAGTTAATTTCAACTAGAATTACTCAAATGCAGTTCCTCTATCAAAAAACCTAACATATTCCAGAAAAATCGAAGTTGGTTTCAACAAAATTATTAAAATTTGACAAAAATCTGTACAAAAATCCAAAAATTCGAAGTTAATTTCAACTAGAATTACTCAAATGCAGCTCCACTATCAAAAAAACCTAACATAATCCAGAAAAATCGAAGTTGGGTTCAACAAAATTTTATAAAATTTGATAAAAAATCTGCACAAAAATCCAAAAATTCGAAGTTAATTTCAACTAGAATTACTCAAATGCAGCTCCTCTATCCAAAAAACCTAACATAATCCAGAAAAATCGAAGTTGGTTTCCACAAAATTTTTTAAAATTTGACAAAAATCTGTACAAAAATCCAAAAATTCGAAGTTATTTTCAACTAAAATTACTCGAATGCAGCTCCTTTATCAAAAAAACCTAACATATTCCAGAAAAATCGAAGTTGGTTTCAACAAAATTTTTTAAAATTTGACAAAAATCTGTACACAAATCCAAAAATTCGAAGTTATTTTCAACTAAAATTACTCAAATGCAGCTCCTCTATCAAAAAAACTTTACATAATCCAGAAAAATCGAAGTTGGTTTGAACAAAATTTTTTAAAATTTGACAAACATCTGTACAAAAATCCCAAAATTCGAAGTTAATTTCAACTAAAATTACTCAAATGCAGCTCCTCTATCCAAAAAACCTAACATAATCCAGAAAAATCCAAGTTGGTTTCAACAAAATTTTTTAAAATTTGACAAAATCTGTACAAAAATCCAAAAATTCGAAGTTAATTTCAACTAGAATTACTCAAATGCAGCTCCTCTATTAAAAAAACCTAACATAATCCAGAAAAATCGAAGTTGGGTTCAACAAAATTTTATAAAATTTGACAAAAATATGCAAAAAATCCAAAAATTCGAAGTTAATTACAACTAAAATTACTCGAATGCAGCTCCTTTATCAAATAAACCTAACATATTCCAGAAAAATCGAAGTTGGTTTCAACAAAATTTTTTAAAATTTGACAAAAATCTGTACACAAATCCAAAAATTCGAAGTTATTTTCAACTAAAATTACTCAAATGCAGCTCCTCTATCAAAAAACTTTACATAATCCAGAAAAATCGAAGTTGGTTTGAACAAAATTTTTTAAAATTTGACAAACATCTGTACAAAAATCCCAAAATTCGAAGTTAATTTCAACTAAAATTACTCAAATGCAGCTCCTCTATCCAAAAAACCTAACATAATCCAGAAAAATCGAAGTTGGTTTCAACAAAATTTTTTAAAATTTGACAAAATCTGTACAAAAATCCAAAAATTCGAAGTTAATTTCAACTAGAATTACTCAAATGCAGTTCCTCTATCAAAAAACCTAACATATTCCAGAAAAATCGAAGTTGGTTTCAACAAAATTATTAAAATTTGACAAAAATCTGTACAAAAATCCAAAAATTCGAAGTTAATTTCAACTAGAATTACTCAAATGCAGCTCCTCTATCAAAAAAACCTAACATAATCCAGAAAAATCGAAGTTGGGTTCAACAAAATTTTATAAAATTTGATAAAAAATCTGCACAAAAATCCAAAAATTCGAAGTTAATTTCAACTAGAATTACTCAAATGCAGCTCCTCTATCCAAAAAACCTAACATAATCCAGAAAAATCGAAGTTGGTTTCCACAAAATTTTTTAAAATTTGACAAAAATCTGTACAAAAATCCAAAAATTCGAAGTTATTTTCAACTAAAATTACTCAAATGCAGCTCCTCTATCAAAAAAACTTTACATAATGCAGAAAAATCGAAGTTGGTTTCAACAAAATTTTTAAAATTTGACAAAAATCTGTACAAAAATCCAAAAATTCGAAGTTAATTTCAACTAGAATTACTCAAATGCAGCTCCTCTATTAAAAAAACCTAACATATTCCAGAAAAATCGAAGTTGGTTTCAACAAAATTTTTTAAAATTTGACAAAAATCTGTACACAAATCCAAAAATTCGAAGTTATTTTCAACTAAAATTACTCAAATGCAGCTCCTCTATCAAAAAAACTTTACATAATCCAGAAAAATCGAAGTTGGTTTGAACATAATTTTTTAAAATTTGACAAACATCTGTACAAAAATCCCAAAATTCGAAGTTAATTTCAACTAAAATTACTCAAATGCAGCTCCTCTATCAAAAAAACTTTACATAATCCAGAAAAATCGATGTTGGTTTCAACAAAATTTTTTAAAATTTGACAAAAAACTGTACAAGAATCCAAAAATTCGAAGTTAATTACAACTAAAATTACTCAAATGCAGCTCCTCTATCCAAAAAAACCTAACATAATCCAGAAAAATCGAAGTTGGTTTCAACAAAATTTTTTAAAATTTGACAAAAATCTGTACAAAAATCCAAAAATTCGAAGTTAATTTCTACTAAAATTACTCAAATGCAGCTTCTCTATCCAAAAAACCTAACATAATCCAGAAAAATCGAAGTTGGTTTCAACAAAATTTTTTAAAATTTGACAAAAATCTGTACTAAAATCCAAAAATTCGAAGTTAATTTCAACTAAAATTTCTCAAATGCAGCTCCTCTATCAAAAAAACCTAACATAATCCAGAAAAATCGAAGTAGGTTTAAACAAAATTTTTTAAAATTTGACAAAAAACTGTACAAAAATCCAAAAATTCGAAGTTATTTTCAACTAAAATTACTCAAATGCAGCTCCTCTATCAAAAAAACCTAACATAATCCAGAAAAATCGAAGTTGGTTTCTACAAAATTTTTTAAAATTTGACAAAAATCTGTACAAAAATCCAAAAATTCGAAGTTAATTTCAACTAAAATTACTCAAATGCAGCTCCTCTATCCAAAAAACCTAACATAATCCAGAAAAATCGAAGTTGGTTTCAACAAAATTTTTTAAAATTTGACAAAAATCTGTACAAAAATCCAAAAATTCGAAGTTAATTTCAACTAGAATTACTCAAATGCAGCTCCTCTATCCAAAAAACCTAACATAATCCAGAAAAATCGAAGTTGGTTTCCACAAAATTTTTTAAAATTTGACAAAAATCTGTACAAAAATCCAAAAATTCGAAGTTATTTTCAACTAAAATTACTCAAATGCAGCTCCTCTATCAAAAAAACTTTACATAATGCTGAAAAATCGAAGTTGGTTTGAACAAAATTTTTAAAATTTGACAAAAATCTGTACAAAAATCCAAAAATTCGAAGTTAATTTCAACTAGAATTACTCAAATGTAGCTCCTCTATTAAAAAAGCCAAACATAATCCAGAGTAATCGAAGTTGGGTTCAACAAAAGTTTATAAAATTTGACAAAAATCTGTACAAAAATCCAAAAATTCGAAGATAATTTCAACTAAAATTACTCAAATGCAGCTCCTCTATCCAAAAAACCTAACATAATCCAGAAAAATCGAAGTTGGTTTCAACAAATTTTTTTAAAATTTGACAAAATCTGTACAAAAATCCAAAAATTCGAAGTTAATTTCAAGTAGAATTACTCAAATGCAGTTCCTCTATCAAAAAACTTAACATATTCCAGAAAAATCGAAGTTGGTTTCAACAAAATTTTTACAATTTGACAAAAATCTGTACAAAAATCCAAAAATTCGAAGTTAATTTCAACTAGAATTACTCAAATGCAGCTCCTCTATCAAAAACCCTAACATAATCCAGAAAAATCGAAGTTGGGTTCAACAAAATTTTATAAAATTTGATAAAAAATCTGCACAAAAATCCAAAAATTCGAAGTTAATTTCAACTAGAATTACTCAAATGCAGCTCCTCTATCCAAAAAACCTAACATAATCCAGAAAAATCGAAGTTGGTTTCCACAAAATTTTTTAAAATTTGACAAAAATCTGTACAAAAATCCAAAAATTCGAAGTTATTTTCAACTAAAATTACTCGAATGCAGCTCCTCTATCAAAAAAACTTTACATAATCCAGAAAAATCGAAGTTGGTTTGAACAAAATTTTTTAAAATTTGACAAACATCTGTACAAAAATCCCAAAATTCGAAGTTAATTTCAACTAAAATTACTCAAATGCAGCTCCTCTATCCAAAAAACCTAACATAATCCAGAAAAATCGAAGTTGGTTTCAACAAAATTTTTTAAAATTTGACAAAATCTGTACAAAAATCCAAAAATTCGAAGTTAATTTCAACTAGAATTACTCAAATGCAGTTCCTCTATCAAAAAACCTAACATATTCCAGAAAAATCGAAGTTGGTTTCAACAAAATTATTAAAATTTGACAAAAATCTGTACAAAAATCCAAAAATTCGAAGTTAATTTCAACTAGAATTACTCAAATGCAGCTCCTCTATCAAAAAAACCTAACATAATCCAGAAAAATCGAAGTTGGGTTCAACAAAATTTTATAAAATTTGATAAAAAATCTGCACAAAAATCCAAAAATTCGAAGTTAATTTCAACTAGAATTACTCAAATGCAGCTCCTCTATCCAAAAAACCTAACATAATCCAGAAAAATCGAAGTTGGTTTCCACAAAATTTTTTAAAATTTGACAAAAATCTGTACAAAAATCCAAAAATTCGAAGTTATTTTCAACTAAAATTACTCGAATGCAGCTCCTTTATCAAAAAAACCTAACATATTCCAGAAAAATCGAAGTTGGTTTCAACAAAATTTTTTAAAATTTGACAAAAATCTGTACACAAATCCAAAAATTCGAAGTTATTTTCAACTAAAATTACTCAAATGCAGCTCCTCTATCAAAAAAACTTTACATAATCCAGAAAAATCGAAGTTGGTTTGAACAAAATTTTTTAAAATTTGACAAACATCTGTACAAAAATCCCAAAATTCGAAGTTAATTTCAACTAAAATTACTCAAATGCAGCTCCTCTATCCAAAAAACCTAACATAATCCAGAAAAATCCAAGTTGGTTTCAACAAAATTTTTTAAAATTTGACAAAATCTGTACAAAAATCCAAAAATTCGAAGTTAATTTCAACTAGAATTACTCAAATGCAGTTCCTCTATCAAAAAACCTAACATATTCCAGAAAAATCGAAGTTGGTTTCAACAAAATTATTAAAATTTGACAAAAATCTGTACAAAAATCCAAAAATTCGAAGTTAATTTCAACTAGAATTACTCAAATGCAGCTCCTCTATCAAAAAAACCTAACATAATCCAGAAAAATCGAAGTTGGGTTCAACAAAATTTTATAAAATTTGATAAAAAATCTGCACAAAAATCCAAAAATTCGAAGTCAATTTCAACTAGAATTACTCAAATGCAGCTCCTCTATCCAAAAAACCTAACATAATCCAGAAAAATCGAAGTTGGTTTCCACAAAATTTTTTAAAATTTGACAAAAATCTGTACAAAAATCCAAAAATTCGAAGTTATTTTCAACTAAAATTACTCGAATGCAGCTCCTTTATCAAAAAAACCTAACATATTCCAGAAAAATCGAAGTTGGTTTCAACAAAATTTTTTAAAATTTGACAAAAATCTGTACACAAATCCAAAAATTCGAAGTTATTTTCAACTAAAATTACTCAAATGCAGCTCCTCTATCAAAAAAACTTTACATAATCCAGAAAAATCGAAGTTGGTTTGAACAAAATTTTTTAAAATTTGACAAACATCTGTACAAAAATCCCAAAATTCGAAGTTAATTTCAACTAAAATTACTCAAATGCAGCTCCTCTATCCAAAAAACCTAACATAATCCAGAAAAATCGAAGTTGGTTTCAACAAAATTTTTTAAAATTTGACAAAATCTGTACAAAAATCCAAAAATTCGAAGTTAATTTCAACTAGAATTACTCAAATGCAGTTCCTCTATCAAAAAACCTAACATATTCCAGAAAAATCGAAGTTGGTTTCAACAAAATTATTAAAATTTGACAAAAATCTGTACAAAAATCCAAAAATTCGAAGTTAATTTCAACTAGAATTACTCAAATGCAGCTCCTCTATCAAAAAAACCTAACATAATCCAGAAAAATCGAAGTTGGGTTCAACAAAATTTTATAAAATTTGATAAAAAATCTGCACAAAAATCCAAAAATTCGAAGTTAATTTCAACTAGAATTACTCAAATGCAGCTCCTCTATCCAAAAAACCTAACATAATCCAGAAAAATCGAAGTTGGTTTCCACAAAATTTTTTAAAATTTGACAAAAATCTGTACAAAAATCCAAAAATTCGAAGTTATTTTCAACTAAAATTACTCGAATGCAGCTCCTTTATCAAAAAAACCTAACATATTCCAGAAAAATCGAAGTTGGTTTCAACAAAATTTTTTAAAATTTGACAAAAATCTGTACACAAATCCAAAAATTCGAAGTTATTTTCAACTAAAATTACTCAAATGCAGCTCCTCTATCAAAAAAACTTTACATAATCCAGAAAAATCGAAGTTGGTTTGAACAAAATTTTTTAAAATTTGACAAACATCTGTACAAAAATCCCAAAATTCGAAGTTAATTTCAACTAAAATTACTCAAATGCAGCTCCTCTATCCAAAAAACCTAACATAATCCAGAAAAATCGAAGTTGGTTTCAACAAAATTTTTTAAAATTTGACAAAATCTGTACAAAAATCCAAAAATTCGAAGTTAATTTCAACTAGAATTACTCAAATGCAGTTCCTCTATCAAAAAACCTAACATATTCCAGAAAAATCGAAGTTGGTTTCAACAAAATTATTAAAATTTGACAAAAATCTGTACAAAAATCCAAAAATTCGAAGTTAATTTCAACTAGAATTACTCAAATGCAGCTCCTCTATCAAAAAAACCTAACATAATCCAGAAAAATCGAAGTTGGCTTCAACAAAATTTTATAAAATTTGATAAAAAATCTGCACAAAAATCCAAAAATTCGAAGTTAATTTCAACTAGAATTACTCAAATGCAGCTCCTCTATCCAAAAAACCTAACATAATCCAGAAAAATCGAAGTTGGTTTCCACAAAATTTTTTAAAATTTGACAAAAATCTGTACAAAAATCCAAAAATTCGAAGTTATTTTCAACTAAAATTACTCGAATGCAGCTCCTTTATCAAAAAAACCTAACATATTCCAGAAAAATCGAAGTTGGTTTCAACAAAATTTTTTAAAATTTGACAAAAATCTGTACACAAATCCAAAAATTCGAAGTTATTTTCAACTAAAATTACTCAAATGCAGCTCCTCTATCAAAAAAACTTTACATAATGCAGAAAAATCGAAGTTGGTTTCAACAAAATTTTTAAAATTTGACAAAAATCTGTACAAAAATCCAAAAATTCGAAGTTAATTTCAACTAGAATTACTCAAATGCAGCTCCTCTATTAAAAAAACCTAACATATTCCAGAAAAATCGAAGTTGGTTTCAACAAAATTTTTTAAAATTTGACAAAAATCTGTACAAAAATCCAAAAATTCGAAGATAATTTCAACTAAAATTACTCAAATGCAGCTCCTCTATCAAAAAAACCTAACATATTCCAGAAAAATCGAAGTTGGGTTCAACAAAATTTTATAAAATTTGACAAAAATCTGCACAAAAATCCAAAAATTCGAAGTTAATTACAACTAAAATTACTCAAATGCAGCTCCTCTATACAAAAAACCTAACATAATCCAGAAAAATCGAAGTTGGTTTCAACAAAATTTTTTAAAATTTGACAAAAATCTGTACAAAAATCCAAACATTCGAAGTTAATTTCAACTAAAATTACTCGAATGCGGCTCCTTTATCAAAAAAACCTAACATATTCCAGAAAAATCGAAGTTGGTTTCAACAAAATTTTTTAAAATTTGACAAAAATCTGTACACAAATCCAAAAATTCGAAGTTAATTTCAACTAGATTTACTCAAATGCAGCTCCTCTATCAAAAAAACTTTACATAATCCAGAAAAATCGAAGTTGGTTTGAACAAAATTTTTTAAAATTTGACAAACATCTGTACAAAAATCCCAAAATTCGAAGTTAATTTCAACTAAAATTACTCAAATGCAGCTCCTCTATCAAAAAACTTTACATAATCCAGAAAAATCGAAGTTGGTTTCAACAAAATTTTTTAAAATTTGACAATATCTGTACAAAAATCCAAAAATTCGAAGTTAATTTCAACTAGAATTACTCAACTGCAGTTCCTCTATCAAAAAACCTAACATATTCCAGAAAAATCGAAGTTGGTTTCAACAAAATTATTAAAATTTGACAAAATCTGTACAAAAATCCAAAAATTCGAAGTTAATTTCAACTAGAATTACTCAAATGCAGCTCCTCTATCAAAAAAACCTAACATAATCCAGAAAAATCGAAGTTGGGTTCAACAAAATTTTATAAAATTTGATAAAAAATCTGCACAAAAATCCAAAAATTCGAAGTTAATTTCAACTAGAATTACTCAAATGCAGTTCCTCTATCAAAAAACCTAACATATTCCAGAAAAATCGAAGTTGGTTTCAACAAAATTATTAAAATTTGACAAAAATCTGTACAAAAATCCAAAAATTCGAAGTTAATTTCAACTAGAATTACTCAAATGCAGCTCCTCTATCAAAAAAACCTAACATAATCCAGAAAAATCGAAGTTGGGTTCAACAAAATTTTATAAAATTTGATAAAAAATCTGCACAAAAATCCAAAAATTCGAAGTTAATTTCAACTAGAATTACTCAAATGCAGCTCCTCTATCCAAAAAACCTAACATAATCCAGAAAAATCGAAGTTGGTTTCCACAAAATTTTTTAAAATTTGACAAAAATCTGTACAAAAATCCAAAAATTCGAAGTTATTTTCAACTAAAATTACTCAAATGCAGCTCCTCTATCAAAAAAACTTTACATAATGCAGAAAAATCGAAGTTGGTTTCAACAAAATTTTTAAAATTTGACAAAAATCTGTACAAAAATCCAAAAATTCGAAGTTAATTTCAACTAGAATTACTCAAATGCAGCTCCTCTATTAAAAAAACCTAACATATTCCAGAAAAATCGAAGTTGGTTTCAACAAAATTTTTTAAAATTTGACAAAAATCTGTACACAAATCCAAAAATTCGAAGTTATTTTCAACTAAAATTACTCAAATGCAGCTCCTCTATCAAAAAAACTTTACATAATCCTGAAAAATCGAAGTTGGTTTGAACAAAATTTTTTAAAATTTGACAAACATCTGTACAAAAATCCCAAAACTCGAAGTTAATTTCAACTAAAATTACTCAAATGCAGCTCCTCTATCAAAAAAACTTTACATAATCCAGAAAAATCGAAGTTGGTTTGAACAAAATTTTTTAAACTTTGACAAACATCTGTACAAAAATCCCAAAATTCGAAGTCAATTTCAACTAAAATTGCTCAAATGCAGTTCCGCTACCAAAAAGCCTAACGTAATCCAGAGTAATCGAAGTTGGTTTCAACAAAATTTTTTAAAATTTGACAAAAATCTGTACAAAAATCCAAAAATTCGAAGTTAATTTCAACTAAAATTACTCAAATGCAGCTCCGCTACCAAAGAAACCTAACGTAATCCAGAAAAATCGAAGTTGGTTTCAACAAAATTTTTTAAAATTTGACAAAAATCTGTACAAAAATCCAAACATTCGAAGTTAATTTCAACTAAAATTACTCGAATGCAGCTCCTCTATCAAAAAAACTTTACATAATGCTGAAAAATCGAAGTTGGTTTGAACAAAATTTTTAATATTTGACAAAAATCTGTACAAAAATCCAAAAATTCGAAGTTAATTTCAACTAAAATTACTCAAATGCAGTTCCGCTACCAAAAAGCCTAACATATTCCAGAAAAATCGAAGTTGGTTTCAGCAAAATTTTTTAAAATTTGACAAAAATCTGTACAAAAATCCAAAAATTCGAAGTTATTTTCAACTAAAATTACTCAAATGCAGCTCCTCTATCAAAAAAACTTTACATGATCCAGAAAAATCGAAGTTGGTTTCAACAAAATTTTTTAAAATTTGACAAAAATCTGTACAAAAATCCAAAAATTCGAAGTTAATTTCAACTAGAATTACTCAAATGCAGCTCCTCTATCCAAAAAACCTAACATAATCCAGAAAAATCGAAGTTGGTTTCCACAAAATTTTTTAAAATTTGACAAAAATCTGTACAAAAATCCAAAAATTCGAAGTTATTTTCAACTAAAATTACTCAAATGCAGCTCCTCTATCCAATAAACCTAACATAATCCAGAAAAATCGAAATTGGTTTCAACAAAATTTTTTAAAATTTGACAAAAATCTGTACAAAAATCCAAAAATTCGAAGTTAATTTCAACTAAAATTACTCAAATGCAGCTCCGCTACCAAAGAAACCTAACGTAATCCAGAAAAATCGAAGTTGGTTTCAACAAAATTTTTTAAAATTTGACAAAAATCTGTACAAAAATCCAAAAATTCGAAGATAATTTCAACTAAAATTACTCAAATGCAGCTCCTCTATCAAAAAAACCTAACATATTCCAGAAAAATCGAAGTTGGGTTCAACAAAATTTTATAAAATTTGACAAAAATCTGCACAAAAATCCAAAAATTCGAAGTTAATTACAACTAAAATTACTCAAATGCAGCTCCTCTATACAAAAAACCTAACATAATCCAGAAAAATCGAAGTTGGTTTCAACAAAATTTTTTAAATTTGACAAAAATCTGTACAAAAATCCAAACATTCGAAGTTAATTTCAACTAAAATTACTCGAATGCGGCTCCTTTATCAAAAAAACCTAACATATTCCAGAAAAATCGAAGTTGGTTTCAACAAAATTTTTTAAAATTTGACAAAAATCTGTACACAAATCCAAAAATTCAAAGTTAATTTCAACTAGATTTACTCAAATGCAGCTCCTCTATCAAAAAAACTTTACATAATCCAGAAAAATCGAAGTTGGTTTGAACAAAATTTTTTAAAATTTGACAAACATCTGTACAAAAATCCCAAAATTCGAAGTTAATTTCAACTAAAATTACTCAAATGCAGCTCCTCTATCAAAAAACTTTACATAATCCAGAAAAATCGAAGTTGGTTTCAACAAAATTTTTTAAAATTTGACAAAATCTGTACAAAAATCCAAAAATTCGAAGTTAATTTCAACTAGAATTACTCAACTGCAGTTCCTCTATCAAAAAACCTAACATATTCCAGAAAAATCGAAGTTGGTTTCAACAAAATTATTAAAATTTGACAAAATCTGTACAAAAATCCAAAAATTCGAAGTTAATTTCAACTAGAATTACTCAAATGCAGCTCCTCTATCAAAAAAACCTAACATAATCCAGAAAAATCGAAGTTGGGTTCAACAAAATTTTATAAAATTTGATAAAAAATCTGCACAAAAATCCAAAAATTCGAAGTTAATTTCAACTAGAATTACTCAAATGCAGTTCCTCTATCAAAAAACCTAACATATTCCAGAAAAATCGAAGTTGGTTTCAACAAAATTATTAAAATTTGACAAAAATCTGTACAAAAATCCAAAAATTCGAAGTTAATTTCAACTAGAATTACTCAAATGCAGCTCCTCTATCAAAAAAACCTAACATAATCCAGAAAAATCGAAGTTGGGTTCAACAAAATTTTATAAAATTTGATAAAAAATCTGCACAAAAATCCAAAAATTCGAAGTTAATTTCAACTAGAATTACTCAAATGCAGCTCCTCTATCCAAAAAACCTAACATAATCCAGAAAAATCGAAGTTGGTTTCCACAAAATTTTTTAAAATTTGACAAAAATCTGTACAAAAATCCAAAAATTCGAAGTTATTTTCAACTAAAATTACTCAAATGCAGCTCCTCTATCAAAAAAACTTTACATAATGCAGAAAAATCGAAGTTGGTTTCAACAAAATTTTTAAAATTTGACAAAAATCTGTACAAAAATCCAAAAATTCGAAGTTAATTTCAACTAGAATTACTCAAATGCAGCTCCTCTATTAAAAAAACCTAACATATTCCAGAAAAATCGAAGTTGGTTTCAACAAAATTTTTTAAAATTTGACAAAAATCTGTACACAAATCCAAAAATTCGAAGTTATTTTCAACTAAAATTACTCAAATGCAGCTCCTCTATCAAAAAAACTTTACATAATCCTGAAAAATCGAAGTTGGTTTGAACAAAATTTTTTAAAATTTGACAAACATCTGTACAAAAATCCCAAAACTCGAAGTTAATTTCAACTAAAATTACTCAAATGCAGCTCCTCTATCAAAAAAACTTTACATAATCCAGAAAAATCGAAGTTGGTTTGAACAAAATTTTTTAAAATTTGACAAACATCTGTACAAAAATCCCAAAATTCGAAGTTAATTTCAACTAAAATTGCTCAAATGCAGTTCCGCTACCAAAAAGCCTAACGTAATCCAGAGTAATCGAAGTTGGTTTCAACAAAATTTTTTAAAATTTGACAAAAATCTGTACAAAAATCCAAAAATTCGAAGTTAATTTCAACTAAAATTACTCAAATGCAGTTCCGCTACCAAAAAGCCTAACATATTCCAGAAAAATCGAAGTTGGTTTCAGCAAAATTTTTTAAAATTTGACAAAAATCTGTACAAAAATCCAAAAATTCGAAGTTATTTTCAACTAAAATTACTCAAATGCAGCTCCTCTATCAAAAAAACTTTACATGATCCAGAAAAATCGAAGTTGGTTTCAACAAAATTTTTTAAAATTTGACAAAAATCTGTACAAAAATCCAAAAATTCGAAGTTAATTTCAACTAGAATTACTCAAATGCAGCTCCTCTATCCAAAAAACCTAACATAATCCAGAAAAATCGAAGTTGGTTTCCACAAAATTTTTTAAAATTTGACAAAAATCTGTACAAAAATCCAAAAATTCGAAGTTATTTTCAACTAAAATTACTCAAATGCAGCTCCTCTATCCAATAAACCTAACATAATCCAGAAAAATCGAAATTGGTTTCAACAAAATTTTTTAAAATTTGACAAAAATCTGTACAAAAATCCAAAAATTCGAAGTTAATTTCAACTAAAATTACTCAAATGCAGCTCCGCTACCAAAGAAACCTAACGTAATCCAGAAAAATCGAAGTTGGTTTCAACAAAATTTATTAAAATTTGACAAAAATCTGTACAAAAATCCAAAAATTCGAAGTTAATTTCAACTAGAATTACTCAAATGCAGCTCCTCTATCCAAAAAACCTAACATAATCCAGAAAAATCGAAGTTGGATTCAACAAAATTTTTTAAAATTTGACACAAATCTGTACAAAAATCCAAAAATTCGAAGTTAATTTCAACTAGAATTACTCAAATGCAGCTTCTCTATCCAAAAAACCTAACATAATCCAGAAAAATCGAAGTTGGTTTCCACAAAATTTTTTAAAATTTGACAAAAATCTGTATAAAAATCCAAAAATTCGAAGTTATTTTCAACTAAAATTACTCAAATGCAGCTCCTCTATCAAAAACACTTTACATAATGCAGAAAAATCGAAGTTGGTTTGAACAAAATTTTTAAAATTTGACAAAAGTCTGTACAAAAATCCAAAAATTCGAAGTTAATTTCAACTAGAATTACTCAAATGCAGCTCCTCTATTAAAAAAGCCAAACATAATCCAGAGTAATCGAAGTTGGGTTCAACAAAATTTTATAAAATTTGACAAAAATCTGTACAAAAATCCAAAAATTCGAAGATAATTTCAACTAAAATTACTCAAATGCAGCTCCTCTATCCAAAAAACCTAACATAATCCAGAAAAATCGAAGTTGGTTTCAACAAAATTTTTTAAAATTTGACAAAATCTGTACAAAAATCCAAAAATTCGAAGTTAATTTCAACTAGAATTACTCAAATGCAGTTCCTCTATCAAAAAACCTAACATATTCCAGAAAAATCGAAGTTGGTTTCAACAAAATTTTTAAAATTTGACAAAAATCTGTACAAAAATCCAAAAATTCGAAGTTAATTTCAACTAGAATTACTCAAATGCAGCTCCTCTATCAAAAAAACCTAACATAATCCAGAAAAATCGAAGTTGGGTTCAACAAAATTTTATAAAATTTGATAAAAAATCTGCACAAAAATCCAAAAATTCGAAGTTAATTTCAACTAGAATTACTCAAATGCAGCTCCTCTATCCAAAAAACCTAACATAATCCAGAAAAATCGAAGTTGGTTTCCACAAAATTTTTAAAATTTGACAAAAATCTGTACAAAAATCCAAAAATTCGATGTTAATTTCAACTAGAATTACTCAAATGCAGCTCCTCTATTAAAAAAACCTAACATAATCCAGAAAAATCGAAGTTGGGTTCAACAAAATTTTATAAAATTTGACAAAAATCTGTACAAAAATCCAAAAATTCGAAGATAATTTCAAATAAAATTACTCAAATGCAGCTCCTCTATCAAAAAAACCTAACATATTCCAGAAAAATCGAAGTTGGGTTCAACAAAATTTTATAAAATTTGACAAAAATCTGCACAAAACCCAAAAATTCGAAGTTAATTACAACTAAAATTACTCAAATGCAGCTCCTCTATACAAAAAACCTAACATAATCCAGAAAAATCGAAGTTGGTTTCAACAAAATTTTTTAAAATTTGACAAAAATCTGTACAAAAATCCAAACATTCGAAGTTAATTTCAACTAAAATTACTCGAATGCGGCTCCTTTATCAAAAAAACCTAACATATTCCAGAAAAATCGAAGTTGGTTTCAACAAAATTTTTTAAAATTTGACAAAAATCTGTACACAAATCCAAAAATTCGAAGTTATTTTCAACTAAAATTACTCAAATGCAGCTCCTCTATCAAAAAAACTTTACATAATCCAGAAAAATCGAAGTTGGTTTGAACAAAATTTTTTAAAATTTGACAAACATCTGTACAAAAATCCCAAAATTCGAAGTTAATTTCAACTAAAATTACTCAAATGCAGTTCCTCTATCCAAAAAACCTAACATAATCCAGAAAAATCGAAGTTGGTTTCAACAAAATTTTTTAAAATTTGACAAAATCTGTACAAAAATCCAAAAATTCGAAGTTAATTTCAACTAGAATTACTCAACTGCAGTTCCTCTATCAAAAAACCTAACATATTCCAGAAAAATCGAAGTTGGTTTCAACAAAATTATTAAAATTTGACAAAAATCTGTACAAAAATCCAAAAATTCGAAGTTAATTTCAACTAGAATTACTCAAATGCAGCTCCTCTATCAAAAAAACCTAACATAATCCAAAAAAATCGAAGTTGGGTTCAACAAAATTTTATAAAATTTGATAAAAAATCTGCACAAAAATCCAAAAATTCGAAGTTAATTTCAACTAGATTTACTCAAATGCAGCTCCTCTATCAAAAAAACTTTACATAATCCAGAAAAATCGAAGTTGGTTTGAACAAAATTTTTTAAAATTTGACAAACATCTGTACAAAAATCCCAAAATTCGAAGTTAATTTCAACTAAAATTACTCAAATGCAGCTCCTCTATCAAAAAAACTTTACATAATCCAGAAAAATCGAAGTTGGTTTGAACAAAATTTTTTAAAATTTGACAAAAATCTGTACAAAAATCCAAAAATTCGAAGTTAATTTCAACTAAAATTACTCAAATGCAGCTCCGCTACCAAAGAAACCTAACGTAATCCAGAGTAATCGAAGTTGGTTTCAACAAAATTTTTTAAAATTTGACAAAATCTGTACAAAAATCCAAAAATTCGAAGTTAATTTCAACTAGAATTACTCAAATGCAGTTCCTCTATCAAAAAACCTAACATATTCCAGAAAAATCGAAGTTGGTTTCAACAAAATTTTTAAAATTTGACAAAAATCTGTACAAAAATCCAAAAATTCGAAGTTAATTTCAACTAGAATTACTCAAATGCAGCTCCTCTATCCAAAAAACCTAACATAATCCTGAAAAATCGAAGTTGGTTTCCACAAAATTTTTAAAATTTGACAAAAATCTGCACAAAAATCCAAAAATTCGATGTTAATTTCAACTAGAATTACTCAAATGCAGCTCCTCTATTAAAAAAACCTAACATAATCCAGAAAAATCGAAGTTGGGTTCAACAAAATTTTATAAAATTTGACAAAAATCTGTACAAAAATCCAAAAATTCGAAGATAATTTCAACTAAAATTACTCAAATGCAGCTCCTCTATCAAAAAAACCTAACATATTCCAGAAAAATCGAAGTTGGGTTCAACAAAATTTTATAAAATTTGACAAAAATCTGCACAAAAATCCAAAAATTCGAAGTTAATTACAACTAAAATTACTCAAATGCAGCTCCTCTATACAAAAAACCTAACATAATCCAGAAAAATCGAAGTTGGTTTCAACAAAATTTTTTAAAATTTGACAAAAATCTGTACAAAAATCCAAACATTCGAAGTTAATTTCAACTAAAATTACTCGAATGCGGCTCCTTTATCAAAAAAACCTAACATATTCCAGAAAAATCGAAGTTGGTTTCAACAAAATTTTTTAAAATTTGACAAAAATCTGTACACAAATCCAAAAATTCGAAGTTATTTTCAACTAAAATTACTCAAATGCAGCTCCTCTATCAAAAAAACTTTACATAATCCAGAAAAATCGAAGTTGGTTTGAACAAAATTTTTTAAAATTTGACAAACATCTGTACAAAAATCCCAAAATTCGAAGTTAATTTCAACTAAAATTACTCAAATGCAGTTCCTCTATCCAAAAAACCTAACATAATCCAGAAAAATCGAAGTTGGTTTCAACAAAATTTTTTAAAATTTGACAAAATCTGTACAAAAATCCAAAAATTCGAAGTTAATTTCAACTAGAATTACTCAACTGCAGTTCCTCTATCAAAAAACCTAACATATTCCAGAAAAATCGAAGTTGGTTTCAACAAAATTATTAAAATTTGACAAAAATCTGTACAAAAATCC
This sequence comes from Andrena trimmerana, assembly GCA_951215215.1. Taxonomy (NCBI): domain Eukaryota; kingdom Metazoa; phylum Arthropoda; class Insecta; order Hymenoptera; family Andrenidae; genus Andrena; species Andrena trimmerana. Next base: position 15,992,335 of record OX578063.1, on the reverse strand, counting down.
AAAAATTCGAAGTTAATTTCAACTAGAATTACTCAAATGCAGCTCCTCTATCAAAAAAACCTAACATAATCCAGAAAAATCGAAGTTGGGTTCAACAAAATTTTATAAAATTTGATAAAAAATCTGCACAAAAATCCAAAAATTCGAAGTTAATTTCAACTAGATTTACTCAAATGCAGCTCCTCTATCAAAAAAACTTTACATAATCCAGAAAAATCGAAGTTGGTTTGAACAAAATTTTTTAAAATTTGACAAACATCTGTACAAAAATCCCAAAATTCGAAGTTAATTTCAACTAAAATTACTCAAATGCAGCTCCTCTATCAAAAAAACTTTACATAATCCAGAAAAATCGAAGTTGGTTTGAACAAAATTTTTTAAAATTTGACAAAAATCTGTACAAAAATCCAAAAATTCGAAGTTAATTTCAACTAAAATTACTCAAATGCAGCTCCGCTACCAAAGAAACCTAACGTAATCCAGAGTAATCGAAGTTGGTTTCAACAAAATTTTTTAAAATTTGACAAAATCTGTACAAAAATCCAAAAATTCGAAGTTAATTTCAACTAGAATTACTCAAATGCAGCTCCTCTATCCAAAAAACCTAACATAATCCAGAAAAATCGAAGTTGGTTTCCACAAAATTTTTAAAATTTGACAAAAATCTGTACAAAAATCCAAAAATTCGATGTTAATTTCAACTAGAATTACTCAAATGCAGCTCCTCTATTAAAAAAACCTAACATATTCCAGAAAAATCGAAGTTGGTTTCAACAAAATTTTTAAAATTTGACAAAAATCTGTACAAAAATCCAAAAATTCGAAGTTAATTTCAACTAGAATTACTCAAATGCAGCTCCTCTATCAAAAAAACCTAACATAATCCAGAAAAATCGAAGTTGGGTTCAACAAAATTTTATAAAATTTGATAAAAAATCTGCACAAAAATCCAAAAATTCGAAGTTAATTTCAACTAGAATTACTCAAATGCAGCTCCTCTATCCAAAAAACCTAACATAATCCAGAAAAATCGAAGTTGGTTTCCACAAAATTTTTAAAATTTGACAAAAATCTGTACAAAAATCCAAAAATTCGATGTTAATTTCAACTAGAATTACTCAAATGCAGCTCCTCTATTAAAAAAACCTAACATAATCCAGAAAAATCGAAGTTGGGTTCAACAAAATTTTATAAAATTTGACAAAAATCTGTACAAAAATCCAAAAATTCGAAGATAATTTCAACTAAAATTACTCAAATGCAGCTCCTCTATCAAAAAAACCTAACATATTCCAGAAAAATCGAAGTTGGGTTCAACAAAATTTTATAAAATTTGACAAAAATCTGCACAAAAATCCAAAAATTCGAAGTTAATTACAACTAAAATTACTCAAATGCAGCTCCTCTATACAAAAAACCTAACATAATCCAGAAAAATCGAAGTTGGTTTCAACAAAATTTTTTAAAATTTGACAAAAATCTGTACAAAAATCCAAACATTCGAAGTTAATTTCAACTAAAATTACTCGAATGCGGCTCCTTTATCAAAAAAACCTAACATATTCCAGAAAAATCGAAGTTGGTTTCAACAAAATTTTTTAAAATTTGACAAAAATCTGTACACAAATCCAAAAATTCGAAGTTATTTTCAACTAAAATTACTCAAATGCAGCTCCTCTATCAAAAAAACTTTACATAATCCAGAAAAATCGAAGTTGGTTTGAACAAAATTTTTTAAAATTTGACAAACATCTGTACAAAAATCCCAAAATTCGAAGTTAATTTCAACTAAAATTACTCAAATGCAGTTCCTCTATCCAAAAAACCTAACATAATCCAGAAAAATCGAAGTTGGTTTCAACAAAATTTTTTAAAATTTGACAAAATCTGTACAAAAATCCAAAAATTCGAAGTTAATTTCAACTAGAATTACTCAACTGCAGTTCCTCTATCAAAAAACCTAACATATTCCAGAAAAATCGAAGTTGGGTTCAACAAAATTTTATAAAATTTGACAAAAATCTGTACAAAAATCCAAAAATTCGAAGATAATTTCAACTAAAATTACTCAAATGCAGCTCCTCTATCAAAAAAACCTAACATATTCCAGAAAAATCGAAGTTGGGTTCAACAAAATTTTATAAAATTTGACAAAAATCTGCACAAAAATCCAAAAATTCGAAGTTAATTACAACTAAAATTACTCAAATGCAGCTCCTCTATACAAAAAACCTAACATAATCCAGAAAAATCGAAGTTGGTTTCAACAAAATTTTTTAAAATTTGACAAAAATCTGTACAAAAATCCAAACATTCGAAGTTAATTTCAACTAAAATTACTCGAATGCGGCTCCTTTATCAAAAAAACCTAACATATTCCAGAAAAATCGAAGTTGGTTTCAACAAAATTTTTTAAAATTTGACAAAAATCTGTACACAAATCCAAAAATTCGAAGTTATTTTCAACTAAAATTACTCAAATGCAGCTCCTCTATCAAAAAAACTTTACATAATCCAGAAAAATCGAAGTTGGTTTGAACAAAATTTTTTAAAATTTGACAAACATCTGTACAAAAATCCCAAAATTCGAAGTTAATTTCAACTAAAATTACTCAAATGCAGTTCCTCTATCCAAAAAACCTAACATAATCCAGAAAAATCGAAGTTGGTTTCAACAAAATTTTTTAAAATTTGACAAAATCTGTACAAAAATCCAAAAATTCGAAGTTAATTTCAACTAGAATTACTCAACTGCAGTTCCTCTATCAAAAAACCTAACATATTCCAGAAAAATCGAAGTTGGTTTGAACAAAATTTTTTAAAATTTGACAAACATCTGTACAAAAATCCCAAAATTCGAAGTTAATTTCAACTAAAATTACTCAAATGCAGTTCCTCTATCCAAAAAACCTAACATAATCCAGAAAAATCGAAGTTGGTTTCAACAAAATTTTTTAAAATTTGACAAAATCTGTACAAAAATCCAAAAATTCGAAGTTAATTTCAACTAGAATTACTCAACTGCAGTTCCTCTATCAAAAAACCTAACATATTCCAGAAAAATCGAAGTTGGTTTCAACAAAATTATTAAAATTTGACAAAAATCTGTACAAAAATCCAAAAATTCGAAGTTAATTTCAACTAGAATTACTCAAATGCAGCTCCTCTATCAAAAAAACCTAACATAATCCAAAAAAATCGAAGTTGGGTTCAACAAAATTTTATAAAATTTGATAAAAAATCTGCACAAAAATCCAAAAATTCGAAGATAATTTCAACTAAAATTACTCAAATGCAGCTCCTCTATCAAAAAAACCTAACATATTCCAGAAAAATCGAAGTTGGGTTCAACAAAATTTTATAAAATTTGACAAAAATCTGCACAAAAATCCAAAAATTCGAAGTTAATTACAACTAAAATTACTCAAATGCAGCTCCTCTATACAAAAAACCTAACATAATCCAGAAAAATCGAAGTTGGTTTCAACAAAATTTTTTAAAATTTGACAAAAATCTGTACAAAAATCCAAACATTCGAAGTTAATTTCAACTAAAATTACTCGAATGCGGCTCCTTTATCAAAAAAACCTAACATATTCCAGAAAAATCGAAGTTGGTTTCAACAAAATTTTTTAAAATTTGACAAAAATCTGTACACAAATCCAAAAATTCGAAGTTATTTTCAACTAAAATTACTCAAATGCAGCTCCTCTATCAAAAAAACTTTACATAATCCAGAAAAATCGAAGTTGGTTTGAACAAAATTTTTTAAAATTTGACAAACATCTGTACAAAAATCCCAAAATTCGAAGTTAATTTCAACTAAAATTACTCAAATGCAGTTCCTCTATCCAAAAAACCTAACATAATCCAGAAAAATCGAAGTTGGTTTCAACAAAATTTTTTAAAATTTGACAAAATCTGTACAAAAATCCAAAAATTCGAAGTTAATTTCAACTAGAATTACTCAACTGCAGTTCCTCTATCAAAAAACCTAACATATTCCAGAAAAATCGAAGTTGGTTTCAACAAAATTATTAAAATTTGACAAAAATCTGTACAAAAATCCAAAAATTCGAAGTTAATTTCAACTAGAATTACTCAAATGCAGCTCCTCTATCAAAAAAACCTAACATAATCCAGAAAAATCGAAGTTGGGTTCAACAAAATTTTATAAAATTTGATAAAAAATCTGCACAAAAATCCAAAAATTCGAAGTTAATTTCAACTAGATTTACTCAAATGCAGCTCCTCTATCAAAAAAACTTTACATAATCCAGAAAAATCGAAGTTGGTTTGAACAAAATTTTTTAAAATTTGACAAACATCTGTACAAAAATCCCAAAATTCGAAGTTAATTTCAACTAAAATTACTCAAATGCAGCTCCTCTATCAAAAAAACTTTACATAATCCAGAAAAATCGAAGTTGGTTTGAACAAAATTTTTTAAAATTTGACAAAAATCTGTACAAAAATCCAAAAATTCGAAGTTAATTTCAACTAAAATTACTCAAATGCAGCTCCGCTACCAAAGAAACCTAACGTAATCCAGAGTAATCGAAGTTGGTTTCAACAAAATTTTTTAAAATTTGACAAAATCTGTACAAAAATCCAAAAATTCGAAGTTAATTTCAACTAGAATTACTCAAATGCAGCTCCTCTATCCAAAAAACCTAACATAATCCAGAAAAATCGAAGTTGGTTTCCACAAAATTTTTAAAATTTGACAAAAATCTGTACAAAAATCCAAAAATTCGATGTTAATTTCAACTAGAATTACTCAAATGCAGCTCCTCTATTAAAAAAACCTAACATATTCCAGAAAAATCGAAGTTGGTTTCAACAAAATTTTTAAAATTTGACAAAAATCTGTACAAAAATCCAAAAATTCGAAGTTAATTTCAACTAGAATTACTCAAATGCAGCTCCTCTATCAAAAAAACCTAACATAATCCAGAAAAATCGAAGTTGGGTTCAACAAAATTTTATAAAATTTGATAAAAAATCTGCACAAAAATCCAAAAATTCGAAGTTAATTTCAACTAGAATTACTCAAATGCAGCTCCTCTATCCAAAAAACCTAACATAATCCAGAAAAATCGAAGTTGGTTTCCACAAAATTTTTAAAATTTGACAAAAATCTGTACAAAAATCCAAAAATTCGATGTTAATTTCAACTAGAATTACTCAAATGCAGCTCCTCTATTAAAAAAACCTAACATAATCCAGAAAAATCGAAGTTGGGTTCAACAAAATTTTATAAAATTTGACAAAAATCTGTACAAAAATCCAAAAATTCGAAGATAATTTCAACTAAAATTACTCAAATGCAGCTCCTCTATCAAAAAAACCTAACATATTCCAGAAAAATCGAAGTTGGGTTCAACAAAATTTTATAAAATTTGACAAAAATCTGCACAAAAATCCAAAAATTCGAAGTTAATTACAACTAAAATTACTCAAATGCAGCTCCTCTATACAAAAAACCTAACATAATCCAGAAAAATCGAAGTTGGTTTCAACAAAATTTTTTAAAATTTGACAAAAATCTGTACAAAAATCCAAACATTCGAAGTTAATTTCAACTAAAATTACTCGAATGCGGCTCCTTTATCAAAAAAACCTAACATATTCCAGAAAAATCGAAGTTGGTTTCAACAAAATTTTTTAAAATTTGACAAAAATCTGTACACAAATCCAAAAATTCGAAGTTATTTTCAACTAAAATTACTCAAATGCAGCTCCTCTATCAAAAAAACTTTACATAATCCAGAAAAATCGAAGTTGGTTTGAACAAAATTTTTTAAAATTTGACAAACATCTGTACAAAAATCCCAAAATTCGAAGTTAATTTCAACTAAAATTACTCAAATGCAGTTCCTCTATCCAAAAAACCTAACATAATCCAGAAAAATCGAAGTTGGTTTCAACAAAATTTTTTAAAATTTGACAAAATCTGTACAAAAATCCAAAAATTCGAAGTTAATTTCAACTAGAATTACTCAACTGCAGTTCCTCTATCAAAAAACCTAACATATTCCAGAAAAATCGAAGTTGGGTTCAACAAAATTTTATAAAATTTGACAAAAATCTGTACAAAAATCCAAAAATTCGAAGATAATTTCAACTAAAATTACTCAAATGCAGCTCCTCTATCAAAAAAACCTAACATATTCCAGAAAAATCGAAGTTGGGTTCAACAAAATTTTATAAAATTTGACAAAAATCTGCACAAAAATCCAAAAATTCGAAGTTAATTACAACTAAAATTACTCAAATGCAGCTCCTCTATACAAAAAACCTAACATAATCCAGAAAAATCGAAGTTGGTTTCAACAAAATTTTTTAAAATTTGACAAAAATCTGTACAAAAATCCAAACATTCGAAGTTAATTTCAACTAAAATTACTCGAATGCGGCTCCTTTATCAAAAAAACCTAACATATTCCAGAAAAATCGAAGTTGGTTTCAACAAAATTTTTTAAAATTTGACAAAAATCTGTACACAAATCCAAAAATTCGAAGTTATTTTCAACTAAAATTACTCAAATGCAGCTCCTCTATCAAAAAAACTTTACATAATCCAGAAAAATCGAAGTTGGTTTGAACAAAATTTTTTAAAATTTGACAAACATCTGTACAAAAATCCCAAAATTCGAAGTTAATTTCAACTAAAATTACTCAAATGCAGTTCCTCTATCCAAAAAACCTAACATAATCCAGAAAAATCGAAGTTGGTTTCAACAAAATTTTTTAAAATTTGACAAAATCTGTACAAAAATCCAAAAATTCGAAGTTAATTTCAACTAGAATTACTCAACTGCAGTTCCTCTATCAAAAAACCTAACATATTCCAGAAAAATCGAAGTTGGTTTCAACAAAATTATTAAAATTTGACAAAAATCTGTACAAAAATCCAAAAATTCGAAGTTAATTTCAACTAGAATTACTCAAATGCAGCTCCTCTATCAAAAAAACCTAACATAATCCAGAAAAATCGAAGTTGGGTTCAACAAAATTTTATAAAATTTGATAAAAAATCTGCACAAAAATCCAAAAATTCGAAGTTAATTTCAACTAGATTTACTCAAATGCAGCTCCTCTATCAAAAAAACTTTACATAATCCAGAAAAATCGAAGTTGGTTTGAACAAAATTTTTTAAAATTTGACAAACATCTGTACAAAAATCCCAAAATTCGAAGTTAATTTCAACTAAAATTACTCAAATGCAGCTCCTCTATCAAAAAAACTTTACATAATCCAGAAAAATCGAAGTTGGTTTGAACAAAATTTTTTAAAATTTGACAAACATCTGTACAAAAATCCCAAAATTCGAAGTTAATTTCAACTAAAATTACTCAAATGCAGTTCCGCTACCAAAAAGCCTAACGTAATCCAGAGTAATCGAAGTTGGTTTCAACAAAATTTTTTAAAATTTGACAAAAATCTGTACAAAAATCCAAAAATTCGAAGTTAATTTCAACTAAAATTACTCAAATGCAGCTCCGCTACCAAAGAAACCTAACGTAATCCAGAGTAATCGAAGTTGGTTTCAACAAAATTTTTTAAAATTTGACAAAAATCTGTACAAAAATCCAAAAATTCGAAGATAATTTCAACTAAAATTACTCAAATGCAGCTCCTCTATCCAATAAACCTAACATAATCCAGAAAAATCGAAATTGGTTTCAACAAAATTTTTTAAAATTTGACAAAAATCTGTACAAAAATCCAAAAATTCGAAGTTAATTTCAACTAAAATTACTCAAATGCAGCTCCGCTACCAAAGAAACCTAACGTAATCCAGAAAAATCGAAGTTGGTTTCAACAAAATTTATTAAAATTTGACAAAAATCTGTACAAAAATCCAAAAATTCGAAGTTAATTACAACTAAAATTACTCAAATGCAGCTCCTCTATCCAAAAAACCTAACATAATCCAGAAAAATCGAAGTTGGTTTCAACAAAATTTTTTAAAATTTGACAAAAATCTGTACAAAAATCCAAAAATTCGAAGTTAATTCAACTAAAATTACTCAAATGCAGCTCCGCTACCAAAGAAACCTAACGTAATCCAGAGTAATCGAAATTGGTTTCAACAAAATTTTTTAAAATTTGACAAAAATCTGTACAAAAATCCAAAAATTCGAAGTTAATTTCAACTAAAATTACTCAAATGCAGCTCCTTTATCAAAAAACCTAACATATTCCAGAAAAATCGAAGTTGGTTTCAGCAAAATTTTTTAAAATTTGACAAAAATCTGTACAAAAATCCAAAAATTCGAAGTTATTTTCAACTAAAATTACTCAAATGCAGCTCCTCTATCAAAAAAACTTTACATGATCCAGAAAAATCGAAGTTGGTTTCAACAAAATTTTTTAAAATTTGACAAAAATCTGTACAAAAATCCAAAAATTCGAAGTTAATTTCAACTAGAATTACTCAAATGCAGCTCCTCTATCAAAAAAACCTAACATAATCCAGAAAAATCGAAGTTGGTTTCCACAAAATTTTTTAAAATTTGACAAAAATCTGTACAAAAATCCAAAAATTCGAAGTTAATTTCAACTAAAATTACTCAAATGCAGTTCCGCTACCAAAAAGCCTAACGTAATCCAGAGTAATCGAAGTTGGTTTCAACAAAATTTTTTAAAATTTGACAAAAATCTGTACAAAAATCCAAAAATTCGAAGATAATTTCAACTAAAATTACTCAAATGCAGCTCCTCTATCAAAAAAACCTAACATATTCCAGAAAAATCGAAGTTGGGTTCAACAAAATTTTAAAAAATTTGACAAAAATCTGCACAAAAATCCAAAAATTCGAAGTTAATTACAACTAAAATTACTCAAATGCAGCTCCTCTATACAAAAAACCTAACATAATCCAGAAAAATCGAAGTTGGTTTCAACAAAATTTTTTAAAATTTGACAAAAATCTGTACAAAAATCCAAACATTCGAAGTTAATTTCAACTAAAATTACTCGAATGCAGCTCCTTTATCAAAAAAACCTAACATATTCCAGAAAAATCGAAGTTGGTTTCAACAAAATTTTTTAAAATTGGACAAAAATCTGTACAAAAATCCAAAAATTCAAAGTTAATTTCACCTAGAATTACTCAAATGCAGCTCCTCTATCAAAAAAACCTAACATATTCCAGAAAAATCGAAGTTGATTTCAACAAAATTTTTTAAAATTTGACAAAAATCTGTACAAAAATCCAAAAATTCGAAGTTAATTTCAACTAAAATTAATCAAATGCAGCTCCTCTATCAAAAAACCTAACATAATCCAGAAAAATCGAAGTTGGTTTCAACAAAATTTTTTATAATTTGAAAAAATCTGTACAAAAATCCAAAAATTCGAAGTTATTTTCAACTAAAATTACTCAAATGCAGCTCCTCTATAAAAAAAACTTTACATAATCCAGAAAAATCGACGTTGGTTTCAACAAAATTTTTTAAAATTTGACAAAAATCTATACAAAAATCAAAAAATTCGAAGTTAATTTCAACTAGAATTACTCAAATGCAGCTCCTCTATCAAAAAAACCTAACATATTCCAGAAAAATCGAAGTTGATTTCAACAAAATTTTTTAAAATTTGACAAAAATCTGTACAAAAATCCAAAAATTCGAAGTTAATTTCAACTAAAATTACTCAAATGCAGCTCCTCTATCCAAAAAACCTAACATAATCCAGAAAAATCGAAGTTGGTTTCAACAAAATTTTTTAAAATTTGACAAAAATCTGTACAAAAATCCAAAAATTCGAAGTTATTTTCAACTAAAATTACTCAAATGCAGCTCCTCTATCAAAAAAAACTTTACATAATCCAGAAAAATCGAAGTTGGTTTCAACAAAATTTTTTAAAATTTGACAAAAATCCAAAAATTCGAAGTTAATTTCAACTAGAATTACTCAAATGCAGCTCCTCTATCAAAAAAACCTAACATAATCCAGAAAAATCGAAGTTGGTTTCAACAAAATTTTTTAAAATTTGACAAAGATCTGTACAAAAATCCAAAAATTCGAAGTTAATTTCAACTAAAATTACTCAAATGCAGCTCCTCTATCAAAAAAACCTAACATAATCCAGAAAAATCGAAGTTGGTTTCAACAAAATTTTTTAAAATTTGACAAAAATCTGTACAAAAATCCAAAAATTCGAAGTTAATTTCACCTAGAATTACTCAAATGCAGCTCCTCTATCAAAAAAACCTAACATATTCCAGAAAAATCGAAGTTGATTTCAACAAAATTTTTTAAAATTTGACAAAAATCTGTACAAAAATCCAAAAATTCGAAGTTAATTTCAACTAAAATTACTCAAATGCAGCTCCTCTATCAAAAAACCTAACATAATCCAGAAAAATCGAAGTTGGTTTCAACAAAATTTTTTATAATTTGAAAAAAATCTGTACAAAAATCCAAAAATTAGAAGTTATTTTCAACTAAAATTACTCAAATGCAGCTCCTCTATAAAAAAAAACTTTACATAATCCAGAAAAATCGAAGTTGGTTTCAACAAAATTTTTTAAAATTTGACAAAAATCTATACAAAAATCCAAAAATTCGAAGTTAATTTCAACTAGAATTACTCAAATGCAGCTCCTCTATCAAAAAAACCTAACATAATCCAGAAAAATCGAAGTTGGTTTCAACAAAATTTTTTAAAATTTGACAAAGATCTGTACAAAAATCCAAAAATTCGAAGTTAATTTCAACTAAAATTACTCAAATGCAGCTACTCTATCAAAAAAACCTAACATAATCCAGAAAAATCGAAGTTGGTTTTAACAAAATTTTTTATAATTTGAAAAAAATCTGTACAAACATCCAAAAATTCGAAGTTAATTTCAACTAAAATTACTCAAATGCAGTTCCTCTATCAAAAAAACCTAACATAATCCAGAGTAATCGAAGTTGGGTTCAACAAAATTTTATAAAATTTGACAAAAATCTGTACAAAAATCCAAAAATTCGAAGATAATTTCAACTAAAATTACTCAAATGCAGCTCCTCTATCCAAAAAACCTAACATAATCCAGAAAAATCGAAGTTGGTTTCAACAAAATTTTTTAAAATTTGACAAAGATCTGTACAAAAATCCAAAAATTCGAAGTTAATTTCAACTAAAATTACTCAAATGCAGCTCCTCTATCAAAAAAACCTAACATAATCCAGAAAAATCGAAGTTGGTTTTAACAAAATTTTTTAAAATTTGACAAAAATCTGTACAAAAATCCAAAAATTCGAAGTTAATTTCAACTAAAATTACTCAAATGCAGCTCCTCTATCAAAAAAACCTAACATATTCCAGAAAAATCGAAGTTGGTTTCAACAAAATTTTTAAAAATTTGACAAAAATCTGTACAAAAATCCAAAAATTCGAAGTTAATTTCAACTAGAATTACTCAAATGCAGCTCCTCTATAAAAAAAACCTAACATATTCCAGAAAAATCGAAGTTGATTTCAACAAAATTTTTTAAAATTTGACAAATATCTATACAAAAATCCAAAAATTCGAAGTTAATTTCAACTAAAATTACTCAAATGCAGCTCCTCTATCAAAAAAACTAACATAATCCAGAAAAATCGAAGTTGGGTTCAACAAAATTTTATAAAATTTGACAAAAATCTGTACAAAAATCCAAAAATTCGAAGTTAATTTCAACTAAAATTACTCAACTGCAGCTCCTCTATCAAAAAAAAATTACATAATCCAGAAAAATCGAAGTTGGTTTCAACAAAATTTTTTAAAATTTGACAAAAATCTGTACAAAAATCCAAAAATTCGAAGTTAATTTCAACTAGAATTACTCAAATGCAGCTCCTCTATCAAAAAAACCTAACATAATCCAGAAAAATCGAAGTTGGTTTCAACAAAATTTTTTATAATTTGAAAAAAATCTGTACAAACATCCAAAAATTCGAAGTTAATTTCAACTAAAATTACTCAAATGCAGTTCCTCTATCAAAAAAACCTAACATAATCCAGAAAAATCGAAGTTGGGTTCAACAAAATTTTATAAAATTTGACAAAAATCTGTACCAAAAACCCAAAAATTCGAAGATAATTTCAACTAAAATTACTCAAATGCAGCTCCTCTATCAAAAAAACCTAACATAATCCAGAAAAATCGAAGTTGGTTTCAACAAAATTTTTTAAAATTTGACAAAAATCTGTACAAAAATCCAAAAATTCGTAGTTATTTTCAACTAAAATTACTCAAATGCAGCTCCTCTATCAAAAAAACCTAACATAATCCAGAAAAATCGAAGTTGGTTTCAACAAAATTTTTTAAAATTTGACAAAAATCTGTACAAAAATCCAAAAATTCGAAGTTAATTTCAACTAAAATTACTCAAATGCAGCTCCTCTATCAAAAAAACCTAACATAATGCAGAAAAATCGAAGTTGGTTTCAACAAAATTTTTTAAAATTTGACAAAAATCTGCACAAAAATCAAAAAATTCGAAGTTATTTTCAACTAAAATTACTCAAATGCAGCGACGCAACCAAAAAAACCTAACATATTCCAGAAAAATCGAAGTTGGTTTCAACAAAATTTTTTAAAATTTGACAAAAATCTGTACAAAAATCCAAAAATTCGAAGATAATTTCAACTAAAATTACTCAAATGCAGCTCCTCTATCCAAAAACCCTAACATAATCCAGAAAAATCGAAGTTGGTTTCAACAAAATATTTTAAAATTTGACAAAAATCTGTACAAAAATCCAAAAATTCGAAGTTATTCTCTACTAAAATTACTCAAATGCAGCTCCTCTATCAAAAAAAACTTTACATAATCCAGAAAAATCGAAGTTGGTTTCAACAAAATTTTTTAAAATTTGACAAAAATCTATACAAAAATCCAAAAATTCGAAGTTAATTTCAACTAGAATTACTCAAATGCAGCTCCTCTATCAAAAAAACCTAACATAATCCAGAAAAATCGAAGTTGTTTTCAACAAAATTTTTTAAAATTTGACAAAAATCTGTACAAAAATCCAAAAATTCGCAGTTAATTTCAACTAAAATTACTCAAATGCAGCTCCTCTATAAAAAAAACCAAACATATTCCAGAAAAATCGAAGTTGATTTCAACAAAATTTTTTAAAATTTGACAAAAATATGTACAAAAATCCAAAAATTCGAAGATAATTTCAACTAAAATTACTCAAATGCAGCTCCTCTATCAAAAAAACCTAACATAATCCAGAAAAATCGAAGTTGGTTTCAACAAAATTTTTTAAAATTTGACAAAAATCTGTACAAAAATCCAAAAATTCGAAGTTATTTTGAACTAAAATTACTCAAATGCAGCTCCTTTATCAAAAAAACCTAACATATTCCAGAAAAATCGAAGTTGGTTTCAACAAAATTTTTTAAAATTTGACAAAAATCTGTACAAAAATCCAAAAATTCGAAGTTAATTTCAACTAAAATTACTCAAATGCAGCTCCTTTATCAAAAAAACCTAACATAATCCAGAAAAATCGAAGTTGGTTTCCACAAAATTTTTTAAAATTTGACAAAAATCTGCACAAAAATCCAAAAATTCGAAGTCAATTTCAACTAAAATTACTCAAATGCAGCTCCTTTATCAAAAAAACCGAACATACTCCAGAAAAATCGATGTTGGTTTCAACAAAATTTTTTAAAATTTGACAAAAAACTGTACAAGAATCCAAAAATTCGAAGTTAATTTCAACTAAAATTACTCAAATGCAGCTCCTCTATCAAAAAAACCTAACATAATCCAGAAAAATCGAAGTTGGTTTCAACAAAATTTTTTAAAATTTGACAAATATCTGTACAAAAATCCAAAAATTTGTAGTTATTTTCAACTAAAATTACTCAAATGCAGCTCCTCTATCAAAAAAACCTAACATAATCCAGAAAAATCGAAGTTGGTTTCAACAAAATTTTTTAAAATTTGACAAAAATCTGTACAAAAATCCAAAAATTCGAAGTTAATTTCAACTAAAATTACTCAAATGCAGCTCCTCTATCAAAAAAACCTAACATAATCCAGAAAAATCGAAGTTGGTTTCAACAAAATTTTTTAAAATTTGACAAAAATCTGTACAAAAATCCAAAAATTCGAAGTTAATTTCAACTAAAATTACTCAAATGCAGCTCCTCTATCAAAAAACCTAACATAATCCAGAAAAATCGAAGTTGGTTTCAACAAAATTTTTTAAAATTTGACAAAAATCTGTACAAAAATCCAAAAATTCGTAGTTATTTTCAACTAAAATTACTCAAATGCAGCTCCTCTATCAAAAAAACCTAACATAATCCAGAAAAATCGAAGTTGGTTTCAAAAAAATTTTTTAAAATTTGACAAAAATCTGTACAAAAATCCAAAAATTCGAAGTTAATTTCAACTAAAATTACTCAAATGCAGCTCCTCTATCAAAAAAACCTAACATAATGCAGAAAAATCGAAGTTGGTTTCAACAAAATTTTTTAAAATTTGACAAAAATCTGCACAAAAATCAAAAAATTCGAAGTTATTTTCAACTAAAATTACTCAAATGCAGCGACGCAACCAAAAAAACCTAACATATTCCAGAAAAATCGAAGTTGGTTTCAACAAAATTTTTTAAAATTTGACAAAAATCTGTACAAAAATCCAAAAATTCGAAGATAATTTCAACTAAAATTACTCAAATGCAGCTCCTCTATCCAAAAACCCTAACATAATCCAGAAAAATCGAAGTTGGTTTCAACAAAATATTTTAAAATTTGACAAAAATCTGTACAAAAATCCAAAAATTCGAAGTTATTCTCTACTAAAATTACTCAAATGCAGCTCCTCTATCAAAAAAAACTTTACATAATCCAGAAAAATCGAAGTTGGTTTCAACAAAATTTTTTAAAATTTGACAAAAATCTATACAAAAATCCAAAAATTCGAAGTTAATTTCAACTAGAATTACTCAAATGCAGCTCCTCTATCAAAAAAACCTAACATAATCCAGAAAAATCGAAGTTGGTTTCAACAAAATTTTTTATAATTTGAAAAAAATCTGTACAAACATCCAAAAATTCGAAGTTAATTTCAACTAAAATTACTCAAATGCAGTTCCTCTATCAAAAAAACCTAACATAATCCAGAAAAATCGAAGTTGGGTTCAACAAAATTTTATAAAATTTGACAAAAATCTGTACCAAAAACCCAAAAATTCGAAGATAATTTCAACTAAAATTACTCAAATGCAGCTCCTCTATCAAAAAAACCTAACATAATCCAGAAAAATCGAAGTTGGTTTCAACAAAATTTTTTAAAATTTGACAAAAATCTGTACAAAAATCCAAAAATTCGTAGTTATTTTCAACTAAAATTACTCAAATGCAGCTCCTCTATCAAAAAAACCTAACATAATCCAGAAAAATCGAAGTTGGTTTCAACAAAATTTTATAAAATTTGACAAAAATCTGTACAAAAATCCAAAAATTCGAAGTTAATTTCAACTAAAATTACTCAAATGCAGCTCCTCTATCAAAAAAACCTAACATAATGCAGAAAAATCGAAGTTGGTTTCAACAAAATTTTTTAAAATTTGACAAAAATCTGCACAAAAATCAAAAAATTCGAAGTTATTTTCAACTAAAATTACTCAAATGCAGCGACGCAACCAAAAAAACCTAACATATTCCAGAAAAATCGAAGTTGGTTTCAACAAAATTTTTTAAAATTTGACAAAAATCTGTACAAAAATCCAAAAATTCGAAGATAATTTCAACTAAAATTACTCAAATGCAGCTCCTCTATCCAAAAACCCTAACATAATCCAGAAAAATCGAAGTTGGTTTCAACAAAATATTTTAAAATTTGACAAAAATCTGTACAAAAATCCAAAAATTCGAAGTTATTCTCTACTAAAATTACTCAAATGCAGCTCCTCTATCAAAAAAAACTTTACATAATCCAGAAAAATCGAAGTTGGTTTCAACAAAATTTTTTAAAATTTGACAAAAATCTATACAAAAATCCAAAAATTCGAAGTTAATTTCAACTAGAATTACTCAAATGCAGCTCCTCTATCAAAAAAACCTAACATAATCCAGAAAAATCGAAGTTGTTTTCAACAAAATTTTTTAAAATTTGACAAAAATCTGTACAAAAATCCAAAAATTCGCAGTTAATTTCAACTAAAATTACTCAAATGCAGCTCCTCTATAAAAAAAACCAAACATATTCCAGAAAAATCGAAGTTGATTTCAACAAAATTTTTTAAAATTTGACAAAAATATGTACAAAAATCCAAAAATTCGAAGATAATTTCAACTAAAATTACTCAAATGCAGCTCCTCTATCAAAAAAACCTAACATAATCCAGAAAAATCGAAGTTGGTTTCAACAAAATTTTTTAAAATTTGACAAAAATCTGTACAAAAATCCAAAAATTCGAAGTTATTTTGAACTAAAATTACTCAAATGCAGCTCCTTTATCAAAAAAACCTAACATATTCCAGAAAAATCGAAGTTGGTTTCAACAAAATTTTTTAAAATTTGACAAAAATCTGTACAAAAATCCAAAAATTCGAAGTTAATTTCAACTAAAATTACTCAAATGCAGCTCCTTTATCAAAAAAACCTAACATAATCCAGAAAAATCGAAGTTGGTTTCCACAAAATTTTTTAAAATTTGACAAAAATCTGCACAAAAATCCAAAAATTCGAAGTCAATTTCAACTAAAATTACTCAAATGCAGCTCCTTTATCAAAAAAACCGAACATACTCCAGAAAAATCGATGTTGGTTTCAACAAAATTTTTTAAAATTTGACAAAAAACTGTACAAGAATCCAAAAATTCGAAGTTAATTTCAACTAAAATTACTCAAATGCAGCTCCTCTATCAAAAAAACCTAACATAATCCAGAAAAATCGAAGTTGGTTTCAACAAAATTTTTTAAAATTTGACAAATATCTGTACAAAAATCCAAAAATTTGTAGTTATTTTCAACTAAAATTACTCAAATGCAGCTCCTCTATCAAAAAAACCTAACATAATCCAGAAAAATCGAAGTTGGTTTCAACAAAATTTTTTAAAATTTGACAAAAATCTGTACAAAAATCCAAAAATTCGAAGTTAATTTCAACTAAAATTACTCAAATGCAGCTCCTCTATCAAAAAAACCTAACATAATCCAGAAAAATCGAAGTTGGTTTCAACAAAATTTTTTAAAATTTGACAAAAATCTGTACAAAAATCCAAAAATTCGAAGTTAATTTCAACTAAAATTACTCAAATGCAGCTCCTCTATCAAAAAACCTAACATAATCCAGAAAAATCGAAGTTGGTTTCAACAAAATTTTTTAAAATTTGACAAAAATCTGTACAAAAATCCAAAAATTCGTAGTTATTTTCAACTAAAATTACTCAAATGCAGCTCCTCTATCAAAAAAACCTAACATAATCCAGAAAAATCGAAGTTGGTTTCAAAAAAATTTTTTAAAATTTGACAAAAATCTGTACAAAAATCCAAAAATTCGAAGTTAATTTCAACTAAAATTACTCAAATGCAGCTCCTCTATCAAAAAAACCTAACATAATGCAGAAAAATCGAAGTTGGTTTCAACAAAATTTTTTAAAATTTGACAAAAATCTGCACAAAAATCAAAAAATTCGAAGTTATTTTCAACTAAAATTACTCAAATGCAGCGACGCAACCAAAAAAACCTAACATATTCCAGAAAAATCGAAGTTGGTTTCAACAAAATTTTTTAAAATTTGACAAAAATCTGTACAAAAATCCAAAAATTCGAAGATAATTTCAACTAAAATTACTCAAATGCAGCTCCTCTATCCAAAAACCCTAACATAATCCAGAAAAATCGAAGTTGGTTTCAACAAAATATTTTAAAATTTGACAAAAATCTGTACAAAAATCCAAAAATTCGAAGTTATTCTCTACTAAAATTACTCAAATGCAGCTCCTCTATCAAAAAAAACTTTACATAATCCAGAAAAATCGAAGTTGGTTTCAACAAAATTTTTTAAAATTTGACAAAAATCTATACAAAAATCCAAAAATTCGAAGTTAATTTCAACTAGAATTACTCAAATGCAGCTCCTCTATCAAAAAAACCTAACATAATCCAGAAAAATCGAAGTTGTTTTCAACAAAATTTTTTAAAATTTGACAAAAATCTGTACAAAAATCCAAAAATTCGCAGTTAATTTCAACTAAAATTACTCAAATGCAGCTCCTCTATAAAAAAAACCAAACATATTCCAGAAAAATCGAAGTTGATTTCAACAAAATTTTTTAAAATTTGACAAAAATATGTACAAAAATCCAAAAATTCGAAGATAATTTCAACTAAAATTACTCAAATGCAGCTCCTCTATCAAAAAAACCTAACATAATCCAGAAAAATCGAAGTTGGTTTCAACAAAATTTTTTAAAATTTGACAAAAATCTGTACAAAAATCCAAAAATTCGAAGTTATTTTGAACTAAAATTACTCAAATGCAGCTCCTTTATCAAAAAAACCTAACATATTCCAGAAAAATCGAAGTTGGTTTCAACAAAATTTTTTAAAATTTGACAAAAATCTGTACAAAAATCCAAAAATTCGAAGTTAATTTCAACTAAAATTACTCAAATGCAGCTCCTTTATCAAAAAAACCTAACATAATCCAGAAAAATCGAAGTTGGTTTCCACAAAATTTTTTAAAATTTGACAAAAATCTGCACAAAAATCCAAAAATTCGAAGTCAATTTCAACTAAAATTACTCAAATGCAGCTCCTTTATCAAAAAAACCGAACATATTCCAGAAAAATCGATGTTGGTTTCAACAAAATTTTTTAAAATTTGACAAAAAACTGTACAAGAATCCAAAAATTCGAAGTTAATTTCAACTAAAATTACTCAAATGCAGCTCCTCTATCAAAAAAACCTAACATAATCCAGAAAAATCGAAGTTGGTTTCAACAAAATTTTTTAAAATTTGACAAATATCTGTACAAAAATCCAAAAATTTGTAGTTATTTTCAACTAAAATTACTCAAATGCAGCTCCTCTATCAAAAAAACCTAACATAATCCAGAAAAATCGAAGTTGGTTTCAACAAAATTTTTTAAAATTTGACAAAAATCTGTACAAAAATCCAAAAATTCGAAGTTAATTTCAACTAAAATTACTCAAATGCAGCTCCTCTATCAAAAAAACCTAACATAATCCAGAAAAATCGAAGTTGGTTTCAACAAAATTTTTTAAAATTTGACAAAAATCTGTACAAAAATCCAAAAATTCGAAGTTAATTTCAACTAAAATTACTCAAATGCAGCTCCTCTATCAAAAAACCTAACATAATCCAGAAAAATCGAAGTTGGTTTCAACAAAATTTTTTAAAATTTGAAAAAAATCTGTACAAACATCCAAAAATTCGAAGTTAATTTCAACTAAAATTACTCAAATGCAGCTCCTCTATCAAAAAAACCTAACATATTCCAGAAAAATCGAAGTTGATTTCAACAAAATTTTTTAAAATTTGACAAAAATCTGTACAAAAATCCAAAAATTCGAAGTTATTTTCAACTAAAATTACTCAAATGCAGCTCCTCTATCAAAAAAACTTTACATAATCCAGAAAAATCGAAGTTGGTTTCAACAAAATTTTTTAAAATTTGACAAAAATCTGTACAAAAATACAAAAATTCGAAGTTAATTTCAACTAAAATTACTCAAATGCAGCTCCTTTATCAAAAAAACCGAACATATTCCAGAAAAATCGATGTTGGTTTCAACAAAATTTTTTAAAATTTGACAAAAAACTGTACAAGAATCCAAAAATTCGAAGTTAATTTCAACTAAAATTACTCAAATGCAGCTCCTCTATCAAAAAAACCTAACATAATCCAGAAAAATCGAAGTTGGTTTCAACAAAATTTTTTAAAATTTGACAAATATCTGTACAAATATCCAAAAATTCGTAGTTATTTTCAACTAAAATTACTCAAATGCAGCTCCTCTATCAAAAAAACCTAACATAATCCAGAAAAATCGAAGTTGGTTTCAACAAAATTTTTTAAAATTTGACAAAAATCTGTACAAAAATCAAAAAATTCGAAGTTAATTTCAACTAAAATTACTCAAATGCAGCTCCTCTATCAAAAAAACCTAACATAATCCAGAAAAATCGAAGTTGGTTTCAACAAAATTTTTTAAAATTTGACAAAAATCTGTACAAAAATCCAAAAATTCGTAGTTATTTTCAACTAAAATTACTCAAATGCAGCTCCTCTATCAAAAAAACCTAACATAATCCAGAAAAATCGAAGTTGGTTTCAACAAAATTTTTTAAAATTTGACAAAAATCTGTACAAGAATCCTAAAATTCGAAGTTAATTTCAACTAAAATTACTCAAATGCAGCTCCCCTATAGAAAAAACCTAACATAATCCAGAAAAATCGAAGTTGGGTTCAACCAAATTTTTTAAAATTTGACAAATATCTGTACAAAAATCCAAATATTCGAAGTTAATTTCAACTAAAATTACTCAAATGCAGCTCCTCTATCAAAAAAACCAAACATATTCCAGAAAAATCGAAGTTGATTTCAACAAAATATTTTAAAATTTGACAAAAATCTGTACAAAAATTCAAAAATTCGAAGTTAATTTCAACTAGAATTACTCAAATGCAGCTCCTCTATCAAAAAAACCAAACATATTCCAGAAAAATCGAAGTTGATTTCAACAAAATTTTTTAAAATTTGACAAAAATATGTACAAAAATCCAAAAATTCGAAGATAATTTCAACTAAAATTACTCAAATGCAGCTCCTCTATCAAAAAAAACCTAACATATGCCAGAAAAATCGAAGTTGATTTCAACAAAATATTTTAAAATTCGACAAAAATCTATACAAAAATCCAAAAATTCGAAGTTAATTTCAACTAGAATTACTCAAATGCAGCTCCTCTATCAAAAAAACCTAACATAATCCAGAAAAATCGAAGTTGGATTCAACAAAATTTTTTAAAATTTGACAAAAATCTGTACAAAAATCCAAAAATTCGAAGTTAATTTCAACTAAAATTACTCAAATGCAGCTCCTCTATCAAAAAACCTAACATAATCCAGAAAAATCGAAGTTGGTTTCAACAAAATTTTTTAAAATTTGAAAAAAATCTGTACAAACATCCAAAAATTCGAAGTTAATTTCAACTAAAATTACTCAAATGCAGCTCCTCTATCAAAAAAACCTAACATATTCCAGAAAAATCGAAGTTGATTTCAACAAAATTTTTTAAAATTTGACAAAAATCTGTACAAAAATCCAAAAATTCGAAGTTATTTTCAACTAAAATTACTCAAATGCAGCTCCTCTATCAAAAAAACTTTACATAATCCAGAAAAATCGAAGTTGGTTTCAACAAAATTTTTTAAAATTTGACAAAAATCTGTACAAAAATCCAAAAATTCGAAGTCAATTTCAACTAGAATTACTCAAATGCAGCTCCTCTATCAAAAAAACCTAACATAATCCAGAAAAATCGAAGTTGGTTTCAACAAAATTTTGTATAATTTGAAAAAAATCTGTACAAACATCCAAAAATGCGAAGTTAATTTCAACTAAAATTACTCAAATGCAGCTCCTCTATCAAAAAAACCTAACATAATCCAGAAAAATCGAAGTTGGTTTCAACAAAATTTTTTAAAATTTGACAAAAATCTGTACAAAAATACAAAAATTCGAAGTTAATTTCAACTAAAATTACTCAAATGCAGCTCCTTTATCAAAAAAACCTAACATAATCCAGAAAAATCGAAGTTGGTTTCAACAAAATTTTTTAAAATTTGACAAAAATCTGTAGAAAAATCCAAAAATTCGAAGTTAATTTCAACTAAAATTACTCAAATGCAGCTCCTTTATCGAAAAAACCTAACATAATCCAGAAAAATCGAAGTTGGTTTCAACAAAATTTTTTAAAATTTGACAAAAATCTGCACAAAAATCCAAAAATTCGAAGTTAATTTCAACTAAAATTACTCAATTGCAGCTCCTTTATCAAAAAAACCTAACATATTCCAGAAAAATCGATGTTGGTTTCAACAAAATTTTTTACAATTTGACAAAAATCTGTACAAAAATCCAAAAATTCGAAGTTAATTTCAACTAAAATTTCTCAAATGCAGCTCCTCTATCAAAAAAACCTAACATAATCAAGAAAAATCGAAGTATCTTTAAACAAAATTTTTTAAAATTTGACAAAAAATTGTACAAAAATCCAAAAATTCGAAGTTATTTTCAACTAAAATTACTCAAATGCAGCTCCTCTATCAAAAAACCTAACATAATCCAGAAAAATCGAAGTTGTTTTCAACAAAATTTTTTAAAATTTGACAAAAATCTGTACAAGAATCCAAAAATTCGAAGTTAATTTCAACTAAAATTACTCAAATGCAGCTCCTCTATCAAAAAAACCTAACATAATCCAGAAAAATCGAAGTTGGTTTCAACAAAATTTTTTAAAATTTGACAAAAATCTGTACAAAAATCCAAAAATTCGAAGTTAATTTCAACTAAAATTACTCAAATGCAGCTCCTCTATAAAAAAAACCTAACATAATCCAGAAAAATCGAAGTTGGTTTCAACAAAATTTTTTAAAATTTGACAAAAATCTGTACAAAAATCCAAAAATTCGAAGTTAATTTCAACTAAAATTACTCAAATGCAGCTCCTTTATCAAAAAACCTAACATAATCCAGAAAAATCGAAGTTGGTTTCAACAAAATTTTTTAAAATTTGACAAAAATCTGCACAAAAATCCAAAAATTCGAAGTTAATTTCAACTAAAATTACTCAAATGCAGCTCCTTTATCAAAAAAACCTAACATATTCCAGAAAAATCGATGTTGGTTTCAACAAAATTTTTTAAAATTTGACAAAAATCCAAAAATTCGTAGTTATTTTCAACTAAAATTACTCAAATGCAGCTCCTCTATCAAACAAACCTAACATAATCCAGAAAAATCGAAGTTGGTTTCAACAAAATTATTTAAAATTTGACAAAAATCTGTACAAAAATCCAAAAATTCGAAGTTAATTTCAACTAAAATTACTCAAATGCAGCTCCTCTATCCAAAAAACCTAACATAATCCAGAAAAATCAAAGTTGGGTTCAACAAAATTTTTTAAAATTTTACAAAAATCTGCACAAAAATCCAAATATTCGAAGTCAATTACAACTAAAATTACTCAAATGCAGCTCCTCTATCCAAAAAAACCTAACATAATTCAGAAAAATCGATGTTGGTTTCAACAAAATTTTTTAAAATTTGACAAAAATCTGTACAAGAATCCAAAAATTCGAAGTTAATTTCAACTAAAATTACTCAAATGCAGCTCCTCTATCAAAAAAACCTAACATAATCCAGAAAAATCGAAGTTGGTTTCAACAAAATTTTTTAAAATTTGACAAAAATCTGTACAAAAATACAAAAATTCGAAGTTATTTTCAACTAAAATTACTCAAATGCAGCTCCTCTATCAAAAAAACCTAACATAATCCAGAAAAATCGAAGTTGGTTTCAACAAAATTTTTTAAAATTTGGCAAAAATCTGTACAAGAATCCAAAAATTCGAAGTTAATTTCAACTAAAATTACTCAAATGCAGCTCCTCTATCAAAAAAACCTAACATAATCCAGAAAAATCGAAGTTGGTTTCAACAAAATTTTTTAAAATTTGACAAAAATCTGTACAAAAATCCAAAACTTCGAAGTTAATTTAAACTAAAATTACTCAAATGCAGCTCCTCTATAAAAAAAACCTAACATAATCTAGAAAAATCGAAGTAGGTTTAAACAAAATTTTTTAAAATTTGACAAAAATCTGTACAAAAATCCAAAAATTCGAAGTTATTTTCAACTAAAATTACTCAAATGCAGCTCCTCTATCAAAAAAACCTAACATAATCTAGAAAAATCGAAGTAGGTTTAAACAAAATTTTTTAAAATTTGACAAAAATCTGTACAAAAATCCAAAAATTCGAAGTTAATTTCAACTAAAACTACTCAAATGCAGCTCCGCCACCAAAAAAACCTAACGTAATCCTGAAAAATCGAAGTTGGTTTCAACAAAATTTTTTAAAATTTTACAAAAATCTGTACAAAAATCCAAAAATTCGAAGTTAATTTCAACTAAAATTACTCAAATGCAGCCCTCTATCAAAAAAACTTAACATAATCCAGAAAAATCGAAGTTGGTTTCAACAAAATTTTTTAAAATTTGACAAAAATCTGTACAAAAATCCAAAAATTCGAAGTTAATTTCAACTAGAATTACTCAAATGCAGCTCCTCTATCAAAAAAACCTAACATAATCCAGAAAAATCGAAGTAGGTTTAAACAGAATTTTTTAAAATTTGACAAAAATCTGTACAAAAATCCAAAAATTCGAAGTTATTTTCAACTAAAATTAGTCAAATGCAGCTCCTCTATCAAAAAAACCTAACATAATCCAGAAAAATCGAAGTTGGTTTCAACAAAATTTTTTAAAATTTGACAAACATCTCTACAAAAATCCCGAAATTCGAAGTTATTTTCAACTAAAATTACTCAAATGCAGCTCCTCTATCAAAAAAACTTTACATAATCCAGCAAAATCGAAGTTGGTTTCAACAAAATTTTTTAAAATTTGGCAAAAATCTGTACAAAAATCCAAAACTTCGGAGTTAATTTAAACTAAAATTACTCGAATGCTGCTCCTCTATCAAAAAAACCTAACATAATCCAGAGAAATCGAAGTAGGTTTCAACAACATTTTTTAAAATTTGACAAAAATCTGTACAAAAATCCAAAAATTCGAAGTTAATTTCAACTAAAATTACTCAAATGCAGCTCCTCTATCAAAAAAACCTAACATAATCCAGAAAAATCGAAGTTGGGTTCAACAAAATTTGTTAAAATATGACAAATATCTGTACAAAAATCCAAATATTCGAAGTTAATTTCATCTAAACTTACTCGAATGCTGCTCCTCTATCAAAAAAACCTAACATAATCCAGAAAAATCGAAGTTGGTTTCAACAAAATTTTTTAAAATTTGACAAACATCTGTACAAAAATCCCAAAATTCGAAGTTAATTTCAACTAAAATTACTCAAATGCAGCTCCGCCACCAAAAAACCTAACGTAATCCTGAAAAATCGAAGTTGGTTTCAACAAAATTTTTAAAATTTTACAAAAATCTGTACAAAAATCCAAAAATTCGAAGTTAATTTCAACTAAAATTACTCAAATGCAGCCCTCTATCAAAAAAACTTAACATAATCCAGAAAAATCGAAGTTGGTTTCAACAAAATTTTTTATAATTTGACAAACATCTGTACAAAAATCCAAAAATTCGAAGTTAATTATCAACTAGAATTACTCAAATGCAGCTCGTCTATCAAAAAAACCTAACATAGTCTAGAAAAATCGAAGTAGGTTTCAACAAAATTTTTTAAAATTTGACAAAAATCTGTACAAAAATCCAAAAATTCGAAGTTAATTTCAACTAAAATTACTCAAATGCAGCTCCTCTATCAACAAACCTAACATAATCCAGAAAAATCGAAGTTGGTTTCAACAAAATTTTTAAAATTTTACAAAAATCTGTACAAAAATCCAAAAATTCGAAGTTAATTTCAACTAAAATTACTCAAATGCAGCCCTCTATCAAAACAACTGAACATAATCCAGAAAAATCGAAGTTGGTTTCAACAAAATTTTTTATAATTTGACAAAAATCTGTACAAAAATCCAAAAATTCGAAGTTGATTATCAACTAGAATTACTCAAATGCAGCTCCTCTATCAAAAAAACATTACATAATCCAGAAAAATCGAAGTTGGTTTCAACAAAATTTTTTAAAATTTGACAAAAATCTGTACAAAAATCCAAAAATTCGAAGTTAATTTCAACTAGAATTACTCAAATGCAGCTCCTCTATCAAAAAAACTTTACATAATCCAGAAAAATCGAAGTTGGTTTCAACAAAATTTTTTAAAATTTGACAAAAATCTGTACAAAAATCCAAAAATTCGAAGTTAATTTCAACTAGAATTACTCAAATGCAGCTCCTCTATCAAAAAAACCTAACATAATCCAGAAAAATCGAAGTTGGGTTCAACAAAATTTGTTAAAATATGACAAATATCTGTACAAAAATCCAAATATTCGAAGTTAATTTCATCTAAACTTACTCGAATGCTGCTCCTCTATCAAAAAAACCTAACGTAATCCAGAGAAATCGAAGTTGGTTTCAACAAAATTTTTTGGAATTTGACAAACATCTGTACAAGAATCCAAAAATTCGAAGTTAATTTCAACTAAAATTACTCAAATGCAGCTCCTCTATCAAAAAAACCTAACATAATCCAGAAAAATCGAAGTAGGTTTAAACAGAATTTTTTAAAATTTGACAAAAATCTGTACAAAAATCCAAAACTTCGAAGTTAATTTAAACTAAAATTACTCAAATGCAGCCCTCTATCAAAAAAACCTAACATAATCCAGAGAAATCGAAGTTGGTTTCAACAAAATTTTTTGGAATTTGACAAACATCTGTACAAGAATCCAAAACTTCGAAGTTAATTTAAACTAAAATTACTCAAATGCAGCCCTCTATCAAAAAAACCTAACATAATCCAGAAAAATCGAAGTAGGTTTCAACAAAATTTTTTAAAATTTGACAAAAATCTGTACAAAAATCCAAAAATTCGAAGTTAATTTCAGCTAAAATTACTCAAATGCAGCCCTCTATCAAAAAAACTGAACATAATCCAGAAAAATCGAAGTTGGTTTCAACAAAATTTTTTATAATTTGACAAAAATCTGTACAAAAATCCTAAAATTCGAAGTTGATTATCAACTAGAATTACTCAAATGCAGCTCCTCTATCAAAAAAACTTTACATAATCCAGAAAAATCGAAGTTGGTTTCAACAAAATTTTTTAAAATTTGACAAAAATCTGTACAAAAATCCAAAAATTCGAAGTTAATTTCAACTAGAATTACTCAAATGCAGCTCCTCTATCAAAAAAACCTAACATAATCCAGAAAAATCGAAGTTGGGTTCAACAAAATTTGTTAAAATATGACAAATATCTGTACAAAAATCCAAATATTCGAAGTTAATTTCATCTAAACTTACTCGAATGCTGCTCCTCTATCAAAAAAACCTAACATAATCCAGAGAAATCGAAGTTGGTTTCAACAAAATTTTTTGGAATTTGACAAACATCTGTACAAGAATCCAAAACTTCGAAGTTAATTTAAACTAAAATTACTCAAATGCAGCCCTCTATCAAAAAAACCTAACATAATCCAGAAAAATCGAAGTAGGTTTCAACAAAATTTTTTAAAATTTGACAAAAATCTGTACAAAAATCCAAAAATTCGAAGTTAATTTCAACTAAAATTACTCAAATGCAGCTCCTCTATCAACAAACCTAACATAATCCAGAAAAATCGAAGTTGGTTTCAACAAAATTTTTAAAATTGTACAAAAATCTGTACAAAAATCCAAAAATTCGAAGTTAATTTCAACTAAAATTACTCAAATGCAGCCCTCTATCAAAAAAACTGAACATAATCCAGAAAAATCGAAGTTGGTTTCAACAAAATTTTTTATAATTTGACAAAAATCTGTACAAAAATCCAAAAATTCGAAGTTGATTATCAACTAGAATTACTCAAATGCAGCTCCTCTATCAAAAAAACTTTACATAATCCAGAAAAATCGAAGTTGGTTTCAACAAAATTTTTTAAAATTTGACAAAAATCTGTACAAAAATCCAAAAATTCGAAGTTAATTTCAACTAGAATTACTCAAATGCAGCTCCTCTATCAAAAAAACCTAACATAATCCAGAAAAATCGAAGTTGGGTTCAACAAAATTTGTTAAAATATGACAAATATCTGTACAAAAATCCAAATATTCGAAGTTAATTTCATCTAAACTTACTCGAATGCTGCTCCTCTATCAAAAAAACCTAACATAATCCAGAGAAATCGAAGTTGGTTTCAACAAAATTTTTTGGAATTTGACAAACATCTGTACAAGAATCCAAAAATTCGAAGTTAATTTCAACTAAAATTACTCAAATGCAGCCCTCTATCAAAAAAACCTAACATAATCCAGAAAAATCGAAGTTGGTTTCAACAAAATTTTTTAAAATTTTACAAAAATCTGAACAAAAACCCAAAAATTCGGAGTTAATTTCAACTAAAATTACTCAAATGCAGCTCCTCTATCAAAAAATCTTTACATAATCCAGAAAATTCGAAGTTGGTTTCAACAAAATTTTTTAAAATTTGACAAAAATCTGTACAAAAATCCAAAAATTCGAAGTTATTTTCAACTAAAATTACTCAAATGCAGCTCCGCTACCAAAAAAACCTAACGTAATCCAGAATAATCGAAGTTGGTTTCAACAAAATTTTTTCAAATTTGGCAAAAATCTGTACAAAAATCCGAAAATCGAAGTTAATTTCAACTAGAATTACTCAAATGCAGCCCTCTATCCAAAAAATCTAACATAATCCAGAAAAATCGAAGTTGGTTTCAACAAAATTTTTTATAATTTGACAAAAATCTGTACAAACATCCAAAAATTCGAAGTTAATTTCAACAAAAAATTACTCAAATGCAGCTCCTCTATCAAAAAAACCTACCATAATCCAGAAAAATCGAAGTTGGTTTCAACAAAATTTTTTAAAATTTGACAAAAATCTGTACAAAAAACCAAAAAATCGAAGTTAATTTCAACTAGAATTACTCAAATGCAGCTCGTCTATCAAAAAAACCAAACATAATCCAGAAAAATCGAAATAGGCTTCAACAAAATTTTTTAAAATTTTAGAAATATCTGTTCAAAAATCCAAAAATTCGAATTTAATTACAACTAAAATTACTCATGACACGTCCCGGATGAGGTCTTTAGGGCTGTGGCATAGATGGGGTAATACTTGAGGGAACGCAGGCGCGAATGCCAGATTCGTGGCTCTGCGGAAGATAGAAATTCTGGCTCGAATGCAGGATTCGTGCACTGAACGTCTGAGGGTATGCAGGCGCGAATGCCAGATTCGTGACACTGCGGAAGGTAGGAATTCAGGCGCGAATGCCAGATTCGTGGCACTGAATGTTTGAGGGAATGCAGGCACGAAAGCCAGATTCGTGACACTGCGGAGAGTAGGATTCAGGCACGAATACCAGATTCGTAGCACCGAACGTTCTTAGGAATACAGGCGCGAATGCCAGATTCGTGGCACTGCGGAGAGTAGGATTCAGGCACGAATACCAGATTCGTAGCACCGAACGGTCTTAGGAATACAGGCGCGAATGCCAGATTCGTGGCACTGCGGAGAGCAGGATTTTAGGCGCGAATACCAGATTCGTAGCACTGAACGACCAGGGAATGGTTAGATTGTTATGATTTTGGGGTAACACCCGTTAGCACTTAATTTTGGTTTTGCCTAATTGGATTTACTGCTGCATAGGCACAAAAAGTTACTCGTAATATTTCTGCGAAATTCGTCTGGACGTGCAGCTATACACAGGCTATGCAAAGATATGTTTGTAAACACAGTCACTGCTCCCGAGCTCGCGAATCGGAATCAGCTGTTTCACTAACTCGTGTATTTGGATTTTAGATGTTTCGTACCAGTGGTTGAACACAAATAAGTTGAAGCGTGATTTAAAACAAAGCGGTTTATTAACTTTGTTAGAGCGGTTATTATGCGTGGGGTTTTAGCATTCACATATAATATTTATAATATGATTGTAACATTTATATGTATGTATGGACATGAGGTACGATATAAATCATAGAATAATATGTGGTTATAAGACAAATATATATAATCAAAATAAACGTTAACAAGATTATATAAAAGTAATAGTATTAGTAATACAAAATATATATGATTGCAATAAGCATAGATAAATGAAATAATACGGAAATGTTATTGCAATAAGCATAGATAAATGAAATAATACGGAAATGTTATTGCAATAAGCATAGATAAATGAAATAATACATAAATGGTATATGGTATGGAGGCGATATGCACAATAATAGATAATAATAAATGCTTACAGTATTTGCCGTAGAGCACTGAGTTTACACTTTGTATAATTATATTTTTATAAAAGATACTTTCGCAGTAATTACTGTCGAAGAAGAGAGCTCTGGCCTCTCGATCCTTCGTATTTATATGATTTACGCGCGGTCCTTGCGGGGGTTGTATGCGGTAAGGACCTTGACACAATTTACGAATAATGCGTAGTAGGACTTCCGGGGTTTTTCTATAATCTTCTATATTTAGAATACATTTACGGCACGTACGCCAGGTATTCTTCGCAGTTAGGCTTCTTGGGTTTTTATGAACGGTATTTGGAGATATTCAACCCATCGCATGGATTTTGGGTATTTTAACGGGAAAGGGGTTTGAATGGCTTGGATTTGGAGGGTCTTAGAGAAGGAGTGAGACGTGGTCTCGGTTTAAGAAGATTTTGGGGCGAGGGACTTGTTTAGATTTAGTTTTGAGGAGGGAATTCGTGCCTCGTTGGGCGAATAAGTGAAGGAGGTTTCGTACTGACCATCTCGAGATGGGGACCGCTAAGGTACATCATCGAGGTGATCAGCGATTGGGGAAAAGGGGTAATAATTGAATTTGATGGACTTTGGTGGAGTGATTCTGAGGTTTACTGGTGTATTATTAAATAGGAACGTGCGAAAAATAGTGGGACGTCACACTCAAATGCAGCTCCTCTATCCAAAGAACCTAACATAATCCAGAAAAAACGAAATAGGTTTCAACATAATTTTCTAAAATTGGACAAAAATCTGTACAAAAATCCAACAATTCGAAGTTAATTTCAACTAAAATTAGTCAAATGCAGCTCCTCTATCAAAAAAACCTAACATAATCCAGAAAAATCGAAGTTGGTTTCAACAAAATTTTTTAAAATTTGACAAACATCTCTACAAAAATCCCGAAATTCGAAGTTATTTTCAACTAAAATTACTCAAATGCAGCTCCTCTATCAAAAAAACTTTACATAATCCAGCAAAATCGAAGTTGGTTTCAACAAAATTTTTTAAAATTTGGCAAAAATCTGTACAAAAATCCAAAACTTCGAAGTTAATTTAAACTAAAATTACTCGAATGCTGCTCCTCTATCAAAAAAACCTAACATAATCCAGAAAAATCGAAGTTGGGTTCAACAAAATTTGTTAAAATATGACAAATATCTGTACAAAAATCCAAATATTCGAAGTTAATTTCATCTAAACTTACTCGAATGCTGCTCCTCTATCAAAAAAACCTAACATAATCCAGAAAAATCGAAGTTGGTTTCAACAAAATTTTTTAAAATTTGACAAAAATCTGTACAAAAATCCAAAACTTCGAAGTTAATTTAAACTAAAATTACTCGAATGCTGCTCCTCTATCAAAAAAACCTAACATAATCCAGAGAAATCGAAGTAGGTTTCAACAACATTTTTTAAAATTTGACAAAAATCTGTACAAAAATCCAAAAATTCGAAGTTAATTTCAACTAAAATTACTCAAATGCAGCTCCTCTATCAAAAAAACCTAACATAATCCAGAAAAATCGAAGTTGGGTTCAACAAAATTTGTTAAAATATGACAAATATCTGTACAAAAATCCAAATATTCGAAGTTAATTTCATCTAAACTTACTCGAATGCTGCTCCTCTATCAAAAAAACCTAACATAATCCAGAAAAATCGAAGTTGGTTTCAACAAAATTTTTTAAAATTTGACAAACATCTGTACAAAAATCCCAAAATTCGAAGTTAATTTCAACTAAAATTACTCAAATGCAGCTCCGCCACCAAAAAACCTAACGTAATCCTGAAAAATCGAAGTTGGTTTCAACAAAATTTTTAAAATTTTACAAAAATCTGTACAAAAATCCAAAAATTCGAAGTTAATTTCAACTAAAATTACTCAAATGCAGCCCTCTATCAAAAAAACTGAACATAATCCAGAAAAATCGAAGTTGGTTTCAACAAAATTTTTTATAATTTGACAAAAATCTGTACAAAAATCCAAAAATTCGAAGTTGATTATCAACTAGAATTACTCAAATGCAGCTCCTCTATCAAAAAAACATTACATAATCCAGAAAAATCGAAGTTGGTTTCAACAAAATTTTTTAAAATTTGACAAAAATCTGTACAAAAATCCAAAAATTCGAAGTTAATTTCAACTAGAATTACTCAAATGCAGCTCCTCTATCAAAAAAACTTTACATAATCCAGAAAAATCGAAGTTGGTTTCAACAAAATTTTTTAAAATTTGACAAAAATCTGTACAAAAATCCAAAAATTCGAAGTTAATTTCAACTAGAATTACTCAAATGCAGCTCCTCTATCAAAAAAACCTAACATAATCCAGAAAAATCGAAGTTGGGTTCAACAAAATTTGTTAAAATATGACAAATATCTGTACAAAAATCCAAATATTCGAAGTTAATTTCATCTAAACTTACTCGAATGCTGCTCCTCTATCAAAAAAACCTAACGTAATCCAGAGAAATCGAAGTTGGTTTCAACAAAATTTTTTGGAATTTGACAAACATCTGTACAAGAATCCAAAAATTCGAAGTTAATTTCAACTAAAATTACTCAAATGCAGCTCCTCTATCAAAAAAACCTAACATAATCCAGAAAAATCGAAGTAGGTTTAAACAGAATTTTTTAAAATTTGACAAAAATCTGTACAAAAATCCAAAACTTCGAAGTTAATTTAAACTAAAATTACTCAAATGCAGCCCTCTATCAAAAAAACCTAACATAATCCAGAGAAATCGAAGTTGGTTTCAACAAAATTTTTTGGAATTTGACAAACATCTGTACAAGAATCCAAAACTTCGAAGTTAATTTAAACTAAAATTACTCAAATGCAGCCCTCTATCAAAAAAACCTAACATAATCCAGAAAAATCGAAGTAGGTTTCAACAAAATTTTTTAAAATTTGACAAAAATCTGTACAAAAATCCAAAAATTCGAAGTTAATTTCAGCTAAAATTACTCAAATGCAGCCCTCTATCAAAAAAACTGAACATAATCCAGAAAAATCGAAGTTGGTTTCAACAAAATTTTTTATAATTTGACAAAAATCTGTACAAAAATCCAAAAATTCGAAGTTGATTATCAACTAGAATTACTCAAATGCAGCTCCTCTATCAAAAAAACTTTACATAATCCAGAAAAATCGAAGTTGGTTTCAACAAAATTTTTTAAAATTTGACAAAAATCTGTACAAAAATCCAAAAATTCGAAGTTAATTTCAACTAGAATTACTCAAATGCAGCTCCTCTATCAAAAAAACCTAACATAATCCAGAAAAATCGAAGTTGGGTTCAACAAAATTTGTTAAAATATGACAAATATCTGTACAAAAATCCAAATATTCGAAGTTAATTTCATCTAAACTTACTCGAATGCTGCTCCTCTATCAAAAAAACCTAACATAATCCAGAGAAATCGAAGTTGGTTTCAACAAAATTTTTTGGAATTTGACAAACATCTGTACAAGAATCCAAAACTTCGAAGTTAATTTAAACTAAAATTACTCAAATGCAGCCCTCTATCAAAAAAACCTAACATAATCCAGAAAAATCGAAGTAGGTTTCAACAAAATTTTTTAAAATTTGACAAAAATCTGTACAAAAATCCAAAAATTCGAAGTTAATTTCAACTAGAATTACTCAAATGCAGCTCCTCTATCAAAAAAACCTAACATAATCCAGAAAAATCGAAGTTGGGTTCAACAAAATTTGTTAAAATATGACAAATATCTGTACAAAAATCCAAATATTCGAAGTTAATTTCATCTAAACTTACTCGAATGCTGCTCCTCTATCAAAAAAACCTAACATAATCCAGAGAAATCGAAGTTGGTTTCAACAAAATTTTTTGGAATTTGACAAACATCTGTACAAGAATCCAAAAATTCGAAGTTAATTTCAACTAAAATTACTCAAATGCAGCCCTCTATCAAAAAAACCTAACATAATCCAGAAAAATCGAAGTTGGTTTCAACAAAATTTTTTAAAATTTTACAAAAATCTGAACAAAAACCCAAAAATTCGGAGTTAATTTCAACTAAAATTACTCAAATGCAGCTCCTCTATCAAAAAATCTTTACATAATCCAGAAAATTCGAAGTTGGTTTCAACAAAATTTTTTAAAATTTGACAAAAATCTGTACAAAAATCCAAAAATTCGAAGTTATTTTCAACTAAAATTACTCAAATGCAGCTCCGCTACCAAAAAAACCTAACGTAATCCAGAATAATCGAAGTTGGTTTCAACAAAATTTTTTCAAATTTGGCAAAAATCTGTACAAAAATCCGAAAATCGAAGTTAATTTCAACTAGAATTACTCAAATGCAGCCCTCTATCCAAAAAATCTAACATAATCCAGAAAAATCGAAGTTGGTTTCAACAAAATTTTTTATAATTTGACAAAAATCTGTACAAACATCCAAAAATTCGAAGTTAATTTCAACAAAAAATTACTCAAATGCAGCTCCTCTATCAAAAAAACCTATCATAATCCAGAAAAATCGAAGTTGGTTTCAACAAAATTTTTTAAAATTTGACAAAAATCTGTACAAAAAACCAAAAAATCGAAGTTAATTTCAACTAGAATTACTCAAATGCAGCTCGTCTATCAAAAAAACCAAACATAATCCAGAAAAATCGAAATAGGCTTCAACAAAATTTTTTAAAATTTTAGAAATATCTGTTCAAAAATCCAAAAATTCGAATTTAATTACAACTAAAATTACTCATGACACGTCCCGGATGAGGTCTTTAGGGCTGTGGCATAGATGGGGTAATACTTGAGGGAACGCAGGCGCGAATGCCAGATTCGTGGCTCTGCGGAAGATAGAAATTCTGGCTCGAATGCAGGATTCGTGCACTGAACGTCTGAGGGTATGCAGGCGCGAATGCCAGATTCGTGACACTGCGGAAGGTAGGAATTCAGGCGCGAATGCCAGATTCGTGGCACTGAATGTTTGAGGGAATGCAGGCACGAAAGCCAGATTCGTGACACTGCGGAGTGTAGGATTCAGGCACGAATACCAGATTCGTAGCACCGAACGTTCTTAGGAATACAGGCGCGAATGCCAGATTCGTGGCACTGCGGAGAGTAGGATTCAGGCACGAATACCAGATTCGTAGCACCGAACGGTCTTAGGAATACAGGCGCGAATGCCAGATTCGTGGCACTGCGGAGAGCAGGATTTTAGGCGCGAATACCAGATTCGTAGCACTGAACGACCAGGGAATGGTTAGATTGTTATGATTTTGGGGTAACACCCGTTAGCACTTAATTTTGGTTTTGCCTAATTGGATTTACTGCTGCATAGGCACAAAAAGTTACTCGTAATATTTCTGCGAAATTCGTCTGGACGTGCAGCTATACACAGGCTATGCAAAGATATGTTTGTAAACACAGTCACTGCTCCCGAGCTCGCGAATCGGAATCAGCTGTTTCACTAACTCGTGTATTTGGATTTTAGATGTTTCGTACCAGTGGTTGAACACAAATAAGTTGAAGCGTGATTTAAAACAAAGCGGTTTATTAACTTTGTTAGAGCGGTTATTATGCGTGGGGTTTTAGCATTCACATATAATATTTATAATATGATTGTAACATTTATATGTATGTATGGACATGAGGTACGATATAAATCATAGAATAATATGTGGTTATAAGACAAATATATATAATCAAAATAAACGTTAACAAGATTATATAAAAGTAATAGTATTAGTAATACAAAATATATATGATTGCAATAAGCATAGATAAATGAAATAATACGGAAATGTTATTGCAATAAGCATAGATAAATGAAATAATACGGAAATGTTATTGCAATAAGCATAGATAAATGAAATAATACATAAATGGTATATGGTATGGAGGCGATATGCACAATAATAGATAATAATAAATGCTTACAGTATTTGCCGTAGAGCACTGAGTTTACACTTTGTATAATTATATTTTTATAAAAGATACTTTCGCAGTAATTACTGTCGAAGAAGAGAGCTCTGGCCTCTCGATCCTTCGTATTTATATGATTTACGCGCGGTCCTTGCGGGGGTTGTATGCGGTAAGGACCTTGACACAATTTACGAATAATGCGTAGTAGGACTTCCGGGGTTTTTCTATAATCTTCTATATTTAGAATACATTTACGGCACGTACGCCAGGTATTCTTCGCAGTTAGGCTTCTTGGGTTTTTATGAACGGTATTTGGAGATATTCAACCCATCGCATGGATTTTGGGTATTTTAACGGGAAAGGGGTTTGAATGGCTTGGATTTGGAGGGTCTTAGAGAAGGAGTGAGACGTGGTCTCGGTTTAAGAAGATTTTGGGGCGAGGGACTTGTTTAGATTTAGTTTTGAGGAGGGAATTCGTGCCTCGTTGGGCGAATAAGTGAAGGAGGTTTCGTACTGACCATCTCGAGATGGGGACCGCTAAGGTACATCATCGAGGTGATCAGCGATTGGGGAAAAGGGGTAATAATTGAATTTGATGGACTTTGGTGGAGTGATTCTGAGGTTTACTGGTGTATTATTAAATAGGAACGTGCGAAAAATAGTGGGACGTCACACTCAAATGCAGCTCCTCTATCCAAAGAACCTAACATAATCCAGAAAAAACGAAATAGGCTTCAACAAATTTTTTAAAATTTGAGAAAAATCTGTTCAAAAATCCAAAAATTCGGAGTTAATTTCAACTAAAATTACTCAAATGCAGCACCTCTATCAAAAAAACCTAACATAATCCAGAAAAATCGAAGTAGGTTTCAACATAATTTTCTAAAATTGGACAAAAATCTGTACAAAAATCCAACAATTCGAAGTTAATTTCAACTAAAATTACTCAAATGCAGCTCCTCTATCAAAAAATCTTTACATAATCCAGAAAATTCGAAGTTGGTTTCAACAAAATTTTTTAAAATTTGACAAAAATCTGTACAAAAATCCAAAAATTCGAAGTTAATTTCAACTAAAATTACTAAAATGCAGCTCCGCTACCAAAAAAACCTAACGTAATCCAGAATAATCGAAATTGGTTTTATAGGCAGAGAACTGCGTAGCGGCGGTGCCCTTTGAAGGCAGGTGTGCCCGGGCGCTGCGTTGCGGCGGTGCCCTTTGTGGCCCGCCAGTGCCCCGCGGAGGGATCCACGTCTGCCCGCGGATCCTGGCGAAAAGGAAGGGCGAATCAGTCTCGCACTGGCGTTCGGCTTGAAACGATCACATAAATAAAACCTATTTTTGATTTCACCCTACAGTTTCAGAAGTGGGATTGTGTGCCCTCGTATCCTGGCGCTTCAGAATCCATTCTGTCGAGTGTTTTGTATGGTGATACGGGTTGATTTGGTGA
This sequence comes from Andrena trimmerana, assembly GCA_951215215.1. Classification (NCBI taxonomy): domain Eukaryota; kingdom Metazoa; phylum Arthropoda; class Insecta; order Hymenoptera; family Andrenidae; genus Andrena; species Andrena trimmerana. The sequence goes on along the minus strand of OX578063.1, from coordinate 15,954,856 downwards.
TCGTTTATCATTGTTCGTGTCGTTGTGACAGTCACGGTTTTTCGTCTATTGGTGGTCCCACGTATAAACTTTCGAGCTTCTTAGCTAATATTCTTTCAAAAATAGTTGGTAACCTTCCCTACCACACTGTCGACAGTTGGCAGTTTTGTAGAGAAATTAAGAATGTTCAAATTGATGATGATTCCTTAAGATTGGTTTCTTTAGATGTAGTACCGTTATTTACCAACATTCCCATTAATCTAGCCTTACAGGTTCTTGATCGTCGTTGGGAAGAAATTAAAATACACACAAATATTGACCGTAATGATTTTCTCCATGCTGTAAGTTTTGTATTAGAATCGAACGTTTTCCTATTTAATGGAACTTATTATAAACAAGTGTTTGGAACTGCTATGGGGTCACCGATCTCCCCGGTAATTGCTAATATAGTTATGGAAGAACTCGAGACGGTTTCCCTTTCTAAGGTGCATTTTAATCTCATTTTTTATAAAAGATATGTTGACGATATCATTACCTGTCTTAGACTAGAGGATTTACAAATATTATTAGACACGTTTAACAGTTTCCATGCCAGATTACAGTTCACTCATGAGATTGAGAAGGACTCATGTCTTAGTTTTCTTGATACAATTGTCATTAGATCAAATAATAGAATTATCACAAATTGGTATCACAAACCTAGTTGGTCGGGAAGATATATTAATTTTTGCTCCGCACATCCTATGCAACACAAGGTGGGTTTAATCAAAGGATTAATAGACCGTGCTATTTTACTATCTGACATAAAATTTCGTTCAGATAATTTACTCATTATTAAAAACACGCTAAAACGGAATGGATATCCTATAGATATGGTGTCAGAGATTATTAAAGAAAGGATTTTTGAAATTTATCATCCACTTCTTGTTGAAAAAAGAAAAGAGTTAAGAAAGAATGAAATAGGTCCTATTAGTTGGAGAAATACTGTCGTAATACCTTTTGTTAACAATATTTCTAACGATATTAGAAGAATTTTTAGAAAAGTCGGTATACACACCATTTTTAAATTACCATTTTATACTAAGCATCTATTTCCTTTGATTAAAGATAAAATTCCCTTGTCCAAAAATTCTAACATTGTATATTCTATTCCTTGTATGGATTGTAATCAAGTTTACATCGGACAAACTTCCAGACTTCTAGAGAGACGTATATACGAACATAAAAGAAACATTTTGTTATCCCCCTCACAACATACGGCTCTAACCAAGCATTCTTTAGAGTTTGATCATAGGTTTGACTTTAACAATGCTAAAATTGTTGATAAAGAAAATAATTGGAACCTGAGGATTATTTTGGAGACACTACATATGATTAAACAACCTAGCGTGAATCTCAGGTATGAAACACCTAAGATACAAGAATATTACGCAACATTACTAAAGAAGTAATGGGTTATGATGTGTCTGTCTATTTTACCTCCTTATGATCACTCTACTATTTACATATGATATGCATTTTATGTATCTTTACTAGCTCTACTACACCTATGAGTACATATGTTATATTAATGAAAATTATTAAAATCTGATCACATGAGCTCAATGTTTGGTTTGTTGCCTTGAATGTATGTTTGTTCAAAATCTTGGGGTTTTTCGATAATTTCAAATTGCTAACGGCTTTGTTTTAGCCACAGTCTGTCTCACCTCTAGCTATGTCTGTGTTGTTGCTTGTTACTTCAGTCTGCTTCCAACCGACTCACGTGTCGTTTGCTTTCATAAATGCTACGACACATCTTCCACCAGCAAGCGTAATTTTATATAATTTATATCTCACTTTCCTTGAGGATGGTTCAAATCAAGAACCGAAACGTCGGATTTTTCTATAATTAATTACGAAATAGCTGTGTTTTCTTTATTTTATTTTCAAATAATAAAATAAATTGTTGTGCAGTGACCGAATCAACGCGCCAATATCATCTTATTCAGTCACGGTTACGTTTGTGTCGTTTCCGAAAGTTTTGTACGGACTGGTGCCGACGCGATTGACTTGCATTGGATACGTGTGACTTGTTAAAGTGAGAACTTGAGTCACTGAACATTGAAATTGACGACCGGTTACGATGGAGGGAGACCGTGTACCATTTTTGAATTCGTGCACGTTGCAACAATTGAAGGAGTTCGCGAAGCAGCGAAGCCTTCAAACAAGTGGATCAAAAGCAGATCTGGTTGCTAGACTTGCTGCGCTGAATGCTGATTCCTGGCAGGCGATGGTAGCGAGTGCTAATCAACGAGTCAGTTTGTCAAGAAGCGGAACTGTACCCAAGACAGTGGTGTCTTCGCCATCGGTGGTCCGACGCGAATCTGGTGATTTGCGTAACGAGGGGACGACAGAACGACGCCGCGAGACAACGGATGATACACGCGATTGTGCAACGGAATTGACACGCCGCGAAATGGAAGTGTTGAGGCGCGAAAAGGAAGTGCTCGAACGAGAAGTAAGACTGTTGCAGAGACTTGCAGACAATACCACCCCCGCAGTAAGTGTGACGAGTGCCGCGAGTTCGACATCCACGATCGGCATACGTTCGATTGCCGACCTCCTACCAGATTTCAGTGGGGATCGAGATGCGTTTGAGAGTTGGAAAGCGCAACTCGAGCTTCTTCGAATGACCTACAATCTGGACGAGCGTTCAACGAAGGTGTTATTTAGTCAGAGGATAAAAGGAAAGGTCCGAGATTGGTTTCACTCGCGACCAGCGCATCTACAATCCGACATGGCTGAATTACTTGGAAAAATGGATCGCATGTTCAACCGGCGACCCGATAAAATGAGATTACGCGAGGATTTTGTGAAACGTAAGTGGCAACGAAATGAATCTTTTGCGGATTACTTCCACGCGAAAGCAACGTTAGAAAACAAGATACCGATTGATGACGACGAATTGATTCAATACGCTATTGAGGGCGTACCGAATGTCCACCTGCGTAGGCATGCTTACCTACAACGTTTCAACACCCCGGAAGATTTATTAGAAGGGTTCGAGAATGTATCGCTGGACCCCGAACCGAAAGAAAATAGTTGCCGACGGGAAGAGAAAAAGGACGGTGCGAAAACATCCCGAGGAGAAGCGACGGTATCGACACGACGTGATAGTGCACGTTGTTATAATTGCGGTGAGACGGGTCATCGTTCTAATACGTGTCCTCGACCAGCGACGCGAGAAAAAGGTGCGTGCTTTAGATGTGGAAGCATGCAGCACCAAATCCGGGATTGCCCGAAGGACCCGAAGCAACCGAAGCAACCGAAGGAGCCGAAGGAGCCGGAGAAAACACCGACTCTGGGAAGCACGACCAACGTTGTTGAATCAGCAGCAGAAACCGCCCCTTACTTGGTATCGTTATCATACGCAGTAGCAGACGAAGTTGGTAATGTTTGCACTTATAATGTTGTCGCGATGATAGATTCAGGCTCGCCGATTAGCCTAATCAAGGAGGATTTCGTTCCTCTCCGCGCGCGAAAACCCATCGTAGAAAACAGTAACGCGTATTACGGAATAAACGGGTCAAAATTGAATGTTTCGGCGTTGTTTCCAACTAATTGTAGTGTGGGTGATGTTCCGATGAATCTGATTTTCCATATCGTACCCGAGGAAACGATGAATTGCGCCGCGTTATTAGGAAGAGATTTTATGTCGTCCCCACATATTTCGGTATCATTCAAAGAGACCGCGATAGTTTCTAAGAGAGATTGTATCCCCGCGACGGATAGTAAGCAGAATGATGCACCTAACGAAATCTTGCTTATTGATTGCGATGTTAGTAAAGCGACCAACAGTCAGAATTTGAACATTAACCCGCAAGTTAGTCATAGTATATCCGAAAAACTCACAAATTTATTTACGGAAGAGTATGTAAATAATAAGTGTACAGATCCTGATCCGAAAAGTGATGTGGAAATGGTGATTAGTCTAAAGCATGATCAACCCATCAGTTTCCGACCGCGTAGATTAGCGTTCTCGGACAAAGAGAAGCTAAAAGTCATTCTGGATCAGCTGTTGCGAGACGGAATTATTCGACCGAGCGAATCAGCGTACACGAGCCCGATTGTACTTGTTCGGAAAAAGAACGGTGAAGTGCGATTATGCATTGACTATAGTGTAGGAATAAATAAAATCACGATTCGAGACAATTTTCCTATCCCGCTTATCGACGACCATTTGGACCAGTTGCGCAATAAGCACTATTTTAGTTGTTTAGATTTAAAGAACGGATTTCATCATGTGCGTGTGAGTGAATCGTCCGTAAAATTCACGTCTTTTGTCACCCTGTTTGGACAATTTGAATACCTCAGGATGCCATTTGGTTTGACAAACGCTCCAAGAGTATTTCAACGTTTTGTAAATTCGATATTTTCGGAACTGATACGACGAAACAGAATACTAATCTATGTTGACGACATCCTTATTGCCACGGAAGATGTTGAGGAACACTTTTGCATATTGCGAGATGTATTTAGACTTGCAGCGCGTCACGGATTGGACTTTCGATTGGACAAATGTTCGTTTTTATTTGAAGAAACCACGTATCTAGGATATTTGATTGACAAGGATGGAATACGTCCTGGTAAAGATACAGTAGAAGCAGTTTTAAATTACCCCATACCTCGAAATCCTAAAGAAGCCCACAGATTTGTTTGTCTGGCGAGTTATTTCCGGCGCTTTATTAAGAATTTTTCAAGTGTCGCAAAGCCCTTATACGATTTAATTAAGAAAAATGTGAAATTCCAATTCGGTACCGAAGAACTAGCTGCGTTTGAAACGTTAAAAACCTGTTTAGCGTCGCGATCGATTTTAGCAATTTATTCACCAAAACTCGCGACGGAGTTACATTGCGATGCTAGCTCTAGTGGGTTCGGAGCTATTTTGATGCAGAAACAACCAGACGGATTACTTAAACCGGTGTTTTATTTTAGCAAACGGACTACCGAAGTAGAGTCCAAGTACCATAGTTTCGAATTGGAATGTTTAGCGGTAGTATACGCTGTCCAAAGATTTCATATTTATTTATTTGGTATCAAGTTTAAAATACTCACAGACTGCGACAGATTCCGACTGACACTGGGTAAAAGTAATATCAATCCGCGTATCTCAAGATGGGCTCTTTTCTTGGAAGCCTACGATTATACCATTGAACATCGACCAGGGACGAAGATGTCTCACGTCGATGCACTCAGTCGATGCCACGGAGTACTCATATTAGAGAGTACCGGGTTTGAACGAATTTTATCAGTAAAACAGGACAAAGATAAGGAAATTATAGAAATTCGAGACCAACTAGAAAATGAGGAAGATAGATATTTTGAATTACGCGATGGACTGGTTTACCGGAAGACTAAGGACCGTAGGTTATTGTTTTACGTACCGAAATGCTTAGAGGATAATGTCATCCGCACTTGTCATGACGATATTGGACACGTGGGGATCGATAAGGTTGTGGATAATATAAATCGAGTTTACTGGTTTCCAAAGCTTCGCGAAAAAGTAAAGAAATATATTGCTAATTGTTTAAAGTGTGTTGAATTCTCGCCGACTAGTGGGAAGCGCGAAGGATATTTGCATAGTTTGCCAAAAGGGAATATACCTTTTCAGACAATTCATGTCGACCACTATGGACCGCTTGAAAAATCGGGTCGTGGATTCAAGCATATTTTGTCAGTCGTTGACGGGTTCACTAAATTCATACGATTATATCCCTGCAAATCCACCACCACTGACGAGACGACAGGACACTTGAGCGACTACTTTCGATCCTATAGTAAACCAAAACGTTTAGTAAGCGATCGCGGAACTTGCTTTACTTCCGGCAAATTCGCGACTTTTATTGAAGAATGGGCCATCGAGCACGTATTAGTTGCTGTGGGTACACCTCGTGCAAACGGCCAAGTCGAACGATTTAATCGGACTATTACACCAATGTTATCAAAATTGGTCGAGTCACCAAACAAGTGGTGTAACGCGTTGATCTGCGTTGAATATGCGTTGAACAATACGTTGTGTCGATCTACGGGTACTACACCCAGCGAGTTACTGTTTGGAATTGCGCAATCCAGAGAGCCTAACGATCAACTACGAGAACTTCTTCAATCGTTGTCCACGGAAGAGCGAGACCTTCCTTCCGTTAGAAATGCTGCGTGCACAGCTATTTCTGAGGTTCAGGAGGAAAATTCACGTAACTACAATAAGAAGCGAAAACCCTCTACTGTTTATAAAGAAGGAGACCATGTGATGATTAAGAATTACGACACGACACCGGGAGTAAATAAAAAACTCATTCCCAAATACAAAGGACCTTATGTTGTGAAACGTGTGTTAGATTTCGATCGATACGTTGTCTCCGATATCGATGGATTTCAATTGACCCAGATACCTTATACTGGAACTATAAGTGCGGACCATATGAAATTATGGGATTCTGGATAATGTAAATTATGTATGATATTGTATTTTATATGTTACTTCGTTTATTTTCTGTGTTAGCCATATTTGTATGTTTTATTTCTGACGACTGTGGACTCAGTATGTACAGTAATGATGTTTGTGAATCGTGTAATTTTGTATCTGTATTATGTGTACTGGAGTGCGAAAGCAAATTTTTTTTGTGTTCTCTACTATTTTAGAAATTTTATGTTCGCGTGATGACCGGGACGGTCATGTTGTCAGTATGGCCGAGACTATAGGCAGAGAACTGCGTAGCGGCGGTGCCCTTTGAAGGCAGGTGTGCCCGGGCGCTGCGTTGCGGCGGTGCCCTTTGTGGCCCGCCAGTGCCCCGCGGAGGGATCCACGTCTGCCCGCGGATCCTGGCGAAAAGGAAGGGCGAATCAGTCTCGCACTGGCGTTCGGCTTGAAACGATCACATAAATAAAACCTATTTTTGATTTCACCCTACAGTTTCAACAAAATTTTTAAAAATTTTACAAAAATCTGTACAAAATCCAAAAATTCGACGTTAATTTCAACTAAAATTACTCAAATGCAGCTCCTCTATCAAAAAAACCTAACATAATCCAGAAAAATCGAAGTAGGTTTAAACAAAATTTTTTAAAATTTGACAAAAATCTCTACAAAAATCCAAAAATTCGAAGTTATTTTCAACTAAAATTACGCAAATGCAGCCCTTTATCAAAAAAACCTAACATAATCCAGAAAAATCGAAGTTGGTTTCAACAAAATTTTTTATAATTTGACAAAAATCTGTGCAAACATCCAAAAATTCGAAGTTAATTTCAACTAAAATTACTCAAATGCAGCTCCTCTACCAAAAAAACCTAACGTAATCCAGTATAATCGAAGTTGGTTTCAACAAAATTTTTTAAAATTTGACAAAAATCTGTACAAAAATCCAAAAATTCGAAGTTAATTTTAGTTGAAATTAACTTCGAATTTTTGGATTTTTGTACAGATATTTGTCAAAGTTTAAAAAATTTTGTTGAATCCTACTTTGATTTTTCTGGATTATGTTAGGTTTTTTTGATAGAGGAGCTGCATTTGAGTAATTTTAGTTGAAATTAACGTCGAATTTTTGGATTTTTGTACAGATTTTTGTCAAATTTTAAAAAATTATGTTGAAACCAACTTCGATTACTCTGGATTACGTTAGGTTTTTTTGGTAGAGGAGCTGCATTTGAGTAATTTTAGTTGAAATTAACTTCGAATTTTTGGATTTTTGAACAGATTTTTGTCAAATTTTAAAAAATTTTGTTGAAACCAACTTCGATTTTTCTGGATTATGTTAGGTTTTTTGATAGAGGAGCTGCATTTGAGTAATTTTAGTTGAAAATAACTTCGAATTGTTGGATTTTTGTACAGAATTTTGTCCAATTTTAAAAAATTATGTTGAAACCTACTTCGATTTTTCTGGAGTATGTTAGGTTTTTTTGATAGAGGAGCTGCAATTGAGTAATTTTAGTTGAAATTAACTTCGAATTTTTGGAATTTTGTACAGATTTGTGTCAAATTTTATAAAATTATTTTGAAACCAACTTCGATTATTCTGGATAACGTTAGGTTTTTTTGGTAGAGGAGCCGCATTTGAGTAATTTTAGTTGAAATTAACATCGAATTGTTGGATTTTTGTACAGATTTTTGTCAAATTTTAAAAAATTTTGTTGAAACCAACTTCGATTTTTCTGGATTATGTTAGGTTTTTTGGATCGAGGAGCTGCATTTGAGTAATTTTAGTTGTAATTAACTTCGAATTTTTGGATTTTTGTACAGATTTTTGTCAAATTTTATAAAATTTTGTTGAACCCAACTTCGATTTTTCTGGATTACGTTAGGTTTTTTGGATAGAGGAGCTGCATTTGAGTAATTTTAGTTGAAATTAACTTCGAATTTTTGGATTTTTGTGCAGATTTTTGTCAAATTTTAAAAAATTTTGTTGAAACCAACTTCGATTACTCTGGATTACGTTAGGTTTTTTTGGTAGCGGAGCTGCATTTGAGTAATTTTAGTTGAAATTAACTTCGACTTTTGGGATTTTTGTACAGACGTTTGTCAAATTTTAAAAAATTTTGTTGAAACCAATTTCGATTTTTCTGGATTATGTTAGGTTTTTTTGATAGAGGAGCTGCATTTGAGTAATTTTAGTTGAAATTAACTTCGAATTTTTGGATTTTTGTACAGATTTTTGTAAAATATTCAAAAATTTTGTTGAAACCAACTTCGATTTTTCTGGATTATGTTAGGTTTTTTTGATAGAGGAACTGCATTTGAGTAATTTTAGTTGAAATTAACAGCGAATTTTGGGATTTTTGTACAGACGTTTGTCAAATTTTAAAACATTTTGTTGAAACCAACTTCGGTTTTTTTGGATTATGTTAGGTTTTTTTGATAGAGGAGCTGCATTTGAGTAATTTTAGTTGAAAATAACTTCGAATTTTTGGATTTTTGTACAGATATTTGTCAAATTTTAAAAAATTTTGTTGAAACCAACTTCGATTTTTCTGGATTGTTTGGGAATCAATTAGTTCACCCTAGCGCCGCACCCAAGCCTGGAGCAGCACCTCCTGGGCAGCAGGCGCACGGCTGATCGACGATCGATTTTCGATCGATACTCACCGTCAGGCGTTGAGCCAATCACCGCTCACCACGTCTTCTCGATCAACCAATCAGATTTCCCTACGTCGGTCGATGCTCGAGAATGTTCGAGCATCGACACCAGTAACAGAAATCGGATTGAAATCTCTCTCGCTCTTGTTCTTGTCGAGTAAAGAGAAAGTCGCGTCGCGTGTCGTACCAATTTTCTACTTTAACGATTTGAATATCATTCTCTGTGCTCACCCATTAACTCTAAAATCACCTCAGCTCATCCAGCTCACTCTTTCTCAATCTTATTGTTGATATAAGTCATCATTGTACGTAGTGTGATTATATCGGCGGGCTCACGTGCTCACCACGTGCCGCGTGTCGTGCATCGTGTATCATTTAATTGGAAAGAGGGCTCAAGGCTCATAAAGTGATTATTTACTACTTCACCGCTCAAGTGCGGTACATTTTAATAAACTGACCATCGCGTTTAAACAGACTGCTTACATTTCACCTTTCTCACCGTCCTAACCTCACTTTCCACCAGCGTGCTCAACCACACTAAACAGTTTTCGAAACATTTGGTCCTTCGAGCCGGATTGCGGTGAAAGGTGATGTGAAGTGCTCTTGCTCACCAGTGCTCAAGCTCATCAGTGCTCAACAATGGCAAACCAGGAATCAACCAAGCTCATCGTTGATCCTCCGAAGGAATCCACATCTTCAACGCTCACGGTTCCCACAGAAGGCTCACTGGTCGAAAAAAAGGAGAAATCCCGCTCAAGAAGCTCATCCCCAGTCACTCTCCCAACTCAGCTCATCTTAAAAATCAAAACTCAGGTGGGTCGCGTGAAAGTGCTCAAAACAATCAGATCAAAGCTCCCCACTCACGCTCACTCAACCTCAATCGATGAGTTGAGGTTCACATTGGCGCAGGTCGAGGAGCTGCATCAAAAGTTCTACAATGAGCATGAATATTTTGAGTCAGCGTGGCCTGCGAAATGCATTGACCACGAGTATTTTCAGACTGAGGTCGCAGCTCAAGAGGCTGAACTGGTGTGGGACATCAAGCTTCACCTAAACCGTCTCCGAGAAGATGTGGAGACGCTCAACAGCTCAAGGCCCTCGCTCACAGACTCATCAACCTCTCGGGCTGGAAAGCTGCCTGAACTAACACTCCCGACCTTCTCAGGCATTTACACTGACTGGCCTGGCTACAGTGAATTATTCACCTCGCTCATCATTCAAGATAAGCAGCTCGCAGATATTGACAGGCTGCATTATCTACGCTCAAGCCTCCGAGGAGAACCTTCAAGGCAAGTTAACGCTCACCCAATTACTGGCTCATCATTTCAGACATGTTGGGAGTACCTCGAGAGGAAATACAGCAACAAGAGGGTGCTCATCGAGGAACAACTTGTCAAACTGCTCAACCTCACTCCAGTCTCAACGCGCAATGCCTCAACGCTCAACAGCCTTGTGGCATCCATTCACGAGGTGCACAAATCAATCACCGCCTTGGGAGCAGCCGAGGACATGTACAATTGTATCCTCGTTCACCAAGCCACCAACTGTCTCGACAAGACCACTCGTGAAGCTTGGGAAACTTCAGTGGGCTCATCAAGCGACTACCCAAGGTACGAGCAGTTGGCTGCATTCATCGAAGACAAGGCAACAGCCTTGGAAAGGTTGGAAGCCGCAGAACAGCTCAAGACCTCCAAAAACGCTCAATCCAGCTCAACGGCATCCAGTCGCTCGCTCCCACGTAAAGGCTCAGCTCACAGTGCATCACAGCAAAAGGTCTCAGCTCAACGCTCACCGTACGCATACCCGTGCGATCATTGCAAGGAGGATCACTACATAGTGACTTGTGCGAAATTCAGAGCTCTGTCGGTGCCTGACAGACGCTCAGTCATTACACGCAACAAGCTGTGCAGAAACTGCTGTGGCAGACACCGCACAGAAGACTGCAAATCCACTCAACGATGCAAAACTTGTGCTCAGCCGCATCATACCATGTTGCACTTGCCGAAGGCACCGGCTAGTGCAATGCAAGCCGCTCAAACCTCCTCCAAGGCGGAAGAAACACCAACCGACTCAGCTCATTGAGAAGTAGGTGCAGTCGTCGCATCTCAACCGCTCACAACCGCTCACCAACTTCACACCAGCTCAACAGGTCTTCATGCTCAAGCTCACCCAGCAGCAGCTCACTGTTCACGCTCAACCATCACACTGTTGGCGACAGCCAACGCACAGCTCATCTCACCGGTGGCCTCGCTGCCAGTGAGGCTACTCATAGACTCAGGCTCAGAGCTCACCTTCATCAAGGAGGAGCTCATCACTCAACTCAATCTTCAAAGAACCCGCTCATCTATCTCAATTATTGGCATTGGAGGTAACAAAACTACTCACACTCGAGGCGTTGTGTCAATCACTCTACGATCAAGCAACGACTCCTCCACGGTCTACATCCAAGCTCATGTTCTACGAACTCTCACATCAAGTCTACCATCCGTTGAAGCACAACGTCAAGAATGGCCACATCTCACAGGGTTAAGGTTAGCTGATCCAGATTTTCTAAAACCCAGGCCCATTGACATAATCATTGGTGCAGACTCATATGGCAAAATTATAAAACCTAACCTCAAAAAGGGTGACCCTTCAATGCCAATTGCCCAGTTCTCAATCTTTGGGTGGCTCGTTCTTGGGCCAGTCAAAACACCTCAGTCTCAATTCAGCTCGTCGCACACAGCTGCAGTCATGCAGCACAGCGAGAAAACAATACAAGATTTATTGACTAAATTCTGGATTCAAGAAGAGCTCCCGACAGATACGCCCTCAACGCTCACCCCTGAAGAACAAGAATGTGAGGATCACTTTCGGGCGACACACACTCGTGATTCTACAGGAAGGTACATCGTACGCATCCCTCTCAAGTCATCTCGAAGTCTATTGGGCAATTCCTACCAGACAGCCCATGCCTGTCTGAAGCGAACACTCAACAAGCTCAACAAAGATTCTGAATATCGCAATCTCTACCAAGGGTTCATGAAGGAATATGAGGCACTTCATCACATGGTAAGAACACCATCCATCTCACCTAACACTCATTCGATTTTCTATCTTCCACACCACGGAGTGCTCAAGCCAGACAGCCAATCAACAAAGTTGAGGGTCGTCTTCAATGGATCAAGTCCAACTTCATCAGGGCATTCGATCAATGACCTCATGCACACCGGTGCAAACCTCCTGCTCAACATCACTGACGTGCTGTTGTGGATTCGTCAGCACAAATACATCTTCGCCACGGACGTGACAAAGATGTATCGACAAGTCAAGGTGCATGAAGACGATCAAGATCTCCAAAGAGTGTTGTGGATTGATAAAGACTCAAAGGAAGTGCCCTACAAGCTCACCACGGTCACATATGGGACCAAGGCTGCTCCATTCCTCGCTGTCAGGGCGTTACTGCAATTGGCCGAAGATGAAGGCCACCGTTTCCCTCTGGCAGTTCCATCCATCACTCATGCCAGATACGTTGATGACATCTTTGGCGGAGCTGACACAGGTGAGACACTCATCACAATAGCTCAACAACTAACCGACCTGTGCAACGCGGGAGGTTTTCCACTTGCCAAGTGGCATTCCACCTACCCTCCGTTGCTTGAATCAATCGCTATCAACAAGCGAGCTCAAGACTCAATTATCTCACTAGACGACTGCAATACCAAGATTCTCGGTTTACAATGGAATGTTACTGATGATAACTTTTCATTCTCAGCAAGATCAAACTCAAATTCAAGATTCACAAAACGCCTCGTTCTTTCAGAAGTAGCACAAATATTTGATCCACTAGGCTTTCTATCACCTGTCATAATTCGAGCAAAAACTCTTTTGCAAGAGTTGTGGCTGCACAAGCTCAATTGGGACGATCCACTGCCGTCCCAAGTCACATCCAATTGGCTCACCATCAGAGAAGATCTTCAAGGCCTGGCCAGGCTCTCAACTCCAAGGTGGTTCAACACCTTCAGCAGCTCAATAGTGGAACTACACGGATTCTCTGATGCTTCTCAACTTGCCATGGCAGCGGTAATATACCTTACCGTTACATCACCGTCCACTGCTCACAAAGTGTCGACACTAGTGTGCTCCAAGACAAAGGTAGCACCACTCAAAAAGCTCACAATCCCAAGGCTCGAGCTTACTGCAGCATTGATGCTTGCAAAGCTCATGAAATATGTTCAAGCAACTCTTCAACTCAACATTGCTACAATTCATCTGTGGACGGATTCTCAAGTGACACTAACATGGATCAAATCTCACGCATCACGTTGGAAGGATTATGTCAGGAATCGTGTCTCCCAAATTCAAGAGCTCACCCAAGAAGCACATTGGAGGCATGTTCCTGGAAGCTCAAATCCTGCTGACTGCGCATCACGAGGCTTAACAACAGCTCAGCTTGAACATCACCATCTATGGTGGACGGGACCATCATGGATCACACAACCCACTACATCATGGCCATCACAACCAGTACTCAAGGACGAATCCAGTGCACAGGAAGCTCGTCCAGGAATTTCACACCTGCTCAACGTTCATCAAGTGGATTATCACTGGGACCTCATCCACAAATACTCTTCCCTCAACAAACTGATTCGCATCACTTCAATTTGTTACAGATTTGTTTCTAAATTGAGAAAATCACCGCTTTCGTTGCCACTCATTGCATTATCACCGATCGACCTGGAGTGGGCCAGGATCTTCTGGATAAAGGCAACACAAGCAATCTACTTCTCCAGTGAGCTCAAGGTTCTCAGCTCAAATTCAACATTGCCATCATCCCACGTCTTCAACCGACTCACAGCCTTCATCGATGAACAAGGAGTCATTCGAGTTGGAGGCAGACTCAAACTCTCTCACCTGGGTTATGAAAGTAAGCATCCAGCAATTTTACCTCGTCACTCACGTCTGTCTGATTTGGTTATAGACCATGCCCATCGGCTAACGCTTCATGGAGGGACCCAGCTCACCCTCGCTCACATCAGATACAACTATTGGATCATCGGAGGGAGAGCACCAGTAAAATCTCACATCCTGCGGTGTGTTGTGTGCACTCGACAAAGGGGGATCCGTGCCCATCAATTGATGGGCCAACTACCTCTTTCGAGAGTTGCACCCTCACGCCCATTCACGCACACTGGGATCGACTACGCGGGTCCAATTACGCTCAAGACGTGGAGAGGACGAGGTGCAAAGACACAGAAAGGCTGGATTTGTGTCTTTGTATGCTTCACAACCTCAGCTGTTCATCTAGAGGTCGTCACGGACTACTCGACAGACGGCTTCATCGCCACTTACAGAAGATTCACTTCTAGAAGGGGCATTCCACACACGCTCTACTCCGATTGTGGAACTAACTTCATCGGAGCTGACACCATTCTCAAAAGAATGTTCATTCAGGGCTCACAAGATCATCACCAACTCAGTCAGCTGTTTGTCAACGACCACACTGGCTGGTGTTTCAACCCTCCAGCAGCACCACACATGGGAGGCAAATGGGAGTCAGTCGTGAAATCGCTCAAACATCACCTTCGGCGAACTATAAGTGAGACTGTGCTCACCTACGAGGAATTCAGCACACTTCTTACGCAAGTAGAAGCCATGCTTAATTCACGACCGCTCGAGCCGCTCAGTGATGACCCTGATGACATCTCTACGCTCACCCCAGCTCATTTTCTCATTGGTCAACCACTCTCATCTTTACCGGAACCATCAGTCGAACATTCATCAATAGCACCGTCGGCGAGATGGCGACTCATTCAACAACAGACTCAACGCTTCTGGACTCAATGGTCTTCACATTATCTGCAGCGTCAGTTGTCCATCTCCAAGTGGCATCATCCATCAAACGAGATCAAGGTCGGATCTTTGGTGCTCATCACAGATGAGCGATTTCCACCGAGCAAATGGCCACTTGCTCGTGTCATCGCACTTCATCCAGGAAAGGACGGACTCACCCGAGTTGTCACTCTCAGGACTGCCACGACATCATTAGTAAGGCCAATTGCAAAGTTGGCAGTTTTGAATGTTTCAGGTTGATCATCAACATCATCCTACAGCTGTTGATGGCGGGAGAATGTTTGGGAATCAATTAGTTCACCCTAGCGCCGCACCCAAGCCTGGAGCAGCACCTCCTGGGCAGCAGGCGCACGGCTGATCGACGATCGATTTTCGATCGATACTCACCGTCAGGCGTTGAGCCAATCACCGCTCACCACGTCTTCTCGATCAACCAATCAGATTTCCCTACGTCGGTCGATGCTCGAGAATGTTCGAGCATCGACACCAGTAACAGAAATCGGATTGAAATCTCTCTCGCTCTTGTTCTTGTCGAGTAAAGAGAAAGTCGCGTCGCGTGTCGTACCAATTTTCTACTTTAACGATTTGAATATCATTCTCTGTGCTCACCCATTAACTCTAAAATCACCTCAGCTCATCCAGCTCACTCTTTCTCAATCTTATTGTTGATATAAGTCATCATTGTACGTAGTGTGATTATATCGGCGGGCTCACGTGCTCACCACGTGCCGCGTGTCGTGCATCGTGTATCATTTAATTGGAAAGAGGGCTCAAGGCTCATAAAGTGATTATTTACTACTTCACCGCTCAAGTGCGGTACATTTTAATAAACTGACCATCGCGTTTAAACAGACTGCTTACATTTCACCTTTCTCACCGTCCTAACCTCACTTTCCACCAGCGTGCTCAACCACACTAAACAGTTTTCGAAACATGGATTATGTTAGGTTTTTTGATAGAGGAGCTGCATTTGAGTAATTTTAGTTGAAATTAACTTCGAATTTTAGGATTTTTGTACAGATATTTGTCAAATTTTAAAAAATTTTGTTTAAACCTACTTCGATTTTTCTGGATTATGTTAGGTTTTTTTGATAGAGGAGCTGCATTTGAGTAATTTTAGTTGAAATTAACTTCGAATTTTTGGATTTTTGTTCAGATTTTTGTCAAATTTTAAACAATTTTGTTGAAACCAACTTCGATTTTTCTGGATTATGTTAGGTTTTTTTGATAGAGGAACTGCATTTGAGTAATTTTAGTTGAAATTAACAGCGAATTTTGGGATTTTTGTACAGACGTTTGTCAAATTTTAAAACATTTTGTTGAAACCAACTTCGGTTTTTTTGGATTATGTTAGGTTTTTTTGATAGAGGAGCTGCATTTGAGTAATTTTAGTTGAAAATAACTTCGAATTTTTGGATTTTTGTACAGATATTTGTCAAATTTGAAAAAATTTTGTTGAAACCAACTTCGATTTTTCTGGATTATGTTAGGTTTTTTGATAGAGGAGCTGCATTTGAGTAACTTTAGTTGAAATTAACTTCGAATTTTTGGATTTTTGTACAGATTTTTGTCAAATTTTAAAAAATTTTGTTGAAACCTACACCGATTTTTCTGGATTATGTTAGGTTTTTTTGATAGAGGAGCTGCATTTGAGTAATTTTAGTTGAAATTAACTTCGAATTTTTGGATGTTTGTACAGATTTTTGTCAAATTATAAAAAATTTTGTTGAAACCAACTTCGATTTTTCTGGATTATGTTAGGTTTTTTTGATAGAGGAGCTGCATTTGAGTAATTTTAGTTGAAATTAACTTCGAATTTTTTGATTTTTGTACAGATTTTTGTCAAATTTTAAAAAATTTTGTTGAAACCAATTTCGATTTTTCAGGAATATGTTACGTTTTTTTGATAGAGGAGCTGCATTTGAGTAATTCTAGTTGAAATTAACTTCGAATTTTTGGATTTCTGTACAGATTTTTGTCAAATTTTAAAAAATTTTGTTGAAACCAACTTCGATTTTTCTGGATTATGTTAGGTTTTTTGGATAGAGGAGCTGCATTTGAGTAATTTTAGTTGTAATTAACCTCGAATTTTTGGATTTTTGAACAGATTTTTCTCAAATTTGAAAAAAATTGTTGAAGCCTATTTCGATTTTTCTGGATTATGTTAGGTTTTTTTGATAAAGGAGCTGCATTTGAGTAATTTTAGTTGAAATTAAATTCGAATTTTTGGATTTTTGAACAGATTTTTCTCAAATGTTAAAAAATTTTGTTGGAACCAACTTCGATTTTTCTGGATTATGTTAGGATTTTTGGATAGAGGAGCTGCATTTGAGTAATTTTAGTTGAAATTAACGTCGAATTTTTGGATTTTTGAACAGATTTTTCTCAAATTTTAAAAAAATTGTTGAAGCCTATTTCGATTTTTCTGGATTATGTTAGGTTTTTTGATAGAGGAGCTGCATTTGAGTAATTTTAGTTGTAATTAACTTCGAATTTTTGGATTTTTGTACAGATTTTTGTCAAATTTGAAAAAATTTTGTTGAAACCAACTTCGATTTTTCTAGATTATTTTAGGTTTTTTGGATAGAGGAGCTGCATTTGAGTAATTTTAGTTGTAATTAACTTCGAATTTTTGGATTTTTGTACAGATTTTTGTCAAATTTGAAAAAATTTTGTTGAAACCAACTTCGATTTTTCTGGATTATGTTATGTTTTTTGGATAGAGGAGCTGCATTTGAGTAATTTTAGTTGAAATTAAATTCGAATTTTTGGATTTTTGAACAGATTTATGTCAAATTGTAAAAAATTTTGTTGAAACCAACTTCGATTTTTCTGGATTATGTTAGGGTTTTTGGATAGAGGAGCTGCATTGGAGTAATTTTAGTTGTAATTAACTTCGAATTTTTTGATTTTTGTACAGATTTTTGTCAAATTTGAAAAAATTTTGTTGAAACCAACTTCGATTTTTCTGGATTATGTTAGGTTTTTTGATAGAGGAGCTGCATTTGAGTAATTTTAGTTGAAAATAACTTCGAATTTTTGGATTTTTGTTCAGATTTTTGTCAAATTTTAAAAAATTTTGTTGAACCCAACTTCGATTTTTCTGGATTATGTTAGGTTTTTTTTTATAGAGGAGCTGCATTTGAGTAATTTTAGTTGAAAATAACTTCGAATTTTTGGATTTTTGTACAGATTTTTGTAAAATTTTAAAAAATTATGTTGAAACCAATTTCGATTTTTCAGGAATATGTTACGTTTTTTTGATAGAGGAGCTGCATTTGAGTAATTCTAGTTGAAATTAACTTCGAATTTTTGGATTTCTGTACAGATTTTTGTCAAATTTTAAAAAATTTTGTTGAAACCAACTTCGATTTTTCTGGATTATGTTAGGTTTTTTGGATAGAGGAGCTGCATTTGAGTAATTTTAGTTGTAATTAACTTCGAATTTTTGGATTTTTGTACAGATTTTTGTCAAATTTTAAAAAATTTTGTTGTGTCACGTCCCGGGTGAGGTCTTTAGGGCTGTGGCATAGATGGGGTAATACTTGAGGGAACGCAGGCGCGAATGCCAGATTCGTGGCTCTGCGGAAGATAGAAATTCTGGCTCGAATGCAGGATTCGTGCACGGAACGTCTGAGGGTATGCAGGCGCGAATGCCAGATTCGTGGCTCTGCGGAAGATAGAAATTCTGGCTCGAATGCAGGATTCGTGCACGGAACGTCTGAGGGTATGCAGGCGCGAATGCCAGATTCGTGACACTGCGGAAGGTAGGAATTCAGGCACGAATACCAGATTCGTACCACCGAATGTTCTTAGGAATACAGGCGCGAATGCCAGATTCGTGGCACTGCGGAGAGTAGGATTCAGGCACGAATACCAGATTCGTAGCACCGAACGTTCTTAGGAATACAGGCGCGAATGCCAGATTCGTGGCACTGCGGAGAGTAGGATTCAGGCACGAATACCAGATTCGTAGCACCGAACGTTCTTAGGAATACAGGCGCGAATGCCAGATTCGTGGCACTGCGGAGAGCAGGATTTTAGGCGCGAATACCAGATTCGTAGCACTGAACGACCAGGGAATGGTTAGATTGTTATGATTTGGGGTAACACCCGTTAGCACTTTATTTTGGTTTTGCCTAATTGGATTTACTGCTGCATAGGCACAAAAAGTTACTCGTAATATTTCTGAGAAGCACGTTTGGACGTGCAGCTATACACAGGCTATGCAAAGATATGTTTGTAAACACAGTCACTGCTCCCGAGCTCGCGAATCGGAATCAGCTGTTTCACTAACTCGTGTATTTGGATTTTAGATGTTTCGTACCAGTGGTTGAACACAAATAAGTTGAAGCGTGATTTAAAACAAAGCGGTTTATTAACTTTGTTAGAGCGGTTATTATGCGTGGGGTTTTAGCATTCACATATAATATTTATAATATGATTGTAACATTTATATGTATGTATGGACATGAGGTACGATATAAATCATAGAATAATATGTGGTTATAAGACAAATATATATAATCAAAATAAACGTTAACAAGATTATATAAAAGTAATAGTATTAGTAATACAAAATATGTATGATTGCAATAAGCATAGATAAATGAAATAATACGGAAATGTTATTGCAATAAGCATAGATAAATGAAATAATACATAAATGGTATATGGTATGGAGGCGATATGCACAATAATAGATAATAATAAATGCTTACAGTATTTGCCGTAGAGCACTGAATTTACACTTTGTATATTTTTATAAAAGAGATACTTTCACAGTAATTACTGTCGAAGAAGAGCTCTGGCCTCTCGATCCTTCGTATTTATATGATTTACGCGCGGTCCTTGCGGGGGTTGTATGCGGTAAGGACCTTGACACAATTTACGAATTATGCGTAGAAGGACTTCCGGGGTTTTTCTATAATATTCTATTATTAGAATACATTTACGGCACGTACGCCAGGTATTCTTCGCAGTTAGGCTTCTTGGGTTTTTATGAACGGTATTTGGAGATATTCAACTCGTCGAAGGGATTTTGGGTGTTTTATAGGAAAGGGGTTAAAGTGGCTTGGACTCGGAGGGTCTTAGAGAAGGAGTGAGACGTGGTCTCGGTTTAAGAAGATTTTGGGGCGAGGGACTTGTTTCGATTTAGTTTTGAGGAGGGAATTCGTGCCTCGTTGGGCGAATAAGTGAAGGAGGTTTCGTACTGACCATCTCGAGATGGGGACCGCTAAGGTACATCATCGAGGTGATCAGCGATTGGGGAAAAGGGGTAATAATTGAATTTGAGGGACTTTGGTGCAGTGATTCTGAGGTTTACTGGTGTATTATTAAATAGGAACGTGCGAAAAATAGTGGGACGTCAAACCTCCCCCCCTATATGAAGAAATGCGTAGCATTTCTCAACACAGGGTTTGGGTGTTTTGAAATGAGAGAAAATAAAAGATATAGCCTATTTGGCAAAAAAAAATAAAAGAAACAAAATAAAAGTATGTAATAAAAAAAAAAAAAAATAAAACGGTTAGCCTATTTGGCGAGAAAAAAAGAAAATATAAAGATATAATATAAAAATATAAAGATATAAAAGGGGATTATTTATAGGGGACTATTTACAGGACTGGTTAAAGGAGGGATAGGATTAGAAAGGAGGATAGGAGTACTCAAGGTTGGAAAGGAATTCAGAATGGTCCAGGATGTACGTAAGGTCGTAACCTCCTTGATAGAGGTCATTGAACCACCTTAAAAACTCGGGCGTCAGCTCCGCAATGTTAGGTACCCGGTAGCTGACCCCGTGTCCAGGATCTCTACGACACCTGGCCATGGAGGGATTGAGGAAGGGACAGGGAGACTGGGATTTTGAAGGGAATTTTGGAATGGGGAATTTGGCGGAGGGGAGATTACCTCTATGGGAGGGCTGGTATGGGGTCGTGGGGTGACGGCTTCCTGCAGCGAGCGAAGGTCACTCGGCGTCGTGGAGGGGGAGTCATCGATGGTGATGGTTTCAATGCTCGGCGCTGCCTCCCTGATGACAACCGAGGAGGCGACCCTTGGTAGAAAGGGTGAAAGGCTTCTTCCTTCTTTGGCCGCCTCCCGGCGCATCCATCGTAGGTGGGACAGACGCCGGCTGTTCCCTCCCCCTTTTGGCCGAGGCCCTGCTGCGCTGCACTTACCCCAACGATGTGGCATTTTGGTTTCCTAATGGAAGAAATTTATTTAGACATTTGTTAATTTTTTATTGGGTCAGCCGGGATTCTCGGGTAATCGACCAAGACGTGCTTTGTTCGCGTGTATGATTTTCGTTTTCCCTTTCCATGATATTTTTAAGTTCTGTGACGGGATTACCTCTAATATAGTGTGTGGACCAGAATACTGGTCACCAAATTTTCCTTTTCGCGGTTCTATTAGAACGAAGACCGAGTCGCCCGGTCTGAAGGTCTCCGCGTTTATGTGTCTATCGTAATATTTTTTGTAACGTAATTTTGATTGATTTAGCTTTTCTGCTGCAGCGGTTTGCAGCTCTTGCATTCTTATGCTTAACTTCGAGAGGTATTGGTTATAGGTTTCATTCTCAAAATCTTCGGGCACTCTTTTCCTACTGGGTACCCGGGCTATTTTACCGAACACTAATTCATGTGGAGTGTATCCAGTGCCCTCGTGGACGCTGGTATTATAAGAGAACGCGGCCATGTCGGTCCATTCGTCCCAGTCATTGTATTTACTAATAAACATTTTCAAATATTCCGTTAGGACGAGGTGCGATCGCTCTAGAGAGCCGTTAGTCTGTGGGTGAAAAGCTGTGGTTCTAAATTGTTCGATTTTAAATTTTTGCGCTATGGTTTTCATGAATTTACCCGTGAAATTAGCTCCTTGGTCAGTGAGGATGGCTCTGGGAGCTCCGAACTGGCAGATAAATTTTTTTATAAACGCATCTGCAACTTTTACCGATGTCGATTGTTTGAGGGGTTCGCACACGAAGTATTTTGTTAATAAGTCTTGCATGGTTAATATATACGTATGTCCATTTCTTGTGGTAGGTAACGGTCCTACTATATCTAGTGCTAATTTATCAAAGGCGCGCCCAGGCGTGTCGGTAAGGATCATTGGCTGCCTGGTTTTAACACGGACGAGTTTTTTCTTTTGACAGTCCTCGCATCTTCGAATATAATCTTCGACGGCCTTTTTCATTCCTTTCCAGAAATAATAGTGTCGAATACGATTATAAGTTTTAGCTACTCCTTTGTGTCCGGCTAATGCAGACGCATGATTTTCGGTTATAATGCTTTGTCTTTTTGATTCTTCGGGGATCTGAACTATTTGCAAGCATATAGTGACACTAATGTCTTCTTCATTAATGGTTTCGAGGACATCCATTATGATATCTTGCCAATTTAATTGATCAATATTCGTCGTCTTGGCAATACTAAATGAGTATATAATTAATTCGCGTATTACATTCTTAAGGGAAGAAAGAGCTTCGTTCCAATTTGTCGTGGTTAGAGGAGTATTTTGTGTTTCCTTGATAACCAACCCTACGAGAATTTGTCCCTTTTTATATGATACATGAGCCCTGCCTAGAGTGAGTTCGTTCGCTATTATCAATTCTCCTGTTTCTTGTAATTGTCTAGCTCCTTCGTCGCAAGGTTTCCCATCGGCACTTAAAAAGAAGACGAGTGTTTCTTTACGTAGGGACAATGGGTCGCGACTGATTGACGGTACTATTATGATTTCTCGATCTGGATCTGGTTCGTATGCTACATCTTGGGAATCGTCCTGCTCAATTATAGATAAGTCCGAGTCGGTTGTTGACTCGTCTGACATATTCGATTCCACCTCGGAATCGGGGTCTTCCTGTTCCTGTGGTACTGGAGATTGCGGGGGCGAAATAATTTGATAAGGGGTGTCCGCTAATTCTATTTCTTCTTCCTGATCAATTTCTTCTTCGCTACTCATTGGTTCTTGTGGGGCTAATGAGATTTTATCCGGCGGCGCTATTATAGGTGTTGGGGTTTTGCGTACTTTTCTGTGCGGCTGAATCCTCTTAGGTTCCGTTCTTAGGCGGGCTTTACTTGTGGATGCTGAAGCAGAGGTGTTTGATTTGGAACCCCGTGGTCTTCCAGGGCCTCGTTTAGGTGGGGCTTCAGTTTCTTTAGTGGTACGCGGTTTCTTGGGATTTTGAGTGGGCCAGTCCACCCAGTCCTCGTCATCTTCTTCTCGTGGCCGTATTGGACATGTCTCCACTGTAGGGGGATTACGAGATAGAGCGTCGGCAAGTTTGTTGCTTTTTCCTGGTTGGTATCGAATTTCGTATTCATACTCAGCTAATTTTAGTCGCCACCTGACGAGGCGCGAGGTTGGGTCCTTTACGTTATGCAACCATATTAAGGGTTGGTGGTTGGTAAATAAAATGAACTTCCTTCCATATAAGTAAGGTCGGAAGTGTTTTGTACAGTACACTATGGCTAAAAGTTCTTTTTCTATGATCGCGTAATTCGTTTCTGCTTTATTTAAGAGACGCGAAGCGTAAGCGATCGGTAATTCTTTTCCGTCAATAGCCTGACTCAATATTCCTCCTATAGCGTAGTCAGAAGCATCTGTAGTGACGTGGAATTCTAGTTCAAAATTTGGGTATTGCAGGATTGGTTCCTTTTGCAATGCCGATCTTAATTGGTCGAACGCGTTCTGTTGGGACGATCCCCAGTCAAAAGATACGTCCTTTTTTAATAGGGAGGTTAAAGGACGAGCTGTTTTAGAAAACTCTGGAATAAACCTCCTGTAGTAGCCGGTCAGACCGAGGAACTCTTTAATTCCCTTTGGTGTACGAGGCGCAGGGTAGTTTTGAACGGCTTGGATTTTGTTTTGGTCCGGTTTTACCCCTTCCTCGGTAATTACATGTCCCAGGTAAGCGACTTCCTTACGTAGGAATTTACATTTCGTAGGTTGTAACTTTAAGTTTGCTTCACGTAAACGGTTAGCTAGTTTTTTTAATTTAATTAAGTGCTCTGTTAGTGAACTTGCGTAAAGGACGATATCGTCTAAATATACGAACATTTCCGTGCCTTGGAGTCCAGTAAGGGTATGGTCCATTAGACGTTGGAAGGTAGCTGGTGCGTTACAAAGTCCGAATGGCATCCTTTTGAATTCGTAGTGTCCATATGGTGTTGAAAAAGCTGTTTTATATGCACCTTCAGGTTTCATGGGTATTTGGTGAAATCCTGAAGCTAAATCGAACACGGAAAAGTACTTGGCCCCTCCCAATTGGTCCAATATTTCGTTGATATTAGGAATTGGGTAAGCATCAGGAACAGTCTTTTTGTTCAGATCTCTAAAATCGATCACTACCCGCCACAGGGGTTCCCCATCGGGTCCAGGCTTTTTGGACACAATCCAGACGGGTGAATTGTACGGTGATAATGATGGTTTTATTATTTCTTGGTCTAGTAATTTTTGTATTTGTTTATTAATTTCCTTCTTGTGTATTGGAGGGAAGCGGTATTGTTTGGTATTGATAGGCGCCGGGTCCGTTGTCTGGATTCCATGCTGGATAGCGTTCGTATGACCCAACTTCTCATCTGGTAGATGGAAAAGATCATGGTACTTATTCAAAATTCCTTGGACATGAAGTTTTTCCTCCGGATTCATGTGTTCCGTCGAAATTAAGTCGAGCACTTTTTCCATTCTTGTTGCTGGTTTTTCAGAATTCATTGATAATTCCGCACCCCACGCAATATTAAGAGACTGAGGGACATTTGGGTAAAGGGTTGATTTTGCATAATGCACAGGGGACGAGAATGAGTGCACTTTATCGGGTGCCTCTATTTGGTGGATCAACGGATCCTGGGGTAAAGGGGATTTGTTTGAATCTAGGGTGGGGATAGGATTGACGCATTTTGACGTCATAGTCTCTTTTTGTCGTCTTTGTTTGGGTTCTGGAATCACAATTTCGAATTCTTCCAATTCAACAGTGGGTATTGTGATCGTTGTGTCCATTTCGTTAGAATTTATTATTTGTAAGTAAGCTTTGCCGTCCTGGTTACGGACAAGAGCGTTACCAGCATGAATCCCAGCGCCTAAGTCTAACCGGGGTAAATATCCTTCCTTTATATTTGAATTTGATACGTTTACGAAGGAAACGGTTTTTGACCTAGCGGGTAGCACGATTTGAGCTTTGTTTACAAACGGAATGGAATTTCCATCGAATTCCAATTGCTTCTTTGAATAATGTATCGACGCATTTTGTTTTATGAAAAATTCCGTTCCTAGTATGCCGTGTGGTTTTATAGGGAAATCGTTTTCTACTATGTGGAACGTCACGTCGTTGCCCAATAGAGTTATTTTTATTGTCCCAATGGTGGAGACGAGGTCCTTTGCGATACCTTTAAGTTGTAAATTTTTTTTTGTGTCTATATTCTGAGATTGTTTTACGGCGTGAATTTTCAATATGTTCACTTCGGAACCAGTATCGATCATTAATTCCGGAGTTATTTCGAAGTCCGGGGACTGGATTATTACGGATGGGGCTTCGTCAACGTTATTCAACCATGCGGTGGCGGTCCTTGTTTTGGTATTCCCGGTTTCGTTTGTATTATTATTGGATGCGCTTCCGTTTAGCCCGTTCCACGGTACGCATCCATGGTTGACCGTAGGGGCAGAGCGTTTCCCGAATCTCGTTCCTGGAAGGTTCCTGGGTTTCTTTCATTTTGATTAAATATGCGTTTCCTGCATTCTGAGATTAAGTGTCCGGGCTTTTTGCAATAAGCGCAGATGCGCAATTCCGTAGGTCTTGAGGGAGGTGGTCGGTTTTTGTCCCAGTAAGGGAGCAAAGGGTTAGGGGCCTGATTACTATATCCCGCAACTCGGTTTTGGGGATATCGTTCGGACGGTTGGGAGGCAATTTTCTGGTTGCTTCTGCAGGATAACGCGTCGTGTCCTGTCTTATTACAAAGTTGGCATATTATTTTAGGAGCTTTTTGCTCGGAAAATCTTTGTCGATCTCTATCAATTTTCTTGTCCGCCAGTACAGCTAATTCGAAAGCTTCATCGAGCGTTTCGAAATTATGTTGGAATAATCTTGTTCGTATATGGGGAGGAAGTCCATCCACAAATGAATCCAACGTCAAACGATCTAGATCCTCGGGGTGATTCCGTGAAAAATCACGATAATAATCCCTGCCTTCTTCCAAAATAGCGAATCGGAGATCCTTAACGCGCGAAATATATTCCAATATGTGTTCGTTATTTCCTTTAATTATATTTGCCAGTTCTCCACGATAGTGATCTGATGTTTTCAAGGGGGAGAATGTACGTTTCAGTTGTTTTATTAAATCGTTTACAGAGTCAAAAACCCTATCCTCAACGGCCAAGCAGGCGTGGTCTTGCAGTTTATTGCGCAACAACCTCGCCAGCTGGGGTTCAGCCTGCGGGGGAACCAGTGCTTTAGCCCTATTGCAAGCTCTCGCGAATTGCTCCACTGGTATATTATGTCCATTAAAACTAGGGACGGTTTCTATAGCGTCCTTTAACGTGATCTGGGGTATTGGATCCTGGTCCGGACTTTTGTTTTGATTCGATACTTCAGGAACATTATTATAATTGAATGGTTCCGGAGGTTTATTACGATTCAATACCTCTGGAGTTTTGTTATAGTTTAATAAAGGTTTTCTATCGAAACGGGAAGAACCCGGCGTGGCAAAATTATTTACTTCTGGCGGGGGTGCAAGAAGTTTTTCCATCATCCTTTCGATATATTGTATTTTATTAGAAAGACCTTCAAACGTGGGGTCTGGCGATCCCGTGCCTACGCCCGAATGCGTTTTAGTTTCTGGGTTTTTCGCAAATCTCGTGTGCAAATTGTCAATCTCGGCTCGTTTCTCACGCAATAATTGCAACCGTTCCTTTATTTCGGCGGTCTCGATTTCTATAGCGCTATTGAAAGGCCGCGCGTCTTGGTCGATTATGAGGGGGTCTTCAATATCGTTGTATTCAGACATTTTTAACTCAGTAAATTTTATTATTTTAGGGTGACTTAGAAGTTTCCCTATATTAGGCGTGCGGTAGCAGCTATTCAAAATCTATGGTATTCTCTACCCGGGTAGTTATTATCGAATCTAGTATGGTTTTTCTGTATTCGACTGTAGTGCTCTGTGCATACGGCACT
This sequence comes from Andrena trimmerana, assembly GCA_951215215.1. Classification (NCBI taxonomy): domain Eukaryota; kingdom Metazoa; phylum Arthropoda; class Insecta; order Hymenoptera; family Andrenidae; genus Andrena; species Andrena trimmerana. Next base: position 15,927,776 of record OX578063.1, on the reverse strand, counting down.
TAATTTGAACAAGAGGTTCTTGCAACGAGGGCATTCAGGGAATATATCGTTAGGTTGGTGGTAGTGTACCTGATATATCTCATCTACTTCCACCGGGTTTGAATTAAAACAATTTAGGCAAATTTTTACCCCTTCCGTGGTCGTTGCTACGCCCCCCGAAACACAGATTAATGCACTTGAATCTGACAAAACGCTTTGCAGCCTGCGGCTTGGGTAATATAATGTGTTTTGACTTTGACGCGAATCGCGCATGTTGGGTATCAATATATTATGTCGTGGCAGGCAGTCTGTTTAGATTTCGTAAGTTTTATTTCCTAAATAATTCAGGGTCTGCTTGAAAGAAAGTGCCACCGTGTGCACACGGCACAATTGGTTGCGGGACGCGTTTGTAATAAAATTGTATTGCAACGAGGGCAATTACGGAATGTATAAGGCGTATGTAAGAAATGAATTTGAAACGTTTTCACCGTATTTGTTGGATCAAGTTGGGAGCAATTTAAGCAAATTTCTTCGTCGTCGTTATTTGCCACAATGGTCCCGGAAACACAGACCATCCACTGTATCGATTCCGTCTGCCTTTGTAATTGGCGACTCTGGTAGGCTGGTTTCCATGGACTAACGTATTCTGTGTACATGCTAAATAGGCAATTGTGGGTACCGTATGTTAGGGAATTTATTCCAATCGACAGTTGACGGATCCCACCGCTGTCACCAAAAATTATGTCACGTCCCGGGTGAGGTCTTTAGGGCTGTGGCATAGATGGGGTAATACTTGAGGGAACGCAGGCGCGAATGCCAGATTCGTGGCTCTGCGGAAGATAGAAATTCTGGCTCGAATGCAGGATTCGTGCACGGAACGTCTGAGGGTATGCAGGCGCGAATGCCAGATTCGTGGCTCTGCGGAAGATAGAAATTCTGGCTCGAATGCAGGATTCGTGCACGGAACGTCTGAGGGTATGCAGGCGCGAATGCCAGATTCGTGACACTGCGGAAGGTAGGAATTCAGGCACGAATACCAGATTCGTACCACCGAATGTTCTTAGGAATACAGGCGCGAATGCCAGATTCGTGGCACTGCGGAGAGTAGGATTCAGGCACGAATACCAGATTCGTAGCACCGAACGTTCTTAGGAATACAGGCGCGAATGCCAGATTCGTGGCACTGCGGAGAGTAGGATTCAGGCACGAATACCAGATTCGTAGCACCGAACGTTCTTAGGAATACAGGCGCGAATGCCAGATTCGTGGCACTGCGGAGAGCAGGATTTTAGGCGCGAATACCAGATTCGTAGCACTGAACGACCAGGGAATGGTTAGATTGTTATGATTTGGGGTAACACCCGTTAGCACTTTATTTTGGTTTTGCCTAATTGGATTTACTGCTGCATAGGCACAAAAAGTTACTCGTAATATTTCTGAGAAGCACGTTTGGACGTGCAGCTATACACAGGCTATGCAAAGATATGTTTGTAAACACAGTCACTGCTCCCGAGCTCGCGAATCGGAATCAGCTGTTTCACTAACTCGTGTATTTGGATTTTAGATGTTTCGTACCAGTGGTTGAACACAAATAAGTTGAAGCGTGATTTAAAACAAAGCGGTTTATTAACTTTGTTAGAGCGGTTATTATGCGTGGGGTTTTAGCATTCACATATAATATTTATAATATGATTGTAACATTTATATGTATGTATGGACATGAGGTACGATATAAATCATAGAATAATATGTGGTTATAAGACAAATATATATAATCAAAATAAACGTTAACAAGATTATATAAAAGTAATAGTATTAGTAATACAAAATATGTATGATTGCAATAAGCATAGATAAATGAAATAATACGGAAATGTTATTGCAATAAGCATAGATAAATGAAATAATACATAAATGGTATATGGTATGGAGGCGATATGCACAATAATAGATAATAATAAATGCTTACAGTATTTGCCGTAGAGCACTGAATTTACACTTTGTATATTTTTATAAAAGAGATACTTTCACAGTAATTACTGTCGAAGAAGAGCTCTGGCCTCTCGATCCTTCGTATTTATATGATTTACGCGCGGTCCTTGCGGGGGTTGTATGCGGTAAGGACCTTGACACAATTTACGAATTATGCGTAGAAGGACTTCCGGGGTTTTTCTATAATATTCTATTATTAGAATACATTTACGGCACGTACGCCAGGTATTCTTCGCAGTTAGGCTTCTTGGGTTTTTATGAACGGTATTTGGAGATATTCAACTCGTCGAAGGGATTTTGGGTGTTTTATTGGAAAGGGGTTAAAGTGGCTTGGACTCGGAGGGTCTTAGAGAAGGAGTGAGACGTGGTCTCGGTTTAAGAAGATTTTGGGGCGAGGGACTTGTTTCGATTTAGTTTTGAGGAGGGAATTCGTGCCTCGTTGGGCGAATAAGTGAAGGAGGTTTCGTACTGACCATCTCGAGATGGGGACCGCTAAGGTACATCATCGAGGTGATCAGCGATTGGGGAAAAGGGGTAATAATTGAATTTGAGGGACTTTGGTGCAGTGATTCTGAGGTTTACTGGTGTATTATTAAATAGGAACGTGCGAAAAATAGTGGGACGTCACAGTTGAAAGCAACTTCGATTTTTCTGGATTATGTTAGGTTTTTTGATAGAGGAGCTGCATTTGAGTAATTTTAGTTGCAATTAACTTCGAATTTTTGGATTTTTGTACAGATTTTTGTCAAATTTGAAAAAATTTTGTTGAAACCAACTTCGATTTTTCTGGATTATTTTAGGTTTTTTTGCTAGAGGAGCTGCATTTGAGTAATTTTAGTTGAAATTAACTTCGAATTTTTGGATTTTTGTCAAATTTTAAAAAAATTTGTTGAAACCAATTTCGATTTTTCAGGAATATGTTACGTTTTTTTGATAGAGGAGCTGCATTTGAGTAATTCTAGTTGAAATTAACTTCGAATTTTTGGATTTCTGTACAGATTTTTATCAAATTTTAAAAAATTTTGTTGAAACCAACTTCGATTTTTCTGGATTATGTTAGGTTTTTTGGATAGAGAAGCTGCATTTGAGTAATTTTAGTTGTAATTAACGTCGAATTTTTGGATTTTTGAACAGATTTTTCTCAAATTTTAAAAAAATTGTTGAAGCCTATTTCGATTTTTCTGGATTATGTTAGGTTTTTTTGATAAAGGAGCTGCATTTGAGTAATTTTAGTTGAAATTAACTTCGAATTTTTGGATTTTTGTACAGATTTTTGTCAAATTTTAAAAAATTTTGTTGAAAGCAACTTCGATTTTTCTGGATTATGTTAGGTTTTTTGATAGAGGAGCTGCATTTGAGTAATTTTAGTTGAAATTAAATTCGAATTTTTGGATTTTTGAACAGATTTTTCTCAAATGTTAAAAAATTTTGTTGGAAGCAACTTCGATTTTTCTGGATTATGTTAGGTTTTTTGGATAGAGGAGCTGCATTTGAGTAATTTTAGTTGAAATTAACGTCGAATTTTTGGATTTTTGAACAGATTTTTCTCAAATTTTAAAAAAATTGTTGAAGCCTATTTCGATTTTTCTGGATTATGTTAGGTTTTTTTGATAAAGGAGCTGCATTTGAGTAATTTTAGTTGAAATTAACATCGAATTTTTGGATTTTTGTACAGATTTTTGTCAAATTTTAAAAAATTTTGTTGAACCCAACTTCGATTTTTCTGGATTATGTTAGGTTTTTTTGATAGAGGAGCTGCATTTGAGTAATTTTAGTTGAAAATAACTTCGAATTTTTGGATTTTTGTACAGATTTTTGTCAAATTTTAAAAAATTTTGTTGAAACCAATTTCGATTTTTCAGGAATATGTTACGTTTTTTTGATAGAGAAGCTGCATTTGAGTAATTTTAGTTGTAATTAACGTCGAATTTTTGGATTTTTGAACAGATTTTTCTCAAATTTTAAAAAAATTGTTGAAGCCTATTTCGATTTTTCTGGATTATGTTAGGTTTTTTTGATAAAGGAGCTGCATTTGAGTAATTTTAGTTGAAATTAACTTCGAATTTTTGGATTTTTGTACAGATTTTTGTCAAATTTTAAAAAATTTTGTTGAAAGCAACTTCGATTTTTCTGGATTATGTTAGGTTTTTTGATAGAGGAGCTGCATTTGAGTAATTTTAGTTGAAATTAAATTCGAATTTTTGGATTTTTGAACAGATTTTTCTCAAATGTTAAAAAATTTTGTTGAAACCAACTTCGATTTTTCTGGATTATGTTATGTTTTTTGGATTGTTGTGGTAAAATGAATGCACTATGTGAGATTCTCATGGATTTAATATAAAGGTATGAATGTATAAAATAATAACATAAGACGTTTTGCACCTTTGGCCACACTACTATATCCTCTCTCACTTTCCATCGAGATCCGTCTAACCCTCTTCCCTAGGTATTTCTCAGCCGCCGTACATCCCACGCGCATGCGCAACCACACGCTTATGCTCACAAACCCCCCTTTGGTTGCGTTTGCACCAATATCTCTACCTTACATTAGTCGCTATCTTATGAGCTATTACCCTTAGTATAATAATTGCCCACCCCCGAACTTTTACATTTTCCCTTAATGGCTAATATTAAGTCTATATAAACAATTTTTTATTTTGTCGCGTGTTAACGGCTTGGTTAATATGTCTGCATCTAACGCGTCGGATTTTACATGGTTTAAGATTATTCTATGTGATCTTACTTCATCCTTAATAAAATAATATTTTCTATTTATGTGCTTCGTTCGGTTCGTTACCCTGTCCTTATTCACCCAGTCCATTGCCGCCTTACTATCTGTGTTTAGTACGATCGGTTGGTCCTTACGGTCTGGTTCGAGGCTCCCTAGAATTCCCTTTATCCATAGGCTCTCCTGTACTCCCTCATTTATTGCTATAAGCTCAGATTCACAAGTCGACAGGGCAACCAATCCTTGCTTTCTGCTGCTCCAACCTACTACGTTCTCTCCTATCTTGGCTAAGTAACCTCCGAACGATTTCGCATCTCTGGTAGTACACCAGCTCGCATCTGTACCTATGGAAACTCTACTAGAGCTGCCTCCATACACCAGTTTATAATCTCTGGTGCCTTTTAGATATCTGAAAACTCGTTTAAGCACCGTTACGTGAACCTGTTTTGGATCTTTCGAATATTGGGAGAGTCTACTCACGCTAAATGCTATGTCTATTCTAGTGCCGGTAGCCAGGTACATGATTGATCCCAGCATCTCCTGGTACAGCTCTTTATCTCCCAGTGACGACTCCTCATCGGCATCTAGGTCCTGTTGGGGGTCCATCGGGGTGTGCGTCTCCTTACAGTCGTGGAGGTTAAATTTATGCAATATGCTATCTACATACTCCGCTTGTGTCAATTCTATTTTCCCATCTCGCCTAGTGACTCGTATGTTTAGAAATTTCAACTCTTGGGATTCTGTCAATTCGAAATGTTTTTTCACGCCATCCATGGTTTCAGTTATCATACGCACGTCGGATCCTACAACCAGAATGTCATCAACATACAACCCTAACCACAATTTTTTGTTTCCCTTCTTCATTGTATATAGGCAGGGGTCTTCGGGTACCCTGCTCATCCCTATTGATTCTAAGACCTCGTTGATCTTCGCATTCCAATCGTGTCCCGCCTGTGGTAGTCCATATATGCTCCTTTTTAATTTGCATACTTTATTTTTGTCTTTCACAAAGCCTTCGGGCTGTTCCATGTATACCGTTTCCTTCAACGTTCCATATAAGTAAGCTGACTTCACATCATATTGTTTTATCTCCATCTTGTGAATACTCGCGAGTGCCAGCATAATTCTCGCCGTTTCCAGTTTTAATACGGGGGCAAATGATTCCTCGTAGTGGAACCCTTTCCACTGGTTACATCCTACTGCAACTAGCCGAGCCTTGTATTTCGGCGAGTTCTGTCCGTTCAATGTCTTCAGGTTATAGACCCATTTACTTTTCAGAGTTTTCATGCCCTCTTCTCTAGGGACCAAGTCCCATACCTCTCGGTCCTTCATTGTCTGAATCTCCGCCTCCATTGCTTTGGCCCATTCGTCCGAGGCACTCGAAGCCAACGCTTTCCTGAAGGTCTGTGGTATACCTCGGCCCGTTGTTATATAATTTGTCTGTTCCTGTCTTTCTTTGATCCTCTCTGATCGACGCGCCCCTTGTTCTTGAAGCTGTCTCTCTCTTTCTTCTAATGCCTTTCGTTTCTCTTCTCCTATTTGTTTCAATGTCTTTCCTTGTTTTCGTCCACTCCTCTTACTTGGTGTGCCCAAATCTACGTCCGTTCCCCGGATTCCATCTTCATTGTTATTGTTGCAATCCCGTGTCTCTAAGTTTTCCTCCTCTTCTCGTTCTAGTTCAAGGTCTTCCAGTCGGTATTTTATTCCTTCCAAATTTCGTTTTTCTTCTAATTTCTCGTGAATCAGTATCGATCCCTTCTCTTCTTCGTTGAATTTTGCGGTCCTGGTCGCGTATATTTTGCATTTGGTGGGATTGTATATCCTGTATCCTCTAGTTTCACGAGAATACCCCACGAATATTCCCTTTTCGGCCTTTGGCTTGAGTTTGTCTCTATTGACCTTGGGTACATAATAATAGGCCATACATCCAAAAGCTTTTAGGTATGATATCGTTGGTTTTCTTCCGTTCCATCTTTCCTGCGGTGTTTTCATATCTATCGGTTTGGCTACCGTTAGATTCTTTACGTATGTAGCCGTCATGATGGCTTCTCCCCAAAATTCTGCGGGTAGGTTTGCATCTATTAGTAGCGTTCGCGTCTTGTCCAAAATGGTCCGGTTGACTCGGTCTGCCACGCCATTACTCTGGGGGTTGTGGGCCACTGTCCTCTGGTGATTAATACCACATACCTTGAATAACTCTTCAAATTTCTTGTTTACAAATTCTCTGCCATTGTCTGACCGAACATTCCTTATTTTCTTTCGAAGCAAATTTTCGCTTTTATTCTTATATTCAAGGAAACAATTGTAGGTTTCCTCCTTCGTTTTCATTAAGTATATTGTAGTATATCTACTGTATTCATCTATAATTACATATACGTACCTATTCCCATTCAGCGATTCGACGGGCATTGGTCCACAGACATCCATGTGGATGAGTTCCAGGGGTTCCTCGGCCAAGATATCGTTAACTCTCTTATGTGGTACTTGGGTCAATTTGCCCATCACACATGGTTCACAAATGCCAAGTTTCTCCTGTTTATAGGACAAATCTCTGACAGCCCCTGTATTTCTCATTTCGTCCACATAATTTTCACATGCATGGCCCAATCTCCTATGCCATAGCATCTTGTCGGACTTTTGGGATGTGCTTGGTAATTGATTTTCCTCCGATGTATCTTCTCTTATGTTGAGTGCGACAGTTGCGTTTCTATCCGGTGCACCAGTTTTGACAACATATATCCCATTCTCCTCGCGTGCCTCCGCTATTATTTCGTTGTGCCTTCCAATTACTTTAGCACCATGGTTTTCAAATACAATTTTATGCCCATTTTTGCATAATTGGCTTACTGAAAGCAGGTTCCCTCTTAATCCTGGAATGTATAGTACGTCCTTGATTAGTAGGTTAACCTCTCCATCGTTGGTGTCAGTGGAAACCTCAATATTTCCCCTCGCTCTCGACATTAGCGCTCGTGCGTCCTCAGCCAGATTCACTTTTGTTTGAAATGGTCTAGTCTCCCTCATTCTCTCGATGTCAGGAGACATATGTGTCGACGAGCCCGAATCCAATGTCCATATCTCGGAGCCATGGGGTTGTTTATTTTCTCTATGCGTTTGTTTCTCTACATTATAGGAGTGTTCCTCCTTCTCTTCTGTGGCTAGTCCTGTGTATTCCCGTCTACTTTTGTTGCTTCTGTCCTTACTGGCTTCACCGCTTTTATTTGTGTAGTTACGACCTCTCGTAGGTTTCTTGTCGTCCCTGTCCTTACGATGATAACAGTCTATCGCTCTATGATTTTTCTTACCGCAAATAAAGCACCCTGAATATTTTGTTTGGTTCCGTTGGTTACTACGATACGCCTTGTAAGCTTTTTCATCTTTGGGATCGCTTTGTGACCCATGCTCTTTGCTGGATGTCTCTTGGTTGATTCGACGCTCTTCCTCTTCCAATACCTGTTGGACGTCTTCTAAATTTAATAATCTTTGGGCCCTCAATACGACCGCTACCTTTTCAAATCTTGAGTGCACTCCACGCACGACGTGATATGACAGTTCCCTGTCCTCAAATGGATGGCCTATACTGGCGCTACGCGAGGCAATACTTTTGGCTCTAATTATGTATTCAACCACCGATTCATTTTTCTGCATGGTAATATTCTTTAATTCGAGAGCTATATCTATTCGCCGGTCTTCGGCCTTACCTGCGTGGGTGCGTTTGAGTACCTCCCAAACCGTCTTCGCTTTATTTTCCGTCAGGAATTGTCCTGCTTGTGCGTCCGATAGTGTTGTGACCAGGATCCCGAATGCTTCGTCGTTTTTCGTCTCCCATTTCAATCTTTTCTTCCCGGCTTCTGATTCTGGGTTTGGGCCTCTTAGTGGTTCCTCGCCCTCGATAACCTCTGCGAACAGTTTCCTCGCGCGAAGCACTGCGCTTACTTTCAAAGCCCACACATAGTAATTTTTATCATTCAGCGGTTCTATTTTACTGAATGGTATTGCCGTACCTTCCGACATATTTGCCTCTACGTGCCTCCCGGCGCCACGTGGTTTTCACGCCTAACCTCACTTTTCCTTTTCTCAAAGGTCTCTATATTATTCACTCTTCCCATTCAACCACGCTCTGCTACCAAATTGTTGTGGTAAAATGAATGCACTATGTGAGATTCTCATGGATTTAATATAAAGGTATGAATGTATAAAATAATAACATAAGACGTTTTGCACCTTTGGCCACACTACTATATCCTCTCTCACTTTCCATCGAGATCCGTCTAACCCTCTTCCCTAGGTATTTTTCAGCCGCCGTACATCCCACGCGCATGCGCAACCACACGCTTATGCTCACATGGATAGAGGAGCTGCATTTGAGTAATTTTAGTTGTAATTAACTTCGAATTTTTGGATTTTTGTACAGATTTTTGTCAAATTTTAAAAAATTTTGTTGAAACCAACTTCGATTTTTCTGGATTATGATAGGTTTTTTTGATAGAGGAGCTGCATTTGAGTAATTCTAGTTGAAATTAACTTCGATTTTTTGGATTTTTGTACAGATTTTTGTCAAATTTTAAAAAATTTTGTTGAAACCAACTTCGATTTTTCTGGATTGTTTTAGGTTTTTTGGATAGAGGAGCTGCACTTGAGTAATTTTAGTTGTAATTAACTTCGAATTTTTGGATTTTTGTACAGATTTTTGTCAAATTTTAAAAAATTTTGTTGAACCCAACTTCGATTTTTCTGGATTATGTTAGGTTTTTTTGATAGTGGAGCTGCATTTGAGTAATTTTAGTTGAAAATAAATTCGAATTTTTGGATTTTTGTACAGATTTTTGTCAAATTTTAAAAAATTTTGTTGAAACCAACTTCGATTATTCTGGATTACGTTAGGTTTTTTTGGTAGCGGAGCTGCATTTGAGTAATTTTAGTTGAAATTAACGTTGAATTTTTTGATTTTTGAACAGATTTTTCTCAAATTTTAAAAAATTTTGTTTGGGAATCAATTAGTTCACCCTAGCGCCGCACCCAAGCCTGGCGCAGCACCTCCTGGGCAGCAGGCGCACGGCTGATCGACGATCGATCTTCGATCGATACTTACCGTCAGGCATTCAGCCAATCTCAGCTCACCACGTCTTCTCGTTCAGCCAATCTCAGCTCACCACGTCTTCCCAATCAGCCAATCAGATTTCCCCGGAGTCGACGCCGGTAACGGAAGTCTGATTGGAATCTCACTCTTTGTTCACACTGTGTAAAGTATAGACGTGCTTGACAATTCTTTCTTTAACATTGTGGATATTTCATAGCTCAGCTCATTATCTTTTTTGTGCTCATAATAGCTCATTTTCTGTGCTCAGGGGTGTCTAATCCACAGCCATTTTCATTATACAAGGTTGAAATCGTGAAATCGGCGGGCTCACGTGCTCATCCAGTATAGCGTGTCGCGCATTGTGCAATAGTGTTGTTAAAGAGGGCTCATCAGTGTACAAACATTTCTTCACCGCTCAAGTGCGGTCTATTTTAATTATACTGACAATCTCATTTTAACAGACTCTTTACATTTCACCTTTCTCACCGTCCTAACCTCACTTCCACCAGCGTGCTCACCACAACAAACAGTTTTCGAAACATTTGGTCCTTCGAGCCGGATAGTGCGGTGAAAGGTGAAGTGAAGTGTTCTTGCTCACCAGTGCTCAAGCTCACCAGTACTCAACAATGGAAAACCAGGAATCAACCAAACTCATCGTTGATCCTCCAAAGGAATCCACATCATCAACACTCACGGTTCCCAAAGAGGGCTCACTGGTTGAAAAAAAGGAGAAATCACGCTCAAGAAGCTCATCCCCTGTCACTCTCCCAACTCAGCTCATTTTAAAATTAAAATCACAGATGGGTCGTGTGAAAGTACTCAAGACAATGCGATCCAAGCTCCCCATTCACGCTCACTCAACCTCAGTCGAGGAGTTGGAATTCACATTGGCGCAGGTCGAGGAGCTGCATCAAAAGTTCTACACGGAGCACGAGTACTTTGAGTCAGCGTGGCCTGCAAGATGCGTCGACCACGATTATTTTGAGTCTGAGGTCGCAGCTCAAGAGGCTGAACTGGTTTGGGACATTAAGCTTCGCGTAAACCGTCTCCGAGAAGATGTGGAGATGCTCAACAGCTCAAGGCCATCGCTCAAAGGCTCATCATCCTCTCGGGCTGGAAAGTTGCCTGAATTGACACTTCCTACCTTTTCAGGCATCTACACTGAATGGCCCGGTTTCAGTGAGCTGTTCAGCTCACTTATCATTAAGGACACCCAGCTCGCAGAGATAGACAAACTCCACTATCTACGCTCAAGCCTCAGTGGAGAACCGTCTAGGCAGGTCAATGCTCATCCATTAACTGGCTCGTCGTTTCAAACATGTTGGGAGTACCTTGAGAGAAGGTACAGCAACAAGAGGGTGCTCATCGAAGAGCAGCTTGTCAAGCTGCTCAATCTCACTCCGGTGTCCACACGCAGTGCCGCCACGCTCAATAGCCTCGTGGCATCGATCCACGAGGTGCACAAATCCATCACTGCCTTGGGAGCAGCGGAGGATATGTACAACTGCATCCTCGTTCATCAAGCCACCAACTGTCTCGACAAGACGACTCGAGAAGCTTGGGAAACGTCGGTGGGCTCATCCAACGACTACCCGAGGTACGAGCAGTTGGCTGCCTTCATCGAAGACAAGGCAACAGCCTTGGAAAGGTTAGAAGCCGCTGAACACCTCAAGACCTCCAAAGGCGCTCAACCCAGCTCAACATCGACCAGTCGCTCACTCCCACGCAAAGGCTCAGCTCACAGTGCATCACAGCAAAAAGTATCAGCTCAACGCTCACCGTACGCATACCCTTGCGATCATTGCAAGGAGGATCACTACATACTGACCTGTGCGAAATTCAGAGCTCTGTCGGTGCCTGACAGACGCTCAGTCATTACACGCAATAAGCTGTGCAGAAACTGCTGTGGCAGACACCGCACAGAAGACTGCAAATCCACTCAACGATGCAAAACTTGTGCTCAGCCGCATCATACCATGTTGCACTTGCCGAAGGCACCGGCTAGTGCAATGCAAGCCGCTCAAACCTCCTCCAAGGCGGAAGAAACACCAACCGATCAAGCTCATTGAGAAGTAGGTGCAGTCGTCGCATCTCAACCGCTCACAACCGCTCACCAACTTCACACCAGCTCAACAGGTCTTCATGCTCAAGCTCACCCAGCAGCAGCTCACTGTTCACGCTCAACCATCACACTGTTGGCGACAGCCAACGCTCAGCTCATCTCACCAGTGACCTCATTTCCAGTCAGACTGCTCAGTGATACAGGCTCAGAGCTAACCTTCATAAGGGAGGAGCTCATCACTCAACTCAAGCTGCAACGAATCCAATCCACGGTATCCATCTTTGGCATTGGGGGCAACAAAGCTACTCAAACTAGGGGAGTTGTGTCAGTCACGCTCCGCTCAAACTACAGCCCTGCAACTGTATTCATTCAAGCTCACGTACTCAGGACATTGACGTCACATTTGCCCTCGATAGAGGCACCAAAGCAAGAGTGGCCACAGCTCAGCGGTCTTAAATTGGCCGATCCTGACTTCCTAACATCCAGGCCCATCGACATCGTCATTGGTGCAGATGCGTATGGACGAATCATCAAGTCCAACATCAAAAGGGGTGACCCGTCAATGCCAATTGCTCAGCTGTCAATCTTTGGGTGGCTCGTTCTTGGACCAGTTGAAATCGATTCAACTCAACTCAACACTGTGCATCACTCTGCTGTAGTGCAGCACAATGATACTGCTCTTCAAAAACTATTGACCAAGTTCTGGATTCAAGAAGAACTCCCAGAGGACTCACCCGCTCAACTCACGCATGAGGAAAGGGAGTGTGAGGATCACTTTCGAGCGACACACACTCGCGACTCTACAGGCAGATACATTGTGCGCATTCCGCTCAAGTCATCACCAAGCTTGCTGGGCAATTCATATCAAACAGCTCACGCCTGCTTGAAGCGCACGATCAACAAGCTCAACAAGGACAGCAAGTATCAAGAACTCTATCATGGATTCATGAGAGAATATGAGGAGCTTCATCACATGGTAAGAACACCATCCATCTCACCTAACACTCATTCGATTTTCTATCTTCCACACCACGGAGTGCTCAAGCCAGACAGCCAATCAACGAAGTTGAGGGTCGTCTTCAATGGATCAAGTCCAACTTCATCAGGGCATTCGATCAATGACCTCATGCACACCGGTGCAAACCTCCTGCTCAACATCACTGACGTGCTGTTGTGGATTCGTCAGCACAAGTACATCTTCGCCACGGACGTGACAAAGATGTATCGACAAGTCAAGGTGCATGAAGACGATCAAGATCTCCAAAGAGTGTTGTGGATTGATGAAGACTCAAAGGAAGTGCCCTACAAGCTCACCACGGTCACATATGGGACCAAGGCTGCTCCATTCCTCGCTGTCAGGGCGTTGCTGCAATTGGCCGAAGATGAAGGCCACCGTTTCCCTCTGGCAGTTCCATCCATCACTCATGCCAGATACGTTGATGACATCTTTGGCGGAGCTGACACAGGTGAGACACTCATCACAATAGCTCAACAATTAACAGACCTGTGCAACGCGGGAGGTTTTCCACTTGCCAAATGGCATTCCACCTACCCTCCGTTGCTTGAATCAATCGCTATCAACAAGCGAGCGCAAGACTCAATTATCTCACTAGACGACTGCAATACCAAGATTCTCGGTTTACAATGGAATGTTACTGATGATAACTTTTCATTCTCAGCAAGATCAAACTCAAATTCAAGATTCACAAAACGCCTCGTTCTTTCAGATGTAGCACAAATATTTGATCCACTAGGCTTTCTATCACCTGTCATAATTCGAGCAAAAACTCTTTTGCAAGAGTTGTGGCTGCACAAGCTCAATTGGGACGATCCACTGCCGTCCCAAGTCACATCCAATTGGCTCACCATCAGAGAAGATCTTCAAGGCCTGGCCAGGCTCTCAACTCCAAGGTGGTTCAACACCTTCAGCAGCTCAATAGTGGAACTACACGGATTCTCTGATGCTTCTCAACTTGCCATGGCAGCGGTAATATACCTTACCGTTACATCACCGTCCACTGCTCACAAAGTGTCGACACTAGTGTGCTCCAAGACAAAGGTAGCACCACTCAAAAAGCTCACAATCCCAAGGCTCGAGCTTACTGCAGCGTTGATGCTTGCAAAGCTCATGAAATATGTTCAAGCAACTCTTCAACTCAACATTGCTACAATTCATCTGTGGACGGATTCTCAAGTGACACTAACATGGATCAAATCTCACGCATCACGTTGGAAGGATTATGTCAGGAACCGTGTCTCCCAAATTCAAGAGCTCACCCAAGAAGCACATTGGAGGCATGTTCCTGGAAGCTCAAATCCTGCTGACTGCGCATCACGAGGCTTAACAACAGCTCAGCTTGAACATCACCATCTATGGTGGACGGGACCATCATCGATCACACAACCCACTACATCATGGCCATCACAACCAGTACTCAAGGACGAATCCAGTGCACAGGAAGCTCGTCCAGGAATTTCACACCTGCTCAACGTTCATCAAGTGGATTATCACTGGGACCTCATCCACAAATACTCTTCCCTCAACAAACTGATTCGCATCACTTCAATTTGTTACAGATTTGTTTCTAAATTGAGAAAATCACCGCTTTCGTTGCCACTCATTGCATTATCACCGATCGACCTGGAGTGGGCCAGGATCTTCTGGATAAAGGCAACACAAGCAATCTACTTCTCCAGTGAGCTCAAGGTTCTCAGCTCAAATTCAACATTGCCATCATCCCACGTCTTCAACCGACTCACAGCCTTCATCGATGAACAAGGAGTCATTCGAGTTGGAGGCAGACTCAAACTCTCTCACCTGGGTTATGAAAGTAAGCATCCAGCAATTTTACCTCGTCACTCACGTCTGTCCGATCTGGTTATAGACCATGCCCATCGGCTAACGCTTCATGGAGGGACCCAGCTCACCCTCGCTCACATCAGATACAACTATTGGATCATCGGAGGGAGAGCACCAGTGAAATCTCACATCCTGCGGTGTGTTGTGTGCGCTCGACAAAGGGGGATCCGTGCCCATCAATTGATGGGCCAACTACCTCTTTCGAGAGTTGCACCCTCACGCCCATTCACGCACACTGGGATCGACTACGCGGGTCCAATTACGCTCAAGACGTGGAGAGGACGAGGTGCAAAGACACAGAAAGGCTGGATTTGCGTCTTTGTATGCTTCACAACCTCAGCTGTTCATCTAGAAGTCGTCACGGACTACTCGACAGACGGCTTCATCGCCACTTACAGAAGATTCACTTCTAGAAGGGGCATTCCACACACGCTCTACTCCGATTGTGGAACTAACTTCATCGGAGCTGACACCATTCTCAAAAGAATGTTCATTCAGGGCTCACAAGATCATCACCAACTCAGTCAGCTGTTTGTCAACGACCACACTGCACAGTGTTTCGCGTAATGCTCAAAAGTCAAAAATCTAAAGTGATCGATCCATAAATTCTTGTATCTTAAAATGTTAATAAAGGAACGTAGATGTTAATGTTACCCATAATTTTTGCTGAATGTACCAATTTGTTGTCAAAAATGATGCTTGAAATTTATTCCAATTTTCGGTGCGTTTCTTTAAACACGTGCTATTTGCCGAATGTTTATCTGATTAATTTGAAGTTTATGCAGATATGTTTAGTATTATATGACCTCCCAAACTGCCATAAAACTTTTTTGCAATATCAACAATTTATCCCAATTTTTTATGTTAAATGTTTATCATCTTTGACTTGAGTTTAAAAAAAAGTACCAAAAAGTACCTCCGTGATTTTTTGTATATAAATTGAGGGAACATTAAACTTTATATTAACGTCAATTTGAACTGCTCGAATTTGCCCGAAACTGAAAAAATAGCCAAAATCTTTAAGACGTTCACCGCTCGGGCGCGTGCCAGCTACGCCCGGCGCGTAGCGTAGGGTCCGCTCGTGTGGTTTCTTCAAGCGATAAGACGGTTAATGTAAACATTTAGTTTCTTTCGAATGTAGTTTATACAATGTATCGGCATTTGTTCATCGTGGATGCTGTCTTTAGTTCTGGAAAAGCAGTCACAGGCAATACACACAGCGGAATAGTTTCACGAGGTTTCTAAGTTAATACATAGTGTTATTCATAGTGTTATAGTCTATAGTATGGTTAAAGTTTTTATTATTATTAATTGTTATTATTAAACTATTAATTTGGAATAGTTAACTTCTATAGTTAGTTTACACAGTATTATTGCAGTTATATAGACAGTATTATTGCAGTTATATAGACTTACTGCTGAACCCGTGTTTAAAAGTAAAAGAAAGTGTAGAAGAAACCAACAATATGAGTGGTCAATCGATGAATGGTAATGTATTATTGACTGAAGGGACTACATGTAATATAATTATTTAATAATATCTGACTTCAAATTGAAAAATGCCGTGTTTCACAAATTAACTCTTATTTTAGAGCAGTGTCACTCTGTCACGTATGGCAAATGTTTCGAAATATGGAAAAGTACCATTTCCAATAAAATTATGGCTTTATCAAATTTCATTGAACAAGAATTTAATTTTACTGACACACCTAATTGGGTTAAGGAAAGCATTGACGAAATATCAAAATTTGTTCATTGTAAAATAAAAGGAAAGTACGAAAGTTGCAATAGAAACTGTAACAGAGTTTATGAACAGCATGCCATATTTCTTGCAACGAAAATTACTATAAATGAACGTGTAACTGCTTATATAAATTTAAGTCAGGCTGGACCAAGCAACGTCACATTAAAAAAAGGAAGACCGCTTAAAGATTTCACGCAATGTACTAAAAAATCTAAGAGACGTAGAGTCGCTGACTTACTTAAAACACGATCAGGTGAAGAACTGCAGTTTGCTGCTCAGATATCAAACAGATTAACGCATCAAAATAAAAGTTTTTCAATGATTGAGGCATTAACTTTATGTCTAGATTTAAAATTGTCCGTTAGACAGTATAAACTTTTACGTCGCAAAATGAATTCGTTACACCCAGAGACTTTTCCTTCTTATTTGAAGATAAAAAAGTATAAAGAATCACTTTTACCAAGTGAATATACAATCACTGAAATTAGTGCTGAAATAAAAATGCAAGAGCTATTGAATCAGACAGCTTCATCGATTCTTGAATTGGTACCACACAAAAATTTTAAATCAGTGACACTTTTAGTGAAATGCGGCTTCGATGGAAGTTCGGGGCATAGCCGATATAAACAAAAGTTTACAGATCCTTCTTTAACAGACGAATTTATGTTTTTCGAAGCTATGGTACCCATTCATATGGAGGATAATGATAAAAAATGTATAATATGGAAAAATGAAACTCCCTCGTCTACGTTGTTATGCAGACCTCTTAAGTTCCTATTTACCAAAGAATCGCCAGCTCTGGTTGAACAGGAATACGATAATTTTAAAAAAGCAGTATTAGATTTGACCCCTACTACTATTGGTAAAAACGACGCTATAGTAACTGATGTTTTTGACGTACGTTTTACAATGATAGATGGCAGCATATGCAATATCATATCAAAGACAAATTCCACTCAAGTTTGCTATATCTGCGGCTCAAAACCATCGGAAATGAACACTGCTGCAGTTTTGAATAAAACCCCAAATGAAGGGATGTATCAATACAGGCTATCGTCTCTTCATCTATGGATTAGATGTTTTGAAAATATACTACATATTGCATATAGATTACCTTTTAAAAAGTGGCAAGCCAGGGGGGAAGAGAACAAAAAGCTCTTAGCTGAAAATAAAAAGCAAAGTCAGGACCAATTTCGAGGTAGAATGGGATTATTAGTAGATATGCCGAAAGTTGGATTTGGCAACACTAATGACGGCAATACTGCTCGCAGATTTTTTAAAGATCCTACAACTAGTTCAAACATAACAGGTGTTAACTATGAACTAATATACAATTTAGGGATTATATTGAGGGTAATTTCGGCAGGTCAGAAAATCAACATAATAGAACTTCAGACATTAATTGACGAAACAAGAAGAATTTACGTAACAAATTATCTATGGTATAATATGTCTGTTACAATGCACAAATTGTTAGTACATGGAATAGATATTATTTCAAACATGTTAGTACCAATAGGCCAATTATCGGAAGAAGCCTTGGAAGCTCGTCATAAGGAAATAAGATACTTGCGCGAACATCACACAAGGAAAAATTCCAGAATTAATACTAATAAAGATTTGTTCCAAGTACTTTTAATAAACTCTGATCCACACGTATCAAAATATAGGGCAAACCATATTAAATTGAAGAAAAAAAAAGACTCAGACATAATAAAATACTTGATAGATGATTCAAATTATTGCGAATCGTCAGATACAAACCGAGACACAAGTTTCGAGTCCGATTCTGATTTGATATGACAAAGAAATTTTTCCATTTTATTATTATTTATATTGTTATTTAATTTTTTTATTAATGTTTTCATTTTTATGTTAATTTTTATGTTTTACGTACTACATAATGAAAACTACAAACCAAATATAAGAAAAATTTTGAATGTATACGAAGTTATGATATTTTTCTCCCAAATCCATGTATGTAAACCGACAGCAACGGTTTTCAGGTATTTCTGCGAAACTGATGAAAAAAATTTTCCAACAAAAGTGAGTCAGTATTCAGTTGACAACAAATGGCAAAAGTAAAAAATTAATAAAAGAAATTTTATTCAATAAAAAATCAAGATCACCTCATAATTTTTAACGTAACTGCATATTTTTTATACATCTATCGATGCATCTTTATATTCTCTTCAAAAAAGTATTAGGGTACTTAGGTCGAAAACTGATTAGTTCAGAAGCTATGAGTTTTATCCCGAACGCCCATATACGCGAAACACTGTGCACTGGCTGGTGTTTCAACCCTCCAGCAGCACCACACATGGGAGGCAAATGGGAGTCAGTCGTGAAATCGCTCAAACATCATCTTCGGCGAACTATAAGTGAGACTGTGCTCACCTACGAGGAATTCAGCACACTTCTTACTCAAGTAGAAGCCATGCTTAAGTCACGACCGCTCAAGCCTCTCAGTGATGACCCTGATGACATCTCTACACTCACCCCAGCTCATTTTCTCATTGGTCAACCACTCTCATCCTTACCGGAACCATCAGTCGAACATTCATCAATATCACCGTCGGCGAGATGGCGACTCATTCAACAACAGACTCAACGCTTCTGGACTCAATGGTCTTCACATTATCTACAGCGTCAATTGTCCATGTCCAAGTGGCATCATCCATCAAAAGAGATCAAGGTCGGATCTTTGGTGCTCATCACAGATGAGCGATTTCCACCGAGCAAATGGCCACTTGCTCGTGTCATCACACTTCATCCAGGAAAGGACGGACTCACCCGAGTTGTCACTCTCAGGACGGCCACGACATCATTAGTAAGGCCAATTGCAAAGTTGGCAGTTTTGAATGTTTCAGGTTGATAATCAACATCATCCTACAGCTGTTGATGGCGGGAGAATGTTTGGGAATCAATTAGTTCACCCTAGAGCCGCACCCAAGCCTGGCGCAGCACCTCCTGGGCAGCAGGCGCACGGCTGATCGACGATCGATCTTCGATCGATACTTACCGTCAGGCATTCAGCCAATCTCAGCTCACCACGTCTTCTCGTTCAGCCAATCTCAGCTCACCACGTCTTCCCAATCAGCCAATCAGATTTCCCCGGAGTCGACGCCGGTAACGGAAGTCTGATTGGAATCTCACTCTTTGTTCACACTGTGTAAAGTATAGACGTGCTTGACAATTCTTTCTTTAACATTGTGGATATTTCATAGCTCAGCTCATTATCTTTTTTGTGCTCATAATAGCTCATTTTCTGTGCTCACGGGTGTCTAATCCACAGCCATTTTCATTATACAAGGTTGAAATCGTGAAATCGGCGGGCTCACGTGCTCATCCAGTATAGCGTGTCGCGCATTGTGCAATAGTGTTGTTAAAGAGGGCTCATCAGTGTACAAACATTTCTTCACCGCTCAAGTGCGGTCTATTTTAATTATACTGACAATCTCATTTTAACAGACTCTTTTACATTTCACCTTTCTCACCGTCCTAACCTCACTTCCACCAGCGTGCTCACCACAACAAACAGTTTTCGAAACAAATTTGTTGAAGCATATTTCGATTTTTCTGGATTATGTTAGGTTTTTTGGATAGAGGAGCTGCATTTGAGTAATTTTAGTTGTAATTAACTTCGAAATTTTTGATTTTTGTACAGAGTTTTGTCAAATTTTATAAAATTTTGTTGAAACCAACTTCGATTTTTCTGGATTATGTTAAGTTTTTTTGATAGACGAGCTGCATTTGAGTAATTCTAGTTGAAATTAACTTCGATTTTTTGGATTTTTGTACAGATTTTTGTCAAATTTTAAAATTTTTTGTTGAAACCAGCTTCGATTTTGCTGGATTATGTTAGGTTTTTTTGATAGAGGAGCTGCATTTGAGTAATTCTAGTTGAAATTAACTTCGAATTTTTGGATTTTTGTACAGATTTTTGACAAATTTTAAAAAATTTTGTTGAAACCAACTTCGATTTTTCTGGATTATGATAGTTTTTTTTGATAGAGGAGCTGCATTTGAGTAATTCTAGTTGAAATTAACTTCGATTTTTTGGATTTTTGACCGGTTTTGGTAAAATTTTAAAAAATTTTGTTGAAACCAACTTCGATTTTTCTGGATTATTTTAGGTTTTTTGGACAGAGGAGCTGCATTTGAGTAATTTTAGTTTGAAAATAAATTCGAATTTTTGGATTTTTGTACAGATTTTTGTCAAATTTTAAAAAATTTTGCTGAAACCAACTTTGATTTTTCTGGATTATGATAGGTTTTTTAGATAGAGGAGCTGCATTTGAGTAATTTTAGTTGAAATTAACGTCGAATTTTTGGATATTTGAACAGATTTTTCTCAAATTTTATAAAATTTGTTGAAGCCTATTTCGATTTTTCTGGATTATGTTAGGTTTTTTGGATAGAGGAGCTGCATTTGAGTAATTTTAGTTGTAATTAACTTCGAATTTGTGGACTTTTGTACAGATTTTTGTCAAATTTTAAAAAATTTTGTTGAAACCAACTTCGATTTTTCTGGATTATGTTAAGTTTTTTTGATAGACGAGCTGCATTTGAGTAATTCTAGTTGAAATTAACTTCGAATTTTTGGACTTTTGTACAGATTTTTGTCAAATTTTAAAAAATTTTGTTGAAACCAACTTTGATTTTTCTGGATTATGATAGGTTTTTTTGATAGAGGAGCTGCATTTGAGTAATTTTAGTTGCAAATAACTTCGAATTTTTGGATTTTAGTACAGATTTTTGTAAAATTTTAAAAAATTTTGTTGAACCCAACTTCGATTTTTCAGGAATATGTTAGGTTTTTTTGATAGAGGAGCTGCATTTGAGTAATTCTAGTTGAAATTAACTTCGATTTTTTGGATTTTTGAACAGATTTTTGTAAAATTTTAAAAAATTTTGTTGAAACCAACTTCGATTTTTCTGGATTATTTTAGGTTTTCTGGACAGAGGAGCTGCATTTGAGTAATTTTAGTTTGAAAATAAATTCGAATTTTTGGATTTTTGTACAGATTTTTGTCAAATTTTAAAAAATTTTGTTGAAACCAACTTCGATTTTTCTGGATTATTTTAGGTTTTTTGGACAGAGGAGCTGCATTTGAGTAATTTTAGTTTGAAAATAAATTCGAATTTTTGGATTTTTGTACAGATTTTTGTCAAATTTTAAAAAATTTTGTTGAAACCAACTTTGATTTTTCTGGATTATGATAGGTTTTTTTGATAGAGGAGCTGCATTTGAGTAATTTTAGTTGAAATTAACGTCGAATTTTTGGATATTTGAACAGATTTTTCTCAAATTTTAAGAAATTTGTTGAAGCCTATTTCGATTTTTCTGGATTATGTTAGGTTTTTTGGATAGAGGAGCTGCATTTGAGTAATTTTAGTTGTAATTAACTTCGAATTTGTGGACTTTTGTACAGATTTTTGTCAAATTTTAAAAAATTTTGTTGATACCAACTTCGATTTTTCTGGATTAGGTTAGGTTTTTTGGATAGAGGAGCTGCATTTGAGTAATTTTAGTTGTAATTAACTTCGAAATTTTGGATTTTTGTGCAGAGTTTTGTCAAATTTTATAAAATTTTGTTGAACCCAACTTCGATTTTTCTGGATTATGTTAGGTTTTTTTGATAGAGGAGCTGCATTTGAGAAATTCTAGTTGAAATTAACTGCGATTTTTTGGATTTTTGTACAGATTTATGTCAAATTTCAAAAAATTTGTTGAAACCAGCTTCGATTTTTCTGGATTATGTTAGGTTTTTTTGATAGAGGAGCTGCATTTGAGTAATTCTAGTTGAAAATAACTTCGAATTTTTGGATTTTTGTACAGATTTTTGTCAAATTTTAAAAAATTTTGTTGAACCCAACTTCGATTTTTCTGGATTATGTTAGGTTTTTTTGATAGAGGAGCTGCATTTGAGTAATTCTAGTTGAAATTAACTTCGATTTTTTGGATTTTTGTACAGATTTTTGTCAAATTTTAAAAAATTTTGTTGAAACCAACTTTGATTTTTCTGGATTATGATAGGTTTTTTTGATAGAGGAGCTGCATTTGTGTAATTTTAGTTGAAAATAATTTCGAATTTTGGGATTTTTGTACAGATTTTTGTCCAATTTTAAAAAATTTAGTTGAATCCAACTTCGATTTTTCTGGATTATGTTAGGTTTTTTTGATAGACGAGCTGCATTTGAGTAATTCTAGTTGAAATTAACTTCGATTTTTTGGATTTTTGTACAGATTTTTGACAAATTTTAAAAAAATTTGTTGAAACCAACTTCGATTTTTCTGGATTAGGTTAGGTTTTTTGGATAGAGGAGCTGCATTTGAGTAATTTTAGTTGTAATTAACTTCGAAATTTTGGATTTTTGTGCAGAGTTTTGTCAAATTTTATAAAATTTTGTTGAACCCAACTTCGATTTTTCTGGATTATGTTAGGTTTTTTTGATAGAGGAGCTGCATTTGAGTAATTCTAGTTGAAATTAACTTCGATTTTTTGGATTTTTGTACAGGTTTATGTCAAATTTCAAAAAATTTGTTGAAACCAGCTTCGATTTTTCTGGATTATGTTAGGTTTTTTTGATAGAGGAGCTGCATTTGTGTAATTTTAGTTGAAAATAATTTCGAATTTTGGGATTTTTGTACAGATTTTTGTCCAATTTTAAAAAATTTAGTTGAATCCAACTTCGATTTTTCTGGATTATGTTAGGTTTTTTTGATAGAGGAGCTGCATTTGAGTAATTTTAGTTGAAAATAATTTCGAATTTTGGGATTTTTGTACAGATTTTTGTCCAATTTTAAAAAATTTAGTTGAATCCAACTTCGATTTTTCTGGATTATGTTAGGTTTTTTTGATAGACGAGCTGCATTTGAGTAATTTTAGTAGAAATAAACTTCGAATTTTTGGATTTTTGTACAGATTTTTGTCAAATTTTAAAAAATTTTGTTGAAACCAACTTTGATTTTTCTGGATTATGATAGGTTTTTTTGATAGAGGAGCTGCATTTGTGTAATTTTAGTTTGAAAATAAATTCGAATTTTTGGATTTTTGTACTGATTTTTGTCAAATTTTAAAAAATTTTGTTGAGACCAACTTCGATTTTTCTGGATTATGTTAGGTTTTTTTGATAGAGGAGCTGCATTAGAGTAATTTTAGTTGAAAATAACTTCGAATTTTTGGATTTTAGTACAGATTTTTGTCAAATTTTAAAAAATTTTGTTGAAACCAACTTCGATTATTCTGGATTACGTTAGGATTTTTTGATAGAGGAGCTGCATTTGAGTAATTTTAGTTGAAATTATCTTCGAATTTTTGGATTTTTGTAAAGATTTTTGAGTATTTTATAAAATTTTGTTGAAACCAACTTCGATTTTTCTGGATTATGTTAGGTTTTTTTGATAGAGGAGCTGCATTTGAGTAATTTTAGTTGAAACTAATTTCGAATTTTGGGATTTTTGTACAGATTTTTGTCCAATTTTAAAAAATTTAGTTGAATCCAACTTCGATTTTTCTGGATTATGTTAGGTTTTTTTGATAGACGAGCTGCATTTGAGTAATTCTAGTTGAAATTAACTTCGATTTTTTGGATTTTTGTACAGATTTTTGACAAATTTTAAAAAAATTCGTTGAAACCAACTTCGATTTTTCTAGATTACGTTAGGTTTTTTTGGTAGCGGAGCTGCATTTGAGTAATTTTAGTTGAAATTAACTTCGAATTTTTGGACTTTTGTACAGATATTTGTCAAATTTTAAAAAATTTTGTTCATACCAACTTCGATTTTTCTGGATTAGGTTAGGTTTTTTGGATAGAGGAGCT
Source organism: Andrena trimmerana (assembly GCA_951215215.1). Taxonomy (NCBI): domain Eukaryota; kingdom Metazoa; phylum Arthropoda; class Insecta; order Hymenoptera; family Andrenidae; genus Andrena; species Andrena trimmerana. Next base: position 15,903,507 of record OX578063.1, on the reverse strand, counting down.
GCATTTGAGTAATTTTATTTGTAATTAACTTCGAAATTTTGGATTTTTGTGCAGAGTTTTGTCAAATTTTATAAAATTTTGTTGAACCCAACTTCGATTTTTCTGGATTATGTTAGGTTTTTTTGATAGAGGAGCTGCATTTGAGTAATTCTAGTTGAAATTAACTTCGATTTTTTGGATTTTTGTACAGGTTTATGTCAAATTTCAAAAAATTTGTTGAAACCAGCTTCGATTTTTCTGGATTATGTTAGGTTTTTTTGATAGAGGAGCTGCATTTGAGTAATTCTAGTTGAAAATAACTTCGAATTTTTGGATTTTTGTACAGATTTTTGTCAAATTTTAAAAAATTTTGTTGAAACCAACTTCGATTTTTCAGGAATATGTTACGTTTTTTTGATAAAGGAACTGCATTTGAGTAATTTTAGTTGAAAATAAATTCGAATTTTTGGATTTTTGTACAGAATTTTTGTCAAATTTTAAAAAATTTTGTTGAAACCAACTTCGATTATTCTAGATTACGTTAGGTTTTTTGGTAGCGGAGCTGCATTTGAGTAATTTTAGTTGAAATTAACTTCGAATTTTTGGACTTTTGTACAGATTTTTGTCAAATTTTAAAAAATTTTGTTGAAACCAACTTCGATTTTTCTGGATTATGTTAGGTTTTTTGGATAGAGGAACTGCATTTGAATAATTTTAGTTGAAAATAACTTCGAATTTTTGGATTTTTGTACAGATTTTTGTCAAATTTTAAAAAATTTTGTTGAAACCAACTTCGATTTTTCTGGATTATGTTAGGTTTTTTGGATAGAGGAGCTGCATTTGAGTAACTTTGGTTGTAATTAACTTCGAATTTTTGGATTTTTGTGCAGATTTTTGTAAAATTTTATAAAATTTTGTTGAACCCAACTTCGATTTTTCTGGATTATGTTAGGTTTTTTTGATAGAGGAGCTGAATTTGAGTAATTTTAGTCGAAAATAACTACGAATTTTTGGATTTTTGTTAAGATTTTTGTCAAATTTTAAAAAATTTTGTTGAAACCAACTTCGATTTCTCTGAATTATGTTAGGTTTTTTTGATAGAGGACCAGTGACCAGTGAACTGTGACCAGTGACCAGTGACCAGCGAAAGTGACCAGTGACCAGTCACGAGCGAAATTGACCAGTGACCAGTGACCAGTGACCAGTGACCAGCGAAAGTGACCAGTGACCAGTGACCAGTGACCAGTGACCAGTGACCAGCAAAATTGACCAGCAAAATTGACCAGCAAAATTGACCAGCAAAATTGACCAGTGACCAGTGACCAGTGACCAATGACCAGTGACCAGTGACCAGTGACCAGTGACCAGTGACCAGTGACTAGTGACAAGTGACCAGTGACCAGTGACCAGTGACCAGCGACCAGTGACCACTGACCATTTACCAGTGACCAGCGAAAGTGACCAGGGACCAGTGACCAGTGACCAGTGACCAGTGACCAGTGACCAGTGACCAGTGACCAGTGACAAGTGACCAGTGACCAGCGACCAGTGACCAGTGACCAGTGACCTGTGACCAGTGACCAGCGAAAGTGACCAGTGACCAGGGACCAGTGACCAGTGACCAGCGAAATTGACCAGTGACCAGTGACCAGTGACCAGTGACCAGTGACCAGTGACCAGTGACCAGTGACAAGTGACAAGTGACCTGGGACCAGTGACCAGTGACCAGTGACCAGCGAAATTGACCAGTGACCAGTGACCTATGACCAGTGACCAGTGACCAGTGACCAGTGACAAGTGACCAGTGACCAGTGACCAGTGACCAGTGACCAGTCACCAGCGAAAGTGACCAGTGACCAGTGTCCAGCGAAAATGACCAGTGACCAGTGACCAGTGACCAGCGACCTGTGACCAGTGACCAGTGACCAGTGACCAGTGACCAGTGACCAGTGACCAGTGACCAGCGAAAGTGACCAGTGACCAGTGACCAGCGAAAATGACCAGTGACCAGTGACCAGTGACCAGCGAAATTGACAAGTGACCAGTGACCAGTGAACAGTGACAAGTGACCAGTGACCAGCGAAAGTGACCAGTGAACAGTGACCAGTGACCAGTGACCTGTGACCAGTGACCAGTGACCAGTGACCAGTGACCAGCGAAAGTGACCAGTGACGAGTGACCAGTGACAAGTGACCAGTGACCAGTGACCATTGACCAGTGACTAGTGACTAGTGACCAGTGACCAACGACCAGTGACCAGTGACCAGTGACCAGCGAAAGTGACAAGTGACCAGTGACCAGTGACCAGTGACCAGTGACCAGTGACCAGTGACCAGTGACCAGTGACCAGTGACCAGTGACCAGTGACCAGTGACCAGTGACCAGCGAAAGTGACCAGTGACGAGTGACCAGTGACAAGTGACCAGTGACCAGTGACCAGTGACCAGTGACCAGTGACCAGTGACCAGTGACCAGCGAAAGTGACCAGTGACCTGTGTCCAGCGAAAGTGACCAGTGACCAGTGTCCAGTGACCAGTGACCAGTGACCAGTGACCAGTGACCAGTGACCAGTGACCAGTGACCAGTGACCAGTGACCAGCGAAAGTGACCAGTGACCAGTGAATAGTGACCAGCGAAATTGACCAGTTTCCAGTGACCAGCGAAAGTGACCAGTGAACAGTGACCAGTGACCAGTGACCAGTGACCAGTGACCAGTGAGCTGTGACGAGTGACCAGTGGCAAGTGCCCAGTTACCAGTGACCAGCGAAAGTGACCAGTGAACAGTGACCAGTGACCTGTGACCAGTGACCAGCAAAAATGACCAGTGACCAGTGACCAGTGACCAGCGAAAGTGACAAGTGACCAGTGACCAGCGAAAGTGACCAGTGACCAGTGACCAGTGACCAGCGAAAGTGACCAGTGACCAGTGAGCAGTGACCAGCGAAATTGACCAGTTTCCAGTCACCAGTGACCAGTGACCAGGGACCAGTGACCAGCGAAAGTGACCAGTGACCAGTGACCAGTGACCAGTGACCAGCGAAATTGACCAGTGACCAGTGACCAGTGACCAGTGACCAGTGACCTGTGACCAGCGAAAGTGACCAGTGACCAGTGTCCAGTGACCAGTGACCAGTGACCAGTGACCAGTGACCAGTGACCAGTGACCAGTGACAAGCGAAAGTGACAGGTGACCTGTGACCAGTGACTAGTGACCAGTGACCAGTGACCAGTGACCAGCGAAAGTGACCAGTGACCAGTGAATAGTGACCAGCGAAATTGACCAGTTTCCAGTGACCAGTGATAAGTGACCAGTGACCAGTGACCAGCGAAAGTGACCAGTGAACAGTGATCAGCGAAATTGACCAGTGACCATTGACCAGTGACCAGCGAAAGTGACCAGTGACGAGTGACCAGTGACAAGTGACCAGTGACAAGTGACCAGTGACCAGTGACCAGTGACCAGTGAACAGTGACCAGTGACCAGTGACCAGTGACCAGCGAAAATGACCAGTGACCAGTGACCAGTGACCAGCGAAATTGACCAGTGACCAGTGACCAGTGAACAGTGACAAGTGACCAGTGACCAGTGACCAACGAAAGTGACCAGTGAACAGTGACCAGGGACCAGTGACCAGTGACTAGTGACCAGGGACCAGTGACCAGCGAAAGTGACCCGTGACCAGTGACCAGTGACCAGTGACTAGCCAAATTGAGCAGTGAGCAGTGACCAGTGACCAGTGACCAGTGACCAGTGACCAGTGACCAGTGACCAGCGAAATTGACCAGTGACCATTGACCAGTGACCAGCGAAAGTGACCAGTGACGAGTGACCTGTGACAAGTGACCAGTGACCAGCGACCAGTGACCAGTGACCAGTGACCAGTGAACAGTGACCAGTGACCAGTGACCAGTGACCAGCGAAAATGACCAGTGACCAGTGACCAGTGACCAGCGAAATTGACCAGTGACCAGTGACCAGTGAACAGTGACAAGTGACCAGTGACCAGTGACCAACGAAAGTGACCAGTGAACAGTGACCAGGGACCAGTGACCAGTGACAAGTGACAAGTGACCTGGGACCAGTGACCAGTGACCAGTGACCAGCGAAATTGACCAGTGACCAGTGACCTATGACCAGTGACCAGTGACCAGTGACCAGTGACCAGTGACCAGTGACCAGTGACCAGTCACCAGCGAAAGTGACCAGTGACCAGTGACCAGCGAAAATGACCAGTGACCAGTGACCAGTGACCAGCGACCTGTGACCAGTGACCAGTGACCAGTGACCAGTGACCAGTGACCAGCGAAAGTGACCAGTGACCAGTGACCAGCGAAAATGACCAGTGACCAGTGACCAGTGACCAGCGAAATTGACAAGTGACCAGTGACCAGTGAACAGTGACCTGTGACCAGTGACCAGTGACCAGTGACCAGTGAATAGTGACCAGCGAAATTGACCAGTTTCCAGTGACCAGTGATAAGTGACCAGTGACCAGTGACCAGCGAAAGTTACCAGTGAACAGTGATCAGCGAAATTGACCAGTGACCATTGACCAGTGAACAGCGAAAGTGACCAGTGACGAGTGACCAGTGACAAGTGACCAGTGACAAGTGACCAGTGACCACTGACCAGTGACCAGTGACCAGCGGCCAGTGACCAGTGACCCGTGACCAGCGAAAGTGACCAGTGACCAGTGTCCAGTGACCAGTGACCAGTGACCAGTGACCAGTGACCAGTGACCAGTGACCAGCGAAAGTGACAGGTGACCTGTGACCAGTGACTAGTGACCAGTGACCAGTGACCAGTGACCAGCGAAAGTGACCAGTGACCAGTGAATAGTGACCAGCGAAATTGACCAGTTTCCAGTGACCAGTGATAAGTGACCAGTGACCAGTGACCAGCGAAAGTGACCAGTGAACAGTGATCAGCGAAATTGACCAGTGACCATTGACCAGTGACCAGCGAAAGTGACCAGTGACGAGTGACCAGTGACAAGTGACCAGTGACAAGTGACCAGTGACCACTGACCAGTGACCAGTGACCAGCGACCAGTGACCAGTGACTAGTGACCAGGGACCAGTGACCAGCGAAAGTGACCCGTGACCAGTGACCAGTGACCAGTGACTAGCCAAATTGAGCAGTGAGCAGTGACCAGTGACCAGTGACCAGTGACCAGCGAAATTGACCAGTGACCATTGACCAGTGACCAGCGAAAGTGACCAGTGACGAGTGACCTGTGACAAGTGACCAGTGACCAGCGACCAGTGACCAGTGACCAGTGACCAGTGAACAGTGACCAGTGACCAGTGACCAGTGACCAGCGAAAATGACCAGTGACCAGTGACCAGTGACCAGCGAAATTGACCAGTGACCAGTGACCAGTGAACAGTGACAAGTGACCAGTGACCAGTGACCAACGAAAGTGACCAGTGAACAGTGACCAGGGACCAGTGACCAGTGACCAGTGACCAGTGACCAGCGAAATTGACCAGTGACCAGTGACCTATGACCAGTGACCAGTGACCAGTGACCAGTGACCAGTGACCAGTGACCAGTGACCAGTCACCAGCGAAAGTGACCAGTGACCAGTGACCAGCGAAAATGACCAGTGACCAGTGACCAGTGACCAGCGACCTGTGACCAGTGACCAGTGACCAGTGACCAGTGACCAGTGACCAGTGACCAGCGAAAGTGACCAGTGACCAGTGACCAGCGAAAATGACCAGTGACCAGTGACCAGTGACCAGCGAAATTGACAAGTGACCAGTGACCAGTGAACAGTGACAAGTGACCAGTGACCAGCGAAAGTGACCAGTGAACAGTGACCAGTGACCAGTGACCTGTGACCAGTGACCAGTGACCAGTGACCAGTGACCAGTGACCAGCGAAAGTGACCAGTGACGAGTGACCAGTGACAAGTGACCAGTGACCAGTGACCATTGACCAGTGACTAGTGACTAGTGACCAGTGACCAACGACCAGTGACCAGTGACCAGTGACCAGCGAAAGTGACAAGTGACCAGTGACCAGTGTCCAGTGACCAGTGACCAGTGACCAGTGACCAGTGACCAGTGACCAGTGACCAGTGACCAGTGACCAGTGACCAGTGACCAGTGACCAGTGACCAGCGAAAGTGACCAGTGACGAGTGACCAGTGACAAGTGACCAGTGACCAGTGACCAGTGACCAGTGACCAGTGACCAGTGACCAGCGAAAGTGACCAGTGACCTGTGACCAGCGAAAGTGACCAGTGACCAGTGTCCAGCGACCAGTGACCAGTGACCAGTGACCAGTGACCAGTGACCAGTGACCAGTGACCAGTGACCAGCGAAAGTGACCAGTGACCAGTGAATAGTGACCAGCGAAATTGACCAGTTTCCAGTGACCAGCGAAAGTGACCAGTGAACAGTGACCAGTGACCAGTGACCAGTGACCTGTGACCAGCGAAAGTGACCAGTGACCAGTGTCCAGCGACCAGTGACCAGTGACCAGTGACCAGTGACCAGCGAAAGTGACCAGTGACCAGTGAATAGTGACCAGCGAAATTGACCAGTTTCCAGTGACCAGCGAAAGTGACCAGTGAACAGTGACCAGCGAAAGTGACAAGTGACCAGTGACCAGCGAAAGTGACCAGTGACCAGTGACCAGTGACCAGCGAAAGTGACCAGTGACCAGTGAGCAGTGACCAGCGAAATTGACCAGTTTCCAGTGACCAGTGACAAGTGACCGGTGACCAGCGACCAGTGACCAGTGACCAGTGACCAGGGACCAGTGACCAGCGAAAGTGACCAGTGACCAGTGACCAGTGACCAGTGACCAGCGAAATTGACCAGTGACCAGTGACCAGTGACCAGTGACCAGTGACCAGTGACCAGTGACCAGTGACCTGTGACCAGCGAAAGTGACCAGTGACCAGTGTCCAGTGACCAGTGACCAGTGACCAGTGACCAGTGACCAGTGACCAGTGACCAGTGACCAGTGACCAGTGACAAGCGAAAGTGACAGGTGACCTGTGACCAGTGACTAGTGACCAGTGACCAGTGACCAGTGACCAGCGAAAGTGACCAGTGACCAGTGAATAGTGACCAGCGAAATTGACCAGTTTCCAGTGACCAGTGATAAGTGACCAGTGACCAGTGACCAGCGAAAGTGACCAGTGAACAGTGATCAGCGAAATTGACCAGTGACCATTGACCAGTGACCAGCGAAAGTGACCAGTGACGAGTGACCAGTGACAAGTGACCAGTGACAAGTGACCAGTGACCAGTGACCAGTGACCAGTGAACAGTGACCAGTGACCAGTGACCAGTGACCAGCGAAAATGACCAGTGACCAGTGACCAGTGACCAGCGAAAGTGACCAGTGACCAGTGAATAGTGACCAGCGAAATTGACCAGTTTCCAGTGACCAGTGATAAGTGACCAGTGACCAGTGACCAGCGAAAGTGACCAGTGAACAGTGATCAGCGAAATTGACCAGTGACCATTGACCAGTGACCAGCGGAAGTGACCAGTGACGAGTGACCAGTGACAAGTGACCAGTGACAAGTGACCAGTGACCAGTGACCAGTGACCAGCGACCAGAGACCAGTGACCAGTGACCAGTGAACAGTGACCAGTGACCAGTGACCAGTGACCAGCGAAAATGACCAGTGACCAGTGACCAGTGACCAGCGAAATTGACCAGTGACCAGTGACCAGTGACCAGCGACCTGTGACCAGTGACCAGTGACCAGTGACCAGTGACCAGTGACCAGTGACCAGTGACCAGCGAAAGTGACCAGTGACCAGTGACCAGCGAAAATGACCAGTGACCAGTGACCAGTGACCAGCGAAATTGACAAGTGACCAGTGACCAGTGAACAGTGACAAGTGACCAGTGACCAGCGAAAGTGACCAGTGAACAGTGACCAGTGACCTGTGACCAGTGACCAGTGACCAGTGACCAGTGACCAGCGAAAGTGACCAGTGACGAGTGACCAGTGACAAGTGACCAGTGACCAGTGACCATTGACCAGTGACTAGTGACTAGTGACCAGTGACCAACGACCAGTGACCAGTGACCAGTGACCAGCGAAAGTGACAAGTGACCAGTGACCAGTGACCAGTGACCAGTGACCAGTGACCAGTGACCAGTGACCAGTGACCAGTGACCAGTGACCATTGACCAGTGACCAGCGAAAGTGACCAGTGACGAGTGACCAGTGACAAGTGACCAGTGACAAGTGACCAGTGACCACTGACCAGTGACCAGTGACCAGCGACCAGTGACCAGTGACCAGTGACCAGGGACCAGTGACCAGCGAAAGTGACCCGTGACCATTGACCAGTGACCAGTGACTAGCCAAATTGAGCAGTGAGCAGTGACCAGTGACCAGTGACCAGTGACCAGTGACCAGTGACCAGTGACCAGTGACCAGCGAAATTGACCAGTGACCATTGACCAGTGACCAGCGAAAGTGACCAGTGACGAGTGACCTGTGACAAGTGACCAGTGACCAGCGACCAGTGACCAGTGACCAGTGAACAGTGACCAGTGACCAGTGACCAGTGACCAGCGAAAATGACCAGTGACCAGTGACCAGTGACCAGCGAAATTGACCAGTGACCAGTGACCAGTGAACAGTGACAAGTGACCAGTGACCAGTGACCAACGAAAGTGACCAGTGAACAGTGACCAGGGACCAGTGACCAGTGACCAGCGAAAGTGACCAGTGACCAGTGACCAGTGACCAGTGACCAGCGAAAGTGACCAGTGACCAGTGACCAGTGACCAGCGAAATTGACCAGTGACCAGTGACCAGAGACCAGTGACTAGCCAAATTGACCAGTGACCAGTGACCAGTGGCCAGCGGTAGTGACCAGTGACCAGTGACCAGTGATCAGTGACCAGGGAACAGTGACCAGTGACCAGTGACCAGTGACCAGCGAAAATGACCAGTGACCAGTGACCAGTGACCAGCGAAATTGACAAGTGACCAGTGACCAGTGAACAGTGACAAGTGACCAGTGACCAGTGACCAACGAAAGTGACCAGTGAACAGTGACCAGGGACCAGTGACCAGTGACGAGTGACCATTGACCAGCGAAAGTGAACAGTGACCAGTGACCAGTGACCAGTGACCAGTGACCAGTGACCAGTGACCAGTGACCAGTGACCAGTGAACAGTGACAAGTGACCAGTGACCAGTGACCAACGAAAGTGACCAGTGAACAGTGACCAGGGACCAGTGACCAGTGACCAGTGACCAGTGACCAGTGACCAGTGACCAGTGACCAGTGACCAGTGACCAGTGACCAGTGACCAGTGACCAGTGACAAGTGACCAGTGACCAGCGACCAGTGACCAGTGACCAGTGACCAGTGACCAGTGACCAGTGACCAGTGACCAGTGACCAGTAACCAGTGACAAGTGACCAGTGACCAGCGACCAATGACCAGTGACCAGTGACCAGTGACCAGTGACCAGTGACCAGTGACGAGAGACCAGTGAACAGTGACAAGTGACCAGTGACTAGTGACCAACGAAAGTGACCAGTGACCAGTGACCAGTGACCAGGGACCAGTGACCAGTGACCAGCGAAAGTGACCAGGGACCAGTGACCAGTGACCAGTGACCAGTGACCAGTGACCAGTGACCAGCGAAAGTGACCAGTGACCAGTGAGCAGTGACCAGCGAAATTGACCAGTTTCCAGTGACCAGTGACAAGTGACCAGTGACCAGTGACCAGCGAATGAGACAAGTGAACAGTGACCAGCGAAATTGACCAGTGACCATTGACCTGTGACCAGCGAAAGTGACAAGTGACCAGTGACCACTGACCAGTGACCTGTGACCAGCGACCAGTGACCAGTGACCAGTGACCAGGGACCAGTGACCAGCGAAAGTAACCAGTGACCAGTGACCAGTGACCAGTGACCAGTGACCAGTGAAATTGACCAGTGACCATTGACCAGTGACCAGTGACCAGTGACCAGTGACCAGTGACCAGTGACCAGTGACCAGTGACCTGTGACCAGCGAAAGTGACCAGTGACCAGTGACCAGTGACCAGTGACCAGTGACCAGTGACCAGCGAAAGTGACAGGTGACCAGCGACCAGTGACCAGTGACCAGTGACCAGTGACCAGTGACCAGTGACCAGTGACCAGTGACCAGTGACCAGCGAAAGTGACCAGTGACCAGTGAATAGTGACCAGCGAAATTGACCAGTTTCCAGTGACCAGTGATAAGTGACCAGTGACCAGTGACCAGCGAAAGTGACCAGTGAACAGTGATCAGCGAAATTGACCAGTGACCATTGACCAGTGACCAGCGAAAGTGACCAGTGACAAGTGACCAGTGACAAGTGACCAGTGACAAGTGACCAGTGACCACTGACCAGTGACCAGTGACCAGTGACCAGCGACCAGTGACCAGTGACCAGGGACCAGTGACCAGCGAAAGTGACCCGTGACCAGTGACCAGTGACCAGTGACTAGCCAAATTGAGCAGCGAGCAGTGACCAGTGACCAGTGACCAGTGACCAGTGACCAGTGACCAGTGACCAGCGAAATTGACCAGTGACCATTGACCAGTGACCAGCGAAAGTGACCAGTGAGGAGTGACCTGTGACAAGTGACCAGTGACCAGCGACCAGTGACCAGTGACCAGTGACCAGTGAACAGTGACCAGTGACCAGTGACCAGTGACCAGCGAAAATGACCAGTGACCAGTGACCAGTGACCAGCGAAATTGACCAGTGACCAGTGACCAGTGAACAGTGACAAGTGACCAGTGACCAGTGACCAACGAAAGTGACCAGTGAACAGTGACCAGGGACCAGTGACCAGTGACGAGTGACCAGTGACCAGCGAAAGTGAACAGTGACCAGTGACCAGTGACCAGTGACCAGTGACCAGTGACCAGTGACCAGCGAAAGTGACCAGTGACCAGTGACCAGTGACCAGTGACCAGTGACGAGTGACCAGTGACCAGTGACAAGTGACCTGGGACCAGTGACCAGTGACCACTGACCAGCGAAAGTGACCAGTGACGAGTGACCAGTGACAAGTGACCAGTGACCAGTGACCATTGACCAGTGACTAGTGACTAGTGACCAGTGACCAACGACCAGTGACCAGTGACCAGTGACCAGTGACCAGTGACCAGCAAAAATGACCAGTGACCAGTGACAAGTGACCAGTGACCAGCGACCAGTGACCAGTGACCAGTGACCAGTGACAAGTGTCCAGTGACCAGTGACCAGTGACCAGTGACCAGTGACAAGTGACCAGTGACCAGTGACCAGCGAAAGTAACCAGTGACCATTGACCAGTGACCAGTGACCAGTGACCAGCGAAATTGACCAGTGACCATTGACCAGTGACCAGTGACCAGTGACCAGTGACCAGTGACCAGTGACCAGTGACCAGTGACCAGTGACCTGTGACCAGCGAAAGTGACCAGGGACCAGTGACCAGTGACCAGTGACCAGTGACCAGTGACCAGCGAAAGTGACTAGTGACCAGTGACCAGTGACCAGTGACCAGTGACCAGTGATCAGTGACCAGTGACCAGTGACCAGTGACCAGTGACCAGTGACCAGTGACCAGCGAAAGTGACCAGTGACGAGTGACCAGTGACAAGTGACCAGTGACCAGTGACCAGTGACCAGTGACCAGTGAATAGTGACCAGCGAAATTGACCAGTTTCCAGTGACCAGTGATAAGTGACCAGTGAACAGTGATCAGCGAAATTGACCAGTGACCATTGACCAGTGACCAGCGAAAGTGACCAGTGACGAGTGACCAGTGACAAGTGACCAGTGACAAGTGACCAGTGACCACTGACCAGTGACCAGTGACCAGCGATCAGTGACCAGTGACCAGTGACCAGGGACCAGTGACCAGCGAAAGTGACCCGTGACCAGTGACCAGTGACCAGTGACTAGCCAAATTGAGCAGTGAGCAGTGACCAGTGACCAGTGACCATTGACCAGTGACCAGCGAAAGTGACCAGTGAGGAGTGACCTGTGACAAGTGACCAGTGACCAGCGACCAGTGACCAGTGACCAGTGACCAGTGAACAGTGACCAGTGACCAGTGACCAGTGACCAGCGAAAATGACCAGTGACCAGTGACCAGTGACCAGTGAACAGTGACAAGTGACCCGTGACCAGTGACCAACGAAAGTGAACAGTGAACAGTGACCAGGGACCAGTGACCAGTGACGAGTGACCAGTGACCAGCGAAAGTGAACAGTGACCAGTGACCAGTGACCAGTGACCAGCGAAAGTGACCAGTGACCAGTGACCAGTGACCAGTGACCAGTGACCAGTGACCAGTGACAAGTGACCTGGGACCAGTGACCAGTGACCAGTGACCAGCGAATTTGACCAGTGACCAGTGACCAGTGACCAGCGACCTGTGACCAGTGACCAGTGACCACTGACCAGTGACCAGTGACCTGTGACCAGTGACCAGTGACCAGTGACCAGCGAAAGTGACCAGTGACCAGTGACCAGTGACGAGTGACCAGTGACCAGTGACAAGTGACCTGGGACCAGTGACCAGTGACCACTGACCAGCGAAAGTGACCAGTGACGAGTGACCAGTGACAAGTGACCAGTGACCAGTGACCATTGACCAGTGACTAGTGACTAGTGACCAGTGACCAACGACCAGTGACCAGTGACCAGTGACCAGTGACCAGTGACCAGCAAAAATGACCAGTGACCAGTGACAAGTGACCAGTGACCAGCGACCAGTGACCAGTGACCAGTGACCAGTGACCAGTGTCCAGTGACCAGTGACCAGTGACCAGTGACCAGTGACAAGTGACCAGTGACCAGTGACCAGCGAAAGTAACCAGTGACCATTGACCAGTGACCAGTGACCAGTGACCAGCGAAATTGACCAGTGACCATTGACCAGTGACCAGTGACCAGTGACCAGTGACCAGTGACCAGTGACCAGTGACCAGTGACCATTGACCAGTGACCAGCGAAAGTGACCAGTGACGAGTGACCAGTGACAAGTGACCAGTGACAAGTGACCAGTGACCACTGACCAGTGACCAGTGACCAGCGACCAGTGACCAGTGACCAGTGACCAGGGACCAGTGACCAGCGAAAGTGACCCGTGACCATTGACCAGTGACCAGTGACTAGCCAAATTGAGCAGTGAGCAGTGACCAGTGACCAGTGACCAGTGACCAGTGACCAGTGACCAGTGACCAGTGACCAGCGAAATTGACCAGTGACCATTGACCAGTGACCAGCGAAAGTGACCAGTGACGAGTGACCTGTGACAAGTGACCAGTGACCAGCGACCAGTGACCAGTGACCAGTGAACAGTGACCAGTGACCAGTGACCAGTGACCAGCGAAAATGACCAGTGACCAGTGACCAGTGACCAGCGAAATTGACCAGTGACCAGTGACCAGTGAACAGTGACAAGTGACCAGTGACCAGTGACCAACGAAAGTGACCAGTGAACAGTGACCAGGGACCAGTGACCAGTGACCAGCGAAAGTGACCAGTGACCAGTGACCAGTGACCAGTGACCAGCGAAAGTGACCAGTGACCAGTGACCAGTGACCAGCGAAATTGACCAGTGACCAGTGACCAGAGACCAGTGACTAGCCAAATTGACCAGTGACCAGTGACCAGTGGCCAGCGGTAGTGACCAGTGACCAGTGACCAGTGATCAGTGACCAGGGAACAGTGACCAGTGACCAGTGACCAGTGACCAGCGAAAATGACCAGTGACCAGTGACCAGTGACCAGCGAAATTGACAAGTGACCAGTGACCAGTGAACAGTGACAAGTGACCAGTGACCAGTGACCAACGAAAGTGACCAGTGAACAGTGACCAGGGACCAGTGACCAGTGACGAGTGACCATTGACCAGCGAAAGTGAACAGTGACCAGTGACCAGTGACCAGTGACCAGTGACCAGTGACCAGTGACCAGTGACCAGTGACCAGTGAACAGTGACAAGTGACCAGTGACCAGTGACCAACGAAAGTGACCAGTGAACAGTGACCAGGGACCAGTGACCAGTGACCAGTGACCAGTGACCAGTGACCAGTGACCAGTGACCAGTGACCAGTGACCAGTGACCAGTGACCAGTGACCAGTGACAAGTGACCAGTGACCAGCGACCAGTGACCAGTGACCAGTGACCAGTGACCAGTGACCAGTGACCAGTGACCAGTGACCAGTAACCAGTGACAAGTGACCAGTGACCAGCGACCAATGACCAGTGACCAGTGACCAGTGACCAGTGACCAGTGACCAGTGACGAGAGACCAGTGAACAGTGACAAGTGACCAGTGACTAGTGACCAACGAAAGTGACCAGTGACCAGTGACCAGTGACCAGGGACCAGTGACCAGTGACCAGCGAAAGTGACCAGGGACCAGTGACCAGTGACCAGTGACCAGTGACCAGTGACCAGTGACCAGCGAAAGTGACCAGTGACCAGTGAGCAGTGACCAGCGAAATTGACCAGTTTCCAGTGACCAGTGACAAGTGACCAGTGACCAGTGACCAGCGAATGAGACAAGTGAACAGTGACCAGCGAAATTGACCAGTGACCATTGACCTGTGACCAGCGAAAGTGACAAGTGACCAGTGACCACTGACCAGTGACCTGTGACCAGCGACCAGTGACCAGTGACCAGTGACCAGGGACCAGTGACCAGCGAAAGTAACCAGTGACCAGTGACCAGTGACCAGTGACCAGTGACCAGTGAAATTGACCAGTGACCATTGACCAGTGACCAGTGACCAGTGACCAGTGACCAGTGACCAGTGACCAGTGACCAGTGACCTGTGACCAGCGAAAGTGACCAGTGACCAGTGACCAGTGACCAGTGACCAGTGACCAGTGACCAGCGAAAGTGACAGGTGACCAGCGACCAGTGACCAGTGACCAGTGACCAGTGACCAGTGACCAGTGACCAGTGACCAGTGACCAGTGACCAGCGAAAGTGACCAGTGACCAGTGAATAGTGACCAGCGAAATTGACCAGTTTCCAGTGACCAGTGATAAGTGACCAGTGACCAGTGACCAGCGAAAGTGACCAGTGAACAGTGATCAGCGAAATTGACCAGTGACCATTGACCAGTGACCAGCGAAAGTGACCAGTGACAAGTGACCAGTGACAAGTGACCAGTGACAAGTGACCAGTGACCACTGACCAGTGACCAGTGACCAGTGACCAGCGACCAGTGACCAGTGACCAGGGACCAGTGACCAGCGAAAGTGACCCGTGACCAGTGACCAGTGACCAGTGACTAGCCAAATTGAGCAGCGAGCAGTGACCAGTGACCAGTGACCAGTGACCAGTGACCAGTGACCAGTGACCAGCGAAATTGACCAGTGACCATTGACCAGTGACCAGCGAAAGTGACCAGTGAGGAGTGACCTGTGACAAGTGACCAGTGACCAGCGACCAGTGACCAGTGACCAGTGACCAGTGAACAGTGACCAGTGACCAGTGACCAGTGACCAGCGAAAATGACCAGTGACCAGTGACCAGTGACCAGCGAAATTGACCAGTGACCAGTGACCAGTGAACAGTGACAAGTGACCAGTGACCAGTGACCAACGAAAGTGACCAGTGAACAGTGACCAGGGACCAGTGACCAGTGACGAGTGACCAGTGACCAGCGAAAGTGAACAGTGACCAGTGACCAGTGACCAGTGACCAGTGACCAGTGACCAGTGACCAGTGACCAGCGAAAGTGACCAGTGACCAGTGACCAGTGACCAGTGACCAGTGACGAGTGACCAGTGACCAGTGACAAGTGACCTGGGACCAGTGACCAGTGACCACTGACCAGCGAAAGTGACCAGTGACGAGTGACCAGTGACAAGTGACCAGTGACCAGTGACCATTGACCAGTGACTAGTGACTAGTGACCAGTGACCAACGACCAGTGACCAGTGACCAGTGACCAGTGACCAGTGACCAGCAAAAATGACCAGTGACCAGTGACAAGTGACCAGTGACCAGCGACCAGTGACCAGTGACCAGTGACCAGTGACAAGTGTCCAGTGACCAGTGACCAGTGACCAGTGACCAGTGACAAGTGACCAGTGACCAGTGACCAGCGAAAGTAACCAGTGACCATTGACCAGTGACCAGTGACCAGTGACCAGCGAAATTGACCAGTGACCATTGACCAGTGACCAGTGACCAGTGACCAGTGACCAGTGACCAGTGACCAGTGACCAGTGACCAGTGACCTGTGACCAGCGAAAGTGACCAGGGACCAGTGACCAGTGACCAGTGACCAGTGACCAGTGACCAGCGAAAGTGACTAGTGACCAGTGACCAGTGACCAGTGACCAGTGACCAGTGATCAGTGACCAGTGACCAGTGACCAGTGACCAGTGACCAGTGACCAGTGACCAGCGAAAGTGACCAGTGACGAGTGACCAGTGACAAGTGACCAGTGACCAGTGACCAGTGACCAGTGACCAGTGAATAGTGACCAGCGAAATTGACCAGTTTCCAGTGACCAGTGATAAGTGACCAGTGAACAGTGATCAGCGAAATTGACCAGTGACCATTGACCAGTGACCAGCGAAAGTGACCAGTGACGAGTGACCAGTGACAAGTGACCAGTGACAAGTGACCAGTGACCACTGACCAGTGACCAGTGACCAGCGATCAGTGACCAGTGACCAGTGACCAGGGACCAGTGACCAGCGAAAGTGACCCGTGACCAGTGACCAGTGACCAGTGACTAGCCAAATTGAGCAGTGAGCAGTGACCAGTGACCAGTGACCATTGACCAGTGACCAGCGAAAGTGACCAGTGAGGAGTGACCTGTGACAAGTGACCAGTGACCAGCGACCAGTGACCAGTGACCAGTGACCAGTGAACAGTGACCAGTGACCAGTGACCAGTGACCAGCGAAAATGACCAGTGACCAGTGACCAGTGACCAGTGAACAGTGACAAGTGACCCGTGACCAGTGACCAACGAAAGTGAACAGTGAACAGTGACCAGGGACCAGTGACCAGTGACGAGTGACCAGTGACCAGCGAAAGTGAACAGTGACCAGTGACCAGTGACCAGTGACCAGCGAAAGTGACCAGTGACCAGTGACCAGTGACCAGTGACCAGTGACCAGTGACCAGTGACAAGTGACCTGGGACCAGTGACCAGTGACCAGTGACCAGCGAATTTGACCAGTGACCAGTGACCAGTGACCAGCGACCTGTGACCAGTGACCAGTGACCACTGACCAGTGACCAGTGACCTGTGACCAGTGACCAGTGACCAGTGACCAGCGAAAGTGACCAGTGACCAGTGACCAGTGACGAGTGACCAGTGACCAGTGACAAGTGACCTGGGACCAGTGACCAGTGACCACTGACCAGCGAAAGTGACCAGTGACGAGTGACCAGTGACAAGTGACCAGTGACCAGTGACCATTGACCAGTGACTAGTGACTAGTGACCAGTGACCAACGACCAGTGACCAGTGACCAGTGACCAGTGACCAGTGACCAGCAAAAATGACCAGTGACCAGTGACAAGTGACCAGTGACCAGCGACCAGTGACCAGTGACCAGTGACCAGTGACCAGTGTCCAGTGACCAGTGACCAGTGACCAGTGACCAGTGACAAGTGACCAGTGACCAGTGACCAGCGAAAGTAACCAGTGACCATTGACCAGTGACCAGTGACCAGTGACCAGCGAAATTGACCAGTGACCATTGACCAGTGACCAGTGACCAGTGACCAGTGACCAGTGACCAGTGACCAGTGACCAGTGACCAGTGACCAGTGACCAGTGACCAGTGACCAGCGAAAGTGACCAGTGACCAGTGACCAGTGACCAGTGACCAGTGACGAGTGACCAGTGACCAGTGACAAGTGACCTGGGACCAGTGACCAGTGACCACTGACCAGCGAAAGTGACCAGTGACGAGTGACCAGTGACAAGTGACCAGTGACCAGTGACCATTGACCAGTGACTAGTGACTAGTGACCAGTGACCAACGACCAGTGACCAGTGACCAGTGACCAGTGACCAGTGACCAGCAAAAATGACCAGTGACCAGTGACAAGTGACCAGTGACCAGCGACCAGTGACCAGTGACCAGTGACCAGTGACAAGTGTCCAGTGACCAGTGACCAGTGACCAGTGACCAGTGACAAGTGACCAGTGACCAGTGACCAGCGAAAGTAACCAGTGACCATTGACCAGTGACCAGTGACCAGTGACCAGCGAAATTGACCAGTGACCATTGACCAGTGACCAGTGACCAGTGACCAGTGACCAGTGACCAGTGACCAGTGACCAGTGACCAGTGACCAGTGACCTGTGACCAGCGAAAGTGACCAGGGACCAGTGACCAGTGACCAGTGACCAGTGACCAGTGACCAGCGAAAGTGACTAGTGACCAGTGACCAGTGACCAGTGACCAGTGACCAGTGATCAGTGACCAGTGACCAGTGACCAGTGACCAGTGACCAGTGACCAGTGACCAGTGACCAGTGACCAGCGAAAGTGACCAGTGACGAGTGACCAGTGACAAGTGACCAGTGACCAGTGACCAGTGACCAGTGACCAGTGACCAGCGAAAGTGACAAGTGACGAGTGACCAGTGTCAAGTGACAAGTGACCAGTGACCAGTGACCAGTGACCAGTGACCTGTGACCAGCGAAAGTGACAAGTGACCAGTGTCCAGTGACCAGTGACCAGTGACCAGTGACCAGTGACCAGTGACCAGCGAAAGTGACAGGTGACCAGTGACCAGTGACCAGTGACCAGTGACCAGTGAATAGTGACCAGCGAAATTGACCAGTTTCCAGTGACCAGTGATAAGTGACCAGTGAACAGTGATCAGCGAAATTGACCAGTGACCATTGACCAGTGACCAGCGAAAGTGACCAGTGACGAGTGACCAGTGACAAGTGACCAGTGACAAGTGACCAGTGACCACTGACCAGTGACCAGTGACCAGCGATCAGTGACCAGTGACCAGTGACCAGGGACCAGTGACCAGCGAAAGTGACCCGTGACCAGTGACCAGTGACCAGTGACTAGCCAAATTGAGCAGTGAGCAGTGACCAGTGACCAGTGACCATTGACCAGTGACCAGCGAAAGTGACCAGTGAGGAGTGACCTGTGACAAGTGACCAGTGACCAGCGACCAGTGACCAGTGACCAGTGACCAGTGACCAGTGACCAGTGACCAGTGAACAGTGACAAGTGACCCGTGACCAGTGACCAACGAAAGTGAACAGTGAACAGTGACCAGGGACCAGTGACCAGTGACGAGTGACCAGTGACCAGCGAAAGTGAACAGTGACCAGTGACCAGTGACCAGTGACCAGCGAAAGTGACCAGTGACCAGTGACCAGTGACCAGTGACCAGTGACCAGTGACCAGTGACAAGTGACCTGGGACCAGTGACCAGTGACCAGTGACCAGCGAATTTGACCAGTGACCAGTGACCAGTGACCAGCGACCTGTGACCAGTGACCAGTGACCACTGACCAGTGACCAGTGACCAGTGACCAGTGACCAGTGACCAGTGACCAGCGAAAGTGACCAGTGACCAGTGACCAGTGACGAGTGACCAGTGACCAGTGACAAGTGACCTGGGACCAGTGACCAGTGACCACTGACCAGCGAAAGTGACCAGTGACGAGTGACCAGTGACAAGTGACCAGTGACCAGTGACCATTGACCAGTGACTAGTGACTAGTGACCAGTGACCAACGACCAGTGACCAGTGACCAGTGACCAGTGACCAGTGACCAGCAAAAATGACCAGTGACCAGTGACAAGTGACCAGTGACCAGCGACCAGTGACCAGTGACCAGTGACCAGTGACCAGTGTCCAGTGACCAGTGACCAGTGACCAGTGACCAGTGACAAGTGACCAGTGACCAGTGACCAGCGAAAGTAACCAGTGACCATTGACCAGTGACCAGTGACCAGTGACCAGCGAAATTGACCAGTGACCATTGACCAGTGACCAGTGACCAGTGACCAGTGACCAGTGACCAGTGACCAGTGACCTGTGACCAGCGAAAGTGACCAGGGACCAGTGACCAGTGACCAGTGACCAGTGACCAGTGACCAGCGAAAGTGACTAGTGACCAGTGACCAGTGACCAGTGACCAGTGACCAGTGACCTGTGACAAGTGACCAGTGACCAGGGACCAGTGACCAGTGACCAGTGACCAGTGAACAGTGACCAGTGACCAGTGACCAGTGACCAGCGAAAATGACCAGTGACCAGTGACCAGTGACCAGCGAAATTGACCAGTGACCAGTGACCAGTGACCAGTGACCAGTGACCAGCGAAAGTGACCAGTGACCATTGACCAGTGACCAGTGACCAGTGACGAGTGACCAGTGACCAGTGACAAGTGACCTGGGACCAGTGACCAGTGACCACTGACCAGCGAAAGTGACCAGTGACGAGTGACCAGTGACAAGTGACCAGTGACCAGTGACTAGTGACTAGTGACCAGTGACCAACGACCAGTGACCAGTGACCAGTGACCAGTGACCAGTGACCAGCAAAAATGACCAGTGACCAGTGACAAGTGACCAGTGACCAGCGACCAGTGACCAGTGACCAGTGACCAGTGACCAGTGTCCAGTGACCAGTGACCAGTGACCAGTGACCAGTGACAAGTGACCAGTGACCAGTGACCAGCGAAAGTAACCAGTTACCATTGACCAGTGACCAGTGACCAGTGACCAGCGAAATTGACCAGTGACCATTGACCAGTGACCAGTGACCAGTGACCAGTGACCAGTGACCAGTGACCAGTGACCAGTGACCAGTGACCAGTGACCTGTGACCAGCGAAAGTGACCAGGGACCAGTGACCAGTGACCAGTGACCAGTGACCAGTGACCAGCGAAAGTGACTAGTGACCAGTGACCAGTGACCAGTGACCAGTGACCAGTGATCAGTGACCAGTGACCAGTGACCAGTGACCAGTGACCTGTGACCAGCGAAAGTGACCAGTGACCAGTGTCCAGTGACCAGTGACCAGTGACCAGTGACCAGTGACCAGTGACCAGTAACCAGTGACAAGTGACCAGTGACCAGCGACCAATGACCAGTGACCAGTGACCAGTGACCAGTGACCAGTGACCAGTGACGAGAGACCAGTGAACAGTGACAAGTGACCAGTGACTAGTGACCAACGAAAGTGACCAGTGACCAGTGACCAGTGACCAGGGACCAGTGACCAGTGACCAGCGAAAGTGACCAGGGACCAGTGACCAGTGACCAGTGACCAGTGACCAGTGACCAGTGACCAGCGAAAGTGACCAGTGACCAGTGAGCAGTGACCAGCGAAATTGACCAGTTTCCAGTGACCAGTGACAAGTGACCAGTGACCAGTGACCAGCGAATGAGACAAGTGAACAGTGACCAGCGAAATTGACCAGTGACCAGTGACCAGTGACCAGTGACCAGCGAAAGTGACCAGTGACCAGTGAATAGTGACCAGCGAAATTGACCAGTTTCCAGTGACCAGTGATAAGTGACCAGTGACCAGTCACCAGCGAAAGTGACCAGTGAACAGTGATCAGCGAAATTGACCAGTGACCATTGACCAGTGACCAGCGAAAGTGACCAGTGACGAGTGACCAGTGACAAGTGACCAGTGACAAGTGACCAGTGACCACTGACCAGTGACCAGTGACCAGCGACCAGTGACCAGTGACCAGTGACCAGGGACCAGTGACCAGCGAAAGTGACCCGTGACCATTGACCAGTGACCAGTGACTAGCCAAATTTAGCAGTGAGCAGTGACCAGTGACCAGTGACAAGTGACCAGTGACCAGCGACCAGTGACCAGTGACCAGTGACCAGTGAACAGTGACCAGTGACCAGTGACCAGTGACCAGCGAAAATGACCAGTGACCAGTGACCAGTGACCAGCGAAATTGACCAGTGACCAGTGACCAGTGACCAGTGACCAGTGACCAGCGAAAGTGACCAGTGACCATTGACCAGTGACCAGTGACCAGTGACGAGTGACCAGTGACCAGTGACAAGTGACCTGGGACCAGTGACCAGTGACCACTGACCAGCGAAAGTGACCAGTGACGAGTGACCAGTGACAAGTGACCAGTGACCAGTGACTAGTGACTAGTGACCAGTGACCAACGACCAGTGACCAGTGACCAGTGACCAGTGACCAGTGACCAGCAAAAATGACCAGTGACCAGTGACCAGTGACCAGTGACCAGTGTCCAGTGACCAGTGACCAGTGACCAGTGACCAGTGACAAGTGACCAGTGACCAGTGACCAGCGAAAGTAATCAGTGACCATTGACCAGTGACCAGTGACCAGTGACCAGCGAAATTGACCAGTGACCATTGACCAGTGACCAGTGACCAGTGACCAGTGACCAGTGACCAGTGACCAGTGACCAGTGACCAGTGACCAGTGACCTGTGACCAGCGAAAGTGACCAGGGACCAGTGACCAGTGACCAGTGACCAGTGACCAGTGACCAGTGACCAGCGAAAGTGACTAGTGACCAGTGACCAGTGACCAGTGACCAGTGACCAGTGACCAGTGACCAGTGACCAGTGACCAGTGACCAGTGACCAGTGACCAGCGAAAGTGACCAGTGACGAGTGACCAGTGACAAGTGACCAGTGACCAGTGACCAGTGAACAGTGACCAGTGACCAGCGAAAGTGACAAGTGACGAGTGACCAGCGACAAGTGACAAGTGACCAGTGACCAGTGACCAGTGACCAGTGACCAGTGACCTGTGACCAGCGAAAGTGACCAGTGACCAGTGTCCAGTGACCAGTGACCAGTGACCAGTGACCAGTGACCAGTGACCAGTGACCAGTAACCAGTGACAAGTGACCAGTGACCAGCGACCAATGACCAGTGACCAGTGACCAGTGACCAGTGACCAGTGACCAGTGACCAGTGACGAGAGACCAGTGAACAGTGACAAGTGACCAGTGACTAGTGACCAACGAAAGTGACCAGTGACCAGTGACCAGTGACCAGGGACCAGTGACCAGTGACCAGCGAAAGTGACCAGGGACCAGTGACCAGTGACCAGTGACCAGTGACCAGTGACCAGTGACCAGCGAAAGTGACCAGTGACCAGTGAGCAGTGACCAGCGAAATTGACCAGTTTCCAGTGACCAGTGACAAGTGACCAGTGACCAGTGACCAGTGACCAGTGAACAGTGACAAGTGACCAGTGACCAGTGACCAACGAAAGTGACCAGTGAACAGTGACCAGGGACCAGTGACCAGTGACCAGTGACCAGTGACCAGTGACCAGTGACCACTGACCAGTGACCAGTGACCAGTGACCAGTGACCAGTGACCAGCGACCAGTGACCAGTGACCAGTGACCAGTGACCAGTGACCAGTGACCAGTGACCAGTGACCAGTGACCAGTAACCAGTGACAAGTGACCAGTGACCAGCGACCAATGACCAGTGACCAGTGACCAGTGACCAGTGACCAGTGACCAGTGACGAGAGACCAGTGAACAGTGACAAGTGACCAGTGACTAGTGACCAACGAAAGTGACCAGTGACCAGTGACCAATGACCAGGGACCAGTGACCAGTGACCAGCGAAAGTGACCAGGGACCAGTGACCAGTGACCAGTGACCAGTGACCAGTGACCAGTGACCAGCGAAAGTGACCAGTGACCAGTGAGCAGTGACCAGCGAAATTGACCAGTTTCCAGTGACCAGTGACAAGTGACCAGTGACCAGTGACCAGCGAATGAGACAAGTGAACAGTGACCAGCGAAATTGACCAGTGACCAGTGACCAGTGACCAGTGACCAGCGAAAGTGACCAGTGACCAGTGAATAGTGACCAGCGAAATTGACCAGTTTCCAGTGACCAGTGATAAGTGACCAGTGACCAGTCACCAGCGAAAGTGACCAGTGAACAGTGATCAGCGAAATTGACCAGTGACCATTGACCAGTGACCAGCGAAAGTGACCAGTGACGAGTGACCAGTGACAAGTGACCAGTGACAAGTGACCAGTGACCACTGACCAGTGACCAGTGACCAGCGACCAGTGACCAGTGACCAGTGACCAGGGACCAGTGACCAGCGAAAGTGACCCGTGACCATTGACCAGTGACCAGTGACTAGCCAAATTGAGCAGTGAGCAGTGACCAGTGACCAGTGACCAGTGACCAGTGACCAGTGACCAGTGACCAGCGAAATTGACCAGTGACCATTGACCAGTGACCAGCGAAAGTGACCAGTGACGAGTGACCTGTGACAAGTGACCAGTGACCAGCGACCAGTGACCAGTGACCAGTGACCAGTGAACAGTGACCAGTGACCAGTGACCAGTGACCAGCGAAAATGACCAGTGACCAGTGACCAGTGACCAGCGAAATTGACCAGTGACCAGTGACCAGTGAACAGTGACAAGTGACCAGTGACCAGTGACCAACGAAAGTGACCAGTGAACAGTGACCAGGGACCAGTGACCAGTGACCAGCGAAAGTGACCAGTGACCAGTGGCCAGTGACCAGTGACCAGCGAAAGTGACCAGTGACCAGTGACCAGTGACCAGCGAAATTGACCAGTGACCAGTGACCAGAGACCAGTGACTAGCCAAATTGACCAGTGACCAGTGACCAGTGGCCAGCGGTAGTGACCAGTGACCAGTGACCAGTGATCAGTGACCAGGGAACAGTGACCAGTGACCAGTGACCAGTGACCAGCGAAAATGACCAGTGACCAGTGACCAGTGACCAGCGAAATTGACAAGTTACCAGTGACCAGTGAACAGTGACAAGTGACCAGTGACCAGTGACCAACGAAAGTGACCAGTGAACAGTGACCAGGGACCAGTGACCAGTGACGAGTGACCATTGACCAGCGAAAGTGAACAGTGACCAGTGACCAGTGACCAGTGACCAGTGACCAGTGACCAGTGACCAGTGACCAGTGACCAGTGACCAGTGAACAGTGAACAGTGACAAGTGACCAGTGACCAGTGACCAACGAAAGTGACCAGTGAACAGTGACCAGGGACCAGTGACCAGTGACCAGTGACCAGTGACCAGTGACCAGTGACCAGTGACCAGTGACCAGTGACCAGTGACCAGTGACCAGTGACCAGTGACCAGTGACCAGTGACAAGTGACCAGTGACCAGCGACCAGTGACCAGTGACCAGTGACCAGTGACCAGTGACCAGTGACCAGTGACCAGTGACCAGTAACCAGTGACAAGTGACCAGTGACCAGCGACCAATGACCAGTGACCAGTGACCAGTGACCAGTGACCAGTGACCAGTGACCAGTGACGAGAGACCAGTGAACAGTGACAAGTGACCAGTGACTAGTGACCAACGAAAGTGACCAGTGACCAGTGACCAGTGACCAGGGACCAGTGACCAGTGACCAGCGAAAGTGACCAGGGACCAGTGACCAGTGACCAGTGACCAGTGACCAGTGACCAGTGACCAGCGAAAGTGACCAGTGACCAGTGAGCAGTGACCAGCGAAATTGACCAGTTTCCAGTGACCAGTGACAAGTGACCAGTGACCAGTGACCAGCGAATGAGACAAGTGAACAGTGACCAGCGAAATTGACCAGTGACCATTGACCTGTGACCAGCGAAAGTGACAAGTGACCAGTGACCACTGACCAGTGACCTGTGACCAGCGACCAGTGACCAGTGACCAGTGACCAGGGACCAGTGACCAGCGAAAGTAACCAGTGACCAGTGACCAGTGACCAGTGACCAGTGACCAGCGAAATTGACCAGTGACCATTGACCAGTGACCAGTGACCAGTGACCAGTGACCAGTGACCAGTGACCAGTGACCTGTGACCAGCGAAAGTGACCAGTGACCAGTGACCAGTGACCAGTGACCAGCGAAAGTGACAGGTGACCAGTGACCAGTGACCAGTGACCAGTGACCAGTGACCAGTGACCAGTGACCAGTGACCAGTGACCAGTGACCAGCGAAAGTGACCAGTGACCAGTGAATAGTGACCAGCGAAATTGACCAGTTTCCAGTGACCAGTGATAAGTGACCAGTGACCAGTGACCAGCGAAAGTGACCAGTGAACAGTGATCAGCGAAATTGACCAGTGACCATTGACCAGTGACCAGCGAAAGTGACCAGTGACAAGTGACCAGTGACAAGTGACCAGTGACCACTGACCAGTGACCAGTGACCAGTGACCAGTGACCAGTGACCAGTGACCAGTGACCAGTGACCAGTGACCAGCGAAATTGACCACTGACCATTGACCAGTGACCAGCGAAAGTGACCAGTGAGGAGTGACCTGTGACAAGTGACCAGTGACCAGCGACCAGTGACCAGTGACCAGTGACCAGTGAACAGTGACCAGTGACCAGTGACCAGTGACCAGCGAAAATGACCAGTGACCAGTGACCAGTGACCAGCGAAATTGACCAGTGACCAGTGACCAGTGAACAGTGACAAGTGACCAGTGACCAGTGACCAACGAAAGTGACCAGTGAACAGTGACCAGGGACCAGTGACCAGTGACGAGTGACCAGTGACCAGCGAAAGTGAACAGTGATCAGTGACCAGTGACCAGTGACCAGTGACCAGTGACCAGTGACCAGTGACCAGCGAAAGTGACCAGTGACCAATGACCAGTGACCAGTGACCAGTGACGAGTGACCAGTGACCAGTGACAAGTGACCTGGGACCAGTGACCAGTGACCACTGACCAGCGAAAGTGACCAGTGACGAGTGACCAGTGACAACTGACCAGTGACCAGTGACCATTGACCAGTGACTAGTGACTAGTGACCAGTGACCAACGACCAGTGACCAGTGACCAGTGACCAGTGACCAGTGACCAGCAAAAATGACCAGTGACCAGTGACAAGTGACCAGTGACCAGCGACCAGTGACCAGTGACCAGTGACCAGTGACAAGTGTCCAGTGACCAGTGACCAGTGACCAGTGACCAGTGACAAGTGACCAGTGACCAGTGACCAGCGAAAGTAACCAGTGACCATTGACCAGTGACCAGTGACCAGTGACCAGCGAAATTGACCAGTGACCATTGACCAGTGACCAGTGACCAGTGACCAGTGACCAGTGACCAGTGACCAGTGACCAGTGACCTGTGACCAGCGAAAGTGACCACGGACCAGTGACCAGTGACCAGTGACCAGTGACCAGTGACCAGCGAAAGTGACTAGTGACCAGTGACCAGTGACCAGTGACCAGTGACCAGTGATCAGTGACCAGTGACCAGTGACCAGTGACCAGTGACCAGTGACCAGCGAAAGTGACCAGTGACGAGTGACCAGTGACAAGTGACCAGTGACCAGTGACCAGTGACCAGTGACCAGTGACCAGCGAAAGTGACAAGTGACGAGTGACCAGTGACAAGTGACAAGTGACCAGTGACCAGTGACCAGTGACCAGTGACCTGTGACCAGCGAAAGTGACCAGTGACCAGTGTCCAGTGACCAGTGACCAGTGACCAGTGACCAGTGACCAGTGACCAGCGAAAGTGACAGGTGACCAGTGACCAGTGACCAGTGACCAGTGACCAGTGAATAGTGACCAGCGAAATTGACCAGTTTCCAGTGACCAGTGATAAGTGACCAGTGAACAGTGATCAGCGAAATTGACCAGTGACCATTGACCAGTGACCAGCGAAAGTGACCAGTGACGAGTGACCAGTGACAAGTGACCAGTGACAAGTGACCAGTGACCACTGACCAGTGACCAGTGACCAGCGATCAGTGACCAGTGACCAGTGACCAGGGACCAGTGACCAGCGAAAGTGACCCGTGACCAGTGACCAGTGACCAGTGACTAGCCAAATTGAGCAGTGAGCAGTGACCAGTGACCAGTGACCATTGACCAGTGACCAGCGAAAGTGACCAGTGAGGAGTGACCTGTGACAAGTGACCAGTGACCAGCGACCAGTGACCAGTGACCAGTGACCAGTGAACAGTGACCAGTGACCAGTGACCAGTGACCAGCGAAAATGACCAGTGACCAGTGACCAGTGACCAGTGAACAGTGACAAGTGACCCGTGACCAGTGACCAACGAAAGTGACCAGTGAACAGTGACCAGGGACCAGTGACCAGTGACGAGTGACCAGTGACCAGCGAAAGTGAACAGTGACCAGTGACCAATGACCAGTGACCAGCGAAAGTGACCAGTGACCAGTGACCAGTGACCAGTGACCAGTGACCAGTGACCAGTGACAAGTGACCTGGGACCAGTGACCAGTGACCAGTGACCAGCGAATTTGACCAGTGACCAGTGACCAGTGACCAGCGACCTGTGACCAGTGACCAGTGACCAGTGACCAGTGACCAGTGACCAGTGACCAGTGACCAGTGACCTGTGACCAGCGAAAGTGACCAGGGACCAGTGACCAGTGACCAGTGACCAGTGACCAGTGACCAGCGAAAGTGACTAGTGACCAGTGACCAGTGACCAGTGACCAGTGACCAGTGACCTGTGACAAGTGACCAGTGAACAGTGACCAGTGACCAGTGACCAGTGACCAGCGAAAATGACCAGTGACCAGTGACCAGTGACCAGCGAAATTGACAAGTGACCAGTGACCAGTGAACAGTGACAAGTGACCAGTGACCAGTGACCAGCGAAATTGACCAGTGACCAGTGACCAGTGACCAGTGAACAGTGACAAGTGACCCGTGACCAGTGACCAACGAAAGTGACCAGTGAACAGTGACCAGGGACCAGTGACCAGTGACGAGTGACCAGTGACCAGCGAAAGTGAACAGTGACCAGTGACCAGTGACCAGTGACCAGCGAAAGTGACCAATGACCAGTGACCAGTGACCAGTGACCAGTGACCAGTGACCAGTGACAAGTGACCTGGGACCAGTGACCAGTGACCAGTGACCAGCGAATTTGACCAGTGACCAGTGACCAGTGACCAGCGACCTGTGACCAGTGACCAGTGACCAGTGACCAGTGACCAGTGACCAGTGACCAGTGACCAGTGACCAGCGAAAGTGACCAGTGACCAGTGACCAGTGACCAGCGAAATTGACCAGTGACCAGTGACCAGAGACCAGTGACTAGCCAAATTGACCAGTGACCAGTGACCAGTGGCCAGCGGTAGTGACCAGTGACCAGTGACCAGTGATCAGTGACCAGTGAACAGTGACCAGTGACCAGTGACCAGTGACCAGCGAAAATGACCAGTGACCAGTGACCAGTGACCAGCGAAATTGACAAGTGACCAGTGACCAGTGAACAGTGACCAGTGACCAGTGACCAGTGACCAGTGACCAGTGACCAGTGACCTGTGACCAGCGAAAGTGACCAGGGACCAGTGACCAGTGACCAGTGACCAGTGACCAGTGACCAGCGAAAGTGACTAGTGACCAGTGACCAGTGACCAGTGACCAGTGACCAGTGACCTGTGACAAGTGACCAGTGACCAGCGACCAGTGACCAGTGACCAGTGACCAGTGAACAGTGACCAGTGACCAGTGACCAGTGACCAGCGAAAATGACCAGTGACCAGTGACCTGTGACCAGCGAAATTGACCAGTGACCAGTGACCAGTGACCAGTGACCAGTGACCAGTGACCAGTGACCAGCGAAAGTGACCAGTGACCAGTGACCAGTGACCAGTGACCAGTGACGAGTGACCAGTGACCAGTGACCAGTGACAAGTGACCTGGGACCAGTGACCAGTGACCACTGACCAGCGAAAGTGACCAGTGACGAGTGACCAGTGACAAGTGACCAGTGACCAGTGACCATTGACCAGTGACTAGTGACTAGTGACCAGTGACCTGTGACAAGTGACCAGTGACCAGTGACCAGTGACCAGTGACCAGCAAAAATGACCAGTGACCAGTGACAAGTGACCAGTGACCAGCGACCAGTGACCAGTGACCAGTGACCAGTGACCAGTGTCCAGTGACCAGTGACCAGTGACCAGTGACCAGTGACAAGTGACCAGTGACCAGTGACCAGCGAAAGTAACCAGTGACCATTGACCAGTGACCAGTGACCAGTGACCAGCGAAATTGACCAGTGACCATTGACCAGTGACCAGTGACCAGTGACCAGTGACCAGTGACCAGTGACCAGTGACCAGTGACCTGTGACCAGCGAAAGTGACCAGGGACCAGTGACCAGTGACCAGTGACCAGTGACCAGTGACCAGCGAAAGTGACTAGTGACCAGTGACCAGTGACCAGTGACCAGTGACCAGTGATCAGTGACCAGTGACCAGTGACCAGTGACCAGTGACCAGTGACCAGTGACCAGCGAATGTGACCAGTGACGAGTGACCAGTGACAAGTGACCAGTGACCAGTGACCAGTGACCAGTGACCAGTAACCAGCGAAAGTGACAAGTGACGAGTGACCAGTGACAAGTGACAAGTGACCAGTGACCAGTGACCAGTGACCAGTGACCAGTGACCTGTGACCAGCGAAAGTGACCAGTGACCAGTGTCCAGTGACCAGTGACCAGTGACCAGTGACCAGTGACCAGTGACCAGTGACCAGCGAAAGTGACAGGTGACCAGTGACCAGTGACCAGTGACCAGTGACCAGTGAATAGTGACCAGCGAAATTGACCAGTTTCCAGTGACCAGTGATAAGTGACCAGTGAACAGTGATCAGCGATATTGACCAGTGACCATTGACCAGTGACCAGCGAAAGTGACCAGTGACGAGTGACCAGTGACAAGTGACCAGTGACAAGTGACCAGTGACCACTGACCAGTGACCAGTGACCAGCGATCAGTGACCAGTGACCAGTGACCAGGGACCAGTGACCAGTGACCAGTGACCAGTGACCAGTGACCAGTGACCAGTGACCAGTGACAAGTGACCAGTGACCAGCGACCAGTGACCAGTGACCAGTGACCAGTGACCAGTGACCAGTGACCAGTGACCAGTGACCAGTGACCAGTGACCAGTGACAAGTGACCAGTGACCAGTGACCAGTGACCAGTGACAAGTGACCAGTGAACAGTGACCAGTGACCAGGGACCAGTGACCAGCGAAAGTGACCAGTGAACAGTGACCAGTGACCAGTGACCAGTGACCAGCGAAAGTGACCAGTGACCAGTGACCAGTGACCAGCGAAATTGACCAGTGACCAGTGACCAGAGACCAGTGACTAGCCAAATTGACCAGTGACCAGTGACCAGTGGCCAGCGGTAGTGACCACTGACCAGTGACCAGTGATCAGTGACCAGGGAACAGTGACCAGTGACCAGTGACCAGTGACCAGCGAAAATGACCAGTGACCAGTGACCAGTGACCAGCGAAATTGACAAGTGACCAGTGACCAGTGAACAGTGACAAGTGACCAGTGACCAGTGACCAACGAAAGTGACCAGTGAACAGTGACCAGGGACCAGTGACCAGTGACGAGTGACCATTGACCAGCGAAAGTGAACAGTGACCAGTGACCAGTGACCAGTGACCAGTGAACAGTGACTAGTGACCAGTGACCAGTGACCAGTGACCAGTGACCAGTGACCAGTGACCAGTGACCAGCGAAAGTGACCAGTGACCAGTGACCAGTGACCAGCGAAATTGACCAGTGACCAGTGACCAGAGACCAGTGACTAGCCAAATTGACCAGTGACCAGTGACCAGTGGCCAGCGGTAGTGACCAGTGACCAGTGACCAGTGATCAGTGACCAGTGAACAGTGACCAGTGACCAGTGACCAGTGACCAGCGAAAATGACCAGTGACCAGTGACCAGTGACCAGCGAAATTGACAAGTGACCAGTGACCAGTGAACAGTGACCAGTGACCAGTGACCAGTGACCAGTGACCAGTGACCAGTGACCTGTGACCAGCGAAAGTGACCAGGGACCAGTGACCAGTGACCAGTGACCAGTGACCAGTGACCAGCGAAAGTGACTAGTGACCAGTGACCAGTGACCAGTGACCAGTGACCAGTGACCTGTGACAAGTGACCAGTGACCAGCGACCAGTGACCAGTGACCAGTGACCAGTGAACAGTGACCAGTGACCAGTGACCAGTGACCAGCGAAAATGACCAGTGACCAGTGACCTGTGACCAGCGAAATTGACCAGTGACCAGTGACCAGTGACCAGTGACCAGTGACCAGTGACCAGCGAAAGTGACCAGTGACCAGTGACCAGTGACCAGTGACCAGTGACGAGTGACCAGTGACCAGTGACCAGTGACAAGTGACCTGGGACCAGTGACCAGTGACCACTGACCAGCGAAAGTGACCAGTGACGAGTGACCAGTGACAAGTGACCAGTGACCAGTGACCATTGACCAGTGACTAGTGACTAGTGACCAGTGACCTGTGACAAGTGACCAGTGACCAGTGACCAGTGACCAGTGACCAGCAAAAATGACCAGTGACCAGTGACAAGTGACCAGTGACCAGCGACCAGTGACCAGTGACCAGTGACCAGTGACCAGTGTCCAGTGACCAGTGACCAGTGACCAGTGACCAGTGACAAGTGACCAGTGACCAGTGACCAGCGAAAGTAACCAGTGACCATTGACCAGTGACCAGTGACCAGTGACCAGCGAAATTGACCAGTGACCATTGACCAGTGACCAGTGACCAGTGACCAGTGACCAGTGACCAGTGACCAGTGACCAGTGACCTGTGACCAGCGAAAGTGACCAGGGACCAGTGACCAGTGACCAGTGACCAGTGACCAGTGACCAGCGAAAGTGACTAGTGACCAGTGACCAGTGACCAGTGACCAGTGACCAGTGATCAGTGACCAGTGACCAGTGACCAGTGACCAGTGACCAGTGACCAGTGACCAGCGAATGTGACCAGTGACGAGTGACCAGTGACAAGTGACCAGTGACCAGTGACCAGTGACCAGTGACCAGTAACCAGCGAAAGTGACAAGTGACGAGTGACCAGTGACAAGTGACAAGTGACCAGTGACCAGTGACCAGTGACCAGTGACCAGTGACCTGTGACCAGCGAAAGTGACCAGTGACCAGTGTCCAGTGACCAGTGACCAGTGACCAGTGACCAGTGACCAGTGACCAGTGACCAGCGAAAGTGACAGGTGACCAGTGACCAGTGACCAGTGACCAGTGACCAGTGAATAGTGACCAGCGAAATTGACCAGTTTCCAGTGACCAGTGATAAGTGACCAGTGAACAGTGATCAGCGATATTGACCAGTGACCATTGACCAGTGACCAGCGAAAGTGACCAGTGACGAGTGACCAGTGACAAGTGACCAGTGACAAGTGACCAGTGACCACTGACCAGTGACCAGTGACCAGCGATCAGTGACCAGTGACCAGTGACCAGGGACCAGTGACCAGTGACCAGTGACCAGTGACCAGTGACCAGTGACCAGTGACCAGTGACAAGTGACCAGTGACCAGCGACCAGTGACCAGTGACCAGTGACCAGTGACCAGTGACCAGTGACCAGTGACCAGTGACCAGTGACCAGTGACCAGTGACCAGTGACCAGTGACCAGTGACCAGTGACCAGTGACAAGTGACCAGTGAACAGTGACCAGTGACCAGGGACCAGTGACCAGCGAAAGTGACCAGTGAACAGTGACCAGTGACCAGTGACCAGTGACCAGCGAAAGTGACCAGTGACCAGTGACCAGTGACCAGCGAAATTGACCAGTGACCAGTGACCAGAGACCAGTGACTAGCCAAATTGACCAGTGACCAGTGACCAGTGGCCAGCGGTAGTGACCACTGACCAGTGACCAGTGATCAGTGACCAGGGAACAGTGACCAGTGACCAGTGACCAGTGACCAGCGAAAATGACCAGTGACCAGTGACCAGTGACCAGCGAAATTGACAAGTGACCAGTGACCAGTGAACAGTGACAAGTGACCAGTGACCAGTGACCAACGAAAGTGACCAGTGAACAGTGACCAGGGACCAGTGACCAGTGACGAGTGACCATTGACCAGCGAAAGTGAACAGTGACCAGTGACCAGTGACCAGTGACCAGTGAACAGTGACTAGTGACCAGTGACCAGTGACCAACGAAAGTGACCAGTGAACAGTGACCAGTGACCAGTGACCAGTGACCAGTGACCAGTGACCAGTGACCAGTGACCAGTGACAAGTGACCAGTGACCAGCGACCAGTGACCAGTGACCAGTGACCAGTGACCAGTGACCAGTGACCAGTGACCAGTGACCAGTGACCAGTGACCAGTGACCAGTGACCAGTGACCAGTGACCAGTGACCAGTGACCAGTGTCCAGTGACCAGTGACCAGTGACCAGTGACCAGTGACCAGTGACCAGTGACAAGTGACAAGTGACCAGTGACCAGCGACCAGTGACCAGTGACCAGGGACCAGTGACCAGTGACCAGCGAAAGTGACCAGGGACCAGTGACCAGTGACCAGTGACCAGTGACCAGTGACCATTGACCAGTGACCAGTGACCAGCAAAAATGACCAGTGACCAGAGACCAGTGACAAGTGACCAGTGACCAGCGAAAGTGACCAGTGACCAGTGACCAGTGACCAGTGACCAGCGAAAGTGACCAGTGACCAGTGAGCAGTGACCAGCGAAATTGATCAGTTTCCAGTGACCAGTGACAAGTGACCAGTGACCAGTGACCAGCGAAAGAGACAAGTGAACAGTGACCAGCGAAATTGACCAGTGACCATTGACCTGTGACCAGCGAAAGTGACAAGTGACCAGTGACCACTGACCAGTGACCAGTGACCAGCGACCAGTGACCAGTGACCAGTGACCAGGGACCAGTGACCAGCGAAAGTGACCAGTGAACAGTGACCAGTGACCAGTGACCAGTGATCAGTGAGCTGTGACCAGTGACCAGCGACTAGTGACCAGTGACCATTGACCAGTGACCAGTGACCAGCGAAAGTGACCAGTGACCAGTGACCAGTGACCAGTGACCAGCGAAAGTGACCAGTGACCAGTGACCAGTGACCAGCGAAATTGACCAGTGACCAGTGACCAGAGACCAGTGACTAGCCAAATTGACCAGTGACCAGTGACCAGTGGCCAGCGGTAGTGACCACTGACCAGTGACCAGTGATCAGTGACCAGGGAACAGTGACCAGTGACCAGTGACCAGGGACCAGCGAAAATGACCAGTGACCAGTGACCAGTGACCAGCGAAATTGACAAGTGACCAGTGACCAGTGAACAGTGACAAGTGACCAGTGACCAGTGACCAACGAAAGTGACCAGTGAACAGTGACCAGGGAGCAGTGACCAGTGACGAGTGACCATTGACCAGCGAAAGTGAACAGTGACCAGTGACCAGTGACCAGTGACCAGTGACCAGTGACCAGTGACCAGTGACCAACGAAAGTGACAAGTGACCAGTGACCAGTGACCAGTGACCAGTGACCAGTGACCAGCGAAAGTGACCAGTGACCAGTGACCAGTGACCAGCGAAATTGACCAGTGACCAGTGACCAGTGAACAGTGACAAGTGACCAGTGACCAGTGACCAACGAAAGTGACCAGTGAACAGTGACCAGGGACCAGTGACCAGTGACGAGTGACCAGTGACCAGCGAAAGTGAACAGTGACCAGTGACCAGTGACCAATGACCAGTGACCAGTGACCAGTGACCAGCGAAAGTGACCAGTGACCAGTGACCAGTGACCAGTGACCAGTGACCAGCGACAAGTGACCTGAGACCAGTGACCAGTGACCAGTGACCAGTGACCAGCGAAATTGACCAGTGACCAGTGACCAGTGACCAGCGACCTGTGACCAGTGACCAGTGACCAGTGACCAGTGACCAGTGACCAGTGACTAGTGACAAGTGACCAGTGACCAGTGACCAGTGACCAGCGACCAGTGACCACTGACCATTTACCAGTGACCAACGGAAGTCACCAGGGACCAGTGACCAGTGACCAGTGACCTGTGACCAGTGACCAGTGACCAGTGACCAGTGACCAGTGACCAGTGACCAGTGACCAGTGACCAGTGACCTGTGACCAGTGACCAGCGAAAGTGACCAGTGACCAGGGACCAGTGACCAGTGACCAGCGAAATTGACCAGTGACCAGTGACCAGTGAACAGTGACAAGTGACCAGTGACCAGTGACCAGCGAAAGTGACCAGTGACCAGTGACCAGTGACCATTGAGCTGTGACCAGTGACCAGCGACTAGTGACCAGTGACCATTGACCAGTGACCAGTGACCAGTGACCAGCGAAAGTGACCAGTGACCAGTGACCAGTGACCAGTGACCAGTGACCAGTGACCAGTGACCAGTGACCAGTGACCAGTGACCAGTGACCAGTGACAAGTGACCTGGGACCAGTGACCAGTGACCAGTGACCAGCGAAATTGACCAGTGACCAGTGACCAGTGACCAGCGACCTGTGACCAGTGACCAGTGACCAGTGACCAGTGACCAGCGAAAGTGACCAGTGACCAGTGACCAGTGACCAGCGAAATTGACCAGTGACCAGTGACCAAAGACCAGTGACTAGCCAAATTGACCAGTGACCAGTGACCAGTGGCCAGCGGTAGTGACCAGTGACCAGTGACCAGTGACCAGTGATCAGTGACCAGGGAACAGTGACCAGTGACCAGTGACCAGTGACCAGCGAAAATGACCAGTGACCAGTGACCAGTGACCAGCGAAATTGACAAGTGACCAGTGACCAGTGAACAGTGACAAGTGACCAGTGACCAGTGACCAACGAAAGTGACCAGTGAACAGTGACCAGGGACCAGTGACCAGTGACGAGTGACCATTGACCAGCGAAAGTGACCAGTGACGAGTGACCAGTGACAAGTGACCAGTGACCAGTGACCAGTGACCAGTGACCAGTGACCAGTGACCAGTGACCAGTGACCAGTGACAAGTGACCAGTGACCAGCGACCAGTGACCAGTGACCAGTGACCAGTGACCAGTGACCAGTGACCAGTGACCAGTGACCAGTGACCAGTGACCAGTGACCAGTGACCAGTGACAAGTGACCAGTGAACAGTGACCAGTGACCAGGGACCAGTGACCAGCGAAAGTGACCAGTGAACAGTGACCAGTGACCAGTGACCAGTGACCAGTGACCAGTGATCAGTGAGCTGTGACCAGTGACCAGCGACAAGTGACCAGTGACCATTGACCAGTGACCAGTGACCAGCGAAAGTGACCAGTGACCAGTGACCAGTGACCAGTGACCAGCGAAAGTGACCAGTGACCAGTGACCAGTGACCAGCGAAATTGACCAGTGACCAGTGACCAGAGACCAGTGACTAGCCAAATTGACCAGTGACCAGTGACCAGTGGCCAGCGGTAGTGACCACTGACCAGTGACCAGTGATCAGTGACCAGGGAACAGTGACCAGTGACCAGTGACCAGTGACCAGCGAAAATGACCAGTGACCAGTGACCAGTGACCAGCGAAATTGACAAGTGACCAGTGACCAGTGAACAGTGACAAGTGACCAGTGACCAGTGACCAACGAAAGTGACCAGTGAACAGTGACCAGGGACCAGTGACCAGTGACGAGTGACCATTGACCAGCGAAAGTGAACAGTGACCAGTGACCAGTGACCAGTGACCAGTGACCAGTGACCAGTGACCAGTGACCAGTGAACAGTGACTAGTGACCAGTGACCAGTGACCAACGAAAGTGACCAGTGAACAGTGACCAGTGACCAGTGACCAGTGACCAGTGACCAGTGACCAGTGACCAGTGACCAGTGACAAGTGACCAGTGACCAGCGACCAGTGACCAGTGACCAGTGACCAGTGACCAGTGACCAGTGACCAGTGACCAGTGACCAGTGACCAGTGACCAGTGTCCAGTGACCAGTGACCAGTGACCAGTGACCAGTGACCAGTGACCAGTGACAAGTGACAAGTGACCAGTGACCAGCGACCAGTGACCAGTGACCAGGGACCAGTGACCAGTGACCAGCGAAAGTGACCAGGGACCAGTGACCAGTGACCAGTGACCAGTGACCATTGACCAGTGACCAGTGACCAGCAAAAATGACCAGTGACCAGAGACCAGTGACCAGTGACCAGTGACCAGTGACCAGCGAAAGTGACAAGTGACCAGTGACCAGCGAAAGTGACCAGTGACCAGTGAGCAGTGACCAGCGAAATTGATCAGTTTCCAATGACCAGTGACAAGTGACCAGTGACCAGTGACCAGCGAAAGAGACAAGTGAACAGTGACCAGCGAAATTGACCAGTGACCATTGACCTGTGACCAGCGAAAGTGACAAGTGACCAGTGACCACTGACCAGTGACCAGTGACCAGCGACCAGTGACCAGTGACCAGTGACCAGGGACCAGTGACCAGCGAAAGTGACCAGTGAACAGTGACCAGTGACCAGTGACCAGTGATCAGTGAGCTGTGACCAGGGACCAGTGACCAGTGACCAGTGACCTGTGACCAGTGACCAGTGACCAGTGACCAGTGACCAGTGACCAGTGACCAGTGACCAGTGACCAGTGACCTGTGACCAGTGACCAGCGAAAGTGACCAGTGACCAGGGACCAGTGACCAGTGACCAGCGAAATTGACCAGTGACCAGTGACCAGTGACCAGTGAACAGTGACAAGTGACCAGTGACCAGTGACCAGCGAAAGTGACCAGTGACCAGTGACCAGTGACCATTGAGCTGTGACCAGTGACCAGCGACTAGTGACCAGTGACCATTGACCAGTGACCAGTGACCAGTGACCAGCGAAAGTGACCAGTGACCAGTGACCAGTGACCAGTGACCAGTGACCAGTGACCAGTGACCAGTGACCAGTGACCAGTGACAAGTGACCTGGGACCAGTGACCAGTGACCAGTGACCAGCGAAATTGACCAGTGACCAGTGACCAGTGACCAGCGACCTGTGACCAGTGACCAGTGACCAGTGACCAGTGACCAGTGACCAGTGACCAGTGACCAGCGAAAGTGACCAGTGACCAGTGACCAGTGACCAGCGAAATTGACCAGTGACCAGTGACCAAAGACCAGTGACTAGCCAAATTGACCAGTGACCAGTGACCAGTGGCCAGCGGTAGTGACCAGTGACCAGTGACCAGTGATCAGTGACCAGGGAACAGTGACCAGTGACCAGTGACCAGTGACCAGCGAAAATGACCAGTGACCAGTGACCAGTGACCAGCGAAATTGACAAGTGACCAGTGACCAGTGAACAGTGACAAGTGACCAGTGACCAGTGACCAACGAAAGTGACCAGTGAACAGTGACCAGGGACCAGTGACCAGTGACGAGTGACGAGTGACCATTGACCAGCGAAAGTGAACAGTGACCAGTGACCAGTGACCAGTGACCAGTGACCAGTGACCCGCGAAAGTGACCAGTGAACAGTGACCAGTGACCAGTGACCTGTGACCAGTGACCAGTGACCAGTGACCAGCGAAAGTGACCAGTGACGAGTGACCAGTGACAAGTGACCAGTGACCAGTGACCATTGACCAGTGACTAGTGACTAGTGACCAGTGACCAACGACCAGTGACCAGTGACCAGTGACCAGTGACCAGTGACCAGCGAAAGTGACAAGTGACCAGCGACCAGTGACCAGTGACCAGCGAAAGTGACTAGTCACCAGTGACCAGTGACCAGTGACCAGTGACCAGTGACCAGTGACCAGTGACCAGTGACCAGTGACCAGTGACAAGTGACCAGTGACCAGCGACCAGTGACCAGTGACCAGTGACCAGTGACCAGTGACCAGTGACCAGTGACCAGTGACAAGTGACCAGTGAACAGTGACCAGTGACCAGGGACCAGTGACCAGCGAAAGTGACCAGTGAACAGTGACCAGTGACCAGTGACCAGTGACCAGTGACCAGTGACCAGTGATCAGTGAGCTGTGACCAGTGACCAGCGACTAGTGACCAGTGACCATTGACCAGTGACCAGTGACCAGCGAAAGTGACCAGTGACCAGTGACCAGTGACCAGTGACCAGCGAAAGTGACCAGTGACCAGTGACCAGTGACCAGTGACCAGCGAAATTGACCAGTGACCAGTGACCAGAGACCAGTGACCAGAGACCAGTGACTAGCCAAATTGACCAGTGACCAGTGACCAGTGGCCAGCGGTAGTGACCACTGACCAGTGACCAGTGATCAGTGACCAGGGAACAGTGACCAGTGACCAGTGACCAGTGACCAGCGAAAATGACCAGTGACCAGTGACCAGTGACCAGCGAAATTGACAAGTGACCAGTGACCAGTGAACAGTGACAAGTGACCAGTGACCAGTGACCAACGAAAGTGACCAGTGAACAGTGACCAGGGACCAGTGACCAGTGACGAGTGACCATTGACCAGCGAAAGTGACCAGTGACCAGTGACCAGTGACCAGTGACCAGTGACCAGTGACCAGTGACCAGTGAACAGTGACTAGTGACCAGTGAACAGTGACCAACGAAAGTGACCAGTGAACAGTGACCAGGGACCAGTGACCAGTGACCAGTGACCAGTGACCAGTGACCAGTGACCAGTGACCAGTGACAAGTGACCAGTGACCAGCGACCAGTGACCAGTGACCAGTGACCAGTGACCAGTGACCAGTGACCAGTGACCAGTGACCAGTGACCAGTGACCAGTGACAAGTGACAAGTGACCAGTGACCAGCGACCAGTGACCAGTGACCAGGGACCAGTGACCAGTGACCAGCGAAAGTGACCAGGGACCAGTGACCAGTGACCAGTGACCAGTGACCAGTGACCATTGACCAGTGACCAGTGACCAGCAAAAATGACCAGTGACCAGTGACCAGTGACCAGTGACCAGTGACCAGTGACCAGCGAAAGTGACAAGTGACCAGCGACCAGCGAAAGTGACCAGTGACCAGTGACCAGTGACCAGCGAAAGAGACAAGTGAACAGTGACCAGCGAAATTGACCAGTGACCATTGACCTGTGACCAGCGAAAGTGACAAGTGACCAGTGACCACTGACCAGTGACCAGTGACCAGCGACCAGTGACCAGTGACCAGTGACCAGGGACCAGTGACCAGCGAAAGTGACCAGTGAACAGTGACCAGTGACCAGTGACCAGTGACCAGTGACCAGTGACCAGTGATCAGTGAGCTGTGACCAGTGACCAGCGACTAGTGACCAGTGACCATTGACCAGTGACCAGTGACCAGCGAAAGTGACCAGTGACCAGTGACCAGTGACCAGTGACCAGCGAAAGTGACCAGTGACCAGTGACCAGTGACCAGCGAAATTGACCAGTGACCACTGACCAGAGACCAGTGACTAGCCAAATTGACCAGTGACCAGTGACCAGTGGCCAGCGGTAGTGACCACTGACCAGTGACCAGTGATCAGTGACCAGGGAACAGTGACCAGTGACCAGTGACCAGGGACCAGCGAAAATGACCAGTGACCAGTGACCAGTGACCAGCGAAATTGACAAGTGAACAGTGACCAGTGAACAGTGACAAGTGACCAGTGACCAGTGACCAACGAAAGTGACCAGTGAACAGTGACCAGGGACCAGTGACCAGTGACGAGTGACCATTGACCAGCGAAAGTGAACAGTGACCAGTGACCAGTGACCAGTGACCAGTGACCAGTGACCAACGAAAGTGACAAGTGACCAGTGACCAGTGACGAGTGACCAGTGACCAGTGACCAGCGAAAGTGACCAGTGACCAGTGACCAGTGACCAGCGAAATTGACCAGTGACCAGTGACCAGTGAACAGTGACAAGTGACCAGTGACCAGTGACCAACGAAAGTGACCAGTGAACAGTGACCAGGGACCAGTGACCAGTGACGTGTGACCAGTGACCAGCGAAAGTGAACAGTGACCAGTGACCAGTGACCAATGACCAGTGACCAGTGACCAGTGACCAGCGAAAGTGACCAGTGACCAGTGACCAGTGACCAGTGACAAGTGACCTGGGACCAGTGACCAGTGACCAATGATCAGCGAAATTGACCAGTGACCAGTGACCAGTGACCAGCGACCTGTGACCAGTGACCAGTGACCAGTGGCCAGTGACCAGTGACCAGTGACCAGTGACTAGTGACAAGTGACCAGTGACCAGTGACCAGTGACCAGCGACCAGTGAACACTGACCATTTACCAGTGACCAGCGGAAGTGACCAGGGACCAGTGACCAGTGACCAGTGACCAGTGACCAGTGACCAGTGACCTGTGACCAGTGACCAGCGAAAGTGACCAGTGACCAGGGACCAGTGACCAGTGACCAGCGAAATTGACCAGTGACCAGTGACCAGTGACCAGTGACCAGTGACAAGTGACCAGTGACCAGTGACCAGCGAAAGTGACCAGTGAACAGTGACCAGTGACCAGTGACCAGTGACCAGTGACCAGTGACCATTGAGCTGTGACCAGTGACCAGCGACTAGTGACCAGTGACCATTGACCAGTGACCAGTGACCAGTGACCAGCGAAAGTGACCAGTGACCAGTGACCAGTGACCAGTTACCAGTGACCAGTGACCAGTGACCAGTGACCAGTGACCAGTGACAAGTGACCTGGGACCAGTGACCAGTGACCAGTGACCAGCGAAATTGACCAGTGACCAGTGACCAGTGACCAGCGACCTGTGACCAGTGACCAGTGACCAGTGACCAGCGAAAGTGACCAGTGACCAGTGACCAGTGACCAGCGAAATTGACCAGTGACCAGT
Organism: Andrena trimmerana; assembly: GCA_951215215.1. NCBI lineage: Eukaryota > Metazoa > Arthropoda > Insecta > Hymenoptera > Andrenidae > Andrena > Andrena trimmerana. The sequence continues at coordinate 15,860,914 of OX578063.1, read as the reverse complement.
GACCAGAGACCAGTGACTAGCCAAATTGACCAGTGACCAGTGACCAGTGGCCAGCGGTAGTGACCAGTGACCAGTGACCAGTGATCAGTGACCAGGGAACAGTGACCAGTGACCAGTGACCAGTGACCAGCGAAAATGACCAGTGACCAGTGACCAGTGACCAGCGAAATTGACAAGTGACCAGTGACCAGTGAACAGTGACAAGTGACCAGTGACCAGTGACCAACGAAAGTGACCAGTGAACAGTGACCAGGGACCAGTGACCAGTGACGAGTGACCATTGACCAGCGAAAGTGAACAGTGACCAGTGACCAGTGACCAGTGACCAGTGACCAGTGACCCGCGAAAGTGACCAGTGAACAGTGACCAGTGACCAGTGACCTGTGACCAGTGACCAGTGACCAGTGACCAGCGAAAGTGACCAGTGACGAGTGACCAGTGACAAGTGACCAGTGACCAGTGACCATTGACCAGTGACTAGTGACTAGTGACCAGTGACCAACGACCAGTGACCAGTGACCAGTGACCAGTGACCAGCGAAAGTGACAAGTGACCAGTGACCAGTGACCAGTGACCAGTGACCAGTGACCAGTGACCAGTGACCAGTGACCAGTGACCAGCGAAAGTGACTAGTCACCAGTGACCAGTGACCAGTGACCAGTGACCAGTGACCAGTGACCAGCGAAAGTGACCAGTGACGAGTGACCAGTGACAAGTGACCAGTGACCAGTGACCAGTGACCAGTGACCAGTGACCAGTGACAAGTGACCAGTGACCAGCGACCAGTGACCAGTGACCAGTGACCAGTGACCAGTGACAAGTGATCAGTGACCAGCGACCAGTGACCAGCGAAAGTGACCAGTGACCAGTGACCAGTGACCAGTGACTAGCCAAATTGAGCAGTGAGCAGTGACCAGTGACCAGTGAGCAGTGACCAGTGACCAGTGACCAGCGAAATTGACCAGTGACCATTGACCAGTGACCAGTGACCAGTGACCAGTGACCAGTGACCAGTAACCAGTGACCAGTGACCAGTGACCAGTGACCAGTGACCAGTGACTAGTGACCAGTGACCAGCGAAAGTGACCAGTGACCAGTGACCAACGAAAGTGACAAGTGACCATTGACCAGTGACCAGTGACCAGTGACCAGCGAAAGTGAACAGTGACCAGTGACCAGTGACCAGCGAAATTGACCAGTGACCAGTGACCAGTGAACAGTGACAAGTGACCAGTGACCAGTGACCAACGAAAGTGACCAGTGAACAGTGACCAGGGACCAGTGACCAGTGACCAGTGACCAGCGAAATTGACCAGTGACCATTGACCAGTGACCAGTGACCAGTGACCAGTGACCAGTGACCAGCGAAAGTGACCAGTGACCAGTGACCAGTGACCAGTGACCAGTGACCAGTGACCAGTGACAAATGACCAGTAACCAGTGACCAGTGACCAGTGACCAGTAACCAGTGACAAGTGACCAGTGACCAGCGACCAGTGACCAGTGACCAGTGACCAGTGACCAACGAAAGTGACAAGTGACCAGTGACCAGTGACCAGTGACCAGTGACCAGTGACCAGCGAAAGTGACCAGTGACCAGTGACCAGTGACCAGCGAAATTGACCAGTGACCAGTGACCAGTGAACAGTGACAAGTGACCAGTGACCAGTGACCAACGAAAGTGACCAGTGAACAGTGACCAGGGACCAGTGACCAGTGACGAGTGACCAGTGACCAGCGAAAGTGAACAGTGACCAGTGACCAGTGACCAATGACCAGTGACCAGTGACCAGTGACCAGTGACCAGCGAAAGTGACCAGTGACCAGTGACCAGTGACCAGTGACCAGTGACCAGCGAAATTGACCAGTGACCAGTGACCAGTGACCAGCGACCTGTGACCAGTGACCAGTGACCAGTGACCAGTGACCAGTGACCAGTGACCAGTGATCAGTGACTAGTGACAAGTGACCAGTGACCAGTGACCAGTGACCAGCGACCAGTGACCACTGACCATTTACCAGTGACCAGCGGAAGTGACCAGGGACCAGTGACCAGTGACCAGTGACCAGTGACCAGTGACCAGTGACCAGTGACCAGTGACCAGTGACCAGTGACCAAAGAAAGTGACCAGTGAACAGTGACCAGGGACCAGTGACCAGTGACGAGTGACCATTGACCAGCGAAAGTGAACAGTGACCAGTGACCAGTGACCAGTGACCAGTGACCAGTGACCAGTGACCAGTGACCAGTGACCAGTGACCAGTGAACAGTGACAAGTGACCAGTGACCAGTGACCAACGAAAGTGACCAGTGAACAGTGACCAGGGACCAGTGACCAGTGACCAGTGACCAGTGACCAGTGACCAGTGACCAGTGACCAGTGACCAGTGACCAACGAAAGTGACAAGTGACCAGTGACCAGTGACCAGTGACCAGTGACCAGTGACCAGTGACCAGCGAAAGTGACCAGTGACCAGTGACCAGTGACCAGCGAAATTGACCAGTGACCAGTGACCAGTGAACAGTGACAAGTGACCAGTGACCAGTGACCAACGAAAGTGACCAGTGAACAGTGACCAGGGACCAGTGACCAGTGACGAGTGACCAGTGACCAGCGAAAGTGAACAGTGACCAGTGACCAGTGACCAGTGACCAATGACCAGTGACCAGTGACCAGTGACCAGCGAAAGTGACCAGTGGCCAGTGACCAGCGACCAGTGACCAGTGACCAGTGACCAGTGACCAGTGACCAGTGACCAGTGACAAGTGACAAGTGACCAGTGACCAGCGACCAGTGACCAGTGACCAGGGACCAGTGACCAGTGACCAGCGAAAGTGACCAGGGACCAGTGACCAGTGACCAGTGACCAGTGACCAGTGACCATTGACCAGTGACCAGTGACCAGCAAAAATGACCAGTGACCAGTGACCAGTGACCAGTGACCAGTGACCAGTGACCAGCGAAAGTGACAAGTGACCAGTGACCAGCGAAAGTGACCAGTGACCAGTGACCAGTGACCAGCGAAAGAGACAAGTGAACAGTGACCAGCGAAATTGACCAGTGACCATTGACCTGTGACCAGCGAAAGTGACAAGTGACCAGTGACCACTGACCAGTGACCAGTGACCAGCGACCAGTGACCAGTGACCAGTGACCAGGGACCAGTGACCAGCGAAAGTGACCAGTGAACAGTGACCAGTGACCAGTGACCAGTGACCAGTGACCAGTGATCAGTGAGCTGTGACCAGTGACCAGCGACTAGTGACCAGTGACCATTGACCAGTGACCAGTGACCAGCGAAAGTGACCAGTGACCAGTGACCAGTGACCAGTGACCAGCGAAAGTGACCAGTGACCAGTGACCAGTGACCAGCGAAATTGACCAGTGACCACTGACCAGAGACCAGTGACTAGCCAAATTGACCAGTGACCAGTGACCAGTGGCCAGCGGTAGTGACCACTGACCAGTGACCAGTGATCAGTGACCAGGGAACAGTGACCAGTGACCAGTGACCAGGGACCAGCGAAAATGACCAGTGACCAGTGACCAGTGACCAGCGAAATTGACAAGTGAACAGTGACCAGTGAAATTGACCAGTGACCAGTGACCAGTGAACAGTGACAAGTGACCAGTGACCAGTGACCAACGAAAGTGACCAGTGAACAGTGACCAGGGACCAGTGACCAGTGACGAGTGACCAGCGAAAGTGAACAGTGACCAGTGACCAGTGACCAATGACCAGTGACCAGTGACCAGTGACCAGCGAAAGTGACCAGTGACCAGTGACCAGTGACCAGTGACAAGTGACCTGGGACCAGTGACCAGTGACCAGTGACCATTGACCAGCGAAAGTGAACAGTGACCAGTGACCAGTGACCAGTGACCAGTGACCAGTGACCAACGAAAGTGACAAGTGACCAGTGACCAGTGACGAGTGACCAGTGACCAGTGACCAGCGAAAGTGACCAGTGACCAGTGACCAGTGACCAGCGAAATTGACCAGTGACCAGTGACCAGTGAACAGTGACAAGTGACCAGTGACCAGTGACCAACGAAAGTGACCAGTGAACAGTGACCAGGGACCAGTGACCAGTGACGAGTGACCAGCGAAAGTGAACAGTGACCAGTGACCAGTGACCAATGACCAGTGACCAGTGACCAGTGACCAGCGAAAGTGACCAGTGACCAGTGACCAGTGACCAGTGACAAGTGACCTGGGACCAGTGACCAGTGACCAGTGACCAGCGAAATTGACCAGTGACCAGTGACCAGTGACCAGCGACCTGTGACCAGTGACCAGTGACCAGTGGCCAGTGACCAGTGACCAGTGACCAGTGACTAGTGACAAGTGACCAGTGACCAGTGACCAGTGACCAGCGACCAGTGAACACTGACCATTTACCAGTGACCAGCGGAAGTGACCAGGGACCAGTGACCAGTGACCAGTGACCAGTGACCAGTGACCAGTGACCAGTGACCAGTGACCTGTGACCAGTGACCAGCGAAAGTGACCAGTGACCAGGGACCAGTGACCAGTGACCAGCGAAATTGACCAGTGACCAGTGACCAGTGACCAGTGACCAGTGACAAGTGACCAGTGACCAGTGACCAGCGAAAGTGACCAGTGAACAGTGACCAGTGACCAGTGACCAGTGACCAGTGACCAGTGACCATTGAGCTGTGACCAGTGACCAGCGACTAGTGACCAGTGACCATTGACCAGTGACCAGTGACCAGTGACCAGCGAAAGTGACCAGTGACCAGTGACCAGTGACCAGTTACCAGTGACCAGTGACCAGTGACCAGTGACCAGTGACAAGTGACCTGGGACCAGTGACCAGTGACCAGTGACCAGCGAAATTGACCAGTGACCAGTGACCAGTGACCAGCGACCTGTGACCAGTGACCAGTGACCAGTGACCAGTGACCAGTGACCAGCGAAAGTGACCAGTGACCAGTGACCAGTGACCAGTGACCAGTGACCAGTGACCAGTGACCTGTGACCAGTGACCAGCGAAAGTGACCAGTGACCAGGGACCAGTGACCAGTGACCAGCGAAATTGACCAGTGACCAGTGACCAGTGAACAGTGACAAGTGACCAGTGACCAGTGACCAGCGAAAGTGACCAGTGACCAGTGACCAGTGACCATTGAGCTGTGACCAGTGACCAGCGACTAGTGACCAGTGACCATTGACCAGTGACCAGTGACCAGTGACCAGCGAAAGTGACCAGTGACCAGTGACCAGTGACCAGTGACCAGTGACCAGTGACCAGTGACCAGTGACCAGTGACCAGTGACAAGTGACCTGGGACCAGTGACCAGTGACCAGTGACCAGCGAAATTGACCAGTGACCAGTGACCAGTGACCAGCGACCTGTGACCAGTGACCAGTGACCAGTGACCAGTGACCAGCGAAAGTGACCAGTGACCAGTGACCAGTGACCAGCGAAATTGACCAGTGACCAGTGACCAAAGACCAGTGACTAGCCAAATTGACCAGTGACCAGTGACCAGTGGCCAGCGGTAGTGACCAGTGACCAGTGACCAGTGATCAGTGACCAGGGAACAGTGACCAGTGACCAGTGACCAGTGACCAGCGAAAATGACCAGTGACCAGTGACCAGTGACCAGCGAAATTGACAAGTGACCAGTGACCAGTGAACAGTGACAAGTGACCAGTGACCAGTGACCAACGAAAGTGACCAGTGAACAGTGACCAGGGACCAGTGACCAGTGACGAGTGACCATTGACCAGCGAAAGTGACCAGTGACGAGTGACCAGTGACAAGTGACCAGTGACCAGTGACCAGTGACCAGTGACTAGTGACCAGTGACCAGTGACCAGTGACCAGTGACAAGTGACCAGTGACCAGCGACCAGTGACCAGTGACCAGTGACCAGTGACCAGTGACCAGTGACCAGTGACCAGTGACCAGTGACCAGTGACCAGTGACAAGTGACCAGTGAACAGTGACCAGTGACCAGGGACCAGTGACCAGCGAAAGTGACCAGTGAACAGTGACCAGTGACCAGTGACCAGTGACCAGTGATCAGTGAGCTGTGACCAGTGACCAGCGACTAGTGACCAGTGACCATTGACCAGTGACCAGTGACCAGCGAAAGTGACCAGTGACCAGTGACCAGTGACCAGTGACCAGCGAAAGTGACCAGTGACCAGTGACCAGTGACCAGCGAAATTGACCAGTGACCAGTGACCAGAGACCAGTGACTAGCCAAATTGACCAGTGACCAGTGACCAGTGGCCAGCGGTAGTGACCACTGACCAGTGACCAGTGATCAGTGACCAGGGAACAGTGACCAGTGACCAGTGACCAGTGACCAGCGAAAATGACCAGTGACCAGTGACCAGTGACCAGCGAAATTGACAAGTGACCAGTGACCAGTGAACAGTGACAAGTGACCAGTGACCAGTGACCAACGAAAGTGACCAGTGAACAGTGACCAGGGACCAGTGACCAGTGACGAGTGACCATTGACCAGCGAAAGTGAACAGTGACCAGTGACCAGTGACCAGTGACCAGTGACCAGTGACCAGTGACCAGTGACCAGTGAACAGTGACTAGTGACCAGTGACCAGTGACCAACGAAAGTGACCAGTGAACAGTGACCAGTGACCAGTGACCAGTGACCAGTGACCAGTGACCAGTGACCAGTGACCAGTGACAAGTGACCAGTGACCAGCGACCAGTGACCAGTGACCAGTGACCAGTGACCAGTGACCAGTGACCAGTGACCAGTGACCAGTGACCAGTGACCAGTGACCAGTGACCAGTGACCAGTGACCAGCGACCTGTGACCAGTGACCAGTGACCAGTGACCAGTGACCAGTGACCAGTGACCAGTGACCAGTGACCAGCGAAAGTGACCAGTGACCAGTGACCAGTGACCAGCGAAATTGACCAGTGACCAGTGACCAGAGACCAGTGACTAGCCAAATTGACCAGTGACCAGTGACCAGTGGCCAGCGGTAGTGACCAGTGACCAGTGACCAGTGATCAGTGACCAGTGAACAGTGACCAGTGACCAGTGACCAGTGACCAGCGAAAATGACCAGTGACCAGTGACCAGTGACCAGCGAAATTGACAAGTGACCAGTGACCAGTGAACAGTGACCAGTGACCAGTGACCAGTGACCAGTGACCAGTGACCAGTGACCTGTGACCAGCGAAAGTGACCAGGGACCAGTGACCAGTGACCAGTGACCAGTGACCAGCGAAAGTGACTAGTGACCAGTGACCAGTGACCAGTGACCAGTGACCAGTGACCTGTGACAAGTGACCAGTGACCAGCGACCAGTGACCAGTGACCAGTGACCAGTGAACAGTGACCAGTGACCAGTGACCAGTGACCAGCGAAAATGACCAGTGACCAGTGACCAGTGACCAGCGAAATTGACCAGTGACCAGTGACCAGTGACCAGTGACCAGTGACCAGTGACCAGCGAAAGTGACCAGTGACCAGTGACCAGTGACCAGTGACCAGTGACGAGTGACCAGTGACCAGTGACCAGTGACAAGTGACCTGGGACCAGTGACCAGTGACCACTGACCAGCGAAAGTGACCAGTGACGAGTGACCAGTGACAAGTGACCAGTGACCAGTGACCATTGACCAGTGACTAGTGACTAGTGACCAGTGACCTGTGACAAGTGACCAGTGACCAGTGACCAGTGACCAGTGACCAGCAAAAATGACCAGTGACCAGTGACAAGTGACCAGTGACCAGCGACCAGTGACCAGTGACCAGTGACCAGTGACCAGTGTCCAGTGACCAGTGACCAGTGACCAGTGACCAGTGACAAGTGACCAGTGACCAGTGACCAGCGAAAGTAACCAGTGACCATTGACCAGTGACCAGTGACCAGTGACCAGCGAAATTGACCAGTGACCATTGACCAGTGACCAGTGACCAGTGACCAGTGACCAGTGACCAGTGACCAGTGACCAGTGACCTGTGACCAGCGAAAGTGACCAGGGACCAGTGACCAGTGACCAGTGACCAGTGACCAGTGACCAGCGAAAGTGACTAGTGACCAGTGACCAGTGACCAGTGACCAGTGACCAGTGATCAGTGATCAGTGACCAGTGACCAGTGACCAGTGACCAGTGACCAGTGACCAGTGACCAGCGAATGTGACCAGTGACGAGTGACCAGTGACAAGTGACCAGTGACCAGTGACCAGTGACCAGTGACCAGTAACCAGCGAAAGTGACAAGTGACGAGTGACCAGTGACAAGTGACAAGTGACCAGTGACCAGTGACCAGTGACCAGTGACCAGTGACCTGTGACCAGCGAAAGTGACCAGTGACCAGTGTCCAGTGACCAGTGACCAGTGACCAGTGACCAGTGACCAGTGACCAGTGACCAGCGAAAGTGACAGGTGACCAGTGACCAGTGACCAGTGACCAGTGACCAGTGAATAGTGACCAGCGAAATTGACCAGTTTCCAGTGACCAGTGATAAGTGACCAGTGAACAGTGATCAGCGATATTGACCAGTGACCATTGACCAGTGACCAGCGAAAGTGACCAGTGACGAGTGACCAGTGACAAGTGACCAGTGACAAGTGACCAGTGACCACTGACCAGTGACCAGTGACCAGCGATCAGTGACCAGTGACCAGTGACCAGGGACCAGTGACCAGTGACCAGTGACCAGTGACCAGTGACCAGTGACCAGTGACCAGTGACAAGTGACCAGTGACCAGCGACCAGTGACCAGTGACCAGTGACCAGTGACCAGTGACCAGTGACCAGTGACCAGTGACCAGTGACCAGTGACCAGTGACCAGTGACCAGTGACCAGTGACAAGTGACCAGTGAACAGTGACCAGTGACCAGGGACCAGTGACCAGCGAAAGTGACCAGTGAACAGTGACCAGTGACCAGTGACCAGTGACCAGTGACCAGTGATCAGTGAGCTGTGACCAGTGACCAGCGACTAGTGACCAGTGACCATTGACCAGTGACCAGTGACCAGCGAAAGTGACCAGTGACCAGTGACCAGTGACCAGTGACCAGCGAAAGTGACCAGTGACCAGTGACCAGTGACCAGCGAAATTGACCAGTGACCAGTGACCAGAGACCAGTGACTAGCCAAATTGACCAGTGACCAGTGACCAGTGGCCAGCGGTAGTGACCACTGACCAGTGACCAGTGATCAGTGACCAGGGAACAGTGACCAGTGACCAGTGACCAGTGACCAGCGAAAATGACCAGTGACCAGTGACCAGTGACCAGCGAAATTGACAAGTGACCAGTGACCAGTGAACAGTGACAAGTGACCAGTGACCAGTGACCAACGAAAGTGACCAGTGAACAGTGACCAGGGACCAGTGACCAGTGACGAGTGACCATTGACCAGCGAAAGTGAACAGTGACCAGTGACCAGTGACCAGTGACCAGTGACCAGTGACCAGTGACCAGTGACCAGTGAACAGTGACTAGTGACCAGTGACCAGTGACCAACGAAAGTGACCAGTGAACAGTGACCAGTGACCAGTGACCAGTGACCAGTGACCAGTGACCAGTGACCAGTGACCAGTGACAAGTGACCAGTGACCAGCGACCAGTGACCAGTGACCAGTGACCAGTGACCAGTGACCAGTGACCAGTGACCAGTGACCAGTGACCAGTGACCAGTGACCAGTGACCAGTGACCAGTGACCAGTGACCAGTGACCAGTGTCCAGTGACCAGTGACCAGTGACCAGTGACCAGTGACCAGTGACCAGTGACAAGTGACAAGTGACCAGTGACCAGCGACCAGTGACCAGTGACCAGGGACCAGTGACCAGTGACCAGCGAAAGTGACCAGGGACCAGTGACCAGTGACCAGTGACCAGTGACCAGTGACCATTGACCAGTGACCAGTGACCAGCAAAAATGACCAGTGACCAGAGACCAGTGACAAGTGACCAGTGACCAGCGAAAGTGACCAGTGACCAGTGACCAGTGACCAGTGACCAGCGAAAGTGACCAGTGACCAGTGAGCAGTGACCAGCGAAATTGATCAGTTTCCAGTGACCAGTGACAAGTGACCAGTGACCAGTGACCAGCGAAAGAGACAAGTGAACAGTGACCAGCGAAATTGACCAGTGACCATTGACCTGTGACCAGCGAAAGTGACAAGTGACCAGTGACCACTGACCAGTGACCAGTGACCAGCGACCAGTGACCAGTGACCAGTGACCAGGGACCAGTGACCAGCGAAAGTGACCAGTGAACAGTGACCAGTGACCAGTGACCAGTGATCAGTGAGCTGTGACCAGTGACCAGCGACTAGTGACCAGTGACCATTGACCAGTGACCAGTGACCAGCGAAAGTGACCAGTGACCAGTGACCAGTGACCAGTGACCAGCGAAAGTGACCAGTGACCAGTGACCAGTGACCAGCGAAATTGACCAGTGACCAGTGACCAGAGACCAGTGACTAGCCAAATTGACCAGTGACCAGTGACCAGTGGCCAGCGGTAGTGACCACTGACCAGTGACCAGTGATCAGTGACCAGGGAACAGTGACCAGTGACCAGTGACCAGGGACCAGCGAAAATGACCAGTGACCAGTGACCAGTGACCAGCGAAATTGACAAGTGACCAGTGACCAGTGAACAGTGACAAGTGACCAGTGACCAGTGACCAACGAAAGTGACCAGTGAACAGTGACCAGGGAGCAGTGACCAGTGACGAGTGACCATTGACCAGCGAAAGTGAACAGTGACCAGTGACCAGTGACCAGTGACCAGTGACCAGTGACCAGTGACCAGTGACCAACGAAAGTGACAAGTGACCAGTGACCAGTGACCAGTGACCAGTGACCAGTGACCAGCGAAAGTGACCAGTGACCAGTGACCAGTGACCAGCGAAATTGACCAGTGACCAGTGACCAGTGAACAGTGACAAGTGACCAGTGACCAGTGACCAACGAAAGTGACCAGTCAACAGTGACCAGGGACCAGTGACCAGTGACGAGTGACCAGTGACCAGCGAAAGTGAACAGTGACCAGTGACCAGTGACCAATGACCAGTGACCAGTGACCAGTGACCAGCGAAAGTGACCAGTGACCAGTGACCAGTGACCAGTGACCAGTGACCAGCGACAAGTGACCTGAGACCAGTGACCAGTGACCAGTGACCAGTGACCAGCGAAATTGACCAGTGACCAGTGACCAGTGACCAGCGACCTGTGACCAGTGACCAGTGACCAGTGACCAGTGACCAGTGACCAGTGACTAGTGACAAGTGACCAGTGACCAGTGACCAGTGACCAGCGACCAGTGACCACTGACCATTTACCAGTGACCAGCGGAAGTCACCAGGGACCAGTGACCAGTGACCAGTGACCTGTGACCAGTGACCAGTGACCAGTGACCAGTGACCAGTGACCAGTGACCAGTGACCAGTGACCAGTGACCTGTGACCAGTGACCAGCGAAAGTGACCAGTGACCAGGGACCAGTGACCAGTGACCAGCGAAATTGACCAGTGACCAGTGACCAGTGAACAGTGACAAGTGACCAGTGACCAGTGACCAGCGAAAGTGACCAGTGACCAGTGACCAGTGACCATTGAGCTGTGACCAGTGACCAGCGACTAGTGACCAGTGACCATTGACCAGTGACCAGTGACCAGTGACCAGCGAAAGTGACCAGTGACCAGTGACCAGTGACCAGTGACCAGTGACCAGTGACCAGTGACCAGTGACCAGTGACCAGTGACCAGTGACCAGTGACAAGTGACCTGGGACCAGTGACCAGTGACCAGTGACCAGCGAAATTGACCAGTGACCAGTGACCAGTGACCAGCGACCTGTGACCAGTGACCAGTGACCAGTGACCAGTGACCAGCGAAAGTGACCAGTGACCAGTGACCAGTGACCAGCGAAATTGACCAGTGACCAGTGACCAAAGACCAGTGACTAGCCAAATTGACCAGTGACCAGTGACCAGTGGCCAGCGGTAGTGACCAGTGACCAGTGACCAGTGATCAGTGACCAGGGAACAGTGACCAGTGACCAGTGACCAGTGACCAGCGAAAATGACCAGTGACCAGTGACCAGTGACCAGCGAAATTGACAAGTGACCAGTGACCAGTGAACAGTGACAAGTGACCAGTGACCAGTGACCAACGAAAGTGACCAGTGAACAGTGACCAGGGACCAGTGACCAGTGACGAGTGACCATTGACCAGCGAAAGTGACCAGTGACGAGTGACCAGTGACAAGTGACCAGTGACCAGCGACCAGTGACCAGTGACCAGTGACCAGTGACCAGTGACCAGTGACCAGTGACAAGTGACCAGTGACCAGCGACCAGTGACCAGTGACCAGTGACCAGTGACCAGTGACCAGTGACCAGTGACCAGTGACCAGTGACCAGTGACCAGTGACCAGTGACCAGTGACAAGTGACCAGTGAACAGTGACCAGTGACCAGGGACCAGTGACCAGCGAAAGTGACCAGTGAACAGTGACCAGTGACCAGTGACCAGTGACCAGTGACCAGTGATCAGTGAGCTGTGACCAGTGACCAGCGACAAGTGACCAGTGACCATTGACCAGTGACCAGTGACCAGCGAAAGTGACCAGTGACCAGTGACCAGTGACCAGTGACCAGCGAAAGTGACCAGTGACCAGTGACCAGTGACCAGCGAAATTGACCAGTGACCAGTGACCAGAGACCAGTGACTAGCCAAATTGACCAGTGACCAGTGACCAGTGGCCAGCGGTAGTGACCACTGACCAGTGACCAGTGATCAGTGACCAGGGAACAGTGACCAGTGACCAGTGACCAGTGACCAGCGAAAATGACCAGTGACCAGTGACCAGTGACCAGCGAAATTGACAAGTGACCAGTGACCAGTGAACAGTGACAAGTGACCAGTGACCAGTGACCAACGAAAGTGACCAGTGAACAGTGACCAGGGACCAGTGACCAGTGACGAGTGACCATTGACCAGCGAAAGTGAACAGTGACCAGTGACCAGTGACCAGTGACCAGTGACCAGTGACCAGTGACCAGTGACCAGTGAACAGTGACTAGTGACCAGTGACCAGTGACCAACGAAAGTGACCAGTGAACAGTGACCAGTGACCAGTGACCAGTGACCAGTGACCAGTGACCAGTGACCAGTGACCAGTGACAAGTGACCAGTGACCAGCGACCAGTGACCAGTGACCAGTGACCAGTGACCAGTGACCAGTGACCAGTGACAAGTGACAAGTGACCAGTGACCAGCGACCAGTGACCAGTGACCAGGGACCAGTGACCAGTGACCAGCGAAAGTGACCAGGGACCAGTGACCAGTGACCAGTGACCAGTGACCATTGACCAGTGACCAGTGACCAGCAAAAATGACCAGTGACCAGAGACCAGTGACCAGTGACCAGTGACCAGTGACCAGCGAAAGTGACAAGTGACCAGTGACCAGCGAAAGTGACCAGTGACCAGCGAAATTGATCAGTTTCCAATGACCAGTGACAAGTGACCAGTGACCAGTGACCAGCGAAAGAGACAAGTGAACAGTGACCAGCGAAATTGACCAGTGACCATTGACCTGTGACCAGCGAAAGTGACAAGTGACCAGTGACCACTGACCAGTGACCAGTGACCAGCGACCAGTGACCAGTGACCAGTGACCAGGGACCAGTGACCAGCGAAAGTGACCAGTGAACAGTGACCAGTGACCAGTGACCAGTGATCAGTGAGCTGTGACCAGGGACCAGTGACCAGTGACCAGTGACCTGTGACCAGTGACCAGTGACCAGTGACCAGTGACCAGTGACCAGTGACCAGTGACCAGTGACCAGTGACCTGTGACCAGTGACCAGCGAAAGTGACCAGTGACCAGGGACCAGTGACCAGTGACCAGCGAAATTGACCAGTGACCAGTGACCAGTGACCAGTGAACAGTGACAAGTGACCAGTGACCAGTGACCAGCGAAAGTGACCAGTGACCAGTGACCAGTGACCATTGAGCTGTGACCAGTGACCAGCGACTAGTGACCAGTGACCATTGACCAGTGACCAGTGACCAGTGACCAGCGAAAGTGACCAGTGACCAGTGACCAGTGACCAGTGACCAGTGACCAGTGACCAGTGACCAGTGACCAGTGACCAGTGACAAGTGACCTGGGACCAGTGACCAGTGACCAGTGACCAGCGAAATTGACCAGTGACCAGTGACCAGTGACCAGCGACCTGTGACCAGTGACCAGTGACCAGTGACCAGTGACCAGTGACCAGTGACCAGTGACCAGCGAAAGTGACCAGTGACCAGTGACCAGTGACCAGCGAAATTGACCAGTGACCAGTGACCAAAGACCAGTGACTAGCCAAATTGACCAGTGACCAGTGACCAGTGGCCAGCGGTAGTGACCAGTGACCAGTGACCAGTGATCAGTGACCAGGGAACAGTGACCAGTGACCAGTGACCAGTGACCAGCGAAAATGACCAGTGACCAGTGACCAGTGACCAGCGAAATTGACAAGTGACCAGTGACCAGTGAACAGTGACAAGTGACCAGTGACCAGTGACCAACGAAAGTGACCAGTGAACAGTGACCAGGGACCAGTGACCAGTGACGAGTGACGAGTGACCATTGACCAGCGAAAGTGAACAGTGACCAGTGACCAGTGACCAGTGACCAGTGACCAGTGACCCGCGAAAGTGACCAGTGAACAGTGACCAGTGACCAGTGACCTGTGACCAGTGACCAGTGACCAGTGACCAGCGAAAGTGACCAGTGACGAGTGACCAGTGACAAGTGACCAGTGACCAGTGACCATTGACCAGTGACTAGTGACTAGTGACCAGTGACCAACGACCAGTGACCAGTGACCAGTGACCAGTGACCAGTGACCAGCGAAAGTGACAAGTGACCAGTGACCAGTGACCAGTGACCAGCGAAAGTGACTAGTCACCAGTGACCAGTGACCAGTGACCAGTGACCAGTGACCAGTGACCAGTGACCAGTGACCAGTGACCAGTGACAAGTGACCAGTGACCAGCGACCAGTGACCAGTGACCAGTGACCAGTGACCAGTGACCAGTGACCAGTGACCAGTGACCAGTGACAAGTGACCAGTGAACAGTGACCAGTGACCAGGGACCAGTGACCAGCGAAAGTGACCAGTGAACAGTGACCAGTGACCAGTGACCAGTGACCAGTGACCAGTGACCAGTGATCAGTGAGCTGTGACCAGTGACCAGCGACTAGTGACCAGTGACCATTGACCAGTGACCAGTGACCAGCGAAAGTGACCAGTGACCAGTGACCAGTGACCAGTGACCAGCGAAAGTGACCAGTGACCAGTGACCAGTGACCAGTGACCAGCGAAATTGACCAGTGACCAGTGACCAGAGACCAGTGACCAGAGACCAGTGACTAGCCAAATTGACCAGTGACCAGTGACCAGTGGCCAGCGGTAGTGACCACTGACCAGTGACCAGTGATCAGTGACCAGGGAACAGTGACCAGTGACCAGTGACCAGTGACCAGCGAAAATGACCAGTGACCAGTGACCAGTGACCAGCGAAATTGACAAGTGACCAGTGACCAGTGAACAGTGACAAGTGACCAGTGACCAGTGACCAACGAAAGTGACCAGTGAACAGTGACCAGGGACCAGTGACCAGTGACGAGTGACCATTGACCAGCGAAAGTGACCAGTGACCAGTGACCAGTGACCAGTGACCAGTGACCAGTGACCAGTGACCAGTGAACAGTGACTAGTGACCAGTGAACAGTGACCAACGAAAGTGACCAGTGAACAGTGACCAGGGACCAGTGACCAGTGACCAGTGACCAGTGACCAGTGACCAGTGACCAGTGACCAGTGACAAGTGACCAGTGACCAGCGACCAGTGGCCAGTGACCAGTGACCAGTGACCAGTGACCAGTGACCAGTGACCAGTGACCAGTGACCAGTGACCAGTGACAAGTGACAAGTGACCAGTGACCAGCGACCAGTGACCAGTGACCAGGGACCAGTGACCAGTGACCAGCGAAAGTGACCAGGGACCAGTGACCAGTGACCAGTGACCAGTGACCAGTGACCATTGACCAGTGACCAGTGACCAGCAAAAATGACCAGTGACCAGTGACCAGTGACCAGTGACCAGTGACCAGTGACCAGCGAAAGTGACAAGTGACCAGTGACCAGCGAAAGTGACCAGTGACCAGTGACCAGTGACCAGCGAAAGAGACAAGTGAACAGTGACCAGCGAAATTGACCAGTGACCATTGACCTGTGACCAGCGAAAGTGACAAGTGACCAGTGACCACTGACCAGTGACCAGTGACCAGCGACCAGTGACCAGTGACCAGTGACCAGGGACCAGTGACCAGCGAAAGTGACCAGTGAACAGTGACCAGTGACCAGTGACCAGTGACCAGTGACCAGTGATCAGTGAGCTGTGACCAGTGACCAGCGACTAGTGACCAGTGACCATTGACCAGTGACCAGTGACCAGCGAAAGTGACCAGTGACCAGTGACCAGTGACCAGTGACCAGCGAAAGTGACCAGTGACCAGTGACCAGTGACCAGCGAAATTGACCAGTGACCACTGACCAGAGACCAGTGACTAGCCAAATTGACCAGTGACCAGTGACCAGTGGCCAGCGGTAGTGACCACTGACCAGTGACCAGTGATCAGTGACCAGGGAACAGTGACCAGTGACCAGTGACCAGGGACCAGCGAAAATGACCAGTGACCAGTGACCAGTGACCAGCGAAATTGACAAGTGAACAGTGACCAGTGAACAGTGACAAGTGACCAGTGACCAGTGACCAACGAAAGTGACCAGTGAACAGTGACCAGGGACCAGTGACCAGTGACGAGTGACCATTGACCAGCGAAAGTGAACAGTGACCAGTGACCAGTGACCAGTGACCAGTGACCAGTGACCAACGAAAGTGACAAGTGACCAGTGACCAGTGACGAGTGACCAGTGACCAGTGACCAGCGAAAGTGACCAGTGACCAGTGACCAGTGACCAGCGAAATTGACCAGTGACCAGTGACCAGTGAACAGTGACAAGTGACCAGTGACCAGTGACCAACGAAAGTGACCAGTGAACAGTGACCAGGGACCAGTGACCAGTGACGTGTGACCAGTGACCAGCGAAAGTGAACAGTGACCAGTGACCAGTGACCAATGACCAGTGACCAGTGACCAGTGACCAGCGAAAGTGACCAGTGACCAGTGACCAGTGACCAGTGACAAGTGACCTGGGACCAGTGACCAGTGACCAATGATCAGCGAAATTGACCAGTGACCAGTGACCAGTGACCAGCGACCTGTGACCAGTGACCAGTGACCAGTGGCCAGTGACCAGTGACCAGTGACCAGTGACTAGTGACAAGTGACCAGTGACCAGTGACCAGTGACCAGCGACCAGTGAACACTGACCATTTACCAGTGACCAGCGGAAGTGACCAGGGACCAGTGACCAGTGACCAGTGACCAGTGACCAGTGACCAGTGACCAGTGACCTGTGACCAGTGACCAGCGAAAGTGACCAGTGACCAGGGACCAGTGACCAGTGACCAGCGAAATTGACCAGTGACCAGTGACCAGTGACCAGTGACCAGTGACAAGTGACCAGTGACCAGTGACCAGCGAAAGTGACCAGTGAACAGTGACCAGTGACCAGTGACCAGTGACCAGTGACCAGTGACCATTGAGCTGTGACCAGTGACCAGCGACTAGTGACCAGTGACCATTGACCAGTGACCAGTGACCAGTGACCAGCGAAAGTGACCAGTGACCAGTGACCAGTGACCAGTTACCAGTGACCAGTGACCAGTGACCAGTGACCAGTGACCAGTGACAAGTGACCTGGGACCAGTGACCAGTGACCAGTGACCAGCGAAATTGACCAGTGACCAGTGACCAGTGACCAGCGACCTGTGACCAGTGACCAGTGACCAGTGACCAGCGAAAGTGACCAGTGACCAGTGACCAGTGACCAGCGAAATTGACCAGTGACCAGTGACCAGAGACCAGTGACTAGCCAAATTGACCAGTGACCAGTGACCAGTGGCCAGCGGTAGTGACCAGTGACCAGTGACCAGTGATCAGTGACCAGGGAACAGTGACCAGTGACCAGTGACCAGTGACCAGCGAAAATGACCAGTGACCAGTGACCAGTGACCAGCGAAATTGACAAGTGACCAGTGACCAGTGAACAGTGACAAGTGACCAGTGACCAGTGACCAACGAAAGTGACCAGTGAACAGTGACCAGGGACCAGTGACCAGTGACGAGTGACCATTGACCAGCGAAAGTGAACAGTGACCAGTGACCAGTGACCAGTGACCAGTGACCAGTGACCCGCGAAAGTGACCAGTGAACAGTGACCAGTGACCAGTGACCTGTGACCAGTGACCAGTGACCAGTGACCAGCGAAAGTGACCAGTGACGAGTGACCAGTGACAAGTGACCAGTGACCAGTGACCATTGACCAGTGACTAGTGACTAGTGAGCAGTGACCAACGACCAGTGACCAGTGACCAGTGACCAGTGACCAGCGAAAGTGACAAGTGACCAGTGACCAGTGACCAGTGACCAGTGACCAGTGACCAGTGACCAGTGACCAGTGACCAGTGACCAGTGACCAGTGACCAGCGAAAGTGACTAGTCACCAGTGACCAGTGACCAGTGACCAGTGACCAGTGACCAGTGACCAGTGACCAGCGAAAGTGACCAGTGACGAGTGACCAGTGACAAGTGACCAGTGACCAGTGACCAGTGACCAGTGACCAGTGACCAGTGACAAGTGACCAGTGACCAGCGACCAGTGACCAGTGACCAGTGACCAGTGACCAGTGACAAGTGATCAGTGACCAGCGACCAGTGACCAGCGAAAGTGACCAGTGACCAGTGACCAGTGACCAGTGACTAGCCAAATTGAGCAGTGAGCAGTGACCAGTGACCAGTGAGCAGTGACCAGTGACCAGTGACCAGCGAAATTGACCAGTGACCATTGACCAGTGACCAGTGACCAGTGACCAGTGACCAGTGACCAGTAACCAGTGACCAGTGACCAGTGACCAGTGACCAGTGACCAGTGACTAGTGACCAGTGACCAGCGAAAGTGACCAGTGACCAGTGACCAACGAAAGTGACAAGTGACCATTGACCAGTGACCAGTGACCAGTGACCAGCGAAAGTGAACAGTGACCAGTGACCAGTGACCAGCGAAATTGACCAGTGACCAGTGACCAGTGAACAGTGACAAGTGACCAGTGACCAGTGACCAACGAAAGTGACCAGTGAACAGTGACCAGGGACCAGTGACCAGTGACCAGTGACCAGCGAAATTGACCAGTGACCATTGACCAGTGACCAGTGACCAGTGACCAGTGACCAGTGACCAGCGAAAGTGACCAGTGACCAGTGACCAGTGACCAGTGACCAGTGACCAGTGACCAGTGACAAATGACCAGTAACCAGTGACCAGTGACCAGTGACCAGTAACCAGTGACAAGTGACCAGTGACCAGCGACCAGTGACCAGTGACCAGTGACCAGTGACCAGTGACCAGTGACCAACGAAAGTGACAAGTGACCAGTGACCAGTGACCAGTGACCAGTGACCAGTGACCAGCGAAAGTGACCAGTGACCAGTGACCAGTGACCAGCGAAATTGACCAGTGACCAGTGACCAGTGAACAGTGACAAGTGACCAGTGACCAGTGACCAACGAAAGTGACCAGTGAACAGTGACCAGGGACCAGTGACCAGTGACGAGTGACCAGTGACCAGCGAAAGTGAACAGTGACCAGTGACCAGTGACCAATGACCAGTGACCAGTGACCAGTGACCAGTGACCAGCGAAAGTGACCAGTGACCAGTGACCAGTGACCAGTGACCAGTGACCAGCGAAATTGACCAGTGACCAGTGACCAGTGACCAGCGACCTGTGACCAGTGACCAGTGACCAGTGACCAGTGACCAGTGACCAGTGACCAGTGATCAGTGACTAGTGACAAGTGACCAGTGACCAGTGACCAGTGACCAGCGACCAGTGACCACTGACCATTTACCAGTGACCAGCGGAAGTGACCAGGGACCAGTGACCAGTGACCAGTGACCAGTGACCAGTGACCAGTGACCAGTGACCAGTGACCAGTGACCAAAGAAAGTGACCAGTGAACAGTGACCAGGGACCAGTGACCAGTGACGAGTGACCATTGACCAGCGAAAGTGAACAGTGACCAGTGACCAGTGACCAGTGACCAGTGACCAGTGACCAGTGACCAGTGACCAGTGACCAGTGACCAGTGAACAGTGACAAGTGACCAGTGACCAGTGACCAACGAAAGTGACCAGTGAACAGTGACCAGGGACCAGTGACCAGTGACCAGTGACCAGTGACCAGTGACCAGTGACCAGTGACCAGTGACCAGTGACCAACGAAAGTGACAAGTGACCAGTGACCAGTGACCAGTGACCAGTGACCAGTGACCAGTGACCAGCGAAAGTGACCAGTGACCAGTGACCAGTGACCAGCGAAATTGACCAGTGACCAGTGACCAGTGAACAGTGACAAGTGACCAGTGACCAGTGACCAACGAAAGTGACCAGTGAACAGTGACCAGGGACCAGTGACCAGTGACGAGTGACCAGTGACCAGCGAAAGTGAACAGTGACCAGTGACCAGTGACCAGTGACCAATGACCAGTGACCAGTGACCAGTGACCAGCGAAAGTGACCAGTGGCCAGTGACCAGCGACCAGTGACCAGTGACCAGTGACCAGTGACCAGTGACCAGTGACCAGTGACAAGTGACAAGTGACCAGTGACCAGCGACCAGTGACCAGTGACCAGGGACCAGTGACCAGTGACCAGCGAAAGTGACCAGGGACCAGTGACCAGTGACCAGTGACCAGTGGCCAGTGACCATTGACCAGTGACCAGTGACCAGCAAAAATGACCAGTGACCAGTGACCAGTGACCAGTGACCAGTGACCAGTGACCAGCGAAAGTGACAAGTGACCAGTGACCAGCGAAAGTGACCAGTGACCAGTGACCAGTGACCAGCGAAAGAGACAAGTGAACAGTGACCAGCGAAATTGACCAGTGACCATTGACCTGTGACCAGCGAAAGTGACAAGTGACCAGTGACCACTGACCAGTGACCAGTGACCAGCGACCAGTGACCAGTGACCAGTGACCAGGGACCAGTGACCAGCGAAAGTGACCAGTGAACAGTGACCAGTGACCAGTGACCAGTGACCAGTGACCAGTGATCAGTGAGCTGTGACCAGTGACCAGCGACTAGTGACCAGTGACCATTGACCAGTGACCAGTGACCAGCGAAAGTGACCAGTGACCAGTGACCAGTGACCAGTGACCAGCGAAA
Source organism: Andrena trimmerana (assembly GCA_951215215.1). Classification (NCBI taxonomy): domain Eukaryota; kingdom Metazoa; phylum Arthropoda; class Insecta; order Hymenoptera; family Andrenidae; genus Andrena; species Andrena trimmerana. The sequence goes on along the minus strand of OX578063.1, from coordinate 15,839,521 downwards.
GTGACCAGTGACCAGTGACCAGTGACCAGCGAAATTGACCAGTGACCACTGACCAGAGACCAGTGACTAGCCAAATTGACCAGTGACCAGTGACCAGTGGCCAGCGGTAGTGACCACTGACCAGTGACCAGTGATCAGTGACCAGGGAACAGTGACCAGTGACCAGTGACCAGGGACCAGCGAAAATGACCAGTGACCAGTGACCAGTGACCAGCGAAATTGACAAGTGAACAGTGACCAGTGAACAGTGACAAGTGACCAGTGACCAGTGACCAACGAAAGTGACCAGTGAACAGTGACCAGGGACCAGTGACCAGTGACGAGTGACCATTGACCAGCGAAAGTGAACAGTGACCAGTGACCAGTGACCAGTGACCAGTGACCAGTGACCAACGAAAGTGACAAGTGACCAGTGACCAGTGACGAGTGACCAGTGACCAGTGACCAGCGAAAGTGACCAGTGACCAGTGACCAGTGACCAGCGAAATTGACCAGTGACCAGTGACCAGTGAACAGTGACAAGTGACCAGTGACCAGTGACCAACGAAAGTGACCAGTGAACAGTGACCAGGGACCAGTGACCAGTGACGAGTGACCAGCGAAAGTGAACAGTGACCAGTGACCAGTGACCAATGACCAGTGACCAGTGACCAGTGACCAGCGAAAGTGACCAGTGACCAGTGACCAGTGACCAGTGACAAGTGACCTGGGACCAGTGACCAGTGACCAGTGACCAGCGAAATTGACCAGTGACCAGTGACCAGTGACCAGCGACCTGTGACCAGTGACCAGTGACCAGTGGCCAGTGACCAGTGACCAGTGACCAGTGACTAGTGACAAGTGACCAGTGACCAGTGACCAGTGACCAGCGACCAGTGAACACTGACCATTTACCAGTGACCAGCGGAAGTGACCAGGGACCAGTGACCAGTGACCAGTGACCAGTGACCAGTGACCTGTGACCAGTGACCAGCGAAAGTGACCAGTGACCAGGGACCAGTGACCAGTGACCAGCGAAATTGACCAGTGACCAGTGACCAGTGACCAGTGACCAGTGACAAGTGACCAGTGACCAGTGACCAGCGAAAGTGACCAGTGAACAGTGACCAGTGACCAGTGACCAGTGACCAGTGACCAGTGACCATTGAGCTGTGACCAGTGACCAGCGACTAGTGACCAGTGACCATTGACCAGTGACCAGTGACCAGTGACCAGCGAAAGTGACCAGTGACCAGTGACCAGTGACCAGTTACCAGTGACCAGTGACCAGTGACCAGTGACCAGTGACAAGTGACCTGGGACCAGTGACCAGTGACCAGTGACCAGCGAAATTGACCAGTGACCAGTGACCAGTGACCAGCGACCTGTGACCAGTGACCAGTGACCAGTGACCAGTGACCAGTGACCAGCGAAAGTGACCAGTGACCAGTGACCAGTGACCAGTGACCAGTGACCAGTGACCAGTGACCTGTGACCTGTGACCAGTGACCAGCGAAAGTGACCAGTGACCAGGGACCAGTGACCAGTGACCAGCGAAATTGACCAGTGACCAGTGACCAGTGAACAGTGACAAGTGACCAGTGACCAGTGACCAGCGAAAGTGACCAGTGACCAGTGACCAGTGACCATTGAGCTGTGACCAGTGACCAGCGACTAGTGACCAGTGACCATTGACCAGTGACCAGTGACCAGTGACCAGCGAAAGTGACCAGTGACCAGTGACCAGTGACCAGTGACCAGTGACCAGTGACCAGTGACCAGTGACCAGTGACCAGTGACAAGTGACCTGGGACCAGTGACCAGTGACCAGTGACCAGCGAAATTGACCAGTGACCAGTGACCAGTGACCAGCGACCTGTGACCAGTGACCAGTGACCAGTGACCAGTGACCAGCGAAAGTGACCAGTGACCAGTGACCAGTGACCAGCGAAATTGACCAGTGACCAGTGACCAAAGACCAGTGACTAGCCAAATTGACCAGTGACCAGTGACCAGTGGCCAGCGGTAGTGACCAGTGACCAGTGACCAGTGATCAGTGACCAGGGAACAGTGACCAGTGACCAGTGACCAGTGACCAGCGAAAATGACCAGTGACCAGTGACCAGTGACCAGCGAAATTGACAAGTGACCAGTGACCAGTGAACAGTGACAAGTGACCAGTGACCAGTGACCAACGAAAGTGACCAGTGAACAGTGACCAGGGACCAGTGACCAGTGACGAGTGACCATTGACCAGCGAAAGTGACCAGTGACGAGTGACCAGTGACAAGTGACCAGTGACCAGTGACCAGTGACCAGTGACCAGTGACCAGTGACCAGTGACCAGTGACCAGTGACAAGTGACCAGTGACCAGCGACCAGTGACCAGTGACCAGTGACCAGTGACCAGTGACCAGTGACCAGTGACCAGTGACCAGTGACCAGTGACCAGTGACCAGTGACCAGTGACAAGTGACCAGTGAACAGTGACCAGTGACCAGGGACCAGTGACCAGCGAAAGTGACCAGTGAACAGTGACCAGTGACCAGTGACCAGTGACCAGTGATCAGTGAGCTGTGACCAGTGACCAGCGACTAGTGACCAGTGACCATTGACCAGTGACCAGTGACCAGCGAAAGTGACCAGTGACCAGTGACCAGTGACCAGTGACCAGCGAAAGTGACCAGTGACCAGTGACCAGTGACCAGCGAAATTGACCAGTGACCAGTGACCAGAGACCAGTGACTAGCCAAATTGACCAGTGACCAGTGACCAGTGGCCAGCGGTAGTGACCACTGACCAGTGACCAGTGATCAGTGACCAGGGAACAGTGACCAGTGACCAGTGACCAGTGACCAGCGAAAATGACCAGTGACCAGTGACCAGTGACCAGCGAAATTGACAAGTGACCAGTGACCAGTGAACAGTGACAAGTGACCAGTGACCAGTGACCAACGAAAGTGACCAGTGAACAGTGACCAGGGACCAGTGACCAGTGACGAGTGACCATTGACCAGCGAAAGTGAACAGTGACCAGTGACCAGTGACCAGTGACCAGTGACCAGTGACCAGTGACCAGCGAAATTGACAAGTGACCAGTGACCAGTGAACAGTGACAAGTGACCAGTGACCAGTGACCAACGAAAGTGACCAGCGAAAGTGACCAGTGACCAGTGACCAGTGACCATTGAGCTGTGACCAGTGACCAGCGACTAGTGACCAGTGACCATTGACCAGTGACCAGTGACCAGTGACCAGCGAAATTGACAAGTGACCAGTGACCAGTGAACAGTGACAAGTGACCAGTGACCAGTGACCAACGAAAGTGACCAGCGAAAGTGACCAGTGACCAGTGACCAGTGACCATTGAGCTGTGACCAGTGACCAGCGACTAGTGACCAGTGACCATTGACCAGTGACCAGTGACCAGTGACCAGCGAAATTGACAAGTGACCAGTGACCAGTGAACAGTGACAAGTGACCAGCGAAATTGACCAGTGACCAGTGACCAGTGACCAGCGACCTGTGACCAGTGACCAGTGACCAGTGACCAGTGACCAGTGACCAGTGACCAGTGATCAGTGACTAGTGACAAGTGACCAGTGACCAGTGACCAGTGACCAGCGACCAGTGACCACTGACCATTTACCAGTGACCAGCGGAAGTGACCAGGGACCAGTGACCAGTGACCAGTGACCAGTGACCAGTGACCAGTGACCAGTGACCAGTGACCAGTGACCAAAGAAAGTGACCAGTGAACAGTGACCAGGGACCAGTGACCAGTGACGAGTGACCATTGACCAGCGAAAGTGAACAGTGACCAGTGACCAGTGACCAGTGACCAGTGACCAGTGACCAGTGACCAGTGACCAGTGACCAGTGACCAGTGAACAGTGACAAGTGACCAGTGACCAACGAAAGTGACCAGTGAACAGTGACCAGGGACCAGTGACCAGTGACCAGTGACCAGTGACCAGTGACCAGTGACCAGTGGCCAGCGGTAGTGACCAGTGACCAGTGACCAGTGATCAGTGACCAGGGAACAGTGACCAGTGACCAGTGACCAGTGACCAGCGAAAATGACCAGTGACCAGTGACCAGTGACCAGCGAAATTGACAAGTGACCAGTGACCAGTGAACAGTGACAAGTGACCAGTGACCAGTGACCAACGAAAGTGACCAGTGAACAGTGACCAGGGACCAGTGACCAGTGACGAGTGACCATTGACCAGCGAAAGTGACCAGTGACGAGTGACCAGTGACAAGTGACCAGTGACCAGTGACCAGTGACCAGTGACCAGTGACCAGTGACCAGTGACCAGTGACCAGTGACAAGTGACCAGTGACCAGCGACCAGTGACCAGTGACCAGTGACCAGTGACCAGTGACCAGTGACCAGTGACCAGTGACCAGTGACCAGTGACCAGTGACCAGTGACCAGTGACAAGTGACCAGTGAACAGTGACCAGTGACCAGGGACCAGTGACCAGCGAAAGTGACCAGTGAACAGTGACCAGTGACCAGTGACCAGTGACCAGTGATCAGTGAGCTGTGACCAGTGACCAGCGACTAGTGACCAGTGACCATTGACCAGTGACCAGTGACCAGCGAAAGTGACCAGTGACCAGTGACCAGTGACCAGTGACCAGCGAAAGTGACCAGTGACCAGTGACCAGTGACCAGCGAAATTGACCAGTGACCAGTGACCAGAGACCAGTGACTAGCCAAATTGACCAGTGACCAGTGACCAGTGGCCAGCGGTAGTGACCACTGACCAGTGACCAGTGATCAGTGACCAGGGAACAGTGACCAGTGACCAGTGACCAGTGACCAGCGAAAATGACCAGTGACCAGTGACCAGTGACCAGCGAAATTGACAAGTGACCAGTGACCAGTGAACAGTGACAAGTGACCAGTGACCAGTGACCAACGAAAGTGACCAGTGAACAGTGACCAGGGACCAGTGACCAGTGACGAGTGACCATTGACCAGCGAAAGTGAACAGTGACCAGTGACCAGTGACCAGTGACCAGTGACCAGTGACCAGTGACCAGTGACCAGTGAACAGTGACTAGTGACCAGTGACCAGTGACCAACGAAAGTGACCAGTGAACAGTGACCAGTGACCAGTGACCAGTGACCAGTGACCAGTGACCAGTGACCAGTGACCAGTGACAAGTGACCAGTGACCAGCGACCAGTGACCAGTGACCAGTGACCAGTGACCAGTGACCAGTGACCAGTGACCAGTGACCAGTGACCAGTGACCAGTGACCAGTGACCAGTGACCAGTGACCAGTGACCAGTGACCAGTGACCAGTGTCCAGTGACCAGTGACCAGTGACCAGTGACCAGTGACCAGTGACCAGTGACAAGTGACAAGTGACCAGTGACCAGCGACCAGTGACCAGTGACCAGGGACCAGTGACCAGTGACCAGCGAAAGTGACCAGGGACCAGTGACCAGTGACCAGTGACCAGTGACCATTGACCAGTGACCAGTGACCAGCAAAAATGACCAGTGACCAGAGACCAGTGACCAGTGACCAGTGACCAGTGACCAGCGAAAGTGACAAGTGACCAGTGACCAGCGAAAGTGACCAGTGACCAGTGAGCAGTGACCAGCGAAATTGATCAGTTTCCAGTGACCAGTGACAAGTGACCAGTGACCAGTGACCAGCGAAAGAGACAAGTGAACAGTGACCAGCGAAATTGACCAGTGACCATTGACCAGTGACCAGCGACCTGTGACCAGTGACCAGTGACCAGTGGCCAGTGACCAGTGACCAGTGACCAGTGACTAGTGACAAGTGACCAGTGACCAGTGACCAGTGACCAGCGACCAGTGAACACTGACCATTTACCAGTGACCAGCGGAAGTGACCAGGGACCAGTGACCAGTGACCAGTGACCAGTGACCAGTGACCAGTGACCAGTGACCAGTGACCAGTGACCTGTGACCAGTGACCAGCGAAAGTGACCAGTGACCAGGGACCAGTGACCAGTGACCAGCGAAATTGACCAGTGACCAGTGACCAGTGACCAGTGACCAGTGACAAGTGACCAGTGACCAGTGACCAGCGAAAGTGACCAGTGAACAGTGACCAGTGACCAGTGACCAGTGACCAGTGACCAGTGACCATTGAGCTGTGACCAGTGACCAGCGACTAGTGACCAGTGACCATTGACCAGTGACCAGTGACCAGTGACCAGCGAAAGTGACCAGTGACCAGTGACCAGTGACCAGTTACCAGTGACCAGTGACCAGTGACCAGTGACCAGTGACAAGTGACCTGGGACCAGTGACCAGTGACCAGTGACCAGCGAAATTGACCAGTGACCAGTGACCAGTGACCAGCGACCTGTGACCAGTGACCAGTGACCAGTGACCAGTGACCAGTGACCAGCGAAAGTGACCAGTGACCAGTGACCAGTGACCAGTGACCAGTGACCAGTGACCAGTGACCTGTGACCAGTGACCAGCGAAAGTGACCAGTGACCAGGGACCAGTGACCAGTGACCAGCGAAATTGACCAGTGACCAGTGACCAGTGAACAGTGACAAGTGACCAGTGACCAGTGACCAGCGAAAGTGACCAGTGACCAGTGACCAGTGACCATTGAGCTGTGACCAGTGACCAGCGACTAGTGACCAGTGACCATTGACCAGTGACCAGTGACCAGTGACCAGCGAAAGTGACCAGTGACCAGTGACCAGTGACCAGTGACCAGTGACCAGTGACCAGTGACCAGTGACCAGTGACCAGTGACAAGTGACCTGGGACCAGTGACCAGTGACCAGTGACCAGCGAAATTGACCAGTGACCAGTGACCAGTGACCAGCGACCTGTGACCAGTGACCAGTGACCAGTGACCAGTGACCAGCGAAAGTGACCAGTGACCAGTGACCAGTGACCAGCGAAATTGACCAGTGACCAGTGACCAAAGACCAGTGACTAGCCAAATTGACCAGTGACCAGTGACCAGTGGCCAGCGGTAGTGACCAGTGACCAGTGACCAGTGATCAGTGACCAGGGAACAGTGACCAGTGACCAGTGACCAGTGACCAGCGAAAATGACCAGTGACCAGTGACCAGTGACCAGCGAAATTGACAAGTGACCAGTGACCAGTGAACAGTGACAAGTGACCAGTGACCAGTGACCAACGAAAGTGACCAGTGAACAGTGACCAGGGACCAGTGACCAGTGACGAGTGACCATTGACCAGCGAAAGTGACCAGTGACGAGTGACCAGTGACAAGTGACCAGTGACCAGTGACCAGTGACCAGTGACCAGTGACCAGTGACCAGTGACCAGTGACCAGTGACAAGTGACCAGTGACCAGCGACCAGTGACCAGTGACCAGTGACCAGTGACCAGTGACCAGTGACCAGTGACCAGTGACCAGTGACCAGTGACCAGTGACCAGTGACCAGTGACAAGTGACCAGTGAACAGTGACCAGTGACCAGGGACCAGTGACCAGCGAAAGTGACCAGTGAACAGTGACCAGTGACCAGTGACCAGTGACCAGTGATCAGTGAGCTGTGACCAGTGACCAGCGACTAGTGACCAGTGACCATTGACCAGTGACCAGTGACCAGCGAAAGTGACCAGTGACCAGTGACCAGTGACCAGTGACCAGCGAAAGTGACCAGTGACCAGTGACCAGTGACCAGCGAAATTGACCAGTGACCAGTGACCAGAGACCAGTGACTAGCCAAATTGACCAGTGACCAGTGACCAGTGGCCAGCGGTAGTGACCACTGACCAGTGACCAGTGATCAGTGACCAGGGAACAGTGACCAGTGACCAGTGACCAGTGACCAGCGAAAATGACCAGTGACCAGTGACCAGTGACCAGCGAAATTGACAAGTGACCAGTGACCAGTGAACAGTGACAAGTGACCAGTGACCAGTGACCAACGAAAGTGACCAGTGAACAGTGACCAGGGACCAGTGACCAGTGACGAGTGACCATTGACCAGCGAAAGTGAACAGTGACCAGTGACCAGTGACCAGTGACCAGTGACCAGTGACCAGTGACCAGTGACCAGTGAACAGTGACTAGTGACCAGTGACCAGTGACCAACGAAAGTGACCAGTGAACAGTGACCAGTGACCAGTGACCAGTGACCAGTGACCAGTGACCAGTGACCAGTGACCAGTGACAAGTGACCAGTGACCAGCGACCAGTGACCAGTGACCAGTGACCAGTGACCAGTGACCAGTGACCAGTGACCAGTGACCAGTGACCAGTGACCAGTGACCAGTGACCAGTGACCAGTGACCAGTGACCAGTGACCAGTGTCCAGTGACCAGTGACCAGTGACCAGTGACCAGTGACCAGTGACCAGTGACAAGTGACAAGTGACCAGTGACCAGCGACCAGTGACCAGTGACCAGGGACCAGTGACCAGTGACCAGCGAAAGTGACCAGGGACCAGTGACCAGTGACCAGTGACCAGTGACCATTGACCAGTGACCAGTGACCAGCAAAAATGACCAGTGACCAGAGACCAGTGACCAGTGACCAGTGACCAGTGACCAGCGAAAGTGACAAGTGACCAGTGACCAGCGAAAGTGACCAGTGACCAGTGAGCTGTGACCAGCGAAATTGATCAGTTTCCAGTGACCAGTGACAAGTGACCAGTGACCAGTGACCAGCGAAAGAGACAAGTGAACAGTGACCAGCGAAATTGACCAGTGACCATTGACCTGTGACCAGCGAAAGTGACAAGTGACCAGTGACCACTGACCAGTGACCAGTGACCAGCGACCAGTGACCAGTGACCAGTGACCAGGGACCAGTGACCAGCGAAAGTGACCAGTGAACAGTGACCAGTGACCAGTGACCAGTGATCAGTGAGCTGTGACCAGGGACCAGTGACCAGTGACCAGTGACCTGTGACCAGTGACCAGTGACCAGTGACCAGTGACCAGTGACCAGTGACCAGTGACCAGTGACCAGTGACCTGTGACCAGTGACCAGCGAAAGTGACCAGTGACCAGGGACCAGTGACCAGTGACCAGCGAAATTGACCAGTGACCAGTGACCAGTGACCAGTGAACAGTGACAAGTGACCAGTGACCAGTGACCAGCGAAAGTGACCAGTGACCAGTGACCAGTGACCATTGAGCTGTGACCAGTGACCAGCGACTAGTGACCAGTGACCATTGACCAGTGACCAGTGACCAGTGACCAGCGAAAGTGACCAGTGACCAGTGACCAGTGACCAGTGACCAGTGACCAGTGACCAGTGACCAGTGACCAGTGACCAGTGACAAGTGACCTGGGACCAGTGACCAGTGACCAGTGACCAGCGAAATTGACCAGTGACCAGTGACCAGTGACCAGCGACCTGTGACCAGTGACCAGTGACCAGTGACCAGTGACCAGTGACCAGTGACCAGTGACCAGCGAAAGTGACCAGTGACCAGTGACCAGTGACCAGCGAAATTGACCAGTGACCAGTGACCAAAGACCAGTGACTAGCCAAATTGACCAGTGACCAGTGACCAGTGGCCAGCGGTAGTGACCAGTGACCAGTGACCAGTGATCAGTGACCAGGGAACAGTGACCAGTGACCAGTGACCAGTGACCAGTGACCAGTGACCAGCGAAAGTGAACAGTGACCAGTGACCAGTGACCAGCGAAATTGACCAGTGACCATTGACCAGTGACCAGTGACCAGTGACCAGTGACCAGTGACCAGTAACCAGTGACCAGTGACCAGTGACCAGTGACCAGTGACCAGTGACTAGTGACCAGTGACCAGCGAAAGTGACCAGTGACCAGTGACCAACGAAAGTGACAAGTGACCATTGACCAGTGACCAGTGACCAGTGACCAGCGAAAGTGAACAGTGACCAGTGACCAGTGACCAGCGAAATTGACCAGTGACCAGTGACCAGTGAACAGTGACAAGTGACCAGTGACCAGTGACCAACGAAAGTGACCAGTGAACAGTGACCAGGGACCAGTGACCAGTGACCAGTGACCAGCGAAATTGACCAGTGACCATTGACCAGTGACCAGTGACCAGTGACCAGTGACCAGTGACCAGCGAAAGTGACCAGTGACCAGTGACCAGTGACCAGTGACCAGTGACCAGTGACCAGTGACCAGTGACAAATGACCAGTAACCAGTGACCAGTGACCAGTGACCAGTAACCAGTGACAAGTGACCAGTGACCAGCGACCAGTGACCAGTGACCAGTGACCAGTGACCAGTGACCAGTGACCAACGAAAGTGACAAGTGACCAGTGACCAGTGACCAGTGACCAGTGACCAGTGACCAGCGAAAGTGACCAGTGACCAGTGACCAGTGACCAGCGAAATTGACCAGTGACCAGTGACCAGTGAACAGTGACAAGTGACCAGTGACCAGTGACCAACGAAAGTGACCAGTGAACAGTGACCAGGGACCAGTGACCAGTGACGAGTGACCAGTGACCAGCGAAAGTGAACAGTGACCAGTGACCAGTGACCAATGACCAGTGACCAGTGACCAGTGACCAGTGACCAGCGAAAGTGACCAGTGACCAGTGACCAGTGACCAGTGACCAGTGACCAGCGAAATTGACCAGTGACCAGTGACCAGTGACCAGCGACCTGTGACCAGTGACCAGTGACCAGTGACCAGTGACCAGTGACCAGTGACCAGTGATCAGTGACTAGTGACAAGTGACCAGTGACCAGTGACCAGTGACCAGCGACCAGTGACCACTGACCATTTACCAGTGACCAGCGGAAGTGACCAGGGACAAGTGACCAGTGACCAGTGACCAGTGACCAGTGACCAGTGACCAGTGACCAGTGACCAGTGACCAGTGACCAGTGACCAAAGAAAGTGACCAGTGAACAGTGACCAGGGACCAGTGACCAGTGACGAGTGACCATTGACCAGCGAAAGTGAACAGTGACCAGTGACCAGTGACCAGTGACCAGTGACCAGTGACCAGTGACCAGTGACCAGTGACCAGTGACCAGTGAACAGTGACAAGTGACCAGTGACCAGTGACCAACGAAAGTGACCAGTGAACAGTGACCAGGGACCAGTGACCAGTGACCAGTGACCAGTGACCAGTGACCAGTGACCAGTGACCAGTGACCAGTGACCAACGAAAGTGACAAGTGACCAGTGACCAGTGACCAGTGACCAGTGACCAGTGACCAGTGACCAGCGAAAGTGACCAGTGACCAGTGACCAGTGACCAGCGAAATTGACCAGTGACCAGTGACCAGTGAACAGTGACAAGTGACCAGTGACCAGTGACCAACGAAAGTGACCAGTGAACAGTGACCAGGGACCAGTGACCAGTGACGAGTGACCAGTGACCAGCGAAAGTGAACAGTGACCAGTGACCAGTGACCAGTGACCAATGACCAGTGACCAGTGACCAGTGACCAGCGAAAGTGACCAGTGGCCAGTGACCAGCGACCAGTGACCAGTGACCAGTGACCAGTGACCAGTGACCAGTGACCAGTGACCAGTGACCAGTGACAAGTGACCAGTGACCAGTGACCAGTGACCATTGACCAGTGACCAGTGACCAGCAAAAATGACCAGTGACCAGTGACCAGTGACCAGTGACCAGTGACCAGTGACCAGGGACCAGTGACCAGTGACCAGCGAAAGTGACCAGGGACCAGTGACCAGTGACCAGTGACCAGTGACCAGTGACCATTGACCAGTGACCAGTGACCAGCAAAAATGACCAGTGACCAGTGACCAGTGACCAGTGACCAGTGACCAGTGACCAGCGAAAGTGACAAGTGACCAGTGACCAGCGAAAGTGACCAGTGACCAGTGACCAGTGACCAGCGAAAGAGACAAGTGAACAGTGACCAGCGAAATTGACCAGTGACCATTGACCTGTGACCAGCGAAAGTGACAAGTGACCAGTGACCACTGACCAGTGACCAGTGACCAGCGACCAGTGACCAGTGACCAGTGACCAGGGACCAGTGACCAGCGAAAGTGACCAGTGAACAGTGACCAGTGACCAGTGACCAGTGACCAGTGACCAGTGATCAGTGAGCTGTGACCAGTGACCAGCGACTAGTGACCAGTGACCATTGACCAGTGACCAGTGACCAGCGAAAGTGACCAGTGACCAGTGACCAGTGACCAGTGACCAGCGAAAGTGACCAGTGACCAGTGACCAGTGACCAGCGAAATTGACCAGTGACCACTGACCAGAGACCAGTGACTAGCCAAATTGACCAGTGACCAGTGACCAGTGGCCAGCGGTAGTGACCACTGACCAGTGACCAGTGATCAGTGACCAGGGAACAGTGACCAGTGACCAGTGACCAGGGACCAGCGAAAATGACCAGTGACCAGTGACCAGTGACCAGCGAAATTGACAAGTGAACAGTGACCAGTGAACAGTGACAAGTGACCAGTGACCAGTGACCAACGAAAGTGACCAGTGAACAGTGACCAGGGACCAGTGACCAGTGACGAGTGACCATTGACCAGCGAAAGTGAACAGTGACCAGTGACCAGTGACCAGTGACCAGTGACCAGTGACCAACGAAAGTGACAAGTGACCAGTGACCAGTGACGAGTGACCAGTGACCAGTGACCAGCGAAAGTGACCAGTGACCAGTGACCAGTGACCAGCGAAATTGACCAGTGACCAGTGACCAGTGAACAGTGACAAGTGACCAGTGACCAGTGACCAACGAAAGTGACCAGTGAACAGTGACCAGGGACCAGTGACCAGTGACGAGTGACCAGCGAAAGTGAACAGTGACCAGTGACCAGTGACCAATGACCAGTGACCAGTGACCAGTGACCAGCGAAAGTGACCAGTGACCAGTGACCAGTGACCAGTGACAAGTGACCTGGGACCAGTGACCAGTGACCAGTGACCAGCGAAATTGACCAGTGACCAGTGACCAGTGACCAGCGACCTGTGACCAGTGACCAGTGACCAGTGGCCAGTGACCAGTGACCAGTGACCAGTGACTAGTGACAAGTGACCAGTGACCAGTGACCAGTGACCAGCGACCAGTGAACACTGACCATTTACCAGTGACCAGCGGAAGTGACCAGGGACCAGTGACCAGTGACCAGTGACCAGTGACCAGTGACCAGTGACCAGTGACCAGTGACCTGTGACCAGTGACCAGCGAAAGTGACCAGTGACCAGGGACCAGTGACCAGTGACCAGCGAAATTGACCAGTGACCAGTGACCAGTGACCAGTGACCAGTGACAAGTGACCAGTGACCAGTGACCAGCGAAAGTGACCAGTGAACAGTGACCAGTGACCAGTGACCAGTGACCAGTGACCAGTGACCATTGAGCTGTGACCAGTGACCAGCGACTAGTGACCAGTGACCATTGACCAGTGACCAGTGACCAGTGACCAGCGAAAGTGACCAGTGACCAGTGACCAGTGACCAGTTACCAGTGACGAGTGACCAGTGACCAGTGACCAGTGACAAGTGACCTGGGACCAGTGACCAGTGACCAGTGACCAGCGAAATTGACCAGTGACCAGTGACCAGTGACCAGCGACCTGTGACCAGTGACCAGTGACCAGTGACCAGTGACCAGTGACCAGCGAAAGTGACCAGTGACCAGTGACCAGTGACCAGCGAAATTGACCAGTGACCAGTGACCAGAGACCAGTGACTAGCCAAATTGACCAGTGACCAGTGACCAGTGGCCAGCGGTAGTGACCAGTGACCAGTGACCAGTGATCAGTGACCAGGGAACAGTGGCCAGTGACCAGTGACCAGTGACCAGCGAAAATGACCAGTGACCAGTGACCAGTGACCAGCGAAATTGACAAGTGACCAGTGACCAGTGACCAGTGACCTGTGACCAGTGACCAGTGACCAGTGACCAGCGAAAGTGACCAGTGACGAGTGACCAGTGACAAGTGACCAGTGACCAGTGACCATTGACCAGTGACTAGTGACTAGTGACCAGTGACCAACGACCAGTGACCAGTGACCAGTGACCAGTGACCAGCGAAAGTGACAAGTGACCAGTGACCAGTGACCAGTGACCAGTGACCAGTGACCAGTGACCAGTGACCAGTGACCAGCGAAAGTGACTAGTCACCAGTGACCAGTGACCAGTGACCAGTGACCAGTGACCAGTGACCAGTGACCAGTGACCAGCGAAAGTGACTAGTCACCAGTGACCAGTGACCAGTGACCAGTGACCAGTGACCAGTGACCAGTGACCAGTGACCAGCGAAAGTGACTAGTCACCAGTGACCAGTGACCAGTGACCAGTGACCAGTGACCAGTGACCAGTGACCAGCGAAAGTGACCAGTGACGAGTGACCAGTGACAAGTGACCAGTGACCAGTGACCAGTGACCAGTGACCAGTGACCAGTGACAAGTGACCAGTGACCAGCGACCAGTGACCAGTGACCAGTGACCAGTGACCAGTGACAAGTGATCAGTGACCAGCGACCAGTGACCAGCGAAAGTGACCAGTGACCAGTGACCAGTGACCAGTGACTAGCCAAATTGAGCAGTGAGCAGTGACCAGTGACCAGTGAGCAGTGAGCAGTGACCAGTGACCAGCGAAATTGACCAGTGACCATTGACCAGTGACCAGTGACCAGTGACCAGTGACCAGTGACCAGTAACCAGTGACCAGTGACCAGTGACCAGTGACCAGTGACCAGTGACTAGTGACCAGTGACCAGCGAAAGTGACCAGTGACCAGTGACCAACGAAAGTGACAAGTGACCATTGACCAGTGACCAGTGACCAGTGACCAGCGAAAGTGAACAGTGACCAGTGACCAGTGACCAGCGAAATTGACCAGTGACCAGTGACCAGTGAACAGTGACAAGTGACCAGTGACCAGTGACCAACGAAAGTGACCAGTGAACAGTGACCAGGGACCAGTGACCAGTGACCAGTGACCAGCGAAATTGACCAGTGACCATTGACCAGTGACCAGTGACCAGTGACCAGTGACCAGTGACCAGCGAAAGTGACCAGTGACCAGTGACCAGTGACCAGTGACCAGTGACCAGTGACCAGTGACAAATGACCAGTAACCAGTGACCAGTGACCAGTGACCAGTGACCAGTAACCAGTGACAAGTGACCAGTGACCAGCGACCAGTGACCAGTGACCAGTGACCAGTGACCAGTGACCAGTGACCAACGAAAGTGACAAGTGACCAGTGACCAGTGACCAGTGACCAGTGACCAGTGACCAGCGAAAGTGACCAGTGACCAGTGACCAGTGACCAGCGAAATTGACCAGTGACCAGTGACCAGTGAACAGTGACAAGTGACCAGTGACCAGTGACCAACGAAAGTGACCAGTGAACAGTGACCAGGGACCAGTGACCAGTGACGAGTGACCAGTGACCAGCGAAAGTGAACAGTGACCAGTGACCAGTGACCAATGACCAGTGACCAGTGACCAGTGACCAGTGACCAGCGAAAGTGACCAGTGACCAGTGACCAGTGACCAGTGACCAGTGACCAGTGACCAGTGACCAGTGACCAGTGACCAGTGACCAGCGAAATTGACCAGTGACCAGTGACCAGTGACCAGCGACCTGTGACCAGTGACCAGTGACCAGTGACCAGTGACCAGTGACCAGTGACCAGTGATCAGTGACTAGTGACAAGTGACCAGTGACCAGTGACCAGTGACCAGCGACCAGTGACCACTGACCATTTACCAGTGACCAGCGGAAGTGACCAGGGACCAGTGACCAGTGACCAGTGACCAGTGACCAGTGACCAGTGACCAGTGACCAGTGACCAGTGACCAAAGAAAGTGACCAGTGAACAGTGACCAGGGACCAGTGACCAGTGACGAGTGACCATTGACCAGCGAAAGTGAACAGTGACCAGTGACCAGTGACCAGTGACCAGTGACCAGTGACCAGTGACCAGTGACCAGTGAACAGTGACAAGTGACCAGTGACCAGTGACCAACGAAAGTGACCAGTGAACAGTGACCAGGGACCAGTGACCAGTGACCAGTGACCAGTGACCAGTGACCAGTGACCAGTGACCAACGAAAGTGACAAGTGACCAGTGACCAGTGACCAGTGACCAGTGACCAGTGACCAGTGACCAGCGAAAGTGACCAGTGACCAGTGACCAGTGACCAGCGAAATTGACCAGTGACCAGTGACCAGTGAACAGTGACAAGTGACCAGTGACCAGTGACCAACGAAAGTGACCAGTGAACAGTGACCAGGGACCAGTGACCAGTGACGAGTGACCAGTGACCAGCGAAAGTGAACAGTGACCAGTGACCAGTGACCAGTGACCAGCGAAAGTGACCAGTGGCCAGTGACCAGTGACCAGTGACCAGTGACCAGTGACAAGTGACCTGGGACCAGTGACCAGTGACCAGTGACAAGTGACCAGTGACCAGTGACCAGTGACCAGCGACCAGTGACCACTGACCATTTACCAGTGACCAGCGGAAGTGACCAGTGACCAGTGACCAGTGACCAGCGAAAGTGACCAGTGACGAGTGACCAGTGACAAGTGACCAGTGACCAGTGACCAGTGACCAGTGACCAGTGACCAGTGACAAGTGACCAGTGACCAGCGACCAGTGACCATTGACCTGTGACCAGCGAAAGTGACAAGTGACCAGTGACCACTGACCAGTGACCTGTGACCAGCGACCAGTGACCAGTGACCAGTGACCAGGGACCAGTGACCAGCGAAAGTAACCAGTGACCAGTGACCAGTGACCAGTGACCAGTGACCAGCGAAATTGACCAGTGACCAGTGACCAGTGACCAGTGACCAGTGACCAGTGACCAGTGACCTGTGACCAGCGAAAGTGACCAGTGACCAGTGACCAGTGACCAGTGACCAGTGACCAGTGACCAGCGAAAGTGACCAGTGACGAGTGACCAGTGACAAGTGACCAGTGACCAGTGACCATTGACCAGTGACTAGTGACTAGTGACCAGTGACCAACGACCAGTGACCAGTGACCAGCGAAAGTGACAAGTGACCAGTGACCAGCGACCAGTGACCAGTGACCAGTGACCAGTGACCAGTGACCAGTGACCAACGAAAGTGACAAGTGACCAGTGACCAGTGACCAGTGACCAGTGACCAGTGACCAGCGAAAGTGACCAGTGACCAGTGACCAGTGACCAGCGAAATTGACCAGTGACCAGTGACCAGTGAATAGTGACAAGTGACCAGTGACCAGTGACCAACGAAAGTGACCAGTGAACAGTGACCAGGGACCAGTGACCAGTGACGAGTGACCAGTGACCAGCGAAAGTGAACAGTGACCAGTGACCAGTGACCAATGACCAGTGACCAGTGACCAGTGACCAGTGACCAGCGAAAGTGACCAGTGACCAGTGACCAGTGACCAGTGACCAGTGACCAGTGACCAGTGACCAGTGACAAGTGACCTGGGACCAGTGACCAGTGACCAGTGACCAGCGAAATTGACCAGTGACCAGTGACCAGTGACCAGCGACCTGTGACCAGTGACCAGTGACCAGTGACCAGTGACCAGTGACCAGTGACCAGTGATCAGTGACTAGTGACAAGTGACCAGTGACCAGTGACCAGTGACCAGCGACCAGTGACCACTGACCATTTACCAGTGACCAGCGGAAGTGACCAGGGACCAGTGACCAGTGACCAGTGACCAGTGACCAGTGACCAGTGACCAGTGACCAGTGACCAGTGACCAAAGAAAGTGACCAGTGAACAGTGACCAGGGACCAGTGACCAGTGACGAGTGACCATTGACCAGCGAAAGTGAACAGTGACCAGTGACCAGTGACCAGTGACCAGTGACCAGTGACCAGTGACCAGTGACCAGTGACCAGTGACCAGTGAACAGTGACAAGTGACCAGTGACCAGTGACCAACGAAAGTGACCAGTGAACAGTGACCAGGGACCAGTGACCAGTGACCAGTGACCAGTGACCAGTGACCAGTGACCAGTGACCAGTGACCAGTGACCAGTGACCAGTGACCAGTGACCAACGAAAGTGACAAGTGACCAGTGACCAGTGACCAGTGACCAGTGACCAGTGACCAGCGAAAGTGACCAGTGACCAGTGACCAGTGACCAGCGAAATTGACCAGTGACCAGTGACCAGTGAACAGTGACAAGTGACCAGTGACCAGTGACCAACGAAAGTGACCAGTGAACAGTGACCAGGGACCAGTGACCAGTGACGAGTGACCAGTGACCAGCGAAAGTGAACAGTGACCAGTGACCAGTGACCAATGACCAGTGACCAGTGACCAGTGACCAGCGAAAGTGACCAGTGACCAGTGACCAGTGACCAGTGACCAGTGACCAGTGACAAGTGACCTGGGACCAGTGACCAGTGACCAGTGACAAGTGACCAGTGACCAGTGACCTGTGACCAGCGACCAGTGACCACTGACCATTTACCAGTGACCAGCGGAAGTGACCAGTGACCAGTGACCAGTGACCAGCGAAAGTGACCAGTGACGAGTGACCAGTGACAAGTGACCAGTGACAAGTGACCAGTGACCACTGACCAGTGACCAGTGACCAGCGATCAGTGACCAGTGACCAGTGACCAGGGACCTGTGACCAGCGAAAGTGACCCGTGACCAGTGACCAGTGACTAGCCAAATTGAGCAGTGAGCAGTGACCAGTGACCAGTGACCAGTGACCAGCGAAAGTGACCAGTGACCAGTGACCAGTGACCAGTGACCAGTGACCAGTGACAAGTGACCAGTGACCAGTGACCAGTGACCAGTGACCAGTGACCAGTGACAAGTGACCAGTGACCAGCGACCAGTGACCAGTGACCAGTGACCAGTGACCAGTGACAAGTGATCAGTGACCAGCGACCAGTGACCAGCGAAAGTGACCAGTGACCAGTGACCAGTGACCAGTGACTAGCCAAATTGAGCAGTGAGCAGTGACCAGTGACCAGTGAGCAGTGACCAGTGACCAGTGACCAGCGAAATTGACCAGTGACCATTGACCAGTGACCAGTGACCAGTGACCAGTGACCAGTGACCAGCGAAATTGACCAGCGAAAGTGACCAGTGACCAGTGTCCAGTGACCAGTGACCAGTGACCAGTGACCAGTGACCAGTGACCAGTGACCAGCGAAAGTGACAGGTGACCAGTGACCAGTGACCAGTGACCAGTGACCAGTGACCAGTGACCAGTGAATAGTGACCAGCGAAATTGACCAGTTTCCAGTGACCAGTGATAAGTGACCAGTGAACAGTGATCAGCGAAATTGACCAGTGACCATTGACCAGTGACCAGCGAAAGTGACCAGTGACGAGTGACCAGTGACAAGTGACCAGTGACAAGTGACCAGTGACCACTGACCAGTGACCAGTGACCAGCGATCAGTGACCAGTGACCAGTGACCAGGGACCAGTGACCAGCGAAAGTGACCCGTGACCAGTGACCAGTGACCAGTGACTAGCCAAATTGAGCAGTGAGCAGTGACCAGTGACCAGTGACCATTGACCAGTGACCAGCGAAAGTGACCATTGAGGAGTGACCTGTGACAAGTGACCAGTGACCAGCGACCAGTGACCAGTGACCAGTGACCAGTGAACAGTGACCAGTGACCAGTGACCAGTGACCAGCGAAAATGACCAGTGACCAGTGACCAGTGACCAGTGAACAGTGACAAGTGACCCGTGACCAGTGACCAACGAAAGTGACCAGTGAACAGTGACCAGGGACCAGTGACCAGTGACGAGTGACCAGTGACCAGCGAAAGTGAACAGCGACCAGTGACCAGTGACCAGTGACCAGCGAAAGTGACCAGTGACCAGTGACCAGTGACCAGTGACCAGTGACCAGTGACCAGTGACAAGTGACCTGGGACCAGTGACCAGTGACCAGTGACCAGCGAATTGGACCAGTGACCAGTGACCAGTGACCAGCGACCTGTGACCAGTGACCAGTGACCAGTGACCAGTGACCAGTGACCAGTGACCAGTGACCAGTGACCAGTGACCAGCGAAAGTGACCAGTGACCAGTGACCAGTGACCAGCGAAATTGACCAGTGACCAGTGACCAGAGACCAGTGACTAGCCAAATTGACCAGTGACCAGTGACCAGTGTCCAGCGGTAGTGACCAGTGACCAGTGACCAGTGATCAGTGACCAGTGAACAGTGACCAGTGACCAGTGACCAGTGACCAGCGAAAATGACCAGTGACCTGTGACCAGTGACCAGCGAAATTGACAAGTGACCAGTGACCAGTGAACAGTGACAAGTGACCAGTGACCAGTGACCAACGAAAGTGACCAGTGAACAGTGACCAGGGACCAGTGACCAGTGACCAGTGACCAGGGACCAGTGACCAGCGAAAGTGACCAGTGACCAGTGAATAGTGACCAGCGAAATTGACCAGTGACCAGTGACCAGTGACCAGTGAACAGTGACAAGTGACCCGTGACCAGTGACCAACGAAAGTGACCAGTGAACAGTGACCAGGGACCAGTGACCAGTGACGAGTGACCAGTGACCAGCGAAAGTGAACAGTGACCAGTGACCAGTGACCAATGACCAGCGAAAGTGACCAATGACCAGTGACCAGTGACCAGTGACCAGTGACCAGTGACCAGTGACCAGTGACAAGTGACCTGGGACCAGTGACCAGTGACCAGTGACCAGCGAATTTGACCAGTGACCAGTGACCAGTGACCAGCGACCTGTGACCAGTGACCAGTGACCAGTGACCAGTGACCAGTGACCAGTGACCAGCGAAAGTGACCAGTGACCAGTGACCAGTGACCAGCGAAATTGACCAGTGACCAGCGAAATTGACCAGTGACCATTGACCAGTGACCAGTGACCAGTGACCAGTGACCAGTGACCAGCGAAAGTGACCAGTGACCAGTGACCAGTGACCAGTGACCAGTGACCAGTGACCAGTGACAAATGACCAGTAACCAGTGACCAGTGACCAGTGACCAGTGACCAGTAACCAGTGACAAGTGACCAGTGACCAGCGACCAGTGACCAGTGACCAGTGACCAGTGACCAGTGACCAGTGACCAACGAAAGTGACAAGTGACCAGTGACCAGTGACCAGTGACCAGTGACCAGTGACCAGCGAAAGTGACCAGTGACCAGTGACCAGTGACCAGCGAAATTGACCAGTGACCAGTGACCAGTGAACAGTGACAAGTGACCAGTGACCAGTGACCAACGAAAGTGACCAGTGAACAGTGACCAGGGACCAGTGACCAGTGACGAGTGACCAGTGACCAGCGAAAGTGAACAGTGACCAGTGACCAGTGACCAATGACCAGTGACCAGTGACCAGTGACCAGTGACCAGCGAAAGTGACCAGTGACCAGTGACCAGTGACCAGTGACCAGTGACCAGTGACCAGTGACCAGTGACCAGTGACCAGTGACCAGCGAAATTGACCAGTGACCAGTGACCAGTGACCAGCGACCTGTGACCAGTGACCAGTGACCAGTGACCAGTGACCAGTGACCAGTGACCAGTGATCAGTGACTAGTGACAAGTGACCAGTGACCAGTGACCCGTGACCAGCGACCAGTGACCACTGACCATTTACCAGTGACCAGCGGAAGTGACCAGGGACCAGTGACCAGTGACCAGTGACCAGTGACCAGTGACCAGTGACCAGTGACCAGTGACCAGTGACCAAAGAAAGTGACCAGTGAACAGTGACCAGGGACCAGTGACCAGTGACGAGTGACCATTGACCAGCGAAAGTGAACAGTGACCAGTGACCAGTGACCAGTGACCAGTGACCAGTGACCAGTGACCAGTGACCAGTGAACAGTGACAAGTGACCAGTGACCAGTGACCAACGAAAGTGACCAGTGAACAGTGACCAGGGACCAGTGACCAGTGACCAGTGACCAGTGACCAGTGACCAGTGACCAGTGACCAACGAAAGTGACAAGTGACCAGTGACCAGTGACCAGTGACCAGTGACCAGTGACCAGTGACCAGCGAAAGTGACCAGTGACCAGTGACCAGTGACCAGCGAAATTGACCAGTGACCAGTGACCAGTGAACAGTGACAAGTGACCAGTGACCAGTGACCAACGAAAGTGACCAGTGAACAGTGACCAGGGACCAGTGACCAGTGACGAGTGACCAGTGACCAGCGAAAGTGAACAGTGACCAGTGACCAGTGACCAGTGACCAATGACCAGTGACCAGTGACCAGTGACCAGCGAAAGTGACCAGTGGCCAGTGACCAGTGACCAGTGACCAGTGACCAGTGACAAGTGACCTGGGACCAGTGACCAGTGACCAGTGACAAGTGACCAGTGACCAGTGACCAGTGACCAGCGACCAGTGACCACTGACCATTTACCAGTGACCAGCGGAAGTGACCAGTGACCAGTGACCAGTGACCAGCGAAAGTGACCAGTGACGAGTGACCAGTGACAAGTGACCAGTGACCAGTGACCAGTGACCAGTGACCAGTGACCAGTGACAAGTGACCAGTGACCAGCGACCAGTGACCATTGACCTGTGACCAGCGAAAGTGACAAGTGACCAGTGACCACTGACCAGTGACCTGTGACCAGCGACCAGTGACCAGTGACCAGTGACCAGGGACCAGTGACCAGCGAAAGTAACCAGTGACCAGTGACC
The DNA here is from genome assembly GCA_951215215.1 of Andrena trimmerana. Lineage (NCBI taxonomy): Eukaryota > Metazoa > Arthropoda > Insecta > Hymenoptera > Andrenidae > Andrena > Andrena trimmerana. Next base: position 15,816,934 of record OX578063.1, on the reverse strand, counting down.
AGTGACCAGTGACCAGTGACCAGCGAAATTGACCAGTGACCAGTGACCAGTGACCAGTGACCAGTGACCAGTGACCAGTGACCAGTGACCTGTGACCAGCGAAAGTGACCAGTGACCAGTGACCAGTGACGAGTGACCAGTGACCAGCGAAAGTGAACAGTGACCAGTGACCAGTGACCAATGACCAGTGACCAGTGACCAGTGACCAGTGACCAGCGAAAGTGACCAGTGACCAGTGACCAGTGACCAGTGACCAGTGACCAGCGAAAGTGACAAGTGACCAGTGACCAGCGACCAGTGACCAGTGACCAGTGACCAGTGACCAGTGACCAGTGACCAACGAAAGTGACAAGTGACCAGTGACCAGTGACCAGTGACCAGTGACCAGTGACCAGCGAAAGTGACCAGTGACCAGTGACCAGTGACCAGCGAAATTGACCAGTGACCAGTGACCAGTGAATAGTGACAAGTGACCAGTGACCAGTGACCAGTGACCAGTGACCAGCGAAAGTGACAAGTGACCAGTGACCAGCGACCAGTGACCAGTGACCAGTGACCAGTGACCAGTGACCAGTGACCAACGAAAGTGACAAGTGACCAGTGACCAGTGACCAGTGACCAGTGACCAGTGACCAGCGAAAGTGACCAGTGACCAGTGACCAGTGACCAGCGAAATTGACCAGTGACCAGTGACCAGTGAATAGTGACAAGTGACCAGTGACCAGTGACCAACGAAAGTGACCAGTGAACAGTGACCAGGGACCAGTGACCAGTGACGAGTGACCAGTGACCAGCGAAAGTGAACAGTGACCAGTGACCAGTGACCAATGACCAGTGACCAGTGACCAGTGACCAGTGACCAGCGAAAGTGACCAGTGACCAGTGACCAGTGACCAGTGACCAGTGACCAGTGACCAGTGACCAGTGACAAGTGACCTGGGACCAGTGACCAGTGACCAGTGACCAGCGAAATTGACCAGTGACCAGTGACCAGTGACCAGCGACCTGTGACCAGTGACCAGTGACCAGTGACCAGTGACCAGTGACCAGTGACCAGTGATCAGTGACTAGTGACAAGTGACCAGTGACCAGTGACCAGTGACCAGCGACCAGTGACCACTGACCATTTACCAGTGACCAGCGGAAGTGACCAGGGACCAGTGACCAGTGACCAGTGACCAGTGACCAGTGACCAGTGACCAGTGACCAGTGACCAGTGACCAAAGAAAGTGACCAGTGAACAGTGACCAGGGACCAGTGACCAGTGACGAGTGACCATTGACCAGCGAAAGTGAACAGTGACCAGTGACCAGTGACCAGTGACCAGTGACCAGTGACCAGTGACCAGTGACCAGTGACCAGTGACCAGTGAACAGTGACAAGTGACCAGTGACCAGTGACCAACGAAAGTGACCAGTGAACAGTGACCAGGGACCAGTGACCAGTGACCAGTGACCAGTGACCAGTGACCAGTGACCAGTGACCAGTGACCAACGAAAGTGACAAGTGACCAGTGACCAGTGACCAGTGACCAGTGACCAGTGACCAGCGAAAGTGACCAGTGACCAGTGACCAGTGACCAGCGAAATTGACCAGTGACCAGTGACCAGTGAACAGTGACAAGTGACCAGTGACCAGTGACCAACGAAAGTGACCAGTGAACAGTGACCAGGGACCAGTGACCAGTGACGAGTGACCAGCGAAAGTGAACAGTGACCAGTGACCAGTGACCAATGACCAGTGACCAGTGACCAGTGACCAGCGAAAGTGACCAGTGACCAGTGACCAGTGACCAGTGACCAGTGACCAGCGAAATTGACCAGTGACCAGTGACCAGTGACCAGCGACCTGTGACCAGTGACCAGTGACCAGTGACCAGTGACCAGTGACCAGTGACCAGTGATCAGTGACTAGTGACAAGTGACCAGTGACCAGTGACCAGTGACCAGCGACCAGTGACCACTGACCATTTACCAGTGACCAGCGGAAGTGACCAGGGACCAGTGACCAGTGACCAGTGACCAGTGACCAGTGACCAGTGACCAGTGACCAGTGACCAGTGACCAAAGAAAGTGACCAGTGAACAGTGACCAGGGACCAGTGACCAGTGACGAGTGACCATTGACCAGCGAAAGTGAACAGTGACCAGTGACCAGTGACCAGTGACCAGTGACCAGTGACCAGTGACCAGTGACCAGTGACCAGTGACCAGTGAACAGTGACAAGTGACCAGTGACCAGTGACCAACGAAAGTGACCAGTGAACAGTGACCAGGGACCAGTGACCAGTGACCAGTGACCAGTGACCAGTGACCAGTGACCAGTGACCAGTGACCAGTGACCAGTGACCAGTGACCAGTGACCAACGAAAGTGACAAGTGACCAGTGACCAGTGACCAGTGACCAGTGACCAGTGACCAGCGAAAGTGACCAGTGACCAGTGACCAGTGACCAGCGAAATTGACCAGTGACCAGTGACCAGTGAACAGTGACAAGTGACCAGTGACCAGTGACCAACGAAAGTGACCAGTGAACAGTGACCAGGGACCAGTGACCAGTGACGAGTGACCAGTGACCAGCGAAAGTGAACAGTGACCAGTGACCAGTGACCAATGACCAGTGACCAGTGACCAGTGACCAGCGAAAGTGACCAGTGACCAGTGACCAGTGACCAGTGACCAGTGACCAGTGACAAGTGACCTGGGACCAGTGACCAGTGACCAGTGACAAGTGACCAGTGACCAGTGACCTGTGACCAGCGACCAGTGACCACTGACCATTTACCAGTGACCAGCGGAAGTGACCAGTGACCAGTGACCAGTGACCAGCGAAAGTGACCAGTGACGAGTGACCAGTGACAAGTGACCAGTGACAAGTGACCAGTGACCACTGACCAGTGACCAGTGACCAGCGATCAGTGACCAGTGACCAGTGACCAGGGACCTGTGACCAGCGAAAGTGACCCGTGACCAGTGACCAGTGACTAGCCAAATTGAGCAGTGAGCAGTGACCAGTGACCAGTGACCAGTGACCAGCGAAAGTGACCAGTGACCAGTGACCAGTGACCAGTGACCAGTGACCAGTGACAAGTGACCAGTGACCAGTGACCAGTGACCAGTGACCAGTGACCAGTGACAAGTGACCAGTGACCAGCGACCAGTGACCAGTGACCAGTGACCAGTGACCAGTGACAAGTGATCAGTGACCAGCGACCAGTGACCAGCGAAAGTGACCAGTGACCAGTGACCAGTGACCAGTGACTAGCCAAATTGAGCAGTGAGCAGTGACCAGTGACCAGTGAGCAGTGACCAGTGACCAGTGACCAGCGAAATTGACCAGTGACCATTGACCAGTGACCAGTGACCAGTGACCAGTGACCAGTGACCAGCGAAATTGACCAGCGAAAGTGACCAGTGACCAGTGTCCAGTGACCAGTGACCAGTGACCAGTGACCAGTGACCAGTGACCAGTGACCAGCGAAAGTGACAGGTGACCAGTGACCAGTGACCAGTGACCAGTGACCAGTGACCAGTGACCAGTGAATAGTGACCAGCGAAATTGACCAGTTTCCAGTGACCAGTGATAAGTGACCAGTGAACAGTGATCAGCGAAATTGACCAGTGACCATTGACCAGTGACCAGCGAAAGTGACCAGTGACGAGTGACCAGTGACAAGTGACCAGTGACAAGTGACCAGTGACCACTGACCAGTGACCAGTGACCAGCGATCAGTGACCAGTGACCAGTGACCAGGGACCAGTGACCAGCGAAAGTGACCCGTGACCAGTGACCAGTGACCAGTGACTAGCCAAATTGAGCAGTGAGCAGTGACCAGTGACCAGTGACCATTGACCAGTGACCAGCGAAAGTGACCATTGAGGAGTGACCTGTGACAAGTGACCAGTGACCAGCGACCAGTGACCAGTGACCAGTGACCAGTGAACAGTGACCAGTGACCAGTGACCAGTGACCAGCGAAAATGACCAGTGACCAGTGACCAGTGACCAGTGAACAGTGACAAGTGACCCGTGACCAGTGACCAACGAAAGTGACCAGTGAACAGTGACCAGGGACCAGTGACCAGTGACGAGTGACCAGTGACCAGCGAAAGTGAACAGCGACCAGTGACCAGTGACCAGTGACCAGCGAAAGTGACCAGTGACCAGTGACCAGTGACCAGTGACCAGTGACCAGTGACCAGTGACAAGTGACCTGGGACCAGTGACCAGTGACCAGTGACCAGCGAATTTGACCAGTGACCAGTGACCAGTGACCAGCGACCTGTGACCAGTGACCAGTGACCAGTGACCAGTGACCAGTGACCAGTGACCAGTGACCAGTGACCAGTGACCAGCGAAAGTGACCAGTGACCAGTGACCAGTGACCAGCGAAATTGACCAGTGACCAGTGACCAGAGACCAGTGACTAGCCAAATTGACCAGTGACCAGTGACCAGTGTCCAGCGGTAGTGACCAGTGACCAGTGACCAGTGATCAGTGACCAGTGAACAGTGACCAGTGACCAGTGACCAGTGACCAGCGAAAATGACCAGTGACCTGTGACCAGTGACCAGCGAAATTGACAAGTGACCAGTGACCAGTGAACAGTGACAAGTGACCAGTGACCAGTGACCAACGAAAGTGACCAGTGAACAGTGACCAGGGACCAGTGACCAGTGACCAGTGACCAGGGACCAGTGACCAGCGAAAGTGACCAGTGACCAGTGAATAGTGACCAGCGAAATTGACCAGTGACCAGTGACCAGTGACCAGTGAACAGTGACAAGTGACCCGTGACCAGTGACCAACGAAAGTGACCAGTGAACAGTGACCAGGGACCAGTGACCAGTGACGAGTGACCAGTGACCAGCGAAAGTGAACAGTGACCAGTGACCAGTGACCAATGACCAGCGAAAGTGACCAATGACCAGTGACCAGTGACCAGTGACCAGTGACCAGTGACCAGTGACCAGTGACAAGTGACCTGGGACCAGTGACCAGTGACCAGTGACCAGCGAATTTGACCAGTGACCAGTGACCAGTGACCAGCGACCTGTGACCAGTGACCAGTGACCAGTGACCAGTGACCAGTGACCAGTGACCAGCGAAAGTGACCAGTGACCAGTGACCAGTGACCAGCGAAATTGACCAGTGACCAGTGACCAGAGACCAGTGACTAGCCAAATTGACCAGTGACCAGTGACCAGTGGCCAGCGGGAGTGACCAGTGACCAGTGACCAGTGATCAGTGTCCAGTGAACAGTGACCAGTGACCAGTGACCAGTGACCAGCGAAAATGACCAGTGACCAGTGACCAGTGACCAGCGAAATTGACAAGTGACCAGTGACCAGTGAACAGTGACAAGTGACCAGTGACCAGTGACCAACGAAAGTGACCAGTGAACAGTGACCAGGGACCAGTGACCAGTGACCAGTGACCAGGGACCAGTGACCAGCGAAAGTGACCAGTGACCAGTGAATAGTGACCAGCGAAATTGACCAGTTTCCAGTGACCAGTGATAAGTGACCAGTGACCAGTGACCAGCGAAAGTGACCAGTGAACAGTGATCGGCGAAATTGACCAGTGACCAGTGACCAGTGACCAGTGACCAGTGACCAGTGACCAGCGAAAGTGACCAGTGACCAGTGACCAGTGACCAGCGAAATTGACCAGTGACCAGTGACCAGAGACCAGTGACTAGCCAAATTGACCAGTGACCAGTGACCAGTGGCCAGCGGGAGTGACCAGTGACCAGTGACCAGTGATCAGTGTCCAGTGAACAGTGACCAGTGACCAGTGACCAGTGACCAGCGAAAATGACCAGTGACCAGTGACCAGTGACCAGCGAAATTGACAAGTGACCAGTGACCAGTGAACAGTGACAAGTGACCAGTGACCAGTGACCAACGAAAGTGACCAGTGAACAGTGACCAGGGACCAGTGACCAGTGACCAGTGACCAGGGACCAGTGACCAGCGAAAGTGACCAGTGACCAGTGAATAGTGACCAGCGAAATTGACCAGTTTCCAGTGACCAGTGATAAGTGACCAGTGACCAGTGACCAGCGAAAGTGACCAGTGAACAGTGATCGGCGAAATTGACCAGTGACCAGTGACCAGTGAACAGTGACAAGTGACCAGTGACCAGTGACCAACGAAAGTGACCAGTGAACAGTGACCAGGGACCAGTGACCAGTGACGAGTGACCATTGACCAGCGAAAGTGAACAGTGACCAGTGACCAGTGACCAGTGACCAGTGACCAGTGACCCGCGAAAGTGACCAGTGAACAGTGACCAGTGACCAGTGACCTGTGACCAGTGACCAGTGACCAGTGACCAGCGAAAGTGACCAGTGACGAGTGACCAGTGACAAGTGACCAGTGACCAGTGACCAGCGAAAGTGACCAGTGACCAGTGACCAGTGACCAGTGACCAGTGACCAGTGACCAGTGACCAGTGACCAGTGACCAGTGACCAGCGAAATTGACCAGTGACCAGTGACCAGTGACCAGCGACCTGTGACCAGTGACCAGTGACCAGTGACCAGTGACCAGTGACCAGTGACCAGTGATCAGTGACTAGTGACAAGTGACCAGTGACCAGTGACCAGTGACCAGCGACCAGTGACCACTGACCATTTACCAGTGACCAGCGGAAGTGACCAGGGACCAGTGACCAGTGACCAGTGACCAGTGACCAGTGACCAGTGACCAGTGACCAAAGAAAGTGACCAGTGAACAGTGACCAGGGACCAGTGACCAGTGACGAGTGACCATTGACCAGCGAAAGTGAACAGTGACCAGTGACCAGTGACCAGTGACCAGTGACCAGTGACCAGTGACCAGTGACCAGTGACCAGTGACCAGTGAACAGTGACAAGTGACCAGTGACCAGTGACCAACGAAAGTGACCAGTGAACAGTGACCAGGGACCAGTGACCAGTGACCAGTGACCAGTGACCAGTGACCAGTGACCAGTGACCAACGAAAGTGACAAGTGACCAGTGACCAGTGACCAGTGACCAGTGACCAGTGACCAGTGACCAGCGAAAGTGACCAGTATCCAGTGACCAGTGACCAGCGAAATTGACCAGTGACCAGTGACCAGTGACCAGTGAACAGTGACAAGTGACCAGTGACCAGTGACCAACGAAAGTGACCAGTGAACAGTGACCAGGGACCAGTGACCAGTGACGAGTGACCAGTGACCAGCGAAAGTGAACAGTGACCAGTGACCAGTGACCAGTGACCAATGACCAGTGACCAGTGACCAGTGACCAGCGAAAGTGACCAGTGGCCAGTGACCAGTGACCAGTGACCAGTGACCAGTGACAAGTGACCTGGGACCAGTGACCAGTGACCAGTGACAAGTGACCAGTGACCAGTGACCAGTGACCAGCGACCAGTGACCACTGACCATTTACCAGTGACCAGCGGAAGTGACCAGTGACCAGTGACCAGTGACCAGCGAAAGTGACCAGTGACGAGTGACCAGTGACAAGTGACCAGTGACCAGTGACCAGTGACCAGTGACCAGTGACCAGTGACAAGTGACCAGTGACCAGCGACCAGTGACCATTGACCTGTGACCAGCGAAAGTGACAAGTGACCAGTGACCACTGACCAGTGACCTGTGACCAGCGACCAGTGACCAGTGACCAGTGACCAGGGACCAGTGACCAGCGAAAGTAACCAGTGACCAGTGACCAGTGACCAGTGACCAGTGACCAGCGAAATTGACCAGTGACCAGTGACCAGTGACCAGTGACCAGTGACCAGTGACCAGTGACCTGTGACCAGCGAAAGTGACCAGTGACCAGTGACCAGTGACCAGTGACCAGTGACCAGTGACCAGCGAAAGTGACCAGTGACCAGTGACCAGCGAAAGTGACCAGTGACGAGTGACCAGTGACAAGTGACCAGTGACCAGTGACCATTGACCAGTGACTAGTGACTAGTGACCAGTGACCAACGACCAGTGACCAGTGACCAGCGAAAGTGACAAGTGACCAGTGACCAGCGACCAGTGACCAGTGACCAGTGACCAGTGACCAGTGACCAGTGACCAACGAAAGTGACAAGTGACCAGTGACCAGTGACCAGTGACCAGTGACCAGTGACCAGCGAAAGTGACCAGTGACCAGTGACCAGTGACCAGCGAAATTGACCAGTGACCAGTGACCAGTGAATAGTGACAAGTGACCAGTGACCAGTGACCAACGAAAGTGACCAGTGAACAGTGACCAGGGACCAGTGACCAGTGACGAGTGACCAGTGACCAGCGAAAGTGAACAGTGACCAGTGACCAGTGACCAATGACCAGTGACCAGTGACCAGTGACCAGTGACCAGCGAAAGTGACCAGTGACCAGTGACCAGTGACCAGTGACCAGTGACCAGTGACCAGTGACCAGTGACCAGTGACAAGTGACCTGGGACCAGTGACCAGTGACCAGTGACCAGCGAAATTGACCAGTGACCAGTGACCAGTGACCAGCGACCTGTGACCAGTGACCAGTGACCAGTGACCAGTGACCAGTGACCAGTGACCAGTGATCAGTGACTAGTGACAAGTGACCAGTGACCAGTGACCAGTGACCAGCGACCAGTGACCACTGACCATTTACCAGTGACCAGCGGAAGTGACCAGGGACCAGTGACCAGTGACCAGTGACCAGTGACCAGTGACCAGTGACCAGTGACCAGTGACCAGTGACCAAAGAAAGTGACCAGTGAACAGTGACCAGGGACCAGTGACCAGTGACGAGTGACCATTGACCAGCGAAAGTGAACAGTGACCAGTGACCAGTGACCAGTGACCAGTGACCAGTGACCAGTGACCAGTGACCAGTGACCAGTGACCAGTGAACAGTGACAAGTGACCAGTGACCAGTGACCAACGAAAGTGACCAGTGAACAGTGACCAGGGACCAGTGACCAGTGACCAGTGACCAGTGACCAGTGACCAGTGACCAGTGACCAGTGACCAGTGACCAGTGACCAGTGACCAGTGACCAGTGACCAACGAAAGTGACAAGTGACCAGTGACCAGTGACCAGTGACCAGTGACCAGTGACCAGCGAAAGTGACCAGTGACCAGTGACCAGTGACCAGCGAAATTGACCAGTGACCAGTGACCAGTGAACAGTGACAAGTGACCAGTGACCAGTGACCAACGAAAGTGACCAGTGAACAGTGACCAGGGACCAGTGACCAGTGACGAGTGACCAGTGACCAGCGAAAGTGAACAGTGACCAGTGACCAGTGACCAATGACCAGTGACCAGTGACCAGTGACCAGCGAAAGTGACCAGTGACCAGTGACCAGTGACCAGTGACCAGTGACCAGTGACAAGTGACCTGGGACCAGTGACCAGTGACCAGTGACAAGTGACCAGTGACCAGTGACCTGTGACCAGCGACCAGTGACCACTGACCATTTACCAGTGACCAGCGGAAGTGACCAGTGACCAGTGACCAGTGACCAGCGAAAGTGACCAGTGACGAGTGACCAGTGACAAGTGACCAGTGACAAGTGACCAGTGACCACTGACCAGTGACCAGTGACCAGCGATCAGTGACCAGTGACCAATGACCAGGGACCTGTGACCAGCGAAAGTGACCCGTGACCAGTGACCAGTGACCAGTGACTAGCCAAATTGAGCAGTGAGCAGTGACCAGTGACCAGTGACCAGTGACCAGCGAAAGTGACCAGTGACCAGTGACCAGTGACCAGTGACCAGTGACCAGTGACAAGTGACCAGTGACCAGTGACCAGTGACCAGTGACCAGTGACCAGTGACAAGTGACCAGTGACCAGCGACCAGTGACCAGTGACCAGTGACCAGTGACCAGTGACAAGTGATCAGTGACCAGCGACCAGTGACCAGCGAAAGTGACCAGTGACCAGTGACCAGTGACCAGTGACTAGCCAAATTGAGCAGTGAGCAGTGACCAGTGACCAGTGAGCAGTGACCAGTGACCAGTGACCAGCGAAATTGACCAGTGACCATTGACCAGTGACCAGTGACCAGTGACCAGTGACCAGTGACCAGCGAAATTGACCAGCGAAAGTGACCAGTGACCAGTGTCCAGTGACCAGTGACCAGTGACCAGTGACCAGTGACCAGTGACCAGTGACCAGCGAAAGTGACAGGTGACCAGTGACCAGTGACCAGTGACCAGTGACCAGTGACCAGTGACCAGTGAATAGTGACCAGCGAAATTGACCAGTTTCCAGTGACCAGTGATAAGTGACCAGTGAACAGTGATCAGCGAAATTGACCAGTGACCATTGACCAGTGACCAGCGAAAGTGACCAGTGACGAGTGACCAGTGACAAGTGACCAGTGACAAGTGACCAGTGACCACTGACCAGTGACCAGTGACCAGCGATCAGTGACCAGTGACCAGTGACCAGGGACCAGTGACCAGCGAAAGTGACCCGTGACCAGTGACCAGTGACCAGTGACTAGCCAAATTGAGCAGTGAGCAGTGACCAGTGACCAGTGACCATTGACCAGTGACCAGCGAAAGTGACCAGTGAGGAGTGACCTGTGACAAGTGACCAGTGACCAGCGACCAGTGACCAGTGACCAGTGACCAGTGAACAGTGACCAGTGACCAGTGACCAGTGACCAGCGAAAATGACCAGTGACCAGTGACCAGTGACCAGTGAACAGTGACAAGTGACCCGTGACCAGTGACCAACGAAAGTGACCAGTGAACAGTGACCAGGGACCAGTGACCAGTGACGAGTGACCAGTGACCAGCGAAAGTGAACAGCGACCAGTGACCAGTGACCAGTGACCAGCGAAAGTGACCAGTGACCAGTGACCAGTGACCAGTGACCAGTGACCAGTGACCAGTGACAAGTGACCTGGGACCAGTGACCAGTGACCAGTGACCAGCGAATTTGACCAGTGACCAGTGACCAGTGACCAGCGACCTGTGACCAGTGACCAGTGACCAGTGACCAGTGACCAGTGACCAGTGACCAGTGACCAGTGACCAGTGACCAGCGAAAGTGACCAGTGACCAGTGACCAGTGACCAGCGAAATTGACCAGTGACCAGTGACCAGAGACCAGTGACTAGCCAAATTGACCAGTGACCAGTGACCAGTGTCCAGCGGTAGTGACCAGTGACCAGTGACCAGTGATCAGTGACCAGTGAACAGTGACCAGTGACCAGTGACCAGTGACCAGCGAAAATGACCAGTGACCTGTGACCAGTGACCAGCGAAATTGACAAGTGACCAGTGACCAGTGAACAGTGACAAGTGACCAGTGACCAGTGACCAACGAAAGTGACCAGTGAACAGTGACCAGGGACCAGTGACCAGTGACCAGTGACCAGGGACCAGTGACCAGCGAAAGTGACCAGTGACCAGTGAATAGTGACCAGCGAAATTGACCAGTGACCAGTGACCAGTGACCAGTGAACAGTGACAAGTGACCCGTGACCAGTGACCAACGAAAGTGACCAGTGAACAGTGACCAGGGACCAGTGACCAGTGACGAGTGACCAGTGACCAGCGAAAGTGAACAGTGACCAGTGACCAGTGACCAATGACCAGCGAAAGTGACCAATGACCAGTGACCAGTGACCAGTGACCAGTGACCAGTGACCAGTGACCAGTGACAAGTGACCTGGGACCAGTGACCAGTGACCAGTGACCAGCGAATTTGACCAGTGACCAGTGACCAGTGACCAGCGACCTGTGACCAGTGACCAGTGACCAGTGACCAGTGACCAGTGACCAGTGACCAGCGAAAGTGACCAGTGACCAGTGACCAGTGACCAGCGAAATTGACCAGTGACCAGTGACCAGAGACCAGTGACTAGCCAAATTGACCAGTGACCAGTGACCAGTGGCCAGCGGGAGTGACCAGTGACCAGTGACCAGTGATCAGTGTCCAGTGAACAGTGACCAGTGACCAGTGACCAGTGACCAGCGAAAATGACCAGTGACCAGTGACCAGTGACCAGCGAAATTGACAAGTGACCAGTGACCAGTGAACAGTGACAAGTGACCAGTGACCAGTGACCAACGAAAGTGACCAGTGAACAGTGACCAGGGACCAGTGACCAGTGACCAGTGACCAGGGACCAGTGACCAGCGAAAGTGACCAGTGACCAGTGAATAGTGACCAGCGAAATTGACCAGTTTCCAGTGACCAGTGATAAGTGACCAGTGACCAGTGACCAGCGAAAGTGACCAGTGAACAGTGATCGGCGAAATTGACCAGTGACCATTGACCAGTGACCAGCGAAATTGACCAGTGACGAGTGACCAGTGACAAGTGACCAGTGACAAGTGACCAGTGACCACTGACCAGTGACCAGTGACCAGCGACCAGTGACCAGTGACCAGTGACCAGGGACCAGTGACCAGCGAAAGTGACCCGTGACCAGTGACCAGTGACCAGTGACTAGCCAAATTGAGCATTGAGCAGTGACCAGTGACCAGTGACCAGCGAAATTGACCAGTGACCAGTGACCAGTGACCAGTGACCAGTGACAAGTGACCAGTTACCAGTCACCAGCGAAAGTGACCAGTGAACAGTGACCAGGGACCTGTGACCAGTGACCAGTGACCAGTGACCAGGGACCAGTGACCAGTGACCAGCGAAAGTGACCAGGGACCAGTGACCAGTGACCAGTGACCAGTGACCAGTGACCAGTGACCAGCGAAAGTGACCAGTGACCAGCGAGCAGTGACCAGCGAAATTGACCAGTTTCCAGTGACCAGTGACAAGTGACCAGTGACCAGTGACCAGCGAATGAGACAAGTGAACAGTGACAAGCGAAATTGACCAGTGACCATTGACCTGTGACCAGCGAAAGTGACAAGTGACCAGTGACCACTGACCAGTGACCTGTGACCAGCGACCAGTGACCAGTGACCAGTGACCAGGGACCAGTGACCAGCGAAAGTAACCAGTGACCAGTGACCAGTGACCAGCGAAATTGACCAGTGACCAGTGACCAGTGACCAGCGACCTGTGACCAGTGACCAGTGACCAGTGACCAGTGACCAGTGACCAGTGACCAGTGATCAGTGACTAGTGACAAGTGACCAGTGACCAGTGACCAGTGACCAGCGACCAGTGACCACTGACCATTTACCAGTGACCAGCGGAAGTGACCAGGGACCAGTGACCAGTGACCAGTGACCAGTGACCAGTGACCAGTGACCAGTGACCAGTGACCAGTGACCAGTGACCAAAGAAAGTGACCAGTGAACAGTGACCAGGGACCAGTGACCAGTGACGAGTGACCATTGACCAGCGAAAGTGAACCGTGACCAGTGACCAGTGACCAGTGACTAGCCAAATTGAGCAGTGAGCAGTGACCAGTGACCAGTGACCAGTGACCAGCGAAAGTGACCAGTGACCAGTGACCAGTGACCAGTGACCAGTGACCAGTGACCAGTGACAAGTGACCAGTGACCAGTGACCAGTGACCAGTGACCAGTGACCAGTGACAAGTGACCAGTGACCAGCGACCAGTGACCAGTGACCAGTGACCAGTGACCAGTGACAAGTGATCAGTGACCAGCGACCAGTGACCAGCGAAAGTGACCAGTGACCAGTGACCAGTGACCAGTGACTAGCCAAATTGAGCAGTGAGCAGTGACCAGTGACCAGTGAGCAGTGACCAGTGACCAGTGACCAGCGAAATTGACCAGTGACCATTGACCAGTGACCAGTGACCAGTGACCAGTGACCAGTGACCAGCGAAATTGACCAGCGAAAGTGACCAGTGACCAGTGTCCAGTGACCAGTGACCAGTGACCAGTGACCAGTGACCAGTGACCAGTGACCAGCGAAAGTGACAGGTGACCAGTGACCAGTGACCAGTGACCAGTGACCAGTGACCAGTGACCAGTGAATAGTGACCAGCGAAATTGACCAGTTTCCAGTGACCAGTGATAAGTGACCAGTGAACAGTGATCAGCGAAATTGACCAGTGACCATTGACCAGTGACCAGCGAAAGTGACCAGTGACGAGTGACCAGTGACAAGTGACCAGTGACAAGTGACCAGTGACCACTGACCAGTGACCAGTGACCAGCGATCAGTGACCAGTGACCAGTGACCAGGGACCAGTGACCAGCGAAAGTGACCCGTGACCAGTGACCAGTGACCAGTGACTAGCCAAATTGAGCAGTGAGCAGTGACCAGTGACCAGTGACCATTGACCAGTGACCAGCGAAAGTGACCAGTGAGGAGTGACCTGTGACAAGTGACCAGTGACCAGCGACCAGTGACCAGTGACCAGTGACCAGTGAACAGTGACCAGTGACCAGTGACCAGTGACAAGCGAAAATGACCAGTGACCAGTGACCAGTGACCAGTGAACAGTGACAAGTGACCCGTGACCAGTGACCAACGAAAGTGACCAGTGAACAGTGACCAGGGACCAGTGACCAGTGACGAGTGACCAGTGACCAGCGAAAGTGAACAGCGACCAGTGACCAGTGACCAGTGACCAGCGAAAGTGACCAGTGACCAGTGACCAGTGACCAGTGACCAGTGACCAGTGACCAGTGACAAGTGACCTGGGACCAGTGACCAGTGACCAGTGACCAGCGAATTTGACCAGTGACCAGTGACCAGTGACCAGCGACCTGTGACCAGTGACCAGTGACCAGTGACCAGTGACCAGTGACCAGTGACCAGTGACCAGTGACCAGTGACCAGCGAAAGTGACCAGTGACCAGTGACCAGTGACCAGCGAAATTGACCAGTGACCAGTGACCAGAGACCAGTGACTAGCCAAATTGACCAGTGACCAGTGACCAGTGTCCAGCGGTAGTGACCAGTGACCAGTGACCAGTGATCAGTGACCAGTGAACAGTGACCAGTGACCAGTGACCAGTGACCAGCGAAAATGACCAGTGACCTGTGACCAGTGACCAGCGAAATTGACAAGTGACCAGTGACCAGTGAACAGTGACAAGTGACCAGTGACCAGTGACCAACGAAAGTGACCAGTGAACAGTGACCAGGGACCAGTGACCAGTGACCAGTGACCAGGGACCAGTGACCAGCGAAAGTGACCAGTGACCAGTGAATAGTGACCAGCGAAATTGACCAGTGACCAGTGAACAGTGACAAGTGACCCGTGACCAGTGACCAACGAAAGTGACCAGTGAACAGTGACCAGGGACCAGTGACCAGTGACGAGTGACCAGTGACCAGCGAAAGTGAACAGTGACCAGTGACCAGTGACCAATGACCAGCGAAAGTGACCAATGACCAGTGACCAGTGACCAGTGACCAGTGACCAGTGACCAGTGACCAGTGACAAGTGACCTGGGACCAGTGACCAGTGACCAGTGACCAGCGAATTTGACCAGTGACCAGTGACCAGTGACCAGCGACCTGTGACCAGTGACCAGTGACCAGTGACCAGTGACCAGTGACCAGTGACCAGCGAAAGTGACCAGTGACCAGTGACCAGTGACCAGCGAAATTGACCAGTGACCAGTGACCAGAGACCAGTGACTAGCCAAATTGACCAGTGACCAGTGACCAGTGGCCAGCGGGAGTGACCAGTGACCAGTGACCAGTGATCAGTGTCCAGTGAACAGTGACCAGTGACCAGTGACCAGTGACCAGCGAAAATGACCAGTGACCAGTGACCAGTGACCAGCGAAATTGACAAGTGACCAGTGACCAGTGAACAGTGACAAGTGACCAGTGACCAGTGACCAACGAAAGTGACCAGTGAACAGTGACCAGGGACCAGTGACCAGTGACCAGTGACCAGGGACCAGTGACCAGCGAAAGTGACCAGTGACCAGTGAATAGTGACCAGCGAAATTGACCAGTTTCCAGTGACCAGTGATAAGTGACCAGTGACCAGTGACCAGCGAAAGTGACCAGTGAACAGTGATCGGCGAAATTGACCAGTGACCATTGACCAGTGACCAGCGAAATTGACCAGTGACGAGTGACCAGTGACAAGTGACCAGTGACAAGTGACCAGTGACCACTGACCAGTGACCAGTGACCAGCGACCAGTGACCAGTGACCAGTGACCAGGGACCAGTGACCAGCGAAAGTGACCCGTGACCAGTGACCAGTGACCAGTGACTAGCCAAATTGAGCATTGAGCAGTGACCAGTGACCAGTGACCAGCGAAATTGACCAGTGACCAGTGACCAGTGACCAGTGACCAGTGACAAGTGACCAGTTACCAGTCACCAGCGAAAGTGACCAGTGAACAGTGACCAGGGACCTGTGACCAGTGACCAGTGACCAGTGACCAGGGACCAGTGACCAGTGACCTGCGAAAGTGACCAGGGACCAGTGACCAGTGACCAGTGACCAGTGACCAGTGACCAGTGACCAGCGAAAGTGACCAGTGACCAGCGAGCAGTGACCAGCGAAATTGACCAGTTTCCAGTGACCAGTGACAAGTGACCAGTGACCAGTGACCAGCGAATGAGACAAGTGAACAGTGACAAGCGAAATTGACCAGTGACCATTGACCTGTGACCAGCGAAAGTGACAAGTGACCAGTGACCACTGACCAGTGACCTGTGACCAGCGACCAGTGACCAGTGACCAGTGACCAGGGACCAGTGACCAGCGAAAGTAACCAGTGACCAGTGACCAGTGACCAGCGAAATTGACCAGTGACCAGTGACCAGTGACCAGCGACCTGTGACCAGTGACCAGTGACCAGTGACCAGTGACCAGTGACCAGCGACCAGTGATCAGTGACTAGTGACAAGTGACCAGTGACCAGTGACCAGTGACCAGCGACCAGTGACCACTGACCATTTACCAGTGACCAGCGGAAGTGACCAGGGACCAGTGACCAGTGACCAGTGACCAGTGACCAGTGACCAGTGACCAGTGACCAGTGACCAGTGACCAGTGACCAAAGAAAGTGACCAGTGAACAGTGACCAGGGACCAGTGACCAGTGACGAGTGACCATTGACCAGCGAAAGTGAACAGTGACCAGTGACCAGTGACCAGTGACCAGTGACCAGTGACCAGTGACCAGTGACCAGTGACCAGTGACCAGTGAACAGTGACAAGTGACCAGTGACCAGTGACCAACGAAAGTGACCAGTGAACAGTGACCAGGGACCAGTGACCAGTGACCAGTGACCAGTGACCAGTGACCAGTGACCAGTGACCAACGAAAGTGACAAGTGACCAGTGACCAGTGACCAGTGACCAGTGACCAGTGACCAGTGACCAGCGAAAGTGACCAGTGACCAGTGACCAGTGACCAGCGAAATTGACCAGTGACCAGTGACCAGTGAACAGTGACAAGTGACCAGTGACCAGTGACCAACGAAAGTGACCAGTGAACAGTGACCAGGGACCAGTGACCAGTGACGAGTGACCAGTGACCAGCGAAAGTGAACAGTGACCAGTGACCAGTGACCAGTGACCAGTGACCAGTGACCAGCGAAAGTGACCAGTGACCAGTGACCAGTGACCAGCGAAATTGACCAGTGACCAGTGACCAGAGACCAGTGACTAGCCAAATTGACCAGTGACCAGTGACCAGTGGCCAGCGGGAGTGACCAGTGACCAGTGACCAGTGATCAGTGTCCAGTGAACAGTGACCAGTGACCAGTGACCAGTGACCAGCGAAAATGACCAGTGACCAGTGACCAGTGACCAGCGAAATTGACAAGTGACCAGTGACCAGTGAACAGTGACAAGTGACCAGTGACAAGTGACCAACGAAAGTGACCAGTGAACAGTGACCAGGGACCAGTGACCAGTGACCAGTGACCAGGGACCAGTGACCAGCGAAAGTGACCAGTGACCAGTGAATAGTGACCAGCGAAATTGACCAGTTTCCAGTGACCAGTGACCAGTGACCAGCGAAAGTGACCAGTGAACAGTGATCGGCGAAATTGACCAGTGACCATTGACCAGTGACCAGCGAAATTGACCAGTGACGAGTGACCAGTGACAAGTGACCAGTGACAAGTGACCAGTGACCACTGACCAGTGACCAGTGACCAGCGACCAGTGACCAGTGACCAGTGACCAGGGACCAGTGACCAGCGAAAGTGACCCGTGACCAGTGACCAGTGACCAGTGACTAGCCAAATTGAGCATTGAGCAGTGACCAGTGACCAGTGACCAGCGAAATTGACCAGTGACCAGTGACCAGTGACCAGTGACCAGTGACAAGTGTCCAGTTACCAGTCACCAGCGAAAGTGACCAGTGAACAGTGACCAGGGACCTGTGACCAGTGACCAGTGACCAGTGACCAGGGACCAGTGACCAGTGACCAGCGAAAGTGACCAGGGACCAGTGACCAGTGACCAGTGACCAGTGACCAGTGACCAGTGACCAGTGACCAGCGAAAGTGACCAGTGACCAGCGAGCAGTGACCAGCGAAATTGACCAGTTTCCAGTGACCAGTGACAAGTGACCAGTGACCAGTGACCAGCGAATGAGACAAGTGAACAGTGACAAGCGAAATTGACCAGTGACCATTGACCTGTGACCAGCGAAAGTGACAAGTGACCAGTGACCACTGACCAGTGACCTGTGACCAGCGACCAGTGACCAGTGACCAGTGACCAGGGACCAGTGACCAGCGAAAGTAACCAGTGACCAGTGACCAGTGACCAGTGACCAGTGACCAGTGACCAGTGACCAGTGACAAGTGACCTGGGACCAGTGACCAGTGACCAGTGACCAGCGAATTTGACCAGTGACCAGTGACCAGTGACCAGCGACCTGTGACCAGTGACCAGTGACCAGTGACCAGTGACCAGTGACCAGTGACCAGCGAAAGTGACCAGTGACCAGTGACCAGTGACCAGCGAAATTGACCAGTGACCAGTGACCAGAGACCAGTGACTAGCCAAATTGACCAGTGACCAGTGAACAGTGACAAGTGACCAGTGACCAGTGACCAACGAAAGTGACCAGTGAACAGTGACCAGGGACCAGTGACCAGTGACCAGTGACCAGGGACCAGTGACCAGCGAAAGTGACCAGTGACCAGTGAATAGTGACCAGCGAAATTGACCAGTTTCCAGTGACCAGTGATAAGTGACCAGTGACCAGTGACCAGCGAAAGTGACCAGTGAACAGTGATCGGCGAAATTGACCAGTGACCAGTGACCAGTGAACAGTGACAAGTGACCAGTGACCAGTGACCAACGAAAGTGACCAGTGAACAGTGACCAGGGACCAGTGACCAGTGACGAGTGACCATTGACCAGCGAAAGTGAACAGTGACCAGTGACCAGTGACCAGTGACCAGTGACCAGTGACCCGCGAAAGTGACCAGTGAACAGTGACCAGTGACCAGTGACCTGTGACCAGTGACCAGTGACCAGTGACCAGCGAAAGTGACCAGTGACGAGTGACCAGTGACAAGTGACCAGTGACCAGTGACCAGCGAAAGTGACCAGTGACCAGTGACCAGTGACCAGTGACCAGTGACCAGTGACCAGTGACCAGCGAAATTGACCAGTGACCAGTGACCAGTGACCAGCGACCTGTGACCAGTGACCAGTGACCAGTGACCAGTGACCAGTGACCAGTGACCAGTGATCAGTGACTAGTGACAAGTGACCAGTGACCAGTGACCAGTGACCAGCGACCAGTGACCACTGACCATTTACCAGTGACCAGCGGAAGTGACCAGGGACCAGTGACCAGTGACCAGTGACCAGTGACCAGTGACCAAAGAAAGTGACCAGTGAACAGTGACCAGGGACCAGTGACCAGTGACGAGTGACCATTGACCAGCGAAAGTGAACAGTGACCAGTGACCAGTGACCAGTGACCAGTGACCAGCGAAATTGACAAGTGACCAGTGACCAGTGAACAGTGACAAGTGACCAGTGACAAGTGACCAACGAAAGTGACCAGTGAACAGTGACCAGGGACCAGTGACCAGTGACCAGTGACCAGGGACCAGTGACCAGCGAAAGTGACCAGTGACCAGTGAATAGTGACCAGCGAAATTGACCAGTTTCCAGTGACCAGTGACCAGTGACCAGCGAAAGTGACCAGTGAACAGTGATCGGCGAAATTGACCAGTGACCATTGACCAGTGACCAGCGAAATTGACCAGTGACGAGTGACCAGTGACAAGTGACCAGTGACAAGTGACCAGTGACCACTGACCAGTGACCAGTGACCAGCGACCAGTGACCAGTGACCAGTGACCAGGGACCAGTGACCAGCGAAAGTGACCCGTGACCAGTGACCAGTGACCAGTGACTAGCCAAATTGAGCATTGAGCAGTGACCAGTGACCAGTGACCAGCGAAATTGACCAGTGACCAGTGACCAGTGACCAGTGACCAGTGACAAGTGTCCAGTTACCAGTCACCAGCGAAAGTGACCAGTGAACAGTGACCAGGGACCTGTGACCAGTGACCAGTGACCAGTGACCAGGGACCAGTGACCAGTGACCAGCGAAAGTGACCAGGGACCAGTGACCAGTGACCAGTGACCAGTGACCAGTGACCAGTGACCAGCGAAAGTGACCAGTGACCAGCGAGCAGTGACCAGCGAAATTGACCAGTTTCCAGTGACCAGTGACAAGTGACCAGTGACCAGTGACCAGCGAATGAGACAAGTGAACAGTGACAAGCGAAATTGACCAGTGACCATTGACCTGTGACCAGCGAAAGTGACAAGTGACCAGTGACCACTGACCAGTGACCTGTGACCAGCGACCAGTGACCAGTGACCAGTGACCAGGGACCAGTGACCAGCGAAAGTAACCAGTGACCAGTGACCAGTGACCAGTGACCAGTGACCAGCGAAATTGACCAGTGACCATTGACCAGTGACCAGTGACCAGTGACCAGCGAAATTGACAGGTGACCAGTGACCAGTGACCAGTGACCAGTGACCAGTGACCAGTGACCAGTGACCAGCGAAAGTGACCAGTGACCAGTGAATAGTGACCAGCGAAATTGACCAGTTTCCAGTGACCAGTGATAAGTGACCAGTGACCAGTGACCAGCGAATGTGACCAGTGAACAGTGATCAGCGAAATTGACCAGTGACCATTGACCAGTGACCAGCGAAAGTGACCAGTGACGAGTGACCAGTGACAAGTGACCAGTGACAAGTGACCAGTGACCACTGACCAGTGACCAGTGACCAGTGACCAGCGACCAGTGACCAGTGACCAGTGACCAGGGACCAGTGACCAGCGAAAGTGACCCGTGACCAGTGACCAGTGACCAGTGACCAGCGAAAGTGACCAGGGACCAGTGACCAGTGACCAGTGACCAGTGACCAGTGACCATTGACCAGTGACCAGTGACCAGCAAAAATGACCAGTGACCAGTGACCAGTGACCAGTGACCAGTGACCAGTGTCCAGCGAAAGTGACAAGTGACCAGTGACCAGCGAAAGTGACCAGTGACCAGTGACCAGTGACCAGCGAAAGTGACCAGTGACCAGTGAGCAGTGACCATCGAAATTGACCAGTTTCCAGTGACCAGTGACAAGTGACCAGTGACCAGTGACCAGCGAAAGAGACAAGTGAACAGTGACCAGCGAAATTGACCAGTGACCATTGACCTGTGACCAGCGAAAGTGACAAGTGACCAGTGACCACTGACCAGTGACCAGTGACCAGCGACCAGTGACCAGTGACCAGTGACCAGGGACCAGTGACCAGCGAAAGTGACCAGTGAACAGTGACCAGTGACCAGTGACCAGTGATCAGTGAGCTGTGACCAGTGACCAGCGACTAGTGACCAGTGACCATTGACCAGTGACCAGTGACCAGCGAAAGTGACCAGTGACCAGTGACCAGTGACCAGTGACCAGCGAAAGTGACCAGTGACCAGTGACCAGTGACCAGCGAAATTGACCAGTGACCAGTGACCAGAGACCAGTGACTAGCCAAATTGACCAGTGACCAGTGACCAGTGGCCAGCGGTAGTGACCACTGACCAGTGACCAGTGATCAGTGACCAGGGAACAGTGACCAGTGACCAGTGACCAGGGACCAGCGAAAATGACCAGTGACCAGTGACCAGTGACCAGCGAAATTGACAAGTGACCAGTGACCAGTGAACAGTGACAAGTGACCAGTGACCAGTGACCAACGAAAGTGACCAGTGAACAGTGACCAGTGACCAGTGACCAGTGACCAGTGACCAGTGACCAGTGACCAGTGACCAGTGACCAACGAAAGTGACAAGTGACCAGTGACCAGTGACCAGTGACCAGTGACCAGTGACCAGTGACCAGCGAAAGTGACCAGTGACCAGTGACCAGTGACCAGCGAAATTGACCAGTGACCAGTGACCAGTGAACAGTGACAAGTGACCAGTGACCATTGACCAGTGACCAGTGACCAGTGACCAGTGACCAGCGAAAGTGACCAGTGACCAGTGACCAGTGACCAGTGACCAGTGACCAGTGACCAGTGACCAGTGACCAGTGACCAGTGACCTGTGACCAGTGACCAGTGACCAGTGACCAGTGACCAGTGACCAGTGACCAGTGACCAGCGAAAGTGACCAGTGACCAGTGACCAGTGACCAGCGAAATTGACCAGTGACCAGTGACCAGAGACCAGTGACTAGCCAAATTGACCAGTGACCTGTGACCAGTGGCCAGCGGTAGTGACCAGTGACCAGTGACCAGTGATCAGTGACCAGGGAACAGTGACCAGTGACCAGTGACCAGCGAAAATGACCAGTGACCAGTGACCAGTGACCAGCGAAATTGACAAGTGACCAGTGACCAGTGAACAGTGACAAGTGACCAGTGACCAGTGACCAACGAAAGTGACCAGTGAACAGTGACCAGGGACCAGTGACCAGTGACGAGTGACCATTGACCAGCGAAAGTGAACAGTGACCAGTGACCAGTGACCAGTGACCAGTGACCAGTGACCCGCGAAAGTGACCAGTGAACAGTGACCAGTGACCAGTGACCTGTGACCAGTGACCAGTGACCAGTGACCAGCGAAAGTGACCAGTGACGAGTGACCAGTGACAAGTGACCAGTGACCAGTGACCATTGACCAGTGACTAGTGACTAGTGACCAGTGACCAACGACCAGTGACCAGTGACCAGTGACCAGTGACCAGTGACCAGCGAAAGTGACAAGTGACCAGTGACCAGTGACCAGTGACCAGCGAAAGTGACTAGTGACCAGTGACCAGTGACCAGTGACCAGTGACCAGTGACCAGTGACAAGTGACCAGTGACCAGCGACCAGTGACCAGTGACCAGTGACCAGTGACCAGTGACCAGTGACAAGTGACCAGTGAACAGTGACCAGTGACCAGGGACCAGTGACCAGCGAAAGTGACCAGTGAACAGTGACCAGTGACCAGTGACCAGTGACCAGTGACCAGTGATCAGTGAGCTGTGACCAGTGACCAGCGACTAGTGACCAGTGACCATTGACCAGTGACCAGTGACCAGCGAAAGTGACCAGTGACCAGTGACCAGTGACCAGTGACCAGTGACCAGTGACCAGTGACCAGTGACCAGTGACCAGTGAACAGTGACTAGTGACCAGTGACCAGTGACCAACGAAAGTGACCAGTGAACAGTGACCAGGGACCAGTGACCAGTGACCAGTGACCAGTGACCAGTGACCAGTGACCAGTGACCAGTGACCAGTGACCAGTGACCAGTGACAGGTGACCAGTGACCAGCGACCAGTGACCAGTGACCAGTGACCAGTGACCAGTGACCAGTGACCAGTGACCAGTGACCAGTGACCAGTGACCAGTGACCAGTGACAAGTGACAAGTGACCAGTGACCAGCGACCAGTGACCAGTGACCAGGGACCAGTGACCAGTGACCAGTGACCAGCGAAAGTGACCAGGGACCAGTGACCAGTGACCAGTGACCAGTGACCAGTGACCATTGACCAGTGACCAGTGACCAGCAAAAATGACCAGTGACCAGTGACCAGTGACCAGTGACCAGTGACCAGTGACCAGCGAAAGTGACAAGTGACCAGTGACCAGCGAAAGTGACCAGTGACCAGTGACCAGTGACCAGCGAAAGAGACAAGTGAACAGTGACCAGCGAAATTGACCAGTGACCATTGACCTGTGACCAGCGAAAGTGACAAGTGACCAGTGACCACTGACCAGTGACCAGTGACCAGCGACCAGTGACCAGTGACCAGTGACCAGGGACCAGTGACCAGCGAAAGTGACCAGTGAACAGTGACCAGTGACCAGTGACCAGTGACCAGTGACCAGTGACCAGTGATCAGTGAGCTGTGACCAGTGACCAGCGACTAGTGACCAGTGACCATTGACCAGTGACCAGTGACCAGCGAAAGTGACCAGTGACCAGTGACCAGTGACCAGTGACCAGCGAAAGTGACCAGTGACCAGTGACCAGTGACCAGCGAAATTGACCAGTGACCAGTGACCAGTGAACAGTGACAAGTGACCAGTGACCAGTGACCAACGAAAGTGACCAGTGAACAGTGACCAGGGACCAGTGACCAGTGACGAGTGACCAGTGACCAGCGAAAGTGAACAGTGACCAGTGACCAGTGACCAATGACCAGTGACCAGTGACCAGTGACCAGCGAAAGTGACCAGTGACCAGTGACCAGTGACCAGTGACCAGTGACCAGTGACCAGTGACAAGTGACCTGGGACCAGTGACCAGTGACCAGTGACCAGCGAAATTGACCAGTGACCAGTGACCAGTGACCAGCGACCTGTGACCAGTGACCAGTGACCAGTGACTAGTGACAAGTGACCATTGACCAGTGACCAGTGACCAGCGACCAGTGACCACTGACCATTTACCAGTGACCAGCGGAAGTGACCAGTGACCAGTGACCAGTGACCAGCGAAAGTGACCAGTGACGAGTGACAAGTGACCAGTGACCAGTGACCAGTGACCAGTGACAAGTGACCAGTGACCAGCGACCAGTGACCAGTGACAAGTGATCAGTGACCAGCGACCAGTGACCAGCGAAAGTGACCAGTGACCAGTGACCAGTGACCAGTGACTAGCCAAATTGAGCAGTGAGCAGTGACCAGTGACCAGTGAGCAGTGACCAGTGACCAGTGACCAGTGACCAGCGAAATTGACCAGTGACCATTGACCAGTGACCAGTGACCAGTGACCAGTGACCAGTGACCAGCGAAATTGACCAGCGAAAGTGACCAGTGACCAGTGTCCAGTGACCAGTGACCAGTGACCAGTGACCAGTGACCAGTGACCAGCGAAAGTGACAGGTGACCAGTGACCAGTGACCAGTGACCAGTGACCAGTGAATAGTGACCAGCGAAATTGACCAGTTTCCAGTGACCAGTGATAAGTGACCAGTGAACAGTGATCAGCGAAATTGACCAGTGACCATTGACCAGTGACCAGCGAAAGTGACCAGTGACGAGTGACCAGTGACAAGTGACCAGTGACTAGTGACCAGTGACCACTGACCAGTGACCAGTGACCAGCGATCAGTGACCAGTGACCAGTGACCAGGGACCAGTGACCAGCGAATTTGACCAGTGACCAGTGACCAGTGACCAGCGACCTGTGACCAGTGACCAGTGACCAGTGACCAGTGACCAGTGACCAGTGACCAGTGACCAGTGACCAGTGACCAGTGACCAGCGAAAGTGACCAGTGACCAGTGACCAGTGACCAGCGAAATTGACCAGTGACCAGTGACCAGAGACCCGTGACTAGCCAAATTGACCAGTGACAAGTGACCAGTGGCCAGCGGTAGTGACCAGTGACCAGTGACCAGTGATCAGTGACCAGTGAACAGTGACCAGTGACCAGTGACCAGTGACCAGCGAAAATGACCAGTGACCAGTGACCAGTGACCAGCGAAATTGACAAGTGACCAGTGACCAGTGAACAGTGACAAGTGACCAGTGACCAGTGACCAACGAAAGTGACCAGTGAACAGTGACCAGTGACCAGTGACCAGTGACCAGGGACCAGTGACCAGCGAAAGTGACCAGTGACCAGTGAATAGTGACCAGCGAAATTGACCAGCGACCAGTGACCAGTGACCAGTGAACAGTGACAAGTGACCCGTGACCAGTGACCAACGAAAGTGACCAGTGAACAGTGACCAGGGACCAGTGACCAGTGACGAGTGACCAGTGACCAGCGAAAGTGAACAGTGACCAGTGACCAGTGACCAGTGACCAGCGAAAGTGACCAGTGACCATTGACCAGTGACCAGTGACCAGCGAAAGTGACCAGTGACCAGTGACCAGTGACCAGTGACCAGTGACCAGTGACCAGTGACCAGTGACCAGTGAACAGTGACTAGTGACCAGTGACCAGTGACCAACGAAAGTGACCAGTGACCAGTGACCAGTGACCAGTGACCAGTGACCAGTGACCAGTGACCAGTGACCAGTGACCAGTGACCAGTGACAGGTGACCAGTGACCAGCGACCAGTGACCAGTGACCAGTGACCAGTGACCAGTGACCAGTGACCAGTGACCAGTGACCAGTGACCAGTGACCAGTGACAAGTGACAAGTGACCAGTGACCAGCGACCAGTGACCAGTGACCAGGGACCAGTGACCAGTGACCAGTGACCAGCGAAAGTGACCAGGGACCAGTGACCAGTGACCAGTGACCAGTGACCAGTGACCATTGACCAGTGACCAGTGACCAGCAAAAATGACCAGTGACCAGTGACCAGTGACCAGTGACCAGTGACCAGTGACCAGCGAAAGTGACAAGTGACCAGTGACCAGCGAAAGTGACCAGTGACCAGTGACCAGTGACCAGCGAAAGAGACAAGTGAACAGTGACCAGCGAAATTGACCAGTGACCATTGACCTGTGACCAGCGAAAGTGACAAGTGACCAGTGACCACTGACCAGTGACCAGTGACCAGCGACCAGTGACCAGTGACCAGTGACCAGGGACCAGTGACCAGCGAAAGTGACCAGTGAACAGTGACCAGTGACCAGTGACCAGTGACCAGTGACCAGTGATCAGTGAGCTGTGACCAGTGACCAGCGACTAGTGACCAGTGACCATTGACCAGTGACCAGTGACCAGCGAAAGTGACCAGTGACCAGTGACCAGTGACCAGTGACCAGCGAAAGTGACCAGTGACCAGTGACCAGTGACCAGCGAAATTGACCAGTGACCAGTGACCAGTGAACAGTGACAAGTGACCAGTGACCAGTGACCAACGAAAGTGACCAGTGAACAGTGACCAGGGACCAGTGACCAGTGACGAGTGACCAGTGACCAGCGAAAGTGAACAGTGACCAGTGACCAGTGACCAATGACCAGTGACCAGTGACCAGTGACCAGCGAAAGTGACCAGTGACCAGTGACCAGTGACAAGTGACCTGGGACCAGTGACCAGTGACCAGTGACCAGCGAAATTGACCAGTGACCAGTGACCAGTGACCAGCGACCTGTGACCAGTGACCAGTGACCAGTGACTAGTGACAAGTGACCAGTGACCAGTGACCAGTGACCAGCGACCAGTGACCACTGACCATTTACCAGTGACCAGCGGAAGTGACCAGTGACCAGTGACCAGTGACCAGCGAAAGTGACCAGTGACGAGTGACAAGTGACCAGTGACCAGTGACCAGTGACCAGTGACAAGTGACCAGTGACCAGCGACCAGTGACCAGTGACAAGTGATCAGTGACCAGCGACCAGTGACCAGCGAAAGTGACCAGTGACCAGTGACCAGTGACCAGTGACTAGCCAAATTGAGCAGTGAGCAGTGACCAGTGACCAGTGAGCAGTGACCAGTGACCAGTGACCAGTGACCAGCGAAATTGACCAGTGACCATTGACCAGTGACCAGTGACCAGTGACCAGTGACCAGTGACCAGCGAAATTGACCAGAGAAAGTGACCAGTGACCAGTGTCCAGTGACCAGTGACCAGTGACCAGTGACCAGTGACCAGTGACCAGCGAAAGTGACAGGTGACCAGTGACCAGTGACCAGTGACCAGTGACCAGTGAATAGTGACCAGCGAAATTGACCAGTTTCCAGTGACCAGTGATAAGTGACCAGTGAACAGTGATCAGCGAAATTGACCAGTGACCATTGACCAGTGACCAGCGAAAGTGACCAGTGACGAGTGTCCAGTGACAAGTGACCAGTGACTAGTGACCAGTGACCACTGACCAGTGACCAGTGACCAGCGATCAGTGACCAGTGACCAGTGACCAGGGACCAGCGACCAGCGAAAGTGACCCGTGACCAGTGACCAGTGACCAGTGACTAGCCAAATTGAGCAGTGAGCAGTGACCAGTGACCAGTGACAATTGACCAGTGACCAGCGAAAGTGACCAGTGAGGTGTGACCTGTGACAAGTGACCAGTGACCAGCGACCAGTGACCAGTGACCAGTGACCAGTGACCAGTGACCAGCGAAAATGACCAGTGACCAGTGACCAGTGATCAGTGAACAGTGACAAGTGACCCGTGACCAGTGACCAACGAAAGTGACCAGTGAACAGTGACCAGGGACCAGTGACCAGTGACGAGTGACCAGTGACCAGCGAAAGTGAACAGTGACCAGTGACCAGTGACCAGTGACCAGTGACCAGCGAAAGTGACCAGTGACCAGTGACCAGTGACCAGTGACCAGTGACCAGTGACCAGTGACAAGTGACCTGGGACCAGTGACCAGTGACCAGTGACCAGTGACCAGCGAATTTGACCAGTGACCAGTGACCAGTGAACAGCGACCTGTGACCAGTGACCAGTGACCAGTGACCAGTGACCAGTGACCAGTGACCAGTGACCAGTGACCAGTGACCAGTGACCAGTGACCAGCGAAAGTGACCAGTGACCAGTGACCAGTGACCAGCGAAATTGACCAGTGACCAGTGACCAGAGACCAGTGACTAGCCAAATTGACCAGTGACAAGTGACCAGTGGCCAGCGGTAGTGACCAGTGACCAGTGACCAGTGATCAGTGACCAGTGAACAGTGACCAGTGACCAGTGACCAGTGACCAGCGAAAATGACCAGTGACCAGTGACCAGTGACCAGCGAAATTGACAAGTGACCAGTGACCAGTGAACAGTGACAAGTGACCAGTGACCAGTGACCAACGAAAGTGACCAGTGAACAGTGACCAGTGACCAGTGACCAGTGACCAGGGACCAGTGACCAGCGAAAGTGACCAGTGACCAGTGAATAGTGACCAGCGAAATTGACCAGCGACCAGTGACCAGTGACCAGTGAACAGTGACAAGTGACCCGTGACCAGTGACCAACGAAAGTGACCAGTGAACAGTGACCAGGGACCAGTGACCAGTGACGAGTGACCAGTGACCAGCGAAAGTGAACAGTGACCAGTGACCAGTGACCAGTGACCAGTGACCAGTGACAAGTGACCTGGGACCAGTGACCAGTGACCAGTGACCAGCGAATTTGACCAGTGACCAGTGACCAGTGACCAGCGACCTGTGACCAGTGACCAGTGACCAGTGACCAGTGACCAGTGACCAGTGACCAGTGACCAGTGACCAGTGACCAGTGACCAGTGACCAGCGAAAGTGACCAGTGACCAGTGACCAGTGACCAGCGAAATTGACCAGTGACCAGTGACCAGAGACCAGTGACTAGCCAAATTGACCAGTGACCAGTGACCAGTGGCCAGCGGTAGTGACCAGTGACCAGTGACCAGTGATCAGTGACCAGTGAACAGTGACCAGTGACCAGTGACCAGTGACCAGCGAAAATGACCAGTGACCAGTGACCAGTGACCAGCGAAATTGACAAGTGACCAGTGACCAGTGAACAGTGACAAGTGACCAGTGACCAGTGACCAACGAAAGTGACCAGTGAACAGTGACCAGGGACCAGTGACCAGTGACCAGTGACCAGGGACCAGTGACCAGCGAAAGTGACCAGTGACCAGTGAATAGTGACCAGCGAAATTGACCAGTTTCCAGTGACCAGTGATAAGTGACCAGTGACCAGTGACCAGCGAAAGTGACCAGTGAACAGTGATCGGCGAAATTGACCAGTGACCATTGACCAGTGACCAGCGAAATTGACCAGTGACGAGTGACCAGTGACAAGTGACCCGTGACTAGTGACCAACGAAAGTGACCAGTGAACAGTGACCAGGGACCAGTGACCAGTGACGAGTGACCAGTGACCAGCGAAAGTGAACAGTGACCAGTGACCAGTGACCAGTGACCAGCGAAAGTGACCAGTGACCAGTGACCAGTGACCAGTGACCAGTGACCAGCGAAATTGACCAGTGACCAGTGACCAGAGACCAGTGACTAGCCAAATTGACCAGTGACAAGTGACCAGTGGCCAGCGGTAGTGACCAGTGACCAGTGACCAGTGATCAGTGACCAGTGAACAGTGACCAGTGACCAGTGACCAGTGACCAGCGAAAATGACCAGTGACCAGTGACCAGTGACCAGCGAAATTGACAAGTGACCAGTGACCAGTGAACAGTGACAAGTGACCAGTGACCAGTGACCAACGAAAGTGACCAGTGAACAGTGACCAGGGGCCAGTGACCAGTGACCAGTGACCAGGGACCAGTGACCAGCGAAAGTGACCAGTGACCAGTGAATAGTGACCAGCGAAATTGACCAGTGACCAGTGACCAGTGACCAGTGAACAGTGACAAGTGACCCGTGACCAGTGACCAACGAAAGTGACCAGTGAACAGTGACCAGGGACCAGTGACCAGTGACGAGTGACCAGTGACCAGCGAAAGTGAACAGTGACCAGTGACCAGTGACCAGTGACCAGCGAAAGTGACCAATGACCAGTGACCAGTGACCAGTGACCAGTGACCAGTGACCAGTGACAAGTGACCTGGGACCAGTGACCAGTGACCAGTGACCAGCGAATTTGACCAGTGACCAGTGACCAGTGACCAGCGACCTGTGACCAGTGACCAGTGACCAGTGACCAGTGACCAGTGACCAGTGACCAGTGACCAGCGAAAGTGACCAGTGACCAGTGACCAGTGACCAGCGAAATTGACCAGTGACCAGTGACCAGAGACCAGTGACTAGCCAAATTGACCAGTGACCAGTGACCAGTGGCCAGCGGTAGTGACCAGTGACCAGTGACCAGTGATCAGTGACCAGTGACCAGTGACCAGTGACCAGCGAAAATGACCAGTGACCAGTGACCAGTGACCAGCGAAATTGACAAGTGACCAGTGACCAGTGAACAGTGACAAGTGACCAGTGACCAGTGACCAACGAAAGTGACCAGTGAACAGTGACCAGGGACCAGTGACCAGTGACCAGTGACCAGGGACCAGTGACCAGCGAAAGTGACCAGTGACCAGTGAATAGTGACCAGCGAAATTGACCAGTTTCCAGTGACCAGTGATAAGTGACCAGTGACCAGTGACCAGCGAAAGTGACCAGTGAACAGTGATCGGCGAAATTGACCAGTGACCATTGACCAGTGACCAGCGAAATTGACCAGTGACGAGTGACCAGTGACAAGTGACCAGTGACAAGTGACCAGTGACCACTGACCAGTGACCAGTGACCAGCGACCAGTGACCAGGGACCAGTGACCAGCGAAAGTGACCCGTGACCAGTGACCAGTGACCAGTGACTAGCCAAATTGAGCAGTGAGCAGTGACCAGTGACCAGTGACCAGCGAAATTGACCAGTGACCAGTGACCAGTGACCAGTGACCAGTGACAAGTGACCAGTTACCATTCACCAGCGAAAGTGACCAGTGAACAGTGACCAGTGACCAGTGACCAGTGACCAGGGACCAGTGACCAGTGACCAGCGAAAGTGACCAGGGACCAGTGACCAGTGACCAGTGACCAGTGACCAGTGACCAGTGACCAGCGAAAGTGACCAGTGACCAGTGAGCAGTGACCAGCGAAATTGACCAGTTTCCAGTGACCAGTGACAAGTGACCAGTGACCAGTGACCAGCGAATGAGACAAGTGAACAGTGACCAGCGAAATTGACCAGTGAACAGTGACCAGCGAAATTGACCAGTGACCATTGACCTGTGACCAGCGAAAGTGACAAGTGACCAGTGACCACTGACCAGTGACCTGTGACCAGCGACCAGTGACCAGTGACCAGTGACCAGGGACCAGTGACCAGCGAAAGTAACCAGTGACCAGTGACCAGTGACCAGTGACCAGTGACCAGCGAAATTGACCAGTGACCATTGACCAGTGACCAGTGACCAGTGACCAGTGACCAGTGACCAGTGACCAGTGACCAGTGACCAGTGACCAGTGACCAGTGACCTGTGACCAGCGAAAGTGACCAGTGACCAGTGACCAGTGACCAGTGACCAGTGACCAGCGAAAGTGACAGGTGACCAGTGACCAGTGACCAGTGACCAGTGACCAGTGACCAGTGACCAGTGACCAGCGAAAGTGACCAGTGACCAGTGAATAGTGACCAGCGAAATTGACCAGTTTCCAGTGACCAGTGATAAGTGACCAGTGACCAGTGACCAGCGAAAGTGACCAGTGAACAGTGATCAGCGAAATTGACCAGTGACCATTGACCAGTGACCAGCGAAAGTGACCAGTGACGAGTGACCAGTGACAAGTGACCAGTGACCACTGACCAGTGACCAGTGACCAGTGACCAGCGACCAGTGACCAGTGACCAGTGACCAGGGACCAGTGACCAGCGAAAGTGACCCGTGACCAGTGACCAGTGACCAGTGACTAGCCAAATTGAGCAGCGAGCAGTGACCAGTGACCAGTGACCAGTGACCAGTGACCAGTGACCAGTGACCAGCGAAATTGACCAGTGACCATTGACCAGTGACCAGCGAAAGTGACCAGTGAGGAGTGACCTGTGACAAGTGACCAGTGACCAGCGACCAGTGACCAGTGACCAGTGACCAGTGAACAGTGACCAGTGACCAGTGACCAGTGACCAGCGAAAATGACCAGTGACCAGTGACCAGTGACCAGCGAAATTGACCAGTGACCAGTGACCAGTGAACAGTGACAAGTGACCAGTGACCAGTGACCAACGAAAGTGACCAGTGAACAGTGACCAGGGACCAGTGACCAGTGACGAGTGACCAGTGACCAGCGAAAGTGAACAGTGACCAGTGACCAGTGACCAGTGACCAGTGACCAGCGAAAGTGACCAGTGACCAGTGACCAGTGACCAGTGACCAGTGACCAGTGACCAGTGACCAGTGACCAGTGACCAGTGACAAGTGACCTGGGACCAGTGACCAGTGACCACTGACCAGCGAAAGTGACCAGTGACGAGTGACCAGTGACAAGTGACCAGTGACCAGTGACCATTGACCAGTGACTAGTGACTAGTGACCAGTGACCAACGACCAGTGACCAGTGACCAGTGACCAGTGACCAGTGACCAGCAAAAATGACCAGTGACCAGTGACCAGTGACCAGTGACCAGCGAAAGTGACTAGTGACCAGTGACCAGTGACCAGTGACCAGTGACCAGTGACCAGTGACCAGCGAAAGTGACCAGTGACGAGTGACCAGTGACAAGTGACCAGTGACCAGTGACCAGTGACCAGTGACGAGTGACCAGTGACCAGTGACCAGTGATCAGTGACCAGTGACCAGTGACCAGTGACCAGCGAAAATGACCAGTGACCAGTGACCAGTGACCAGCGAAATTGACAAGTGACCAGTGACCAGTGAACAGTGACAAGTGACCAGTGACCAGTGACCAACGAAAGTGACCAGTGAACAGTGACCAGGGACCAGTGACCAGTGACCAGTGACCAGGGACCAGTGACCAGCGAAAGTGACCAGTGACCAGTGAATAGTGACCAGCGAAATTGACCAGTTTCCAGTGACCAGTGATAAGTGACCAGTGACCAGTGACCAGCGAAAGTGACCAGTGAACAGTGATCGGCGAAATTGACCAGTGACCATTGACCAGTGACCAGCGAAATTGACCAGTGACGAGTGACCAGTGACAAGTGACCAGTGACAAGTGACCAGTGACCACTGACCAGTGACCAGTGACCAGCGACCAGTGACCAGGGACCAGTGACCAGCGAAAGTGACCCGTGACCAGTGACCAGTGACCAGTGACTAGCCAAATTGAGCAGTGAGCAGTGACCAGTGACCAGTGACCAGCGAAATTGACCAGTGACCAGTGACCAGTGACCAGTGACCAGTGACAAGTGACCAGTTACCATTCACCAGCGAAAGTGACCAGTGAACAGTGACCAGGGACCTGTGACCAGTGACCAGTGACCAGTGACCAGGGACCAGTGACCAGTGACCAGCGAAAGTGACCAGGGACCAGTGACCAGTGACCAGTGACCAGTGACCAGTGACCAGTGACCAGCGAAAGTGACCAGTGACCAGTGAGCAGTGACCAGCGAAATTGACCAGTTTCCAGTGACCAGTGACAAGTGACCAGTGACCAGTGACCAGCGAATGAGACAAGTGAACAGTGACCAGCGAAATTGACCAGTGAACAGTGACCAGCGAAATTGACCAGTGACCATTGATCTGTGACCAGCGAAAGTGACAAGTGACCAGTGACCACTGACCAGTGACCTGTGACCAGCGACCAGTGACCAGTGACCAGTGACCAGGGACCAGTGACCAGCGAAAGTAACCAGTGACCAGTGACCAGTGACCAGTGACCAGTGACCAGCGAAATTGACCAGTGACCATTGACCAGTGACCAGTGACCAGTGACCAGTGACCAGTGACCAGTGACCAGTGACCAGTGACCAGTGACCAGTGACCTGTGACCAGCGAAAGTGACCAGTGACCAGTGACCAGTGACCAGTGACCAGTGACCAGCGAAAGTGACAGGTGACCAGTGACCAGTGACCAGTGACCAGTGACCAGTGACCAGTGACCAGTGACCAGCGAAAGTGACCAGTGACCAGTGAATAGTGACCAGCGAAATTGACCAGTTTCCAGTGACCAGTGATAAGTGACCAGTGACCAGTGACCAGCGAAAGTGACCAGTGAACAGTGATCAGCGAAATTGACCAGTGACCATTGACCAGTGACCAGCGAAAGTGACCAGTGACGAGTGACCAGTGACAAGTGACCAGTGACCACTGACCAGTGACCAGTGACCAGTGACCAGCGACCAGTGACCAGTGACCAGTGACCAGGGACCAGTGACCAGCGAAAGTGACCCGTGACCAGTGACCAGTGACCAGTGACTAGCCAAATTGAGCAGCGAGCAGTGACCAGTGACCAGTGACCAGTGACCAGTGACCAGTGACCAGTGACCAGCGAAATTGACCAGTGACCATTGACCAGTGACCAGCGAAAGTGACCAGTGAGGAGTGACCTGTGACAAGTGACCAGTGACCAGCGACCAGTGACCAGTGACCAGTGACCAGTGAACAGTGACCAGTGACCAGTGACCAGTGACCAGCGAAAATGACCAGTGACCAGTGACCAGTGACCAGCGAAATTGACCAGTGACCAGTGACCAGTGAACAGTGACAAGTGACCAGTGACCAGTGACCAACGAAAGTGACCAGTGAACAGTGACCAGGGACCAGTGACCAGTGACGAGTGACCAGTGACCAGCGAAAGTGAACAGTGACCAGTGACCAGTGACCAGTGACCAGTGACCAGTGACCAGTGACCAGTGACCAGTGACAAGTGACCAGTGAACAGTGACCAGTGAACAGTGACCAGGGACCTGTGACCAGTGACCAGTGACCAGTGACCAGGGACCAGTGACCAGTGACAAGCGAAAGTGACCAGGGACCAGTGACCAGTGACCAGTGACCAGTGACCAGTGACCAGTGACCAGCGAAAGTGACCAGTGACCAGTGAGCAGTGACCAGCGAAATTGACCAGTTTCCAGTGACCAGTGACAAGTGACCAGTGACCAGTGACCAGCGAATGAGACAAGTGAACAGTGACCAGCGAAATTGACCAGTGAACAGTGACCAGCGAAATTGACCAGTGACCATTGACCTGTGACCAGCGAAAGTGACAAGTGACCAGTGACCACTGACCAGTGACCTGTGACCAGCGACCAGTGACCAGTGACCAGTGACCAGGGACCAGTGACCAGCGAAAGTAACCAGTGACCAGTGACCAGTGACCAGTGACCAGTGACCAGCGAAATTGACCAGTGACCATTGACCAGTGACCAGTGACCAGTGACCAGTGACCAGTGACCAGTGACCAGTGACCAGTGACCAGTGACCAGTGACCTGTGACCAGCGAAAGTGACCAGTGACCAGTGACCAGTGACCAGTGACCAGTGACCAGTGACCAGTGACCAGCGAAAGTGACAGGTGACCAGTGACCAGTGACCAGTGACCAGTGACCAGTGACCAGTGACCAGTGACCAGTGACCAGCGAAAGTGACCAGTGACCAGTGAATAGTGACCAGCGAAATTGACCAGTTTCCAGTGACCAGTGATAAGTGACCAGTGACCAGTGACCAGCGAAAGTGACCAGTGAACAGTGATCAGCGAAATTGACCAGTGACCATTGACCAGTGACCAGCGAAAGTGACCAGTGACGAGTGACCAGTGACAAGTGACCAGTGACCACTGACCAGTGACCAGTGACCAGTGACCAGCGTCCAGTGACCAGTGACCAGTGACCAGGGACCAGTGACCAGCGAAAGTGACCCGTGACCAGTGACCAGTGACCAGTGACTAGCCAAATTGAGCAGCGAGCAGTGACCAGTGACCAGTGACCAGTGACCAGTGACCAGTGACCAGTGACCAGCGAAATTGACCAGTGACCATTGACCAGTGACCAGCGAAAGTGACCAGTGAGGAGTGACCTGTGACAAGTGACCAGTGACCAGCGACCAGTGACCAGTGACCAGTGACCAGTGAACAGTGACCAGTGACCAGTGACCAGTGACCAGCGAAAATGACCAGTGACCAGTGACCAGTGACCAGCGAAATTGACCAGTGACCAGTGACCAGTGAACAGTGACAAGTGACCAGTGACCAGTGACCAACGAAAGTGACCAGTGAACAGTGACCAGGGACCAGTGACCAGTGACGAGTGACCAGTGACCAGCGAAAGTGAACAGTGACCAGTGACCAGTGACCAGTGACCAGTGACCAGCGAAAGTGACCAGTGACCAGTGACCAGTGACCAGTGACCAGTGACCAGTGACCAGTGACCAGTGACCAGTGACCAGTGACAAGTGACCTGGGACCAGTGACCAGTGACCACTGACCAGCGAAAGTGACCAGTGACGAGTGACCAGTGACAAGTGACCAGTGACCAGTGACCATTGACCAGTGACTAGTGACTAGTGACCAGTGACCAACGACCAGTGACCAGTGACCAGTGACCAGTGACCAGTGACCAGCAAAAATGACCAGTGACCAGTGACCAGTGACCAGTGACCAGCGAAAGTGACTAGTGACCAGTGACCAGTGACCAGTGACCAGTGACCAGTGACCAGTGACCAGCGAAAGTGACCAGTGACGAGTGACCAGTGACAAGTGACCAGTGACCAGTGACCAGTGACCAGTGACCAGTGACCAGTGACCAGTGACCAGTGAC
The DNA here is from genome assembly GCA_951215215.1 of Andrena trimmerana. NCBI lineage: Eukaryota > Metazoa > Arthropoda > Insecta > Hymenoptera > Andrenidae > Andrena > Andrena trimmerana. Next base: position 15,779,495 of record OX578063.1, on the reverse strand, counting down.
CAGTGACCAGTGACCAGTGACCAGTGACCAGTGACCAGTGACCAGTGACCAGTGACCAGTGACCAGTGACCAGTGACCAGTGACAAGTGACCAGTGAACAGTGACCAGTGAACAGTGACCAGGGACCTGTGACCAGTGACCAGTGACCAGTGACCAGGGACCAGTGACCAGTGACCAGCGAAAGTGACCAGGGACCAGTGACCAGTGACCAGTGACCAGTGACCAGTGACCAGTGACCAGCGAAAGTGACCAGTGACCAGTGAGCAGTGACCAGCGAAATTGACCAGTTTCCAGTGACCAGTGACAAGTGACCAGTGACCAGTGACCAGCGAATGAGACAAGTGAACAGTGACCAGCGAAATTGACCAGTGAACAGTGACCAGCGAAATTGACCAGTGACCATTGACCTGTGACCAGCGAAAGTGACAAGTGACCAGTGACCACTGACCAGTGACCTGTGACCAGCGACCAGTGACCAGTGACCAGTGACCAGGGACCAGTGACCAGCGAAAGTAACCAGTGACCAGTGACCAGTGACCAGTGACCAGTGACCAGCGAAATTGACCAGTGACCATTGACCAGTGACCAGTGACCAGTGACCAGTGACCAGTGACCAGTGACCAGTGACCAGTGACCAGTGACCAGTGACCTGTGACCAGCGAAAGTGACCAGTGACCAGTGACCAGTGACCAGTGACCAGTGACCAGTGACCAGTGACCAGCGAAAGTGACAGGTGACCAGTGACCAGTGACCAGTGACCAGTGACCAGTGACCAGTGACCAGTGACCAGCGAAAGTGACCAGTGACCAGTGAATAGTGACCAGCGAAATTGACCAGTTTCCAGTGACCAGTGATAAGTGACCAGTGACCAGTGACCAGCGAAAGTGACCAGTGAACAGTGATCAGCGAAATTGACCAGTGACCATTGACCAGTGACCAGCGAAAGTGACCAGTGACGAGTGACCAGTGACAAGTGACCAGTGACCACTGACCAGTGACCAGTGACCAGTGACCAGCGACCAGTGACCAGTGACCAGTGACCAGGGACCAGTGACCAGCGAAAGTGACCCGTGACCAGTGACCAGTGACCAGTGACTAGCCAAATTGAGCAGCGAGCAGTGACCAGTGACCAGTGACCAGTGACCAGTGACCAGTGACCAGTGACCAGCGAAATTGACCAGTGACCATTGACCAGTGACCAGCGAAAGTGACCAGTGAGGAGTGACCTGTGACAAGTGACCAGTGACCAGCGACCAGTGACCAGTGACCAGTGACCAGTGAACAGTGACCAGTGACCAGTGACCAGTGACCAGCGAAAATGACCAGTGACCAGTGACCAGTGACCAGCGAAATTGACCAGTGACCAGTGACCAGTGAACAGTGACAAGTGACCAGTGACCAGTGACCAACGAAAGTGACCAGTGAACAGTGACCAGGGACCAGTGACCAGTGACGAGTGACCAGTGACCAGCGAAAGTGAACAGTGACCAGTGACCAGTGACCAGTGACCAGTGACCAGTGACCAGTGACCAGCGAAAGTGACCAGTGACCAGTGACCAGTGACCAGTGACCAGTGACCAGTGACCAGTGACCAGTGACCAGTGACCAGTGACAAGTGACCTGGGACCAGTGACCAGTGACCACTGACCAGCGAAAGTGACCAGTGACGAGTGACCAGTGACAAGTGACCAGTGACCAGTGACCATTGACCAGTGACTAGTGACTAGTGACCAGTGACCAACGACCAGTGACCAGTGACCAGTGACCAGTGACCAGTGACCAGCAAAAATGACCAGTGACCAGTGACCAGTGACCAGTGACCAGCGAAAGTGACTAGTGACCAGTGACCAGTGACCAGTGACCAGTGACCAGTGACCAGTGACCAGCGAAAGTGACCAGTGACGAGTGACCAGTGACAAGTGACCAGTGACCAGTGACCAGTGACCAGTGACCAGTGACCAGTGACCAGTGACCAGTGACCAGTGACCAGTGACCAGTGACCAGTGACCAGTGACCAGTGACCAGTGACCAGTGACCAGTGACAAGTGACCAGTGAACAGTGACCAGTGACCAGGGACCAGTGACCAGCGAAAGTGACCAGTGAACAGTGACCAGTGACCAGTGACCAGTGACCAGTGACCAGTGATCAGTGAGCTGTGACCAGTGACCAGCGACTAGTGACCAGTGACCATTGACCAGTGACCAGTGACCAGCGAAAGTGACCAGTGACCAGTGACCAGTGACCAGTGACCAGCGAAAGTGACCAGTGACCAGTGACCAGTGACCAGCGAAATTGACCAGTGACCAGTGACCAGAGACCAGTGACTAGCCAAATTGACCAGTGACCAGTGACCAGTGGCCAGCGGTAGTGACCACTGACCAGTGACCAGTGATCAGTGACCAGGGAACAGTGACCAGTGACCAGTGACCAGTGACCAGCGAAAATGACCAGTGACCAGTGACCAGTGACCAGTGACCAGTGACCAGTGACCAGTGACCAGTGAACAGTGACTAGTGACCAGTGACCAGTGACCAACGAAAGTGACCAGTGAACAGTGACCAGTGACCAGTGACCAGTGACCAGTGACCAGTGACCAGTGACCAGTGACCAACGAAAGTGACCAGTGAACAGTGACCAGGGACCAGTGACCAGTGACGAGTGACCATTGACCAGCGAAAGTGAACAGTGACCAGTGACCAGTGACCAGTGACCAGTGACCAGTGACCAGTGACCAGTGACCAACGAAAGTGACAAGTGACCAGTGACCAGTGACCAGCGACCAGTGACCAGTGACCAGCGAAAGTGACCAGTGACCAGTGACCAGTGACCAGCGAAATTGACCAGTGACCAGTGACCAGTGAACAGTGACAAGTGACCAGTGACCAGTGACCAACGAAAGTGACCAGTGAACAGTGACCAGGGACCAGTGACCAGTGACGAGTGACCAGTGACCAGCGAAAGTGAACAGTGACCAGTGACCAGTGACCAATGACCAGTGACCAGTGACCAGTGACCAGCGAAAGTGACCAGTGACCAGTGACCAGTGACCAGTGACCAGTGACCAGTGACCAGTGACAAGTGACCTGGGACCAGTGACCAGTGACCAGTGACCAGCGAAATTGACCAGTGACCAGTGACCAGTGACCAGCGACCTGTGACCAGCGAAAGTGACTAGTGACCAGTGACCAGTGACCAGTGACCAGTGACCAGTGACCAGTGACCAGCGAAAGTGACCAGTGACGAGTGACCAGTGACAAGTGACCAGTGACCAGTGACCAGTGACCAGTGACCAGTGACCAGTGACCAGTGACCAGTGACCAGTGACCAGTGACAAGTGACCAGCGACCAGTGACCAGTGACCAGCGAAAGTGACCAGTGACCAGTGAGCAGTGACCAGCGAAATTGACCAGTTTCCAGTGACCAGTGACAAGTGACCAGTGACCAGTGACCAGCGAATGAGACAAGTGAACAGTGACCAGCGAAATTGACCAGTGAACAGTGACCAGCGAAATTGACCAGTGACCATTGACCTGTGACCAGCGACAGTGACAAGTGACCAGTGACCACTGACCAGTGACCTGTGACCAGCGACCAGTGACCAGTGACCAGTGACCAGGGACCAGTGACCAGCGAAAGTAACCAGTGACCAGTGACCAGTGACCAGTGACCAGTGACCAGCGAAATTGACCAGTGACCATTGACCAGTGACCAGTGACCAGTGACCAGTGACCAGTGACCAGTGACCAGTGACCAGTGACCTGTGACCAGCGAAAGTGACCAGTGACCAGTGACCAGTGACCAGTGACCAGTGACCAGTGACCAGCGAAAGTGACAGGTGACCAGTGACCAGTGACCAGTGACCAGTGACCAGTGACCAGTGACCAGTGACCAGCGAAAGTGACCAGTGACCAGTGAATAGTGACCAGCGAAATTGACCAGTTTCCAGTGACCAGTGATAAGTGACCAGTGACCAGTGACCAGCGAAAGTGACCAGTGAACAGTGATCAGCGAAATTGACCAGTGACCATTGACCAGTGACCAGCGAAAGTGACCAGTGACGAGTGACCAGTGACAAGTGACCAGTGACAAGTGACCAGTGACCACTGACCAGTGACCAGTGACCAGTGACCAGCGACCAGTGACCCGTGACCAGTGACCAGGGACCAGTGACCAGTGACCAGTGACCAGCGAAATTGACCAGTGACCATTGACCAGTGACCAGTGACCAGTGACCAGTGACCAGTGACCAGTGACCAGTGACCAGTGACCAGTGACCAGTGACCAGTGACCTGTGACCAGCGAAAGTGACCAGTGACCAGTGACCAGTGACCAGTGACCAGTGACCAGTGACCAGTGACCAGCGAAAGTGACAGGTGACCAGTGACCAGTGACCAGTGACCAGTGACCAGTGACCAGTGACCAGTGACCAGCGAAAGTGACCAGTGACCAGTGAATAGTGACCAGCGAAATTGACCAGTTTCCAGTGACCAGTGATAAGTGACCAGTGACCAGTGACCAGCGAAAGTGACCAGTGAACAGTGATCAGCGAAATTGACCAGTGACCATTGACCAGTGACCAGCGAAAGTGACCAGTGACGAGTGACCAGTGACAAGTGACCAGTGACAAGTGACCAGTGACCACTGACCAGTGACCAGTGACCAGTGACCAGCGACCAGTGACCAGTGACCAGTGACCAGGGACCAGTGACCAGCGAAAGTGACCCGTGACCAGTGACCAGTGACCAGTGACTAGCCAAATTGAGCAGCGAGCAGTGACCAGTGACCAGTGACCAGTGACCAGTGACCAGTGACCAGTGACCAGCGAAATTGACCAGTGACCATTGACCAGTGACCAGCGAAAGTGACCAGTGAGGAGTGACCTGTGACAAGTGACCAGTGACCAGCGACCAGTGACCAGTGACCAGTGACCAGTGAACAGTGACCAGTGACCAGTGACCAGTGACCAGCGAAAATGACCAGTGACCAGTGACCAGTGACCAGCGAAATTGACCAGTGACCAGTGACCAGTGAACAGTGACAAGTGACCAGTGACCAGTGACCAACGAAAGTGACCAGTGAACAGTGACCAGGGACCAGTGACCAGTGACGAGTGACCAGTGACCAGCGAAAGTGAACAGTGACCAGTGACCAGTGACCAGTGACCAGTGACCAGTGACCAGTGACCAGCGAAAGTGACCAGTGACCAGTGACCAGTGACCAGTGACCAGTGACCAGTGACCAGTGACCAGTGACCAGTGACAAGTGACCTGGGACCAGTGACCAGTGACCACTGACCAGCGAAAGTGACCAGTGACGAGTGACCAGTGACAAGTGACCAGTGACCAGTGACCATTGACCAGTGACTAGTGACTAGTGACCAGTGACCAACGACCAGTGACCAGTGACCAGTGACCAGTGACCAGTGACCAGTGACCAGCAAAAATGACCAGTGACCAGTGACCAGTGACCAGTGACCAGCGAAAGTGACTAGTGACCAGTGACCAGTGACCAGTGACCAGTGACCAGTGACCAGTGACCAGCGAAAGTGACCAGTGACGAGTGACCAGTGACAAGTGACCAGTGACCAGTGACCAGTGACCAGTGACCAGTGACCAGTGACCAGTGACCAGTGACCAGTGACCAGTGACCAGTGACCAGTGACCAGTGACCAGTGACCAGTGACCAGTGACCAGTGACCAGTGACAAGTGACCAGTGAACAGTGACCAGTGACCAGGGACCAGTGACCAGCGAAAGTGACCAGTGAACAGTGACCAGTGACCAGTGACCAGTGACCAGTGACCAGTGATCAGTGAGCTGTGACCAGTGACCAGCGACTAGTGACCAGTGACCATTGACCAGTGACCAGTGACCAGCGAAAGTCACCAGTGACCAGTGACCAGTGACCAGTGACCAGCGAAAGTGACCAGTGACCAGTGACCAGTGACCAGCGAAATTGACCAGTGACCAGTGACCAGAGACCAGTGACTAGCCAAATTGACCAGTGACCAGTGACCAGTGGCCAGCGGTAGTGACCACTGACCAGTGACCAGTGATCAGTGACCAGGGAACAGTGACCAGTGACCAGTGACCAGTGACCAGCGAAAATGACCAGTGACCAGTGACCAGTGACCAGCGAAATTGACAAGTGACCAGTGACCAGTGAACAGTGACAAGTGACCAGTGACCAGTGACCAACGAAAGTGACCAGTGAACAGTGACCAGGGACCAGTGACCAGTGACGAGTGACCATTGACCAGCGAAAGTGAACAGTGACCAGTGACCAGTGACCAGTGACCAGTGACCAGTGACCAGTGACCAGTGACCAGTGAACAGTGACTAGTGACCAGTGACCAGTGACCAACGAAAGTGACCAGTGAACAGTGACCAGTGACCAGTGACCAGTGACCAGTGACCAGTGACCAGTGACCAGTGACAAGTGACCAGTGACCAGCGACCAGTGACCAGTGACCAGTGACCAGTGACCAGTGACCAGTGACCAACGAAAGTGACCAGTGAACAGTGACCAGGGACCAGTGACCAGTGACGAGTGACCATTGACCAGCGAAAGTGAACAGTGACCAGTGACCAGTGACCAGTGACCAGTGACCAGTGACCAACGAAAGTGACAAGTGACCAGTGACCAGTGACCAGCGACCAGTGACCAGTGACCAGCGAAAGTGACCAGTGACCAGTGACCAGTGACCAGCGAAATTGACCAGTGACCAGTGACCAGTGAACAGTGACAAGTGACCAGTGACCAGTGACCAACGAAAGTGACCAGTGAACAGTGACCAGGGACCAGTGACCAGTGACGAGTGACCAGTGACCAGCGAAAGTGAACAGTGACCAGTGACCAGTGACCAATGACCAGTGACCAGTGACCAGTGACCAGCGAAAGTGACCAGTGACCAGTGACCAGTGACCAGTGACCAGTGACCAGTGACAAGTGACCTGGGACCAGTGACCAGTGACCAGTGACCAGCGAAATTGACCAGTGACCAGTGACCAGTGACCAGCGACCTGTGACCAGCGAAAGTGACTAGTGACCAGTGACCAGTGACCAGTGACCAGTGACCAGTGACCAGTGACCAGCGAAAGTGACCAGTGACGAGTGACCAGTGACAAGTGACCAGTGACCAGTGACCAGTGACCAGTGACCAGTGACCAGTGACCAGTGACCAGTGACCAGTGACCAGTGACAAGTGACCAGCGACCAGTGACCAGTGACCAGCGAAAGTGACCAGTGACCAGTGAGCAGTGACCAGCGAAATTGACCAGTTTCCAGTGACCAGTGACAAGTGACCAGTGACCAGTGACCAGCGAATGAGACAAGTGAACAGTGACCAGCGAAATTGACCAGTGAACAGTGACCAGCGAAATTGACCAGTGACCATTGACCTGTGACCAGCGAAAGTGACAAGTGACCAGTGACCACTGACCAGTGACCTGTGACCAGCGACCAGTGACCAGTGACCAGTGACCAGTGACCAGTGACCAACGAAAGTGACCAGTGAACAGTGACCAGGGACCAGTGACCAGTGACGAGTGACCAGTGACCAGCGAAAGTGAACAGTGACCAGTGACCAGTGACCAATGACCAGTGACCAGTGACCAGTGACCAGCGAAAGTGACCAGTGACCAGTGACCAGTGACCAGTGACCAGTGACCAGTGACAAGTGACCTGGGACCAGTGACCAGTGACCAGTGACCAGCGAAATTGACCAGTGACCAGTGACCAGTGACCAGCGACCTGTGACCAGCGAAAGTGACTAGTGACCAGTGACCAGTGACCAGTGACCAGTGACCAGTGACCAGTGACCAGCGAAAGTGACCAGTGACGAGTGACCAGTGACAAGTGACCAGTGACCAGTGACCAGTGACCAGTGACCAGTGACCAGTGACCAGTGACCAGTGACCAGTGACAAGTGACCAGCGACCAGTGACCAGTGACCAGCGAAAGTGACCAGTGACCAGTGAGCAGTGACCAGCGAAATTGACCAGTTTCCAGTGACCAGTGACAAGTGACCAGTGACCAGTGACCAGCGAATGAGACAAGTGAACAGTGACCAGCGAAATTGACCAGTGAACAGTGACCAGCGAAATTGACCAGTGACCATTGACCTGTGACCAGCGAAAGTGACAAGTGACCAGTGACCACTGACCAGTGACCTGTGACCAGCGACCAGTGACCAGTGACCAGTGACCAGGGACCAGTGACCAGCGAAAGTAACCAGTGACCAGTGACCAGTGACCAGTGACCAGTGACCAGCGAAATTGACCAGTGACCATTGACCAGTGACCAGTGACCAGTGACCAGTGACCAGTGACCAGTGACCAGTGACCAGTGACCTGTGACCAGCGAAAGTGACCAGTGACCAGTGACCAGTGACCAGTGACCAGTGACCAGTGACCAGTGACCAGCGAAAGTGACAGGTGACCAGTGACCAGTGACCAGTGACCAGTGACCAGTGACCAGTGACCAGTGACCAGCGAAAGTGACCAGTGACCAGTGAATAGTGACGAGCGAAATTGACCAGTTTCCAGTGACCAGTGATAAGTGACCAGTGACCAGTGACCAGCGAAAGTGACCAGTGAACAGTGATCAGCGAAATTGACCAGTGACCATTGACCAGTGACCAGCGAAAGTGACCAGTGACGAGTGACCAGTGACAAGTGACCAGTGACAAGTGACCAGTGACCAGTGACCACTGACCAGTGACCAGTGACCAGTGACCAGCGACCAGTGACCAGTGACCAGTGACCAGGGACCAGTGACCAGCGAAAGTGACCCGTGACCAGTGACCAGTGACCAGTGACTAGCCAAATTGAGCAGCGAGCAGTGACCAGTGACCAGTGACCAGTGACCAGTGACCAGTGACCAGTGACCAGCGAAATTGACCAGTGACCATTGACCAGTGACCAGCGAAAGTGACCAGTGAGGAGTGACCTGTGACAAGTGACCAGTGACCAGCGACCAGTGACCAGTGACCAGTGACCAGTGAACAGTGACCAGTGACCAGTGACCAGTGACCAGCGAAAATGACCAGTGACCAGTGACCAGTGACCAGCGAAATTGACCAGTGACCAGTGACCAGTGAACAGTGACAAGTGACCAGTGACCAGTGACCAACGAAAGTGACCAGTGAACAGTGACCAGGGACCAGTGACCAGTGACGAGTGACCAGTGACCAGCGAAAGTGAACAGTGACCAGTGACCAGTGACCAGTGACCAGTGACCAGTGACCAGTGACCAGCGAAAGTGACCAGTGACCAGTGACCAGTGACCAGTGACCAGTGACCAGTGACCAGTGACCAGTGACCAGTGACAAGTGACCTGGGACCAGTGACCAGTGACCACTGACCAGCGAAAGTGACCAGTGACGAGTGACCAGCGAAATTGACCAGTGACCATTGACCTGTGACCAGCGAAAGTGACAAGTGACCAGTGACCACTGACCAGTGACCTGTGACCAGCGACCAGTGACCAGTGACCAGTGACCAGTGACCAGTGACCAACGAAAGTGACCAGTGAACAGTGACCAGGGACCAGTGACCAGTGACGAGTGACCAGTGACCAGCGAAAGTGAACAGTGACCAGTGACCAGTGACCAATGACCAGTGACCAGTGACCAGTGACCAGCGAAAGTGACCAGTGACCAGTGACCAGTGACCAGTGACAAGTGACCTGGGACCAGTGACCAGTGACCAGTGACCAGCGAAATTGACCAGTGACCAGTGACCAGTGACCAGCGACCTGTGACCAGCGAAAGTGACTAGTGACCAGTGACCAGTGACCAGTGACCAGTGACCAGTGACCAGTGACCAGCGAAAGTGACCAGTGACGAGTGACCAGTGACAAGTGACCAGTGACCAGTGACCAGTGACCAGTGACCAGTGACCAGTGACCAGTGACCAGTGACCAGTGACCAGTGACAAGTGACCAGCGACCAGTGACCAGTGACCAGCGAAAGTGACCAGTGACCAGTGAGCAGTGACCAGCGAAATTGACCAGTTTCCAGTGACCAGTGACAAGTGACCAGTGACCAGTGACCAGCGAATGAGACAAGTGAACAGTGACCAGCGAAATTGACCAGTGAACAGTGACCAGCGAAATTGACCAGTGACCATTGACCTGTGACCAGCGAAAGTGACAAGTGACCAGTGACCACTGACCAGTGACCTGTGACCAGCGACCAGTGACCAGTGACCAGTGACCAGGGACCAGTGACCAGCGAAAGTAACCAGTGACCAGTGACCAGTGACCAGTGACCAGTGACCAGCGAAATTGACCAGTGACCATTGACCAGTGACCAGTGACCAGTGACCAGTGACCAGTGACCAGTGACCAGTGACCAGTGACCAGTGACCTGTGACCAGCGAAAGTGACCAGTGACCAGTGACCAGTGACCAGTGACCAGTGACCAGTGACCAGCGAAAGTGACAGGTGACCAGTGACCAGTGACCAGTGACCAGTGACCAGTGACCAGTGACCAGCGAAAGTGACCAGTGACCAGTGAATAGTGACCAGCCAAATTGACCAGTTTCCAGTGACCAGTGATAAGTGACCAGTGACCAGTGACCAGCGAAAGTGACCAGTGAACAGTGATCAGCGAAATTGACCAGTGACCATTGACCAGTGACCAGCGAAAGTGACCAGTGACGAGTGACCAGTGACAAGTGACCAGTGACAAGTGACCAGTGACCACTGACCAGTGACCAGTGACCAGTGACCAGCGACCAGTGACCAGTGACCAGTGACCAGGGACCAGTGACCAGCGAAAGTGACCCGTGACCAGTGACCAGTGACCAGTGACTAGCCAAATTGAGCAGCGAGCAGTGACCAGTGACCAGTGACCAGTGACCAGTGACCAGTGACCAGTGACCAGCGAAATTGACCAGTGACCATTGACCAGTGACCAGCGAAAGTGACCAGTGAGGAGTGACCTGTGACAAGTGACCAGTGACCAGCGACCAGTGACCAGTGACCAGTGACCAGTGAACAGTGACCAGTGACCAGTGACCAGTGACCAGCGAAAATGACCAGTGACCAGTGACCAGTGACCAGCGAAATTGACCAGTGACCAGTGACCAGTGAACAGTGACAAGTGACCAGTGACCAGTGACCAACGGAAGTGACCAGTGAACAGTGACCAGGGACCAGTGACCAGTGACGAGTGACCAGTGACCAGCGAAAGTGAACAGTGACCAGTGACCAGTGACCAGTGACCAGTGACCAGTGACCAGTGACCAGCGAAAGTGACCAGTGACCAGTGACCAGTGACCAGTGACCAGTGACCAGTGACCAGTGACCAGTGACCAGTGACAAGTGACCTGGGACCAGTGACCAGTGACCACTGACCAGCGAAAGTGACCAGTGACGAGTGACCAGTGACAAGTGACCAGTGACCAGTGACCATTGACCAGTGACTAGTGACTAGTGACCAGTGACCAACGACCAGTGACCAGTGACCAGTGACCAGTGACCAGTGACCAGCAAAAATGACCAGTGACCAGTGACCAGTGACCAGTGACCAGCGAAAGTGACTAGTGACCAGTGACCAGTGACCAGTGACCAGTGACCAGTGACCAGTGACCAGCGAAAGTGACCAGTGACGAGTGACCAGTGACAAGTGACCAGTGACCAGTGACCAGTGACCAGTGACCAGTGACCAGTGACCAGTGACCAGTGACCAGTGACCAGTGACCAGTGACCAGTGACCAGTGACCAGTGACCAGTGACCAGTGACCAGTGACCAGTGACCAGTGACAAGTGACCAGTGAACAGTGACCAGTGACCAGGGACCAGTGACCAGCGAAAGTGACCAGTGAACAGTGACCAGTGACCAGTGACCAGTGACCAGTGACCAGTGATCAGTGAGCTGTGACCAGTGACCAGCGACTAGTGACCAGTGACCATTGACCAGTGACCAGTGACCAGCGAAAGTGACCAGTGACCAGTGACCAGTGACCAGTGACCAGCGAAAGTGACCAGTGACCAGTGACCAGTGACCAGCGAAATTGACCAGTGACCAGTGACCAGAGACCAGTGACTAGCCAAATTGACCAGTGACCAGTGACCAGTGGCCAGCGGTAGTGACCACTGACCAGTGACCAGTGATCAGTGACCAGGGAACAGTGACCAGTGACCAGTGACCAGTGACCAGCGAAAATGACCAGTGACCAGTGACCAGTGACCAGCGAAATTGACAAGTGACCAGTGACCAGTGAACAGTGACAAGTGACCAGTGACCAGTGACCAACGAAAGTGACCAGTGAACAGTGACCAGGGACCAGTGACCAGTGACGAGTGACCATTGACCAGCGAAAGTGAACAGTGACCAGTGACCAGTGACCAGTGACCAGTGACCAGTGACCAGTGACCAGTGACCAGTGAACAGTGACTAGTGACCAGTGACCAGTGACCAACGAAAGTGACCAGTGAACAGTGACCAGTGACCAGTGACCAGTGACCAGTGACCAGTGACCAGTGACCAGTGACAAGTGACCAGTGACCAGCGACCAGTGACCAGTGACCAGTGACCAGTGACCAGTGACCAACGAAAGTGACCAGTGAACAGTGACCAGGGACCAGTGACCAGTGAAGAGTGACCATTGACCAGCGAAAGTGAACAGTGACCAGTGACCAGTGACCAGTGACCAGTGACCAGTGACCAGTGACCAGTGACCAGTGACCAACGAAAGTGACAAGTGACCTGTGACCAGTGACCAGCGACCAGTGACCAGTGACCAGCGAAAGTGACCAGTGACCAGTGACCAGTGACCAGCGAAATTGACCAGTGACCAGTGACCAGTGAACAGTGACAAGTGACCAGTGACCAGTGACCAACGAAAGTGACCAGTGAACAGTGACCAGGGACCAGTGACCAGTGACGAGTGACCAGTGACCAGCGAAAGTGAACAGTGACCAGTGACCAGTGACCAGCGAAAGTGACCAGTGACCAGTGACCAGTGACCAGTGACCAGTGACCAGTGACAAGTGACCTGGGACCAGTGACCAGTGACCAGTGACCAGCGAAATTGACCAGTGACCAGTGACCAGTGACCAGCGACCTGTGACCAGCGAAAGTGACTAGTGACCAGTGACCAGTGACCAGTGACCAGTGACCAGTGACCAGTGACCAGCGAAAGTGACCAGTGACGAGTGACCAGTGACAAGTGACCAGTGACCAGTGACCAGTGACCAGTGACCAGTGACCAGTGACCAGTGACCAGTGACCAGTGACAAGTGACCAGCGACCAGTGACCAGTGACCAGCGAAAGTGACCAGTGACCAGTGAGCAGTGACCAGCGAAATTGACCAGTTTCCAGTGACCAGTGACAAGTGACCAGTGACCAGTGACCAGCGAATGAGACAAGTGAACAGTGACCAGCGAAATTGACCAGTGAACAGTGACCAGCGAAATTGACCAGTGACCATTGACCTGTGACCAGCGAAAGTGACAAGTGACCAGTGACCACTGACCAGTGACCTGTGACCAGCGACCAGTGACCAGTGACCAGTGACCAGGGACCAGTGACCAGCGAAAGTAACCAGTGACCAGTGACCAGTGACCAGTGACCAGTGACCAGCGAAATTGACCAGTGACCATTGACCAGTGACCAGTGACCAGTGACCAGTGACCAGTGACCAGTGACCAGTGACCAGTGACCTGTGACCAGCGAAAGTGACCAGTGACGAGTGACCAGTGACAAGTGACCAGTGACCAGTGACCAGTGACCAGTGACCAGTGACCAGTGACCAGTGACCAGTGACCAGTGACAAGTGACCAGTGACCAGCGACCAGTGACCAGTGACCAGTGACCAGTGACCAGTGACCAGTGACCAGTGACCAGTGACCAGTGACCAGTGACAAGTGACCAGTGAACAGTGACCAGTGACCAGGGACCAGTGACCAGCGAAAGTGACCAGTGAACAGTGACCAGTGACCAGTGACCAGTGACCAGTGACCAGTGATCAGTGAGCTGTGACCAGTGACCAGCGACTAGTGACCAGTGACCATTGACCAGTGACCAGTGACCAGCGAAAGTGACCAGTGACCAGTGACCAGTGACCAGTGACCAGCGAAAGTGACCAGTGACCAGTGACCAGTGACCAGCGAAATTGACCAGTGACCAGTGACCAGAGACCAGTGACTAGCCAAATTGACCAGTGACCAGTGACCAGTGGCCAGCGGTAGTGACCACTGACCAGTGACCAGTGATCAGTGACCAGGGAACAGTGACCAGTGACCAGTGACCAGTGACCAGCGAAAATGACCAGTGACCAGTGACCAGTGACCAGCGAAATTGACAAGTGACCAGTGACCAGTGAACAGTGACAAGTGACCAGTGACCAGTGACCAACGAAAGTGACCAGTGAACAGTGACCAGGGACCAGTGACCAGTGACGAGTGACCATTGACCAGCGAAAGTGAACAGTGACCAGTGACCAGTGACCAGTGACCAGTGACCAGTGACCAGTGAACAGTGACTAGTGACCAGTGACCAGTGACCAACGAAAGTGACCAGTGAACAGTGACCAGTGACCAGTGACCAGTGACCAGTGACCAGTGACCAGTGACCAGTGACCAGTGACAAGTGACCAGTGACCAGCGACCAGTGACCAGTGACCAGTGACCAGTGACCAGTGACCAGTGACCAGTGACCAGTGACCAGTGACCAGTGACCAGTGACCAGTGACCAGTGACCAGTGACAAGTGACAAGTGACCAGTGACCAGCGACCAGTGACCAGTGACCAGGGACCAGTGACCAGTGACCAGCGAAAGTGACCAGGGACCAGTGACCAGTGACCAGTGACCAGTGACCAGTGACCATTGACCAGTGACCAGTGACCAGCAAAAATGACCAGTGATCAGTGACCAGTGACCAGTGACCAGTGACCAGTGACCAGCGAAAGTGACAAGTGACCAGTGACCAGCGAAAGTGACCAGTGACCAGTGACCAGTGACCAGCGAAAGTGACCAGTGACCAGTGAGCAGTGACCAGCGAAATTGACCAGTTTCCAGTGACCAGTGACAAGTGACCAGTGACCAGTGACCAGCGAAAGAGACAAGTGAACAGTGACCAGCGAAATTGACCAGTGACCATTGACCTGTGACCAGCGAAAGTGACCAGTGACCAGTGACCAGTGACCAGTGACCAGCGAAAGTGACCAGTGACCAGTGACCAGTGACCAGCGAAATTGACCAGTGACCAGTGACCAGAGACCAGTGACTAGCCAAATTGACCAGTGACCAGTGACCAGTGGCCAGCGGTAGTGACCACTGACCAGTGACCAGTGATCAGTGACCAGGGAACAGTGACCAGTGACCAGTGACCAGGGACCAGCGAAAATGACCAGTGACCAGTGACCAGTGACCAGCGAAATTGACAAGTGACCAGTGACCAGTGAACAGTGACAAGTGACCAGTGACCAGTGACCAACGAAAGTGACCAGTGAACAGTGACCAGGGACCAGTGACCAGTGACGAGTGACCATTGACCAGCGAAAGTGAACAGTGACCAGTGACCAGTGACCAGTGACCAGTGACCAGTGACCAGTGACCAGTGACCAACGAAAGTGACAAGTGACCAGTGACCAGTGACCAGCGACCAGTGACCAGTGACCAGCGAAAGTGAACAGTGACCAGTGACCAGTGACCAGCGAAATTGACCAGTGACCAGTGACCAGTGAACAGTGACAAGTGACCAGTGACCAGTGACCAACGAAAGTGACCAGTGAACAGTGACCAGGGACCAGTGACCAGTGACGAGTGACCAGTGACCAGCGAAAGTGAACAGTGACCAGTGACCAGTGACCAATGACCAGTGACCAGTGACCAGTGACCAGCGAAAGTGACCAGTGACCAGTGACCAGTGACCAGTGACCAGTGACCAGTGACAAGTGACCTGGGACCAGTGACCAGTGACCAGTGACCAGCGAAATTGACCAGTGACCAGTGACCAGTGACCAGCGACCTGTGACCAGTGACCAGTGACCAGTGACCAGTGACCAGTGACCAGTGACTAGTGACAAGTGACCAGTGACCAGTGACCAGTGACCAGCGACCAGTGACCACTGACCATTTACCAGTGACCAGCGGAAGTCACCAGGGACCAGTGACCAGTGACCAGTGACCAGTGACCAGTGACCAGTGACCAGTGACCAGTGACCAGTGACCTGTGATCAGTGACCAGCGAAAGTGACCAGTGACCAGGGACCAGTGACCAGTGACCAGCGAAATTGACCAGTGACCAGTGACCAGTGACCAGTGACCAGTGACAAGTGACCAGTGACCAGTGACCAGCGAAAGTGACCAGTGAACAGTGACCAGTGACCAGTGACCAGTGACCAGTGACCAGTGACCATTGAGCTGTGACCAGTGACCAGTGACCAGTGACCATTGAGCTGTGACCAGTGACCAGCGACTAGTGACCAGTGACCATTGACCAGTGACCAGTGACCAGTGACCAGTGACCAGCGAAAGTGACCAGTGACCAGTGACCAGTGACCAGTGACCAGTGACCAGTGACCAGTGACAAGTGACCTGGGACCAGTGACCAGTGACCAGTGACCAGTGACCAGTGACCAGTGACCAGCGACCTGTGACCAGTGACCAGTGACCAGTGACCAGTGACCAGTGACCAGTGACCAGCGAAAGTGACCAGTGACCAGTGACCAGTGACCAGCGAAATTGACCAGTGACCAGTGACCAGAGACCAGTGACTAGCCAAATTGACCAGTGACCAGTGACCAGTGGCCAGCGGTAGTGACCAGTGACCAGTGACCAGTGATCAGTGACCAGGGAACAGTGACCAGTGACCAGTGACCAGTGACCAGCGAAAATGACCTGTGTCCAGTGACCAGTGACCAGCGAAATTGACAAGTGACCAGTGACCAGTGAACAGTGACAAGTGACCAGTGACCAGTGACCAACGAAAGTGACCAGTGAACAGTGACCAGGGACCAGTGACCAGTGACGAGTGACCATTGACCAGCGAAAGTGAACAGTGACCAGTGACCAGTGACCAGTGACCAGTGACCAGTGACCCGCGAAAGTGACCAGTGAACAGTGACCAGTGACCAGTGACCTGTGACCAGTGACCAGTGACCAGTGACCAGCGAAAGTGACCAGTGACGAGTGACCAGTGACAAGTGACCAGTGACCAGTGACCATTGACCAGTGACTAGTGACTAGTGACCAGTGACCAACGACCAGTGACCAGTGACCAGTGACCAGTGACCAGCGAAAGTGACAAGTGACCAGTGACCAGTGACCAGTGACCAGCGAAAGTGACTAGTCACCAGTGACCAGTGACCAGTGACCAGTGACCAGTGACCAGTCACCAGTGACCAGTGACCAGTGACCAGTGACCAGTGACCAGTGACCAGTGACCAGTGACCAGTGACCAGTGACCAGTGACCAGTGACCAGTGACCAGTGACCAGTGACAAGTGACCAGTGACCAGCGACCAGTGACCAGTGACCAGTGACCAGTGACCAGTGACCAGTGACCAGTGACCAGTGACCAGTGACCAGTGACCATTGACCAGTGACCAGTGACCAGTGACCAGTGACCAGTGACAAGTGACCAGTGAACAGTGACCAGTGACCAGGGACCAGTGACCAGCGAAAGTGACCAGTGAACAGTGACCAGTGACCAGTGACCAGTGACCAGTGACCAGTGATCAGTGAGCTGTGACCAGTGACCAGCGACTAGTGACCAGTGACCATTGACCAGTGACCAGTGACCAGCGAAAGTGACCAGTGACCAGTGACCAGTGACCAGTGACCAGCGAAAGTGACCAGTGACCAGTGACCAGTGACCAGTGACCAGCGAAATTGACCAGTGACCAGTGACCAGAGACCAGTGACTAGCCAAATTGACCAGTGACCAGTGACCAGTGGCCAGCGGTAGTGACCACTGACCAGTGACCAGTGATCAGTGACCAGGGAACAGTGACCAGTGACCAGTGACCAGTGACCAGCGAAAATGACCAGTGACCAGTGACCAGTGACCAGCGAAATTGACAAGTGACCAGTGACCAGTGAACAGTGACAAGTGACCAGTGACCAGTGACCAACGAAAGTGACCAGTGAACAGTGACCAGGGACCAGTGACCAGTGACGAGTGACCATTGACCAGCGAAAGTGAACAGTGACCAGTGACCAGTGACCAGTGACCAGTGACCAGTGACCAGTGTCCAGTGACTAGTGACCAGTGAACAGTGACTACTGACCAGTGACCAGTGACCAACGAAAGTGACCAGTGAACAGTGACCAGGGACCAGTGACCAGTGACCAGTGACCAGTGACCAGTGACCAGTGACCAGTGACCAGTGACCAGTGACCAGTGACCAGTGACCAGTGACAAGTGACCAGTGACCAGCGACCAGTGACCAGTGACCAGTGACCAGTGACCAGTGACCAGTGACCAGTGACCAGTGACCAGTGACCAGTGACCAGTGACCAGTGACCAGTGACCAGTGACCAGTGACCAGTGACAAGTGACAAGTGACCAGTGACCAGCGACCAGTGACCAGTGACCAGGGACCAGTGACCAGTGACCAGTGACCAGCGAAAGTGACCAGGGACCAGTGACCAGTGACCAGTGACCAGTGACCAGTGACCATTGACCAGTGACCAGTGACCAGCAAAAATGACCAGTGACCAGTGACCAGTGACCAGTGACCAGTGACCAGTGACCAGCGAAAGTGACAAGTGACCAGTGACCAGCGAAAGTGACCAGTGACCAGTGACCAGTGACCAGCGAAAGAGACAAGTGAACAGTGACCAGCGAAATTGACCAGTGACCATTGACCTGTGACCAGCGAAAGTGACAAGTGACCAGTGACCACTGACCAGTGACCAGTGACCAGCGACCAGTGACCAGTGACCAGTGACCAGGGACCAGTGACCAGCGAAAGTGACCAGTGAACAGTGACCAGTGACCAGTGACCAGTGACCAGTGATCAGTGAGCTGTGACCAGTGACCAGCGACTAGTGACCAGTGACCATTGACCAGTGACCAGTGACCAGCGAAAGTGACCAGTGACCAGTGACCAGTGACCAGTGACCAGCGAAAGTGACCAGTGACCAGTGACCAGTGACCAGCGAAATTGACCAGTGACCAGTGACCAGAGACCAGTGACCAGTGAACAGTGACAAGTGACCAGTGACCAGTGACCAACGAAAGTGACCAGTGAACAGTGACCAGGGACCAGTGACCAGTGACGAGTGACCAGTGACCAGCGAAAGTGAACAGTGACCAGTGACCAGTGACCAATGACCAGTGACCAGTGACCAGTGACCAGCGAAAGTGACCAGTGACCAGTGACCAGTGACCAGTGACAAGTGACCTGGGACCAGTGACCAGTGACCAGTGACCAGCGAAATTGACCAGTGACCAGTGACCAGTGACCAGCGACCTGTGACCAGTGACCAGTGACCAGTGGCCAGTGACCAGTGACCAGTGACCAGTGACTAGTGACAAGTGACCAGTGACCAGTGACCAGTGACCAGCGACCAGTGACCACTGACCATTTACCAGTGACCAGCGGAAGTGACCAGGGACCAGTGACCAGTGACCAGTGACCAGTGACCAGTGACCAGTGACCAGTGACCAGTGACCAGTGACCAGTGACCAGTGACCAGTGACCAGCGAAAGTGACCAGTGACCAGGGACCAGTGACCAGTGACCAGCGAAATTGACCAGTGACCAGTGACCAGTGACCAGTGACCAGTGACAAGTCACCAGTGACCAGTGACCAGCGAAAGTGACCAGTGAACAGTGACCAGTGACCAGTGACCAGTGACCAGTGACCAGTGACCATTGAGCTGTGACCAGTGACCAGCGACTAGTGACCAGTGACCATTGACCAGTGACCAGTGACCAGTGACCAGCGAAAGTGACCAGTGACCAGTGACCAGTGACCAGTTACCAGTGACCAGTGACCAGTGACCAGTGACCAGTGACAAGTGACCTGGGGCCAGTGACCAGTGACCAGTGACCAGCGAAATTGACCAGTGACCAGTGACCAGTGACCAGCGACCTGTGACCAGTGACCAGTGACCAGTGACCAGTGACCAGTGACCAGTGACCAGCGACCAGTGACCAGTGACCAGTGACCAGTGACCAGTGACCAGTGACCAGTGACCAGTAACCAGTGACAAGTGACCAGTGACCAGCGACCAATGACCAGTGACCAGTGACCAGTGACCAGTGACCAGTGACCAGTGACGAGAGACCAGTGAACAGTGACAAGTGACCAGTGACTAGTGACCAACGAAAGTGACCAGTGACCAGTGACCAGTGACCAGTGACCAGTGACCAGTGACCAGTGACCAGTGACCAGTGACCAGCGAAAGTGACCAGTGACCAGTGAGCAGTGACCAGCGAAATTGACCAGTTTCCAGTGACCAGTGACAAGTGACCAGTGACCAGTGACCAGCGAATGAGACAAGTGAACAGTGACCAGCGAAATTGACCAGTGACCAGTGACCAGTGACCAGTGACCAGCGAAAGTGACCAGTGACCAGTGAATAGTGACCAGCGAAATTGACCAGTTTCCAGTGACCAGTGATAAGTGACCAGTGACCAGTCACCAGCGAAAGTGACCAGTGAACAGTGATCAGCGAAATTGACCAGTGACCATTGACCAGTGACCAGCGAAAGTGACCAGTGACGAGTGACCAGTGACAAGTGACCAGTGACAAGTGACCAGTGACCACTGACCAGTGACCAGTGACCAGCGACCAGTGACCAGTGACCAGTGACCAGGGACCAGTGACCAGCGAAAGTGACCCGTGACCATTGACCAGTGACCAGTGACTAGCCAAATTGAGCAGTGAGCAGTGACCAGTGACCAGTGACCAGTGACCAGTGACCAGTGACCAGTGCCCAGTGACCAGCGAAATTGACCAGTGACCATTGACCAGTGACCAGCGAAAGTGACCAGTGACGAGTGACCTGTGACAAGTGAACAGTGACCAGCGACCAGTGACCAGTGACCAGTGACCAGTGAACAGTGACCAGTGACCAGTGACCAGTGACCAGCGAAAATGACCAGTGACCAGTGACCAGTGACCAGCGAAATTGACCAGTGACCAGTGACCAGTGAACAGTGACAAGTGACCAGTGACCAGTGACCAACGAAAGTGACCAGTGAACAGTGACCAGGGACCAGTGACCAGTGACCAGCGAAAGTGACCAGTGACCAGTGACCAGTGACCAGCGAAATTGACCAGTGACCAGTGACCAGAGACCAGTGACTAGCCAAATTGACCAGTGACCAGTGACCAGTGGCCAGCGGTAGTGACCAGTGACCAGTGACCAGTGATCAGTGACCAGGGAACAGTGACCAGTGACCAGTGACCAGTGACCAGCGAAAATGACCAGTGACCAGTGACCAGTGACCAGCGAAATTGACAAGTGACCAGTGACCAGTGAACAGTGACAAGTGACCAGTGACCAGTGACCAACGAAAGTGACCAGTGAACAGTGACCAGGGACCAGTGACCAGTGACGAGTGACCATTGACCAGCGAAAGTGAACAGTGACCAGTGACCAGTGACCAGTGACCAGTGACCAGTGACCAGTGACCAGTGACCAGTGACCAGTGAACAGTGACAAGTGACCAGTGACCAGTGACCAACGAAAGTGACCACTGAACAGTGACCAGGGACCAGTGACCAGTGACCAGTGACCAGTGACCAGTGACCAGTGACCAGTGACCAGTGACCAGTGACCAGTGACCAGTGACCAGTGACCAGTGACCAGTGACCAGTGACCAGTGACCAGTGACCAGTGACCAGTGACAAGTGACCAGTGACCAGCGACCAGTGACCAGTGACCAGTGACCAGTGACCAGTGACCAGTGACCAGTGACCAGTGACCAGTAACCAGTGACAAGTGACCAGTGACCAGCGACCAATGACCAGTGACCAGTGACGAGAGACCAGTGAACAGTGACAAGTCACCAGTGACTAGTGACCAACGAAAGTGACCAGTGACCAGTGACCAGTGACCAGGGACCAGTGACCAGTGACCAGCGAAAGTGACCAGGGACCAGTGACCAGTGACCAGTGACCAGTGACCAGTGACCAGTGACCAGCGAAAGTGACCAGTGACCAGTGAGCAGTGACCAGCGAAATTGACCAGTTTCCAGTGACCAGTGACAAGTGACCAGTGACCAGTGACCAGCGAATGAGACAAGTGAACAGTGACCAGCGAAATTGACCAGTGACCATTGACCTGTGACCAGCGAAAGTGACAAGTGACCAGTGACCACTGACCAGTGACCTGTGACCAGCGACCAGTGACCAGTGACCAGTGACCAGGGACCAGTGACCAGCGAAAGTAACCAGTGACCAGTGACCAGTGACCAGTGACCAGTGACCAGCGAAATTGACCAGTGACCATTGACCAGTGAACAGTGACCAGTGACCAGTGACCAGTGACCAGTGACCAGTGACCAGTGACCAGTGACCAGTGACCAGTGACCAGTGACCAGTGACCAGTGACCAGTGACCAGTGACCAGTGACCAGTGACCAGTGACCAGTGACAAGTGACCAGTGACCAGCGACCAGTGACCAGTGACCAGTGACCAGTGACCAGTGACCAGTGACCAGTGACCAGTGACCAGTAACCAGTGACAAGTGACCAGTGACCAGCGACCAATGACCAGTGACCAGTGACGAGAGACCAGTGAACAGTGACAAGTGACCAGTGACTAGTGACCAACGAAAGTGACCAGTGACCAGTGACCAGTGACCAGGGACCAGTGACCAGTGACCAGCGAAAGTGACCAGGGACCAGTGACCAGTGACCAGTGACCAGTGACCAGTGACCAGTGACCAGCGAAAGTGACCAGTGACCAGTGAGCAGTGACCAGCGAAATTGACCAGTTTCCAGTGACCAGTGACAAGTGACCAGTGACCAGTGACCAGCGAATGAGACAAGTGAACAGTGACCAGCGAAATTGACCAGTGACCATTGACCTGTGACCAGCGAAAGTGACAAGTGACCAGTGACCACTGACCAGTGACCTGTGACCAGCGACCAGTGACCAGTGACCAGTGACCAGGGACCAGTGACCAGCGAAAGTAACCAGTGACCAGTGACCAGTGACCAGTGACCAGTGACCAGCGAAATTGACCAGTGACCATTGACCAGTGAACAGTGACCAGTGACCAGTGACCAGTGACCAGTGACCAGTGACCTGTGACCAGCGAAAGTGACCAGTGACCAGTGACCAGTGACCAGTGACCAGTGACCAGTGACCAGCGAAAGTGACAGGTGACCAGTGACCAGTGACCAGTGACCAGTGACCAGTGACCAGTGACCAGTGACCAGTGACCAGTGACCAGTGACCAGCGAAAGTGACCAGTGACCAGTGAATAGTGACCAGCGAAATTGACCAGTTTCCAGTGACCAGTGATAAGTGACCAGTGACCAGTGACCAGCGAAAGTGACCAGTGAACAGTGATCAGCGAAATTGACCAGTGACCATTGACCAGTGACCAGCGAAAGTGACCAGTGACAAGTGACCAGTGACAAGTGACCAGTGACCACTGACCAGTGACCAGTGACCAGTGACCAGCGACCAGTGACCAGTGACCAGTGACCAGGGACCAGTGACCAGCGAAAGTGACCCGTGACCAGTGACCAGTGACCAGTGACTAGCCAAATTGAGCAGCGAGCAGTGACCAGTGACCAGTGACCAGTGACCAGTGACCAGTGACCAGTGACCAGCGAAATTGACCAGTGACCATTGACCAGTGACCAGCGAAAGTGACCAGTGAGGAGTGACCTGTGACAAGTGACCAGTGACCAGCGACCAGTGACCAGTGACCAGTGACCAGTGAACAGTGACCAGTGACCAGTGACCAGTGACCAGCGAAAATGACCAGTGACCAGTGACCAGTGACCAGCGAAATTGACCAGTGACCAGTGACCAGTGAACAGTGACAAGTGACCAGTGACCAGTGACCAACGGAAGTGACCAGTGAACAGTGACCAGGGACCAGTGACCAGTGACGAGTGACCAGTGACCAGCGAAAGTGAACAGTGACCAGTGACCAGTGACCAGTGACCAGTGACCAGTGACCAGTGACCAGTGACCAGTGACCAGTGACCAGTGACCAGTGACCAGCGAAAGTGACCAGTGACCAGTGAATAGTGACCAGCGAAATTGACCAGTTTCCAGTGACCAGTGATAAGTGACCAGTGACCAGTGACCAGCGAAAGTGACCAGTGAACAGTGATCAGCGAAATTGACCAGTGACCATTGACCAGTGACCAGCGAAAGTGACCAGTGACAAGTGACCAGTGACAAGTGACCAGTGACCACTGACCAGTGACCAGTGACCAGTGACCAGCGACCAGTGACCAGTGACCAGTGACCAGGGACCAGTGACCAGCGAAAGTGACCCGTGACCAGTGACCAGTGACCAGTGACTAGCCAAATTGAGCAGCGAGCAGTGACCAGTGACCAGTGACCAGTGACCAGTGACCAGTGACCAGTGACCAGCGAAATTGACCAGTGACCATTGACCAGTGACCAGCGAAAGTGACCAGTGAGGAGTGACCTGTGACAAGTGACCAGTGACCAGCGACCAGTGACCAGTGACCAGTGACCAGTGAACAGTGACCAGTGACCAGTGACCAGTGTCCAGTGACTAGTGACCAGTGAACAGTGACTACTGACCAGTGACCAGTGACCAACGAAAGTGACCAGTGAACAGTGACCAGGGACCAGTGACCAGTGACCAGTGACCAGTGACCAGTGACCAGTGACCAGTGACCAGTGACCAGTGACCAGTGACCAGTGACCAGTGACAAGTGACCAGTGACCAGCGACCAGTGACCAGTGACCAGTGACCAGTGACCAGTGACCAGTGACCAGTGACCAGTGACCAGTGACCAGTGACCAGTGACCAGTGACAAGTGACAAGTGACCAGTGACCAGCGACCAGTGACCAGTGACCAGGGACCAGTGACCAGTGACCAGTGACCAGCGAAAGTGACCAGGGACCAGTGACCAGTGACCAGTGACCAGTGACCAGTGACCATTGACCAGTGACCAGTGACCAGCAAAAATGACCAGTGACCAGTGACCAGTGACCAGTGACCAGTGACCAGTGACCAGCGAAAGTGACAAGTGACCAGTGACCAGCGAAAGTGACCAGTGACCAGTGACCAGTGACCAGCGAAAGAGACAAGTGAACAGTGACCAGCGAAATTGACCAGTGACCATTGACCTGTGACCAGCGAAAGTGACAAGTGACCAGTGACCACTGACCAGTGACCAGTGACCAGCGACCAGTGACCAGTGACCAGTGACCAGGGACCAGTGACCAGCGAAAGTGACCAGTGAACAGTGACCAGTGACCAGTGACCAGTGACCAGTGATCAGTGAGCTGTGACCAGTGACCAGCGACTAGTGACCAGTGACCATTGACCAGTGACCAGTGACCAGCGAAAGTGACCAGTGACCAGTGACCAGTGACCAGTGACCAGCGAAAGTGACCAGTGACCAGTGACCAGTGACCAGCGAAATTGACCAGTGACCAGTGACCAGAGACCAGTGACCAGTGAACAGTGACAAGTGACCAGTGACCAGTGACCAACGAAAGTGACCAGTGAACAGTGACCAGGGACCAGTGACCAGTGACGAGTGACCAGTGACCAGCGAAAGTGAACAGTGACCAGTGACCAGTGACCAATGACCAGTGACCAGTGACCAGTGACCAGCGAAAGTGACCAGTGACCAGTGACCAGTGACCAGTGACAAGTGACCTGGGACCAGTGACCAGTGACCAGTGACCAGCGAAATTGACCAGTGACCAGTGACCAGTGACCAGCGACCTGTGACCAGTGACCAGTGACCAGTGGCCAGTGACCAGTGACCAGTGACCAGTGACTAGTGACAAGTGACCAGTGACCAGTGACCAGTGACCAGCGACCAGTGACCACTGACCATTTACCAGTGACCAGCGGAAGTGACCAGGGACCAGTGACCAGTGACCAGTGACCAGTGACCAGTGACCAGTGACCAGTGACCAGTGACCAGTGACCAGTGACCAGTGACCAGTGACCAGCGAAAGTGACCAGTGACCAGGGACCAGTGACCAGTGACCAGCGAAATTGACCAGTGACCAGTGACCAGTGACCAGTGACCAGTGACAAGTCACCAGTGACCAGTGACCAGCGAAAGTGACCAGTGAACAGTGACCAGTGACCAGTGACCAGTGACCAGTGACCAGTGACCATTGAGCTGTGACCAGTGACCAGCGACTAGTGACCAGTGACCATTGACCAGTGACCAGTGACCAGTGACCAGCGAAAGTGACCAGTGACCAGTGACCAGTGACCAGTTACCAGTGACCAGTGACCAGTGACCAGTGACCAGTGACAAGTGACCTGGGGCCAGTGACCAGTGACCAGTG
The DNA here is from genome assembly GCA_951215215.1 of Andrena trimmerana. NCBI lineage: Eukaryota > Metazoa > Arthropoda > Insecta > Hymenoptera > Andrenidae > Andrena > Andrena trimmerana. Next base: position 15,753,042 of record OX578063.1, on the reverse strand, counting down.
ACCAGCGAAATTGACCAGTGACCAGTGACCAGTGACCAGCGACCTGTGACCAGTGACCAGTGACCAGTGACCAGTGACCAGTGACCAGTGACCAGCGACCAGTGACCAGTGACCAGTGACCAGTGACCAGTGACCAGTGACCAGTGACCAGTGACCAGTAACCAGTGACAAGTGACCAGTGACCAGCGACCAATGACCAGTGACCAGTGACCAGTGACCAGTGACCAGTGACCAGTGACGAGAGACCAGTGAACAGTGACAAGTGACCAGTGACTAGTGACCAACGAAAGTGACCAGTGACCAGTGACCAGTGACCAGGGACCAGTGACCAGTGACCAGCGAAAGTGACCAGGGACCAGTGACCAGTGACCAGTGACCAGTGACCAGTGACCAGTGACCAGCGAAAGTGACCAGTGACCAGTGAGCAGTGACCAGCGAAATTGACCAGTTTCCAGTGACCAGTGACAAGTGACCAGTGACCAGTGACCAGCGAATGAGACAAGTGAACAGTGACCAGCGAAATTGACCAGTGACCAGTGACCAGTGACCAGTGACCAGCGAAAGTGACCAGTGACCAGTGAATAGTGACCAGCGAAATTGACCAGTTTCCAGTGACCAGTGATAAGTGACCAGTGACCAGTCACCAGCGAAAGTGACCAGTGAACAGTGATCAGCGAAATTGACCAGTGACCATTGACCAGTGACCAGCGAAAGTGACCAGTGACGAGTGACCAGTGACAAGTGACCAGTGACAAGTGACCAGTGACCACTGACCAGTGACCAGTGACCAGCGACCAGTGACCAGTGACCAGTGACCAGGGACCAGTGACCAGCGAAAGTGACCCGTGACCATTGACCAGTGACCAGTGACTAGCCAAATTGAGCAGTGAGCAGTGACCAGTGACCAGTGACCAGTGACCAGTGACCAGTGACCAGTGCCCAGTGACCAGCGAAATTGACCAGTGACCATTGACCAGTGACCAGCGAAAGTGACCAGTGACGAGTGACCTGTGACAAGTGAACAGTGACCAGCGACCAGTGACCAGTGACCAGTGACCAGTGAACAGTGACCAGTGACCAGTGACCAGTGACCAGCGAAAATGACCAGTGACCAGTGACCAGTGACCAGCGAAATTGACCAGTGACCAGTGACCAGTGAACAGTGACAAGTGACCAGTGACCAGTGACCAACGAAAGTGACCAGTGAACAGTGACCAGGGACCAGTGACCAGTGACCAGCGAAAGTGACCAGTGACCAGTGACCAGTGACCAGCGAAATTGACCAGTGACCAGTGACCAGAGACCAGTGACTAGCCAAATTGACCAGTGACCAGTGACCAGTGGCCAGCGGTAGTGACCAGTGACCAGTGACCAGTGATCAGTGACCAGGGAACAGTGACCAGTGACCAGTGACCAGTGACCAGCGAAAATGACCAGTGACCAGTGACCAGTGACCAGCGAAATTGACAAGTGACCAGTGACCAGTGAACAGTGACAAGTGACCAGTGACCAGTGACCAACGAAAGTGACCAGTGAACAGTGACCAGGGACCAGTGACCAGTGACGAGTGACCATTGACCAGCGAAAGTGAACAGTGACCAGTGACCAGTGACCAGTGACCAGTGACCAGTGACCAGTGACCAGTGACCAGTGACCAGTGAACAGTGACAAGTGACCAGTGACCAGTGACCAACGAAAGTGACCACTGAACAGTGACCAGGGACCAGTGACCAGTGACCAGTGACCAGTGACCAGTGACCAGTGACCAGTGACCAGTGACCAGTGACCAGTGACCAGTGACCAGTGACCAGTGACCAGTGACCAGTGACCAGTGACCAGTGACAAGTGACCAGTGACCAGCGACCAGTGACCAGTGACCAGTGACCAGTGACCAGTGACCAGTGACCAGTGACCAGTGACCAGTAACCAGTGACAAGTGACCAGTGACCAGCGACCAATGACCAGTGACCAGTGACGAGAGACCAGTGAACAGTGACAAGTGACCAGTGACTAGTGACCAACGAAAGTGACCAGTGACCAGTGACCAGTGACCAGGGACCAGTGACCAGTGACCAGCGAAAGTGACCAGGGACCAGTGACCAGTGACCAGTGACCAGTGACCAGTGACCAGTGACCAGCGAAAGTGACCAGTGACCAGTGAGCAGTGACCAGCGAAATTGACCAGTTTCCAGTGACCAGTGACAAGTGACCAGTGACCAGTGACCAGCGAATGAGACAAGTGAACAGTGACCAGCGAAATTGACCAGTGACCATTGACCTGTGACCAGCGAAAGTGACAAGTGACCAGTGACCACTGACCAGTGACCTGTGACCAGCGACCAGTGACCAGTGACCAGTGACCAGGGACCAGTGACCAGCGAAAGTAACCAGTGACCAGTGACCAGTGACCAGTGACCAGTGACCAGCGAAATTGACCAGTGACCATTGACCAGTGAACAGTGACCAGTGACCAGTGACCAGTGACCAGTGACCAGTGACCTGTGACCAGCGAAAGTGACCAGTGACCAGTGACCAGTGACCAGTGACCAGCGAAAGTGACAGGTGACCAGTGACCAGTGACCAGTGACCAGTGACCAGTGACCAGTGACCAGTGACCAGTGACCAGTGACCAGTGACCAGCGAAAGTGACCAGTGACCAGTGAATAGTGACCAGCGAAATTGACCAGTTTCCAGTGACCAGTGATAAGTGACCAGTGACCAGTGACCAGCGAAAGTGACCAGTGAACAGTGATCAGCGAAATTGACCAGTGACCATTGACCAGTGACCAGCGAAAGTGACCAGTGACAAGTGACCAGTGACAAGTGACCAGTGACCACTGACCAGTGACCAGTGACCAGTGACCAGCGACCAGTGACCAGTGACCAGTGACCAGGGACCAGTGACCAGCGAAAGTGACCCGTGACCAGTGACCAGTGACCAGTGACTAGCCAAATTGAGCAGCGAGCAGTGACCAGTGACCAGTGACCAGTGACCAGTGACCAGTGACCAGTGACCAGCGAAATTGACCAGTGACCATTGACCAGTGACCAGCGAAAGTGACCAGTGAGGAGTGACCTGTGACAAGTGACCAGTGACCAGCGACCAGTGACCAGTGACCAGTGACCAGTGAACAGTGACCAGTGACCAGTGACCAGTGACCAGCGAAAATGACCAGTGACCAGTGACCAGTGACCAGCGAAATTGACCAGTGACCAGTGACCAGTGAACAGTGACAAGTGACCAGTGACCAGTGACCAACGGAAGTGACCAGTGAACAGTGACCAGGGACCAGTGACCAGTGACGAGTGACCAGTGACCAGCGAAAGTGAACAGTGACCAGTGACCAGTGACCAGTGACCAGTGACCAGTGACCAGTGACCAGCGAAAGTGACCAGTGACCAGTGACCAGTGACCAGTGACCAGTGACCAGTGACCAGTGACCAGTGACAAGTGACCTGGGACCAGTGACCAGTGACCACTGACCAGCGAAAGTGACCAGTGACGAGTGACCAGTGACAAGTGACCAGTGACCAGTGACCATTGACCAGTGACTAGTGACTAGTGACCAGTGACCAACGACCAGTGACCAGTGACCAGTGACCAGTGACCAGTGACCAGCAAAAATGACCAGTGACCAGTGACCAGTGACCAGTGACCAGCGAAAGTGACTAGTGACCAGTGACCAGTGACCAGTGACCAGTGACCAGTGACCAGTGACCAGCGAAAGTGACCAGTGACGAGTGACCAGTGACAAGTGACCAGTGACCAGTGACCAGTGACCAGTGACCAGTGACCAGTGACCAGTGACCAGTGACCAGTGACCAGTGACCAGTGACCAGTGACCAGTGACCAGTGACCAGTGACCAGTGACCAGTGACCAGTGACCAGTGACAAGTGACCAGTGAACAGTGACCAGTGACCAGGGACCAGTGACCAGCGAAAGTGACCAGTGAACAGTGACCAGTGACCAGTGACCAGTGACCAGTGACCAGTGATCAGTGAGCTGTGACCAGTGACCAGCGACTAGTGACCAGTGACCATTGACCAGTGACCAGTGACCAGCGAAAGTGACCAGTGACCAGTGACCAGTGACCAGTGACCAGCGAAAGTGACCAGTGACCAGTGACCAGTGACCAGCGAAATTGACCAGTGACCAGTGACCAGAGACCAGTGACTAGCCAAATTGACCAGTGACCAGTGACCAGTGGCCAGCGGTAGTGACTACTGACCAGTGACCAGTGATCAGTGACCAGGGAACAGTGACCAGTGACCAGTGACCAGTGACCAGCGAAAATGACCAGTGACCAGTGACCAGTGACCAGCGAAATTGACAAGTGACCAGTGACCAGTGAACAGTGACAAGTGACCAGTGACCAGTGACCAACGAAAGTGACCAGTGAACAGTGACCAGGGACCAGTGACCAGTGACGAGTGACCATTGACCAGCGAAAGTGAACAGTGACCAGTGACCAGTGACCAGTGACCAGTGACCAGTGACCAGTGACCAGTGACCAGTGAACAGTGACTAGTGACCAGTGACCAGTGACCAACGAAAGTGACCAGTGAACAGTGACCAGTGACCAGTGACCAGTGACCAGTGACCAGTGACCAGTGACCAGTGACAAGTGACCAGTGACCAGCGACCAGTGACCAGTGACCAGTGACCAGTGACCAGTGACCAACGAAAGTGACCAGTGAACAGTGACCAGGGACCAGTGACCAGTGACGAGTGACCATTGACCAGCGAAAGTGAACAGTGACCAGTGACCAGTGACCAGTGACCAGTGACCAGTGACCAACGAAAGTGACAAGTGACCAGTGACCAGTGACCAGCGACCAGTGACCAGTGACCAGCGAAAGTGACCAGTGACCAGTGACCAGTGACCAGCGAAATTGACCAGTGACCAGTGACCAGTGAACAGTGACAAGTGACCAGTGACCAGTGACCAACGAAAGTGACCAGTGAACAGTGACCAGGGACCAGTGACCAGTGACGAGTGACCAGTGACCAGCGAAAGTGAACAGTGACCAGTGACCAGTGACCAATGACCAGTGACCAGTGACCAGTGACCAGCGAAAGTGACCAGTGACCAGTGACCAGTGACCAGTGACCAGTGACCAGTGACAAGTGACCTGGGACCAGTGACCAGTGACCAGTGACCAGCGAAATTGACCAGTGACCAGTGACCAGTGACCAGCGACCTGTGACCAGCGAAAGTGACTAGTGACCAGTGACCAGTGACCAGTGACCAGTGACCAGTGACCAGTGACCAGCGAAAGTGACCAGTGACGAGTGACCAGTGACAAGTGACCAGTGACCAGTGACCAGTGACCAGTGACCAGTGACCAGTGACCAGTGACCAGTGACCAGTGACAAGTGACCAGCGACCAGTGACCAGTGACCAGCGAAAGTGACCAGTGACCAGTGAGCAGTGACCAGCGAAATTGACCAGTTTCCAGTGACCAGTGACAAGTGACCAGTGACCAGTGACCAGCGAATGAGACAAGTGAACAGTGACCAGCGAAATTGACCAGTGAACAGTGACCAGCGAAATTGACCAGTGACCATTGACCTGTGACCAGCGAAAGTGACAAGTGACCAGTGACCACTGACCAGTGACCTGTGACCAGCGACCAGTGACCAGTGACCAGTGACCAGGGACCAGTGACCAGCGAAAGTAACCAGTGACCAGTGACCAGTGACCAGTGACCAGTGACCAGCGAAATTGACCAGTGACCATTGACCAGTGACCAGTGACCAGTGACCAGTGACCAGTGACCAGTGACCAGTGACCAGTGACCTGTGACCAGCGAAAGTGACCAGTGACCAGTGACCAGTGACCAGTGACCAGTGACCAGTGACCAGTGACCAGCGAAAGTGACAGGTGACCAGTGACCAGTGACCAGTGACCAGTGACCAGTGACCAGTGACCAGTGACCAGCGAAAGTGACCAGTGACCAGTGAATAGTGACGAGCGAAATTGACCAGTTTCCAGTGACCAGTGATAAGTGACCAGTGACCAGTGACCAGCGAAAGTGACCAGTGAACAGTGATCAGCGAAATTGACCAGTGACCATTGACCAGTGACCAGCGAAAGTGACCAGTGACGAGTGACCAGTGACAAGTGACCAGTGACAAGTGACCAGTGACCACTGACCAGTGACCAGTGACCAGTGACCAGCGACCAGTGACCAGTGACCAGTGACCAGGGACCAGTGACCAGCGAAAGTGACCCGTGACCAGTGACCAGTGACCAGTGACTAGCCAAATTGAGCAGCGAGCAGTGACCAGTGACCAGTGACCAGTGACCAGTGACCAGTGACCAGTGACCAGCGAAATTGACCAGTGACCATTGACCAGTGACCAGCGAAAGTGACCAGTGAGGAGTGACCTGTGACAAGTGACCAGTGACCAGCGACCAGTGACCAGTGACCAGTGACCAGTGAACAGTGACCAGTGACCAGTGACCAGTGACCAGCGAAAATGACCAGTGACCAGTGACCAGTGACCAGCGAAATTGACCAGTGACCAGTGACCAGTGAACAGTGACAAGTGACCAGTGACCAGTGACCAACGAAAGTGACCAGTGAACAGTGACCAGGGACCAGTGACCAGTGACGAGTGACCAGTGACCAGCGAAAGTGAACAGTGACCAGTGACCAGTGACCAGTGACCAGTGACCAGTGACCAGTGACCAGCGAAAGTGACCAGTGACCTGGGACCAGTGACCAGTGACCACTGACCAGCGAAAGTGACCAGTGACGAGTGACCAGTGACAAGTGACCAGTGACCAGTGACCATTGACCAGTGACTAGTGACTAGTGACCAGTGACCAACGACCAGTGACCAGTGACCAGTGACCAGTGACCAGTGACCAGCAAAAATGACCAGTGACCAGTGACCAGTGACCAGTGACCAGCGAAAGTGACTAGTGACCAGTGACCAGTGACCAGTGACCAGTGACCAGTGACCAGTGACCAGCGAAAGTGACCAGTGACGAGTGACCAGTGACAAGTGACCAGTGACCAGTGACCAGTGACCAGTGACCAGTGACCAGTGACCAGTGACCAGTGACCAGTGACAAGTGACCAGTGACCAGCGACCAGTGACCAGTGACCAGTGACCAGTGACCAGTGACCAGTGACCAGTGACCAGTGACAAGTGACCAGTGAACAGTGACCAGTGACCAGGGACCAGTGACCAGCGAAAGTGACCAGTGAACAGTGACCAGTGACCAGTGACCAGTGACCAGTGACCAGTGATCAGTGAGCTGTGACCAGTGACCAGCGACTAGTGACCAGTGACCATTGACCAGTGACCAGTGACCAGCGAAAGTGACCAGTGACCAGTGACCAGTGACCAGTGACCAGCGAAAGTGACCAGTGACCAGTGACCAGTGACCAGCGAAATTGACCAGTGACCAGTGACCAGAGACCAGTGACTAGCCAAATTGACCAGTGACCAGTGACCAGTGGCCAGCGGTAGTGACCACTGACCAGTGACCAGTGATCAGTGACCAGGGAACAGTGACCAGTGACCAGTGACCAGTGACCAGCGAAAATGACCAGTGACCAGTGACCAGTGACCAGCGAAATTGACAAGTGACCAGTGACCAGTGAACAGTGACAAGTGACCAGTGACCAGTGACCAACGAAAGTGACCAGTGAACAGTGACCAGGGACCAGTGACCAGTGACGAGTGACCATTGACCAGCGAAAGTGAACAGTGACCAGTGACCAGTGACCAGTGACCAGTGACCAGTGACCAGTGACCAGTGACCAGTGAACAGTGACTAGTGACCAGTGACCAGTGACCAACGAAAGTGACCAGTGAACAGTGACCAGTGACCAGTGACCAGTGACCAGTGACCAGTGACCAGTGACCAGTGACCAGTGACAAGTGACCAGTGACCAGCGACCAGTGACCAGTGACCAGTGACCAGTGACCAGTGACCAGTGACCAGTGACCAGTGACCAGTGACCAGTGACCAGTGACCAGTGACCAGTGACCAGTGACCAGTGACAAGTGACAAGTGACCAGTGACCAGCGACCAGTGACCAGTGACCAGGGACCAGTGACCAGTGACCAGCGAAAGTGACCAGGGACCAGTGACCAGTGACCAGTGACCAGTGACCAGTGACCATTGACCAGTGACCAGTGACCAGCAAAAATGACCAGTGATCAGTGACCAGTGACCAGTGACCAGTGACCAGTGACCAGCGAAAGTGACAAGTGACCAGTGACCAGCGAAAGTGACCAGTGACCAGTGACCAGTGACCAGCGAAAGTGACCAGTGACCAGTGAGCAGTGACCAGCGAAATTGACCAGTTTCCAGTGACCAGTGACAAGTGACCAGTGACCAGTGACCAGCGAAAGAGACAAGTGAACAGTGACCAGCGAAATTGACCAGTGACCATTGACCTGTGACCAGCGAAAGTGACCAGTGACCAGTGACCAGTGACCAGTGACCAGCGAAAGTGACCAGTGACCAGTGACCAGTGACCAGCGAAATTGACCAGTGACCAGTGACCAGAGACCAGTGACTAGCCAAATTGACCAGTGACCAGTGACCAGTGGCCAGCGGTAGTGACCACTGACCAGTGACCAGTGATCAGTGACCAGGGAACAGTGACCAGTGACCAGTGACCAGGGACCAGCGAAAATGACCAGTGACCAGTGACCAGTGACCAGCGAAATTGACAAGTGACCAGTGACCAGTGAACAGTGACAAGTGACCAGTGACCAGTGACCAACGAAAGTGACCAGTGAACAGTGACCAGGGACCAGTGACCAGTGACGAGTGACCATTGACCAGCGAAAGTGAACAGTGACCAGTGACCAGTGACCAGTGACCAGTGACCAGTGACCAGTGACCAGTGACCAACGAAAGTGACAAGTGACCAGTGACCAGTGACCAGCGACCAGTGACCAGTGACCAGCGAAAGTGAACAGTGACCAGTGACCAGTGACCAGCGAAATTGACCAGTGACCAGTGACCAGTGAACAGTGACAAGTGACCAGTGACCAGTGACCAACGAAAGTGACCAGTGAACAGTGACCAGGGACCAGTGACCAGTGACGAGTGACCAGTGACCAGCGAAAGTGAACAGTGACCAGTGACCAGTGACCAATGACCAGTGACCAGTGACCAGTGACCAGCGAAAGTGACCAGTGACCAGTGACCAGTGACCAGTGACCAGTGACCAGTGACAAGTGACCTGGGACCAGTGACCAGTGACCAGTGACCAGCGAAATTGACCAGTGACCAGTGACCAGTGACCAGCGACCTGTGACCAGTGACCAGTGACCAGTGACCAGTGACCAGTGACCAGTGACTAGTGACAAGTGACCAGTGACCAGTGACCAGTGACCAGCGACCAGTGACCACTGACCATTTACCAGTGACCAGCGGAAGTCACCAGGGACCAGTGACCAGTGACCAGTGACCAGTGACCAGTGACCAGTGACCAGTGACCAGTGACCAGTGACCTGTGATCAGTGACCAGCGAAAGTGACCAGTGACCAGGGACCAGTGACCAGTGACCAGCGAAATTGACCAGTGACCAGTGACCAGTGACCAGTGACCAGTGACAAGTGACCAGTGACCAGTGACCAGCGAAAGTGACCAGTGAACAGTGACCAGTGACCAGTGACCAGTGACCAGTGACCAGTGACCATTGAGCTGTGACCAGTGACCAGTGACCAGTGACCATTGAGCTGTGACCAGTGACCAGCGACTAGTGACCAGTGACCATTGACCAGTGACCAGTGACCAGTGACCAGTGACCAGCGAAAGTGACCAGTGACCAGTGACCAGTGACCAGTGACCAGTGACCAGTGACCAGTGACCAGTGACCAGTGACCAGTGACAAGTGACCTGGGACCAGTGACCAGTGACCAGTGACCAGTGACCAGTGACCAGTGACCAGCGACCTGTGACCAGTGACCAGTGACCAGTGACCAGTGACCAGTGACCAGTGACCAGTGACCAGCGAAAGTGACCAGTGACCAGTGACCAGTGACCAGCGAAATTGACCAGTGACCAGTGACCAGAGACCAGTGACTAGCCAAATTGACCAGTGACCAGTGACCAGTGGCCAGCGGTAGTGACCAGTGACCAGTGACCAGTGATCAGTGACCAGGGAACAGTGACCAGTGACCAGTGACCAGTGACCAGCGAAAATGACCTGTGTCCAGTGACCAGTGACCAGCGAAATTGACAAGTGACCAGTGACCAGTGAACAGTGACAAGTGACCAGTGACCAGTGACCAACGAAAGTGACCAGTGAACAGTGACCAGGGACCAGTGACCAGTGACGAGTGACCATTGACCAGCGAAAGTGAACAGTGACCAGTGACCAGTGACCAGTGACCAGTGACCAGTGACCCGCGAAAGTGACCAGTGAACAGTGACCAGTGACCAGTGACCTGTGACCAGTGACCAGTGACCAGTGACCAGCGAAAGTGACCAGTGACGAGTGACCAGTGACAAGTGACCAGTGACCAGTGACCATTGACCAGTGACTAGTGACTAGTGACCAGTGACCAACGACCAGTGACCAGTGACCAGTGACCAGTGACCAGCGAAAGTGACAAGTGACCAGTGACCAGTGACCAGTGACCAGCGAAAGTGACTAGTCACCAGTGACCAGTGACCAGTGACCAGTGACCAGTGACCAGTGACCAGTGACCAGTGACCAGTGACAAGTGACCAGTGACCAGCGACCAGTGACCAGTGACCAGTGACCAGTGACCAGTGACCAGTGACCAGTGACCAGTGACCAGTGACCATTGACCAGTGACCAGTGACCAGTGACCAGTGACCAGTGACAAGTGACCAGTGAACAGTGACCAGTGACCAGGGACCAGTGACCAGCGAAAGTGACCAGTGAACAGTGACCAGTGACCAGTGACCAGTGACCAGTGACCAGTGATCAGTGAGCTGTGACCAGTGACCAGCGACTAGTGACCAGTGACCATTGACCAGTGACCAGTGACCAGCGAAAGTGACCAGTGACCAGTGACCAGTGACCAGTGACCAGCGAAAGTGACCAGTGACCAGTGACCAGTGACCAGTGACCAGCGAAATTGACCAGTGACCAGTGACCAGAGACCAGTGACTAGCCAAATTGACCAGTGACCAGTGACCAGTGGCCAGCGGTAGTGACCACTGACCAGTGACCAGTGATCAGTGACCAGGGAACAGTGACCAGTGACCAGTGACCAGTGACCAGCGAAAATGACCAGTGACCAGTGACCAGTGACCAGCGAAATTGACAAGTGACCAGTGACCAGTGAACAGTGACAAGTGACCAGTGACCAGTGACCAACGAAAGTGACCAGTGAACAGTGACCAGGGACCAGTGACCAGTGACGAGTGACCATTGACCAGCGAAAGTGAACAGTGACCAGTGACCAGTGACCAGTGACCAGTGACCAGTGACCAGTGTCCAGTGACTAGTGACCAGTGAACAGTGACTACTGACCAGTGACCAGTGACCAACGAAAGTGACCAGTGAACAGTGACCAGGGACCAGTGACCAGTGACCAGTGACCAGTGACCAGTGACCAGTGACCAGTGACCAGTGACCAGTGACCAGTGACCAGTGACCAGTGACAAGTGACCAGTGACCAGCGACCAGTGACCAGTGACCAGTGACCAGTGACCAGTGACCAGTGACCAGTGACCAGTGACCAGTGACCAGTGACCAGTGACCAGTGACCAGTGACCAGTGACCAGTGACCAGTGACCAGTGACAAGTGACAAGTGACCAGTGACCAGCGACCAGTGACCAGTGACCAGGGACCAGTGACCAGTGACCAGTGACCAGCGAAAGTGACCAGGGACCAGTGACCAGTGACCAGTGACCAGTGACCAGTGACCATTGACCAGTGACCAGTGACCAGCAAAAATGACCAGTGACCAGTGACCAGTGACCAGTGACCAGTGACCAGTGACCAGCGAAAGTGACAAGTGACCAGTGACCAGCGAAAGTGACCAGTGACCAGTGACCAGTGACCAGCGAAAGAGACAAGTGAACAGTGACCAGCGAAATTGACCAGTGACCATTGACCTGTGACCAGCGAAAGTGACAAGTGACCAGTGACCACTGACCAGTGACCAGTGACCAGCGACCAGTGACCAGTGACCAGTGACCAGGGACCAGTGACCAGCGAAAGTGACCAGTGAACAGTGACCAGTGACCAGTGACCAGTGACCAGTGATCAGTGAGCTGTGACCAGTGACCAGCGACTAGTGACCAGTGACCATTGACCAGTGACCAGTGACCAGCGAAAGTGACCAGTGACCAGTGACCAGTGACCAGTGACCAGCGAAAGTGACCAGTGACCAGTGACCAGTGACCAGCGAAATTGACCAGTGACCAGTGACCAGAGACCAGTGACCAGTGAACAGTGACAAGTGACCAGTGACCAGTGACCAACGAAAGTGACCAGTGAACAGTGACCAGGGACCAGTGACCAGTGACGAGTGACCAGTGACCAGCGAAAGTGAACAGTGACCAGTGACCAGTGACCAATGACCAGTGACCAGTGACCAGTGACCAGCGAAAGTGACCAGTGACCAGTGACCAGTGACCAGTGACAAGTGACCTGGGACCAGTGACCAGTGACCAGTGACCAGCGAAATTGACCAGTGACCAGTGACCAGTGACCAGCGACCTGTGACCAGTGACCAGTGACCAGTGGCCAGTGACCAGTGACCAGTGACCAGTGACTAGTGACAAGTGACCAGTGACCAGTGACCAGTGACCAGCGACCAGTGACCACTGACCATTTACCAGTGACCAGCGGAAGTGACCAGGGACCAGTGACCAGTGACCAGTGACCAGTGACCAGTGACCAGTGACCAGTGACCAGTGACCAGTGACCAGTGACCAGTGACCAGTGACCAGCGAAAGTGACCAGTGACCAGGGACCAGTGACCAGTGACCAGCGAAATTGACCAGTGACCAGTGACCAGTGACCAGTGACCAGTGACAAGTCACCAGTGACCAGTGACCAGCGAAAGTGACCAGTGAACAGTGACCAGTGACCAGTGACCAGTGACCAGTGACCAGTGACCATTGAGCTGTGACCAGTGACCAGCGACTAGTGACCAGTGACCATTGACCAGTGACCAGTGACCAGTGACCAGCGAAAGTGACCAGTGACCAGTGACCAGTGACCAGTTACCAGTGACCAGTGACCAGTGACCAGTGACCAGTGACAAGTGACCTGGGGCCAGTGACCAGTGACCAGTGACCAGCGAAATTGACCAGTGACCAGTGACCAGTGACCAGCGACCTGTGACCAGTGACCAGTGACCAGTGACCAGTGACCAGTGACCAGTGACCAGCGACCAGTGACCAGTGACCAGTGACCAGTGACCAGTGACCAGTGACCAGTGACCAGTGACCAGTAACCAGTGACAAGTGACCAGTGACCAGCGACCAATGACCAGTGACCAGTGACCAGTGACCAGTGACCAGTGACCATTGACGAGAGACCAGTGAACAGTGACAAGTGACCAGTGACTAGTGACCAACGAAAGTGACCAGTGACCAGTGACCAGTGACCAGGGACCAGTGACCAGTGACCAGCGAAAGTGACCAGGGACCAGTGACCAGTGACCAGTGACCAGTGACCAGTGACCAGTGACCAGCGAAAGTGACCAGTGACCAGTGAGCAGTGACCAGCGAAATTGACCAGTTTCCAGTGACCAGTGACAAGTGACCAGTGACCAGTGACCAGCGAATGAGACAAGTGAACAGTGACCAGCGAAATTGACCAGTGACCAGTGACCAGTGACCAGTGACCAGCGAAAGTGACCAGTGACCAGTGAATAGTGACCAGCGAAATTGACCAGTTTCCAGTGACCAGTGATAAGTGACCAGTGACCAGTCACCAGCGAAAGTGACCAGTGAACAGTGATCAGCGAAATTGACCAGTGACCATTGACCAGTGACCAGCGAAAGTGACCAGTGACGAGTGACCAGTGACAAGTGACCAGTGACAAGTGACCAGTGACCACTGACCAGTGACCAGTGACCAGCGACCAGTGACCAGTGACCAGTGACCAGGGACCAGTGACCAGCGAAAGTGACCCGTGACCATTGACCAGTGACCAGTGACTAGCCAAATTGAGCAGTGAGCAGTGACCAGTGACCAGTGACCAGTGACCAGTGACCAGTGACCAGTGCCCAGTGACCAGCGAAATTGACCAGTGACCATTGACCAGTGACCAGCGAAAGTGACCAGTGACGAGTGACCTGTGACAAGTGAACAGTGACCAGCGACCAGTGACCAGTGACCAGTGACCAGTGAACAGTGACCAGTGACCAGTGACCAGTGACCAGCGAAAATGACCAGTGACCAGTGACCAGTGACCAGCGAAATTGACCAGTGACCAGTGACCAGTGAACAGTGACAAGTGACCAGTGACCAGTGACCAACGAAAGTGACCAGTGAACAGTGACCAGGGACCAGTGACCAGTGACCAGCGAAAGTGACCAGTGACCAGTGACCAGTGACCAGCGAAATTGACCAGTGACCAGTGACCAGAGACCAGTGACTAGCCAAATTGACCAGTGACCAGTGACCAGTGGCCAGCGGTAGTGACCAGTGACCAGTGACCAGTGATCAGTGACCAGGGAACAGTGACCAGTGACCAGTGACCAGTGACCAGCGAAAATGACCAGTGACCAGTGACCAGTGACCAGCGAAATTGACAAGTGACCAGTGACCAGTGAACAGTGACAAGTGACCAGTGACCAGTGACCAACGAAAGTGACCAGTGAACAGTGACCAGGGACCAGTGACCAGTGACGAGTGACCATTGACCAGCGAAAGTGAACAGTGACCAGTGACCAGTGACCAGTGACCAGTGACCAGTGACCAGTGACCAGTGACCAGTGACCAGTGACCAGTGACCAGTGACCAGTGAACAGTGACAAGTGACCAGTGACCAGTGACCAACGAAAGTGACCACTGAACAGTGACCAGGGACCAGTGACCAGTGACCAGTGACCAGTGACCAGTGACCAGTGACCAGTGACCAGTGACCAGTGACCAGTGACCAGTGACCAGTGACCAGTGACCAGTGACCAGTGACAAGTGACCAGTGACCAGCGACCAGTGACCAGTGACCAGTGACCAGTGACCAGTGACCAGTAACCAGTGACAAGTGACCAGTGACCAGCGACCAATGACCAGTGACCAGTGACGAGAGACCAGTGAACAGTGACAAGTGACCAGTGACTAGTGACCAACGAAAGTGACCAGTGACCAGTGACCAGTGACCAGGGACCAGTGACCAGTGACCAGCGAAAGTGACCAGGGACCAGTGACCAGTGACCAGTGACCAGTGACCAGTGACCAGTGACCAGCGAAAGTGACCAGTGACCAGTGAGCAGTGACCAGCGAAATTGACCAGTTTCCAGTGACCAGTGACAAGTGACCAGTGACCAGTGACCAGCGAATGAGACAAGTGAACAGTGACCAGCGAAATTGACCAGTGACCATTGACCTGTGACCAGCGAAAGTGACAAGTGACCAGTGACCACTGACCAGTGACCTGTGACCAGCGACCAGTGACCAGTGACCAGTGACCAGGGACCAGTGACCAGCGAAAGTAACCAGTGACCAGTGACCAGTGACCAGTGACCAGTGACCAGCGAAATTGACCAGTGACCATTGACCAGTGAACAGTGACCAGTGACCAGTGACCAGTGACCAGTGACCAGTGACCTGTGACCAGCGAAAGTGACCAGTGACCAGTGACCAGTGACCAGTGACCAGTGACCAGTGACCAGCGAAAGTGACAGGTGACCAGTGACCAGTGACCAGTGACCAGTGACCAGTGACCAGTGACCAGTGACCAGTGACCAGTGACCAGTGACCAGCGAAAGTGACCAGTGACCAGTGAATAGTGACCAGCGAAATTGACCAGTTTCCAGTGACCAGTGATAAGTGACCAGTGACCAGTGACCAGCGAAAGTGACCAGTGAACAGTGATCAGCGAAATTGACCAGTGACCATTGACCAGTGACCAGCGAAAGTGACCAGTGACAAGTGACCAGTGACAAGTGACCAGTGACCACTGACCAGTGACCAGTGACCAGTGACCAGCGACCAGTGACCAGTGACCAGTGACCAGGGACCAGTGACCAGCGAAAGTGACCCGTGACCAGTGACCAGTGACCAGTGACTAGCCAAATTGAGCAGCGAGCAGTGACCAGTGACCAGTGACCAGTGACCAGTGACCAGTGACCAGTGACCAGTGACCAGCGAAATTGACCAGTGACCATTGACCAGTGACCAGCGAAAGTGACCAGTGAGGAGTGACCTGTGACAAGTGACCAGTGACCAGCGACCAGTGACCAGTGACCAGTGACCAGTGAACAGTGACCAGTGACCAGTGACCAGTGACCAGCGAAAATGACCAGTGACCAGTGACCAGTGACCAGCGAAATTGACCAGTGACCAGTGACCAGTGAACAGTGACAAGTGACCAGTGACCAGTGACCAACGAAAGTGACCAGTGAACAGTGACCAGGGACCAGTGACCAGTGACGAGTGACCAGTGACCAGCGAAAGTGAACAGTGACCAGTGACCAGTGACCAGTGACCAGTGACCAGTGACCAGCGAAAGTGACCAGTGACCAGTGACCAGTGACCAGTGACCAGTGACGAGTGACCAGTGACCAGTGACAAGTGACCTGGGACCAGTGACCAGTGACCACTGACCAGCGAAAGTGACCAGTGACGAGTGACCAGTGACAAGTGACCAGTGACCAGTGACCATTGACCAGTGACTAGTGACTAGTGACCAGTGACCAACGACCAGTGACCAGTGACCAGTGACCAGTGACCAGTGACCAGCAAAAATGACCAGTGACCAGTGACAAGTGACCAGTGACCAGCGACCAGTGACCAGTGACCAGTGAGCAGTGACAAGTGTCCAGTGACCAGTGACCAGTGACCAGTGACCAGTGACAAGTGACCAGTGACCAGTGACCAGCGAAAGTAACCAGTGACCATTGACCAGTGACCAGTGACCAGTGACCAGCGAAATTGACCAGTGACCATTGACCAGTGACCAGTGACCAGTGACCAGTGACCAGTGACCAGTGACCAGTGACCAGTGACCTGTGACCAGCGAAAGTGACCAGGGACCAGTGACCAGTGACCAGTGACCAGTGACCAGTGACCAGCGAAAGTGACTAGTGACCAGTGACCAGTGACCAGTGACCAGTGACCAGTGATCAGTGACCAGTGACCAGTGACCAGTGACCAGTGACCAGTGACCAGTGACCAGCGAAAGTGACCAGTGACGAGTGACCAGTGACAAGTGACCAGTGACCAGTGACCAGTGACCAGTGACCAGTGACCAGTGACCAGCGAAAGTGACAAGTGACGAGTGACCAGTGACCAGTGACCAGTGACCAGTGACCTGTGACCAGCGAAAGTGACCAGTGACCAGTGTCCAGTGACCAGTGACCAGTGACCAGTGACCAGTGACCAGTGACCAGCGAAAGTGACAGGTGACCAGTGACCAGTGACCAGTGACCAGTGACCAGTGAATAGTGACCAGCGAAATTGACCAGTTTCCAGTGACCAGTGATAAGTGACCAGTGAACAGTGATCAGCGAAATTGACCAGTGACCATTGACCAGTGACCAGCGAAAGTGACCAGTGACGAGTGACCAGTGACAAGTGACCAGTGACAAGTGACCAGTGACCACTGACCAGTGACCAGTGACCAGCGATCAGTGACCAGTGACCAGTGACCAGGGACCAGTGACCAGCGAAAGTGACCCGTGACCAGTGACCAGTGACCAGTGACTAGCCAAATTGAGCAGTGAGCAGTGACCAGTGACCAGTGACCATTGACCAGTGACCAGCGAAAGTGACCAGTGAGGAGTGACCTGTGACAAGTGACCAGTGACCAGCGACCAGTGACCAGTGACCAGTGACCAGTGAACAGTGACCAGTGACCAGTGACCAGTGACCAGCGAAAATGACCAGTGACCAGTGACCAGTGACCAGTGAACAGTGACAAGTGACCCGTGACCAGTGACCAACGAAAGTGACCAGTGAACAGTGACCAGGGACCAGTGACCAGTGACGAGTGACCAGTGACCAGCGAAAGTGAACAGTGACCAGTGACCAGTGACCAGTGACCAGCGAAAGTGACCAGTGACCAGTGACCAGTGACCAGTGACCAGTGACCAGTGACCAGTGACAAGTGACCTGGGACCAGTGACCAGTGACCAGTGACCAGCGAATTTGACCAGTGACCAGTGACCAGTGACCAGCGACCTGTGACCAGTGACCAGTGACCAGTGACCAGTGACCAGTGACCAGTGACCAGTGACCAGTGACCAGTGACCAGCGAAAGTGACCAGTGACCAGTGACCAGTGACCAGTGACCAGTGACGAGTGACCAGTGACCAGTGACAAGTGACCTGGGACCAGTGACCAGTGACCACTGACCAGCGAAAGTGACCAGTGACGAGTGACCAGTGACAAGTGACCAGTGACCAGTGACCATTGACCAGTGACTAGTGACTAGTGACCAGTGACCAACGACCAGTGACCAGTGACCAGTGACCAGTGACCAGTGACCAGCAAAAATGACCAGTGACCAGTGACAAGTGACCAGTGACCAGCGACCAGTGACCAGTGACCAGTGACCAGTGACCAGTGTCCAGTGACCAGTGACCAGTGACCAGTGACCAGTGACAAGTGACCAGTGACCAGTGACCAGCGAAAGTAACCAGTGACCATTGACCAGTGACCAGTGACCAGTGACCAGCGAAATTGACCAGTGACCATTGACCAGTGACCAGTGACCAGTGACCAGTGACCAGTGACCAGTGACCAGTGACCAGTGACCAGTGACCAGTGACCTGTGACCAGCGAAAGTGACCAGGGACCAGTGACCAGTGACCAGTGACCAGTGACCAGCGAAAGTGACTAGTGACCAGTGACCAGTGACCAGTGACCAGTGACCAGTGACCTGTGACAAGTGACCAGTGACCAGCGACCAGTGACCAGTGACCAGTGACCAGTGACCAGTGACCAGCGAAAATGACCAGTGACCAGTGACCAGTGACCAGCGAAATTGACCAGTGACCAGTGACCAGTGACCAGTGACCAGTGACCAGCGAAAGTGACCAGTGACCAGTGACCAGTGACCAGTGACCAGTGACGAGTGACCAGTGACCAGTGACAAGTGACCTGGGACCAGTGACCAGTGACCACTGACCAGCGAAAGTGACCAGTGACGAGTGACCAGTGACAAGTGACCAGTGACCAGTGACCATTGACCAGTGACAAGTGACTAGTGACCAGTGACCAACGACCAGTGACCAGTGACCAGTGACCAGTGACCAGTGACCAGCAAAAATGACCAGTGACCAGTGACAAGTGACCAGTGACCAGCGACCAGTGACCAGTGACCAGTGACCAGTGACCAGTGTCCAGTGACCAGTGACCAGTGACCAGTGACCAGTGACAAGTGACCAGTGACCAGTGACCAGCGAAAGTAACCAGTGACCATTGACCAGTGACCAGTGACCAGTGACCAGCGAAATTGACCAGTGACCATTGACCAGTGACCAGTGACCAGTGACCAGTGACCAGTGACCAGTGACCAGTGACCAGTGACCAGTGACCTGTGACCAGCGAAAGTGACCAGGGACCAGTGACCAGTGACCAGTGACCAGTGACCAGTGACCAGCGAAAGTGACTAGTGACCAGTGACCAGTGACCAGTGACCAGTGACCAGTGATCAGTGACCAGTGACCAGTGACCAGTGACCAGTGACCAGTGACCAGTGACCAGCGAAAGTGACCAGTGACGAGTGACCAGTGACAAGTGACCAGTGACCAGTGACCAGTGACCAGTGACCAGTGACCAGCGAAAGTGACAAGTGACGAGTGACCAGTGACAAGTGACAAGTGACCAGTGACCAGTGACCAGTGACCAGTGACCAGTGACCTGTGACCAGCGAAAGTGACCAGTGACCAGTGTCCAGTGACCAGTGACCAGTGACCAGTGACCAGTGACCAGTGACCAGCGAAAGTGACAGGTGACCAGTGACCAGTGACCAGTGACCAGTGACCAGTGAATAGTGACCAGCGAAATTGACCAGTTTCCAGTGACCAGTGATAAGTGACCAGTGAACAGTGATCAGCGATATTGACCAGTGACCATTGACCAGTGACCAGCGAAAGTGACCAGTGACGAGTGACCAGTGACAAGTGACCAGTGACAAGTGACCAGTGACCACTGACCAGTGACCAGTGACCAGCGATCAGTGACCAGTGACCAGTGACCAGGGACCAGTGACCAGCGAAAGTGACCCGTGACCAGTGACCAGTGACCAGTGACTAGCCAAATTGAGCAGTGAGCAGTGACCAGTGACCAGTGACCATTGACCAGTGACCAGCGAAAGTGACCAGTGAGGAGTGACCTGTGACAAGTGACCAGTGACCCGCGACCAGTGACCAGTGACCAGTGACCAGTGAACAGTGACCAGTGACCAGTGACCAGTGACCAGCGAAAATGACCAGTGACCAGTGACCAGTGACCAGTGAACAGTGACAAGTGACCCGTGACCAGTGACCAACGAAAGTGACCAGTGAACAGTGACCAGGGACCAGTGACCAGTGACGAGTGACCAGTGACCAGCGAAAGTGAACAGTGACCAGTGACCAGTGACCAGTGACCAGCGAAAGTGACCAGTGACCAGTGACCAGTGACCAGTGACCAGTGACCAGTGACCAGTGACAAGTGACCTGGGACCAGTGACCAGTGACCAGTGACCAGCGAATTTGACCAGTGACCAGTGACCAGTGACCAGCGACCTGTGACCAGTGACCAGTGACCAGTGACCAGTGACCAGTGACCAGTGACCAGCGAAAGTGACCAGTGACCAGTGACCAGTGACCAGCGAAATTGACCAGTGACCAGTGACCAGAGACCAGTGACTAGCCAAATTGACCAGTGACCAGTGACCAGTGGCCAGCGGTAGTGACCAGTGACCAGTGACCAGTGATCAGTGACCAGTGAACAGTGACCAGTGACCAGTGACCAGCGAAAATGACCAGTGACCAGTGACCAGTGACCAGCGAAATTGACAAGTGACCAGTGACCAGTGACCAGTGACCAGCGAAATTGACCAGTGACCAGTGACCAGTGACCAGTGAACAGTGACAAGTGACCCGTGACCAGTGACCAACGAAAGTGACCAGTGAACAGTGACCAGGGACCAGTGACCAGTGACGAGTGACCAGTGACCAGCGAAAGTGAACAGTGACCAGTGACCAGTGACCAGTGACCAGCGAAAGTGACCAATGACCAGTGACCAGTGACCAGTGACCAGTGACCAGTGACCAGTGACAAGTGACCTGGGACCAGTGACCAGTGACCAGTGACCAGCGAATTTGACCAGTGACCAGTGACCAGTGACCAGCGACCTGTGACCAGTGACCAGTGACCAGTGACCAGTGACCAGTGACCAGTGACCAGTGACCAGTGACCAGCGAAAGTGACCAGTGACCAGTGACCAGTGACCAGCGAAATTGACCAGTGACCAGTGACCAGTGACCAGTGACCAGTGACCATTGACCAGTGACTAGTGACTAGTGACCAGTGACCAACGACCAGTGACCAGTGACCAGTGACCAGTGACCAGTGACCAGCAAAAATGACCAGTGACCAGTGACAAGTGACCAGTGACCAGCGACCAGTGACCAGTGACCAGTGACCAGTGACCAGTGTCCAGTGACCAGTGACCAGTGACCAGTGACCAGTGTCAAGTGACCAGTGACCAGTGACCAGCGAAAGTAACCAGTGACCATTGACCAGTGACCAGTGACCAGTGACCAGCGAATTTGACCAGTGACCAGTGACCAGTGACCAGCGACCTGTGACCAGTGACCAGTGACCAGTGACCAGTGACCAGTGACCAGTGACCAGCGAAAGTGACCAGTGACCAGTGACCAGTGACCAGCGAAATTGACCAGTGACCAGTGACCAGAGACCAGTGACTAGCCAAATTGACCAGTGACCAGTGACCAGTGGCCAGCGGTAGTGACCAGTGACCAGTGACCAGTGATCAGTGACCAGTGAACAGTGACCAGTGACCAGTGACCAGTGACCAGCGAAAATGACCAGTGACCAGTGACCAGTGACCAGCGAAATTGACAAGTGACCAGTGACCAGTGACCAGTGACCAGCGAAATTGACCAGTGACCAGTGACCAGTGACCAGTGAACAGTGACAAGTGACCCGTGACCAGTGACCAACGAAAGTGACCAGTGAACAGTGACCAGGGACCAGTGACCAGTGACGAGTGACCAGTGACCAGCGAAAGTGAACAGTGACCAGTGACCAGTGACCAGTGACCAGCGAAAGTGACCAATGACCAGTGACCAGTGACCAGTGACCAGTGACCAGTGACCAGTGACAAGTGACCTGGGACCAGTGACCAGTGACCAGTGACCAGCGAATTTGACCAGTGACCAGTGACCAGTGACCAGCGACCTGTGACCAGTGACCAGTGACCAGTGACCAGTGACCAGTGACCAGTGACCAGCGAAAGTGACCAGTGACCAGTGACCAGTGACCAGCGAAATTGACCAGTGACCAGTGACCAGTGACCAGTGACCAGTGACCAGCGAAAGTGACCAGTGACCAGTGACCAGTGACCAGTGACCAGTGACGAGTGACCAGTGACCAGTGACAAGTGACCTGGGACCAGTGACCAGTGACCACTGACCAGCGAAAGTGACCAGTGACGAGTGACCAGTGACAAGTGACCAGTGACCAGTGACCATTGACCAGTGACTAGTGACTAGTGACCAGTGACCAACGACCAGTGACCAGTGACCAGTGACCAGTGACCAGTGACCAGCAAAAATGACCAGTGACCAGTGACAAGTGACCAGTGACCAGCGACCAGTGACCAGTGACCAGTGACCAGTGACCAGTGTCCAGTGACCAGTGACCAGTGACCAGTGACCAGTGACAAGTGACCAGTGACCAGTGACCAGCGAAAGTAACCAGTGACCATTGACCAGTGACCAGTGACCAGTGACCAGCGAAATTGACCAGTGACCATTGACCAGTGACCAGTGACCAGTGACCAGTGACCAGTGACCAGTGACCAGTGACCAGTGACCAGTGACCTGTGACCAGCGAAAGTGACCAGGGACCAGTGACCAGTGACCAGTGACCAGTGACCAGTGACCAGCGAAAGTGACTAGTGACCAGTGACCAGTGACCAGTGACCAGTGACCAGTGATCAGTGACCAGTGACCAGTGACCAGTGACCAGTGACCAGTGACCAGTGACCAGCGAAAGTGACCAGTGACGAGTGACCAGTGACAATTGACCAGTGACCAGTGACCAGTGACCAGTGACCAGTGACCAGTGACCAGCGAAAGTGACAAGTGACGAGTGACCAGTGACAAGTGACAAGTGACCAGTGACCAGTGACCAGTGACCAGTGACCAGTGACCTGTGACCAGCGAAAGTGACCAGTGACCAGTGTCCAGTGACCAGTGACCAGTGACCAGTGACCAGTGACCAGTGACCAGCGAAAGTGACAGGTGACCAGTGACCAGTGACCAGTGACCAGTGACCAGTGAATAGTGACCAGCGAAATTGACCAGTTTCCAGTGACCAGTGATAAGTGACCAGTGAACAGTGATCAGCGATATTGACCAGTGACCATTGACCAGTGACCAGCGAAAGTGACCAGTGACGAGTGACCAGTGACAAGTGACCAGTGACAAGTGACCAGTGACCACTGACCAGTGACCAGTGACCAGCGATCAGTGACCAGTGACCAGTGACCAGGGACCAGTGACCAGCGAAAGTGACCCGTGACCAGTGACCAGTGACCAGTGACTAGCCAAATTGAGCAGTGAGCAGTGACCAGTGACCAGTGACCATTGACCAGTGACCAGCGAAAGTGACCAGTGAGGAGTGACCTGTGACAAGTGACCAGTGACCCGCGACCAGTGACCAGTGACCAGTGACCAGTGAACAGTGACCAGTGACCAGTGACCAGTGACCAGCGAAAATGACCAGTGACCAGTGACCAGTGACCAGTGAACAGTGACAAGTGACCCGTGACCAGTGACCAACGAAAGTGACCAGTGAACAGTGACCAGGGACCAGTGACCAGTGACGAGTGACCAGTGACCAGCGAAAGTGAACAGTGACCAGTGACCAGTGACCAGTGACCAGCGAAAGTGACCAGTGACCAGTGACCAGTGACCAGTGACCAGTGACCAGTGACCAGTGACAAGTGACCTGGGACCAGTGACCAGTGACCAGTGACCAGCGAATTTGACCAGTGACCAGTGACCAGTGACCAGCGACCTGTGACCAGTGACCAGTGACCAGTGACCAGTGACCAGTGACCAGTGACCAGCGAAAGTGACCAGTGACCAGTGACCAGTGACCAGCGAAATTGACCAGTGACCAGTGACCAGAGACCAGTGACTAGCCAAATTGACCAGTGACCAGTGACCAGTGGCCAGCGGTAGTGACCAGTGACCAGTGACCAGTGATCAGTGACCAGTGAACAGTGACCAGTGACCAGTGACCAGTGACCAGCGAAAATGACCAGTGACCAGTGACCAGTGACCAGCGAAATTGACAAGTGACCAGTGACCAGTGACCAGTGACCAGCGAAATTGACCAGTGACCAGTGACCAGTGACCAGTGAACAGTGACAAGTGACCCGTGACCAGTGACCAACGAAAGTGACCAGTGAACAGTGACCAGGGACCAGTGACCAGTGACGAGTGACCAGTGACCAGCGAAAGTGAACAGTGACCAGTGACCAGTGACCAGTGACCAGCGAAAGTGACCAATGACCAGTGACCAGTGACCAGTGACCAGTGACCAGTGACCAGTGACAAGTGACCTGGGACCAGTGACCAGTGACCAGTGACCAGCGAATTTGACCAGTGACCAGTGACCAGTGACCAGCGACCTGTGACCAGTGACCAGTGACCAGTGACCAGTGACCAGTGACCAGTGACCAGTGACCAGTGACCAGCGAAAGTGACCAGTGACCAGTGACCAGTGACCAGCGAAATTGACCAGTGACCAGTGACCAGTGACCAGTGACCAGTGACCATTGACCAGTGACTAGTGACTAGTGACCAGTGACCAACGACCAGTGACCAGTGACCAGTGACCAGTGACCAGTGACCAGCAAAAATGACCAGTGACCAGTGACAAGTGACCAGTGACCAGCGACCAGTGACCAGTGACCAGTGACCAGTGACCAGTGTCCAGTGACCAGTGACCAGTGACCAGTGACCAGTGTCAAGTGACCAGTGACCAGTGACCAGCGAAAGTAACCAGTGACCATTGACCAGTGACCAGTGACCAGTGAGCAGCGAAATTGACCAGTGACCATTGACCATTGACCAGTGACCAGTGACCAGTGACCAGCGAAATTGACCAGTGACCATTGACCAGTGACCAGTGACCAGTGACCAGTGACCAGTGACCAGTGACCAGTGACCAGTGACCAGTGACCAGCGAAAGTGACCAGTGACCAGTGACCAGTGACCAGCGAAATTGACCAGTGACCAGTGACCAGTGACCAGTGACCAGTGACCAGCGAAAGTGACCAGTGACCAGTGACCAGTGACCAGTGACCAGTGACGAGTGACCAGTGACCAGTGACAAGTGACCTGGGACCAGTGACCAGTGACCACTGACCAGCGAAAGTGACCAGTGACGAGTGACCAGTGACAAGTGACCAGTGACCAGTGACCATTGACCAGTGACCAGTGACCAGCGAAATTGACCAGTGACCATTGACCAGTGACCAGCGAAAGTGACCAGTGAGGAGTGACCTGTGACAAGTGACCAGTGACCAGCGACCAGTGACCAGTGACCAGTGACCAGTGAACAGTGACCAGTGACCAGTGACCAGTGACCAGCGAAAATGACCAGTGACCAGTGACCAGTGACCAGCGAAATTGACCAGTGACCAGTGACCAGTGAACAGTGACAAGTGACCAGTGACCAGTGACCAACGAAAGTGACCAGTGAACAGTGACCAGGGACCAGTGACCAGTGACGAGTGACCAGTGACCAGCGAAAGTGAACAGTGACCAGTGACCAGTGACCAGTGACCAGTGACCAGTGACCAGCGAAAGTGACCAGTGACCAGTGACCAGTGACCAGTGACCAGTGACGAGTGACCAGTGACCAGTGACAAGTGACCTGGGACCAGTGACCAGTGACCACTGACCAGCGAAAGTGACCAGTGACGAGTGACCAGTGACAAGTGACCAGTGACCAGTGACCATTGACCAGTGACTAGTGACTAGTGACCAGTGACCAACGACCAGTGACCAGTGACCAGTGACCAGTGACCAGTGACCAGCAAAAATGACCAGTGACCAGTGACAAGTGACCAGTGACCAGCGACCAGTGACCAGTGACCAGTGAGCAGTGACAAGTGTCCAGTGACCAGTGACCAGTGACCAGTGACCAGTGACAAGTGACCAGTGACCAGTGACCAGCGAAAGTAACCAGTGACCATTGACCAGTGACCAGTGACCAGTGACCAGCGAAATTGACCAGTGACCATTGACCAGTGACCAGTGACCAGTGACCAGTGACCAGTGACCAGTGACCAGTGACCAGTGACCTGTGACCAGCGAAAGTGACCAGGGACCAGTGACCAGTGACCAGTGACCAGTGACCAGTGACCAGCGAAAGTGACTAGTGACCAGTGACCAGTGACCAGTGACCAGTGACCAGTGATCAGTGACCAGTGACCAGTGACCAGTGACCAGTGACCAGTGACCAGTGACCAGCGAAAGTGACCAGTGACGAGTGACCAGTGACAAGTGACCAGTGACCAGTGACCAGTGACCAGTGACCAGTGACCAGTGACCAGCGAAAGTGACAAGTGACGAGTGACCAGTGACAAGTGACAAGTGACCAGTGACCAGTGACCAGTGACCAGTGACCTGTGACCAGCGAAAGTGACCAGTGACCAGTGTCCAGTGACCAGTGACCAGTGACCAGTGACCAGTGACCAGTGACCAGCGAAAGTGACAGGTGACCAGTGACCAGTGACCAGTGACCAGTGACCAGTGAATAGTGACCAGCGAAATTGACCAGTTTCCAGTGACCAGTGATAAGTGACCAGTGAACAGTGATCAGCGAAATTGACCAGTGACCATTGACCAGTGACCAGCGAAAGTGACCAGTGACGAGTGACCAGTGACAAGTGACCAGTGACAAGTGACCAGTGACCACTGACCAGTGACCAGTGACCAGCGATCAGTGACCAGTGACCAGTGACCAGGGACCAGTGACCAGCGAAAGTGACCCGTGACCAGTGACCAGTGACCAGTGACTAGCCAAATTGAGCAGTGAGCAGTGACCAGTGACCAGTGACCATTGACCAGTGACCAGCGAAAGTGACCAGTGAGGAGTGACCTGTGACAAGTGACCAGTGACCAGCGACCAGTGACCAGTGACCAGTGACCAGTGAACAGTGACCAGTGACCAGTGACCAGTGACCAGCGAAAATGACCAGTGACCAGTGACCAGTGACCAGTGAACAGTGACAAGTGACCCGTGACCAGTGACCAACGAAAGTGACCAGTGAACAGTGACCAGGGACCAGTGACCAGTGACGAGTGACCAGTGACCAGCGAAAGTGAACAGTGACCAGTGACCAGTGACCAGTGACCAGCGAAAGTGACCAGTGACCAGTGACCAGTGACCAGTGACCAGTGACCAGTGACCAGTGACAAGTGACCTGGGACCAGTGACCAGTGACCAGTGACCAGCGAATTTGACCAGTGACCAGTGACCAGTGACCAGCGACCTGTGACCAGTGACCAGTGACCAGTGACCAGTGACCAGTGACCAGTGACCAGTGACCAGTGACCAGTGACCAGCGAAAGTGACCAGTGACCAGTGACCAGTGACCAGTGACCAGTGACGAGTGACCAGTGACCAGTGACAAGTGACCTGGGACCAGTGACCAGTGACCACTGACCAGCGAAAGTGACCAGTGACGAGTGACCAGTGACAAGTGACCAGTGACCAGTGACCATTGACCAGTGACTAGTGACTAGTGACCAGTGACCAACGACCAGTGACCAGTGACCAGTGACCAGTGACCAGTGACCAGCAAAAATGACCAGTGACCAGTGACAAGTGACCAGTGACCAGCGACCAGTGACCAGTGACCAGTGACCAGTGACCAGTGTCCAGTGACCAGTGACCAGTGACCAGTGACCAGTGACAAGTGACCAGTGACCAGTGACCAGCGAAAGTAACCAGTGACCATTGACCAGTGACCAGTGACCAGTGACCAGCGAAATTGACCAGTGACCATTGACCAGTGACCAGTGACCAGTGACCAGTGACCAGTGACCAGTGACCAGTGACCAGTGACCAGTGACCAGTGACCTGTGACCAGCGAAAGTGACCAGGGACCAGTGACCAGTGACCAGTGACCAGTGACCAGCGAAAGTGACTAGTGACCAGTGACCAGTGACCAGTGACCAGTGACCAGTGACCTGTGACAAGTGACCAGTGACCAGCGACCAGTGACCAGTGACCAGTGACCAGTGACCAGTGACCAGCGAAAATGACCAGTGACCAGTGACCAGTGACCAGCGAAATTGACCAGTGACCAGTGACCAGTGACCAGTGACCAGTGACCAGCGAAAGTGACCAGTGACCAGTGACCAGTGACCAGTGACCAGTGACGAGTGACCAGTGACCAGTGACAAGTGACCTGGGACCAGTGACCAGTGACCACTGACCAGCGAAAGTGACCAGTGACGAGTGACCAGTGACAAGTGACCAGTGACCAGTGACCATTGACCAGTGACAAGTGACTAGTGACCAGTGACCAACGACCAGTGACCAGTGACCAGTGACCAGTGACCAGTGACCAGCAAAAATGACCAGTGACCAGTGACAAGTGACCAGTGACCAGCGACCAGTGACCAGTGACCAGTGACCAGTGACCAGTGTCCAGTGACCAGTGACCAGTGACAAGTGACCAGTGACCAGTGACCAGCGAAAGTAACCAGTGACCATTGACCAGTGACCAGTGACCAGTGACCAGCGAAATTGACCAGTGACCATTGACCAGTGACCAGTGACCAGTGACCAGTGACCAGTGACCAGTGACCAGTGACCAGTGACCAGTGACCTGTGACCAGCGAAAGTGACCAGGGACCAGTGACCAGTGACCAGTGACCAGTGACCAGTGACCAGCGAAAGTGACTAGTGACCAGTGACCAGTGACCAGTGACCAGTGACCAGTGATCAGTGACCAGTGACCAGTGACCAGTGACCAGTGACCAGTGACCAGTGACCAGCGAAAGTGACCAGTGACGAGTGACCAGTGACAAGTGACCAGTGACCAGTGACCAGTGACCAGTGACCAGTGACCAGCGAAAGTGACAAGTGACGAGTGACCAGTGACAAGTGACAAGTGACCAGTGACCAGTGACCAGTGACCAGTGACCAGTGACCTGTGACCAGCGAAAGTGACCAGTGACCAGTGTCCAGTGACCAGTGACCAGTGACCAGTGACCAGTGACCAGTGACCAGCGAAAGTGACAGGTGACCAGTGACCAGTGACCAGTGACCAGTGACCAGTGAATAGTGACCAGCGAAATTGACCAGTTTCCAGTGACCAGTGATAAGTGACCAGTGAACAGTGATCAGCGATATTGACCAGTGACCATTGACCAGTGACCAGCGAAAGTGACCAGTGACGAGTGACCAGTGACAAGTGACCAGTGACAAGTGACCAGTGACCACTGACCAGTGACCAGTGACCAGCGATCAGTGACCAGTGACCAGTGACCAGGGACCAGTGACCAGCGAAAGTGACCCGTGACCAGTGACCAGTGACCAGTGACTAGCCAAATTGAGCAGTGAGCAGTGACCAGTGACCAGTGACCATTGACCAGTGACCAGCGAAAGTGACCAGTGAGGAGTGACCTGTGACAAGTGACCAGTGACCCGCGACCAGTGACCAGTGACCAGTGACCAGTGAACAGTGACCAGTGACCAGTGACCAGTGACCAGCGAAAATGACCAGTGACCAGTGACCAGTGACCAGTGACCAGTGACAAGTGACCTGGGACCAGTGACCAGCGACCAGTGACCAGCGAATTTGACCAGTGACCAGTGACCAGTGACCAGCGACCTGTGACCAGTGACCAGTGACCAGTGACCAGTGACCAGTGACCAGTGACCAGCGAAAGTGACCAGTGACCAGTGACCAGTGACCAGCGAAATTGACCAGTGACCAGTGACCAGAGACCAGTGACTAGCCAAATTGACCAGTGACCAGTGACCAGTGGCCAGCGGTAGTGACCAGTGACCAGTGACCAGTGATCAGTGACCAGTGAACAGTGACCAGTGACCAGTGACCAGTGACCAGCGAAAATGACCAGTGACCAGTGACCAGTGACCAGCGAAATTGACAAGTGACCAGTGACCAGTGACCAGTGACCAGCGAAATTGACCAGTGACCAGTGACCAGTGACCAGTGAACAGTGACAAGTGACCCGTGACCAGTGACCAACGAAAGTGACCAGTGAACAGTGACCAGGGACCAGTGACCAGTGACGAGTGACCAGTGACCAGCGAAAGTGAACAGTGACCAGTGACCAGTGACCAGTGACCAGCGAAAGTGACCAATGACCAGTGACCAGTGACCAGTGACCAGTGACCAGTGACCAGTGACAAGTGACCTGGGACCAGTGACCAGTGACCAGTGACCAGCGAATTTGACCAGTGACCAGTGACCAGTGACCAGCGACCTGTGACCAGTGACCAGTGACCAGTGACCAGTGACCAGTGACCAGTGACCAGCGAAAGTGACCAGTGACCAGTGACCAGTGACCAGCGAAATTGACCAGTGACCAGTGACCAGTGACCAGTGACCAGTGACCAGCGAAAGTGACCAGTGACCAGTGACCAGTGACCAGTGACCAGTGACGAGTGACCAGTGACCAGTGACAAGTGACCTGGGACCAGTGACCAGTGACCACTGACCAGCGAAAGTGACCAGTGACGAGTGACCAGTGACAAGTGACCAGTGACCAGTGACCATTGACCAGTGACTAGTGACTAGTGACCAGTGACCAACGACCAGTGACCAGTGACCAGTGACCAGTGACCAGTGACCAGCAAAAATGACCAGTGACCAGTGACAAGTGACCAGTGACCAGCGACCAGTGACCAGTGACCAGTGACCAGTGACCAGTGTCCAGTGACCAGTGACCAGTGACCAGTGACCAGTGACAAGTGACCAGTGACCAGTGACCAGCGAAAGTAACCAGTGACCATTGACCAGTGACCAGTGACCAGTGACCAGCGAAATTGACCAGTGACCATTGACCAGTGACCAGTGACCAGTGACCAGTGACCAGTGACCAGTGACCAGTGACCAGTGACCAGTGACCTGTGACCAGCGAAAGTGACCAGGGACCAGTGACCAGTGACCAGTGACCAGTGACCAGTGACCAGCGAAAGTGACTAGTGACCAGTGACCAGTGACCAGTGACCAGTGACCAGTGATCAGTGACCAGTGACCAGTGACCAGTGACCAGTGACCAGTGACCAGTGACCAGCGAAAGTGACCAGTGACGAGTGACCAGTGACAATTGACCAGTGACCAGTGACCAGTGACCAGTGACCAGTGACCAGTGACCAGCGAAAGTGACAAGTGACGAGTGACCAGTGACAAGTGACAAGTGACCAGTGACCAGTGACCAGTGACCAGTGACCAGTGACCTGTGACCAGCGAAAGTGACCAGTGACCAGTGTCCAGTGACCAGTGACCAGTGACCAGTGACCAGTGACCAGTGACCAGCGAAAGTGACAGGTGACCAGTGACCAGTGACCAGTGACCAGTGACCAGTGAATAGTGACCAGCGAAATTGACCAGTTTCCAGTGACCAGTGATAAGTGACCAGTGAACAGTGATCAGCGATATTGACCAGTGACCATTGACCAGTGACCAGCGAAAGTGACCAGTGACGAGTGACCAGTGACAAGTGACCAGTGACAAGTGACCAGTGACCACTGACCAGTGACCAGTGACCAGCGATCAGTGACCAGTGACCAGTGACCAGGGACCAGTGACCAGCGAAAGTGACCCGTGACCAGTGACCAGTGACCAGTGACTAGCCAAATTGAGCAGTGAGCAGTGACCAGTGACCAGTGACCATTGACCAGTGACCAGCGAAAGTGACCAGTGAGGAGTGACCTGTGACAAGTGACCAGTGACCCGCGACCAGTGACCAGTGACCAGTGACCAGTGAACAGTGACCAGTGACCAGTGACCAGTGACCAGCGAAAATGACCAGTGACCAGTGACCAGTGACCAGTGAACAGTGACAAGTGACCCGTGACCAGTGACCAACGAAAGTGACCAGTGAACAGTGACCAGGGACCAGTGACCAGTGACGAGTGACCAGTGACCAGCGAAAGTGAACAGTGACCAGTGACCAGTGACCAGTGACCAGCGAAAGTGACCAGTGACCAGTGACCAGTGACCAGTGACCAGTGACCAGTGACCAGTGACAAGTGACCTGGGACCAGTGACCAGTGACCAGTGACCAGCGAATTTGACCAGTGACCAGTGACCAGTGACCAGCGACCTGTGACCAGTGACCAGTGACCAGTGACCAGTGACCAGTGACCAGTGACCAGCGAAAGTGACCAGTGACCAGTGACCAGTGACCAGCGAAATTGACCAGTGACCAGTGACCAGAGACCAGTGACTAGCCAAATTGACCAGTGACCAGTGACCAGTGGCCAGCGGTAGTGACCAGTGACCAGTGACCAGTGATCAGTGACCAGTGAACAGTGACCAGTGACCAGTGACCAGTGACCAGCGAAAATGACCAGTGACCAGTGACCAGTGACCAGCGAAATTGACAAGTGACCAGTGACCAGTGACCAGTGACCAGCGAAATTGACCAGTGACCAGTGACCAGTGACCAGTGAACAGTGACAAGTGACCCGTGACCAGTGACCAACGAAAGTGACCAGTGAACAGTGACCAGGGACCAGTGACCAGTGACGAGTGACCAGTGACCAGCGAAAGTGAACAGTGACCAGTGACCAGTGACCAGTGACCAGCGAAAGTGACCAATGACCAGTGACCAGTGACCAGTGACCAGTGACCAGTGACCAGTGACAAGTGACCTGGGACCAGTGACCAGTGACCAGTGACCAGCGAATTTGACCAGTGACCAGTGACCAGTGACCAGCGACCTGTGACCAGTGACCAGTGACCAGTGACCAGTGACCAGTGACCAGTGACCAGTGACCAGTGACCAGCGAAAGTGACCAGTGACCAGTGACCAGTGACCAGCGAAATTGACCAGTGACCAGTGACCAGTGACCAGTGACCAGTGACCATTGACCAGTGACTAGTGACTAGTGACCAGTGACCAACGACCAGTGACCAGTGACCAGTGACCAGTGACCAGTGACCAGCAAAAATGACCAGTGACCAGTGACAAGTGACCAGTGACCAGCGACCAGTGACCAGTGACCAGTGACCAGTGACCAGTGTCCAGTGACCAGTGACCAGTGACCAGTGACCAGTGTCAAGTGACCAGTGACCAGTGACCAGCGAAAGTAACCAGTGACCATTGACCAGTGACCAGTGACCAGTGACCAGCGAATTTGACCAGTGACCAGTGACCAGTGACCAGCGACCTGTGACCAGTGACCAGTGACCAGTGACCAGTGACCAGTGACCAGTGACCAGCGAAAGTGACCAGTGACCAGTGACCAGTGACCAGCGAAATTGACCAGTGACCAGTGACCAGAGACCAGTGACTAGCCAAATTGACCAGTGACCAGTGACCAGTGGCCAGCGGTAGTGACCAGTGACCAGTGACCAGTGATCAGTGACCAGTGAACAGTGACCAGTGACCAGTGACCAGTGACCAGCGAAAATGACCAGTGACCAGTGACCAGTGACCAGCGAAATTGACAAGTGACCAGTGACCAGTGACCAGTGACCAGCGAAATTGACCAGTGACCAGTGACCAGTGACCAGTGAACAGTGACAAGTGACCCGTGACCAGTGACCAACGAAAGTGACCAGTGAACAGTGACCAGGGACCAGTGACCAGTGACGAGTGACCAGTGACCAGCGAAAGTGAACAGTGACCAGTGACCAGTGACCAGTGACCAGCGAAAGTGACCAATGACCAGTGACCAGTGACCAGTGACCAGTGACCAGTGACCAGTGACAAGTGACCTGGGACCAGTGACCAGTGACCAGTGACCAGCGAATTTGACCAGTGACCAGTGACCAGTGACCAGCGACCTGTGACCAGTGACCAGTGACCAGTGACCAGTGACCAGTGACCAGTGACCAGCGAAAGTGACCAGTGACCAGTGACCAGTGACCAGCGAAATTGACCAGTGACCAGTGACCAGTGACCAGTGACCAGTGACCAGCGAAAGTGACCAGTGACCAGTGACCAGTGACCAGTGACCAGTGACGAGTGACCAGTGACCAGTGACAAGTGACCTGGGACCAGTGACCAGTGACCACTGACCAGCGAAAGTGACCAGTGACGAGTGACCAGTGACAAGTGACCAGTGACCAGTGACCATTGACCAGTGACTAGTGACTAGTGACCAGTGACCAACGACCAGTGACCAGTGACCAGTGACCAGTGACCAGTGACCAGCAAAAATGACCAGTGACCAGTGACAAGTGACCAGTGACCAGCGACCAGTGACCAGTGACCAGTGACCAGTGACCAGTGTCCAGTGACCAGTGACCAGTGACCAGTGACCAGTGACAAGTGACCAGTGACCAGTGACCAGCGAAAGTAACCAGTGACCATTGACCAGTGACCAGTGACCAGTGACCAGCGAAATTGACCAGTGACCATTGACCAGTGACCAGTGACCAGTGACCAGTGACCAGTGACCAGTGACCAGTGACCAGTGACCAGTGACCTGTGACCAGCGAAAGTGACCAGGGACCAGTGACCAGTGACCAGTGACCAGTGACCAGTGACCAGCGAAAGTGACTAGTGACCAGTGACCAGTGACCAGTGACCAGTGACCAGTGATCAGTGACCAGTGACCAGTGACCAGTGACCAGTGACCAGTGACCAGTGACCAGCGAAAGTGACCAGTGACGAGTGACCAGTGACAATTGACCAGTGACCAGTGACCAGTGACCAGTGACCAGTGACCAGTGACCAGCGAAAGTGACAAGTGACGAGTGACCAGTGACAAGTGACAAGTGACCAGTGACCAGTGACCAGTGACCAGTGACCAGTGACCTGTGACCAGCGAAAGTGACCAGTGACCAGTGTCCAGTGACCAGTGACCAGTGACCAGTGACCAGTGACCAGTGACCAGCGAAAGTGACAGGTGACCAGTGACCAGTGACCAGTGACCAGTGACCAGTGAATAGTGACCAGCGAAATTGACCAGTTTCCAGTGACCAGTGATAAGTGACCAGTGAACAGTGATCAGCGATATTGACCAGTGACCATTGACCAGTGACCAGCGAAAGTGACCAGTGACGAGTGACCAGTGACAAGTGACCAGTGACAAGTGACCAGTGACCACTGACCAGTGACCAGTGACCAGCGATCAGTGACCAGTGACCAGTGACCAGGGACCAGTGACCAGCGAAAGTGACCCGTGACCAGTGACCAGTGACCAGTGACTAGCCAAATTGAGCAGTGAGCAGTGACCAGTGACCAGTGACCATTGACCAGTGACCAGCGAAAGGGACCAGTGAGGAGTGACCTGTGACAAGTGACCAGTGACCCGCGACCAGTGACCAGTGACCAGTGACCAGTGAACAGTGACCAGTGACCAGTGACCAGTGACCAGCGAAAATGACCAGTGACCAGTGACCAGTGACCAGTGAACAGTGACAAGTGACCCGTGACCAGTGACCAACGAAAGTGACCAGTGAACAGTGACCAGGGACCAGTGACCAGTGACGAGTGACCAGTGACCAGCGAAAGTGAACAGTGACCAGTGACCAGTGACCAGTGACCAGCGAAAGTGACCAGTGACCAGTGACCAGTGACCAGTGACCAGTGAACAGTGACCAGTGACAAGTGACCTGGGACCAGTGACCAGTGACCAGTGACCAGCGAATTTGACCAGTGACCAGTGACCAGTGACCAGCGACCTGTGACCAGTGACCAGTGACCAGTGACCAGTGACCAGTGACCAGTGACCAGCGAAAGTGACCAGTGACCAGTGACCAGTGACCAGCGAAATTGACCAGTGACCAGTGACCAGAGACCAGTGACTAGCCAAATTGACCAGTGACCAGTGACCAGTGGCCAGCGGTAGTGACCAGTGACCAGTGACCAGTGATCAGTGACCAGTGAACAGTGACCAGTGACCAGTGACCAGTGACCAGCGAAAATGACCAGTGACCAGTGACCAGTGACCAGCGAAATTGACAAGTGACCAGTGACCAGTGACCAGTGACCAGCGAAATTGACCAGTGACCAGTGACCAGTGACCAGTGAACAGTGACAAGTGACCCGTGACCAGTGACCAACGAAAGTGACCAGTGAACAGTGACCAGGGACCAGTGACCAGTGACGAGTGACCAGTGACCAGCGAAAGTGAACAGTGACCAGTGACCAGTGACCAGTGACCAGCGAAAGTGACCAATGACCAGTGACCAGTGACCAGTGACCAGTGACCAGTGACCAGTGACAAGTGACCTGGGACCAGTGACCAGTGACCAGTGACCAGCGAATTTGACCAGTGACCAGTGACCAGTGACCAGCGACCTGTGACCAGTGACCAGTGACCAGTGACCAGTGACCAGTGACCAGTGACCAGTGACCAGTGACCAGCGAAAGTGACCAGTGACCAGTGACCAGTGACCAGCGAAATTGACCAGTGACCAGTGACCAGTGACCAGTGACCAGTGACCATTGACCAGTGACTAGTGACTAGTGACCAGTGACCAACGACCAGTGACCAGTGACCAGTGACCAGTGACCAGTGACCAGCAAAAATGACCAGTGACCAGTGACAAGTGACCAGTGACCAGCGACCAGTGACCAGTGACCAGTGACCAGTGACCAGTGTCCAGTGACCAGTGACCAGTGACCAGTGACCAGTGTCAAGTGACCAGTGACCAGTGACCAGCGAAAGTAACCAGTGACCATTGACCAGTGACCAGTGACCAGTGACCAGCGAAATTGACCAGTGACCATTGACCATTGACCAGTGACCAGTGACCAGTGACCAGCGAAATTGACCAGTGACCATTGACCAGTGACCAGTGACCAGTGACCAGTGACCAGTGACCAGTGACCAGTGACCAGTGACCAGTGACCAGCGAAAGTGACCAGTGACCAGTGACCAGTGACCAGCGAAATTGACCAGTGACCAGTGACCAGTGACCAGTGACCAGTGACCAGCGAAAGTGACCAGTGACCAGTGACCAGTGACCAGTGACCAGTGACGAGTGACCAGTGACCAGTGACAAGTGACCTGGGACCAGTGACCAGTGACCACTGACCAGCGAAAGTGACCAGTGACGAGTGACCAGTGACAAGTGACCAGTGACCAGTGACCATTGACCAGTGACTAGTGACTAGTGACCAGTGACCAACGACCAGTGACCAGTGACCAGTGACCAGTGACCAGTGACCAGCAAAAATGACCAGTGACCAGTGACAAGTGACCAGTGACCAGCGACCAGTGACCAGTGACCAGTGATCAGTGACCAGTGTCCAGTGACCAGTGACCAGTGACCAGTGACCAGTGACAAGTGACCAGTGACCAGTGACCAGCGAAAGTAACCAGTGACCATTGACCAGTGACCAGTGACCAGTGACCAGCGAAATTGACCAGTGACCATTGACCAGTGACCAGTGACCAGTGACCAGTGACCAGTGACCAGTGACCAGTGACCAGTGACCAGTGACCTGTGACCAGCGAAAGTGACCAGGGACCAGTGACCAGTGACCAGTGACCAGTGACCAGTGACCAGCGAAAGTGACTAGTGACCAGTGACCAGTGACCAGTGACCAGTGACCAGTGATCAGTGACCAGTGACCAGTGACCAGTGACCAGTGACCAGTGACCAGTGACCAGCGAAAGTGACCAGTGACGAGTGACCAGTGACAAGTGACCAGTGACCAGTGACCAGTGACCAGTGACCAGTGACCAGCGAAAGTGACAAGTGACGAGTGACCAGTGACAAGTGACAAGTGACCAGTGACCAGTGACCAGTGACCAGTGACCAGTGACCAGTGACCTGTGACCAGCGAAAGTGACCAGTGACCAGTGTCCAGTGACCAGTGACCAGTGACCAGTGACCAGTGACCAGTGACCAGCGAAAGTGACAGGTGACCAGTGACCAGTGACCAGTGACCAGTGACCAGTGAATAGTGACCAGCGAAATTGACCAGTTTCCAGTGACCAGTGATAAGTGACCAGTGAACAGTGATCAGCGATATTGACCAGTGACCATTGACCAGTGACCAGCGAAAGTGACCAGTGACGAGTGACCAGTGACAAGTGACCAGTGACAAGTGACCAGTGACCACTGACCAGTGACCAGTGACCAGCGATCAGTGACCAGTGACCAGTGACCAGGGACCAGTGACCAGCGAAAGTGACCCGTGACCAGTGACCAGTGACCAGTGACTAGCCAAATTGAGCAGTGAGCAGTGACCAGTGACCAGTGACCATTGACCAGTGACCAGCGAAAGTGACCAGTGAGGAGTGACCTGTGACAAGTGACCAGTGACCCGCGACCAGTGACCAGTGACCAGTGACCAGTGAACAGTGACCAGTGACCAGTGACCAGTGACCAGCGAAAATGACCAGTGACCAGTGACCAGTGACCAGTGAACAGTGACAAGTGACCCGTGACCAGTGACCAACGAAAGTGACCAGTGAACAGTGACCAGGGACCAGTGACCAGTGACGAGTGACCAGTGACCAGCGAAAGTGAACAGTGACCAGTGACCAGTGACCAGTGACCAGCGAAAGTGACCAGTGACCAGTGACCAGTGACCAGTGACCAGTGACCAGTGACCAGTGACAAGTGACCTGGGACCAGTGACCAGTGACCAGTGACCAGCGAATTTGACCAGTGACCAGTGACCAGTGACCAGCGACCTGTGACCAGTGACCAGTGACCAGTGACCAGTGACCAGTGACCAGTGACCAGCGAAAGTGACCAGTGACCAGTGACCAGTGACCAGCGAAATTGACCAGTGACCAGTGACCAGAGACCAGTGACTAGCCAAATTGACCAGTGACCAGTGACCAGTGGCCAGCGGTAGTGACCAGTGACCAGTGACCAGTGATCAGTGACCAGTGAACAGTGACCAGTGACCAGTGACCAGCGAAAATGACCAGTGACCAGTGACCAGTGACCAGCGAAATTGACAAGTGACCAGTGACCAGTGACCAGTGACCAGCGAAATTGACCAGTGACCAGTGACCAGTGACCAGTGAACAGTGACAAGTGACCCGTGACCAGTGACCAACGAAAGTGACCAGTGAACAGTGACCAGGGACCAGTGACCAGTGACGAGTGACCAGTGACCAGCGAAAGTGAACAGTGACCAGTGACCAGTGACCAGTGACCAGCGAAAGTGACCAATGACCAGTGACCAGTGACCAGTGACCAGTGACCAGTGACCAGTGACAAGTGACCTGGGACCAGTGACCAGTGACCAGTGACCAGCGAATTTGACCAGTGACCAGTGACCAGTGACCAGCGACCTGTGACCAGTGACCAGTGACCAGTGACCAGTGACCAGCGAAAGTGACCAGTGACCAGTGACCAGTGACCAGCGAAATTGACCAGTGACCAGTGACCAGAGACCAGTGACTAGCCAAATTGACCAGTGACCAGTGACCAGTGGCCAGCGGTAGTGACCACTGACCAGTGACCAGTGATCAGTGACCAGGGAACAGTGACCAGTGACCAGTGACCAGGGACCAGCGAAAATGACCAGTGACCAGTGACCAGTGACCAGCGAAATTGACAAGTGACCAGTGACCAGTGAACAGTGACAAGTGACCAGTGACCAGTGACCAACGAAAGTGACCAGTGAACAGTGACCAGGGACCAGTGACCAGTGACCAGTGACGAGTGACCATTGACCAGCGAAAGTGAACAGTGACCAGTGAACAGTGACCAGTGACCAGTGACCAGTGACCAGTGACCAGTGACCAGTGACCAACGAAAGTGACAAGTGACCAGTGACCAGTGACCAGTGACCAGTGACCAGTGACCAGTGACAAGTGACCTGGGACCAGTGACCAGTGACCAGTGACCAGCGAAATTGACCAGTGACCAGTGACCAGTGACCAGCGACCTGTGACCAGTGACCAGTGACCAGTGACCAGTGACCAGTGACCAGTGACTAGTGACAAGTGACCAGTGACCAGTGACCAGTGACCAGCGACCAGTGACCACTGACCATTTACCAGTGACCAGCGGAAGTCACCAGGGACCAGTGACCAGTGACCAGTGACCTGTGACCAGTGACCAGTGACCAGCGACCTGTGACCAGTGACCAGTGACCAGTGACCAGTGACCAGTGACCAGTGACTAGTGACAAGTGACCAGTGACCAGTGACCAGTGACCAGCGACCAGTGACCACTGACCATTTACCAGTGACCAGCGGAAGTCACCAGGGACCAGTGACCAGTGACCAGTGACCTGTGACCAGTGACCAGTGACCAGTGACCAGTGACCAGTGACCAGTGACCAGTGACCAGTGACTAGTGACCTGTGACCAGTGACCAGCGAAAGTGACCAGTGACCAGGGACCAGTGACCAGTGACCAGCGAAAGTGAACAGTGACCAGTGATCAGTGACCAGTGACCAGTGACCAGTGACCCGCGAAAGTGACCAGTGAACAGTGACCAGTGACCAGTGACCAGTGACCAGTGACCAGTGACCTGTGACCAGCGAAAGTGACCAGGGACCAGTGACCAGTGACCAGTGACCAGTGACCAGTGACCAGCGAAAGTGACTAGTGACCAGTGACCAGTGACCAGTGACCAGTGACCAGTGATCAGTGACCAGTGACCAGTGACCAGTGACCAGTGACCAGTGACCAGTGACCAGCGAAAGTGACCAGTGACGAGTGACCAGTGACAAGTGACCAGTGACCAGTGACCAGTGACCAGTGACCAGTGACCAGCGAAAGTGACAAGTGACGAGTGACCAGTGACAAGTGACAAGTGACCAGTGACCAGTGACCAGTGACCAGTGACCAGTGACCTGTGACCAGCGAAAGTGACCAGTGACCAGTGTCCAGTGACCAGTGACCAGTGACCAGTGACCAGTGACCAGTGACCAGCGAAAGTGACAGGTGACCAGTGACCAGTGACCAGTGACCAGTGACCAGTGAATAGTGACCAGCGAAATTGACCAGTTTCCAGTGACCAGTGATAAGTGACCAGTGAACAGTGATCAGCGATATTGACCAGTGACCATTGACCAGTGACCAGCGAAAGTGACCAGTGACGAGTGACCAGTGACAAGTGACCAGTGACAAGTGACCAGTGACCACTGACCAGTGACCAGTGACCAGCGATCAGTGACCAGTGACCAGTGACCAGGGACCAGTGACCAGCGAAAGTGACCCGTGACCAGTGACCAGTGACCAGTGACTAGCCAAATTGAGCAGTGAGCAGTGACCAGTGACCAGTGACCATTGACCAGTGACCAGCGAAAGTGACCAGTGAGGAGTGACCTGTGACAAGTGACCAGTGACCCGCGACCAGTGACCAGTGACCAGTGACCAGTGAACAGTGACCAGTGACCAGTGACCAGTGACCAGCGAAAATGACCAGTGACCAGTGACCAGTGACCAGTGAACAGTGACAAGTGACCCGTGACCAGTGACCAACGAAAGTGACCAGTGAACAGTGACCAGGGACCAGTGACCAGTGACGAGTGACCAGTGACCAGCGAAAGTGAACAGTGACCAGTGACCAGTGACCAGTGACCAGCGAAAGTGACCAGTGACCAGTGACCAGTGACCAGTGACCAGTGACCAGTGACCAGTGACAAGTGACCTGGGACCAGTGACCAGTGACCAGTGACCAGCGAATTTGACCAGTGACCAGTGACCAGTGACCAGCGACCTGTGACCAGTGACCAGTGACCAGTGACCAGTGACCAGTGACCAGTGACCAGTGACCAGCGAAAGTGACCAGTGACCAGTGACCAGTGACCAGCGAAATTGACCAGTGACCAGTGACCAGAGACCAGTGACTAGCCAAATTGACCAGTGACCAGTGACCAGTGGCCAGCGGTAGTGACCAGTGACCAGTGACCAGTGATCAGTGACCAGTGAACAGTGACCAGTGACCAGTGACCAGCGAAAATGACCAGTGACCAGTGACCAGTGACCAGCGAAATTGACAAGTGACCAGTGACCAGTGACCAGTGACCAGCGAAATTGACCAGTGACCAGTGACCAGTGACCAGTGAACAGTGACAAGTGACCCGTGACCAGTGACCAACGAAAGTGACCAGTGAACAGTGACCAGGGACCAGTGACCAGTGACGAGTGACCAGTGACCAGCGAAAGTGAACAGTGACCAGTGACCAGTGACCAGTGACCAGCGAAAGTGACCAATGACCAGTGACCAGTGACCAGTGACCAGTGACCAGTGACCATTGACCAGTGACTAGTGACTAGTGACCAGGGACCAGTGACCAGTGACGAGTGACCAGTGACCAGCGAAAGTGAACAGTGACCAGTGACCAGTGACCAATGACCAGTGACCAGTGACCAGTGACCAGCGAAAGTGACCAGTGACGAGTGACCAGTGACAAGTGACCAGTGACCAGTGACCATTGACCAGTGACTAGTGACTAGTGACCAGGGACCAGTGACCAGTGACGAGTGACCAGTGACCAGCGAAAGTGAACAGTGACCAGTGACCAGTGACCAATGACCAGTGACCAGTGACCAGTGACCAGCGAAAGTGACCAGTGACCAGTGACCAGTGACCAGTGACCAGTGACCAGTGACAAGTGACCTGGGACCAGTGACCAGTGACCAGTGACCAGCGAAATTGACCAGTGACCAGTGACCAGTGACCAGCGACCTGTGACCAGTGACCAGTGACCAGTGACCAGTGACCAGTGACCAGTGACTAGTGACAAGTGACCAGTGACCAGTGACCAGTGACCAGCGACCAGTGACCACTGACCATTTACCAGTGACCAGCGGAAGTCACCAGGGACCAGTGACCAGTGACCAGTGACCTGTGACCAGTGACCAGTGAC
Organism: Andrena trimmerana; assembly: GCA_951215215.1. Classification (NCBI taxonomy): domain Eukaryota; kingdom Metazoa; phylum Arthropoda; class Insecta; order Hymenoptera; family Andrenidae; genus Andrena; species Andrena trimmerana. The sequence goes on along the minus strand of OX578063.1, from coordinate 15,709,682 downwards.
CAGCGACCTGTGACCAGTGACCAGTGACCAGTGACCAGTGACCAGTGACCAGTGACTAGTGACAAGTGACCAGTGACCAGTGACCAGTGACCAGCGACCAGTGACCACTGACCATTTACCAGTGACCAGCGGAAGTCACCAGGGACCAGTGACCAGTGACCAGTGACCTGTGACCAGTGACCAGTGACCAGTGACCAGTGACCAGTGACCAGTGACCAGTGACCAGTGACTAGTGACCTGTGACCAGTGACCAGCGAAAGTGACCAGTGACCAGGGACCAGTGACCAGTGACCAGCGAAATTGACCAGTGACCAGTGACCAGTGACCAGTGACCAGTGACAAGTGACCAGTGACCAGTGACCAGCGAAAGTGACCAGTGAACAGTGACCAGGGACCAGTGACCAGTGACGAGTGACCAGTGACCAGCGAAAGTGAACAGTGACCAGTGACCAGTGACCAGTGACCAGCGAAAGTGACCAATGACCAGTGACCAGTGACCAGTGACCAGTGACCAGTGACCAGTGACAAGTGACCTGGGACCAGTGACCAGTGACCAGTGACCAGTGAATTTGACCAGTGACCAGTGACCAGTGACCAGCGACCTGTGACCAGTGACCAGTGACCAGTGACCAGTGACCAGCGAAAGTGACCAGTGACCAGTGACCAGTGACCAGCGAAATTGACCAGTGACCAGTGACCAGAGACCAGTGACTAGCCAAATTGACCAGTGACCAGTGACCAGTGGCCAGCGGTAGTGACCACTGACCAGTGACCAGTGATCAGTGACCAGGGAACAGTGACCAGTGACCAGTGACCAGGGACCAGCGAAAATGACCAGTGACCAGTGACCAGTGACCAGCGAAATTGACAAGTGACCAGTGACCAGTGAACAGTGACAAGTGACCAGTGACCAGTGACCAACGAAAGTGACCAGTGAACAGTGACCAGGGACCAGTGACCAGTGACGAGTGACCATTGACCAGCGAAAGTGAACAGTGACCAGTGAACAGTGACCAGTGACCAGTGACCAGTGACCAGTGACCAGTGACCAGTGACCAACGAAAGTGACAAGTGACCAGTGACCAGTGACCAGTGACCAGTGACCAGTGACCAGCGAAAGTGACCAGTGACCAGTGACCAGTGACCAGCGAAATTGACCAGTGACCAGTGACCAGTGAACAGTGACAAGTGACCAGTGACCAGTGACCAACGAAAGTGACCAGTGAACAGTGACCAGGGACCAGTGACCAGTGACGTGTGACCAGTGACCAGCGAAAGTGAACAGTGACCAGTGACCAGTGACCAATGACCAGTGACCAGTGACCAGTGACCAGCGAAAGTGACCAGTGACCAGTGACCAGTGACCAGTGACCAGTGACCAGTGACAAGTGACCTGGGACCAGTGACCAGTGACCAGTGACCAGCGAAATTGACCAGTGACCAGTGACCAGTGACCAGCGACCTGTGACCAGTGACCAGTGACCAGTGACCAGTGACCAGTGACCAGTGACCAGTGACTAGTGACAAGTGACCAGTGACCAGTGACCAGTGACCAGCGACCAGTGACCACTGACCATTTACCAGTGACCAGCGGAAGTCACCAGGGACCAGTGACCAGTGACCAGTGACCTGTGACCAGTGACCAGTGACCTGTGACCAGTGACCAGTGACCAGTGACCAGTGACCAGTGACCAGTGACCTGTGACCAGTGACCAGCGAAAGTGACCAGTGACCAGGGACCAGTGACCAGTGACCAGCGAAATTGACCAGTGACCAGTGACCAGTGACCAGTGACCAGTGACCAGTGACAAGTGACCAGTGACCAGTGACCAGCGAAATTGACAAGTGACCAGTGACCAGTGAACAGTGACAAGTGACCAGTGACCAGTGACCAACGAAAGTGACCAGTGAACAGTGACCAGGGACCAGTGACCAGTGACGAGTGACCATTGACCAGCGAAAGTGAACAGTGACCAGTGATCAGTGACCAGTGACCAGTGACCAGTGACCCGCGAAAGTGACCAGTGAACAGTGACCAGTGACCAGTGACCTGTGACCAGTGACCAGTGACCAGTGAACAGCGAAAGTGACCAGTGACGAGTGACCAGTGACCAGTGACCAGCGAAATTGACCAGTGACCAGTGACCAGTGACCAGCGACCTGTGACCAGTGACCAGTGACCAGTGACCAGTGACCAGTGACCAGTGACCAGTGACCAGCGAAAGTGACCAGTGACCAGTGACCAGTGACCAGCGAAATTGACCAGTGACCAGTGACCAGAGACCAGTGACTAGCCAAATTGACCAGTGACCTGTGACCAGTGGCCAGCGGTAGTGACCAGTGACCAGTGACCAGTGATCAGTGACCAGGGAACAGTGACCAGTGACCAGTGACCAGCGAAAATGACCAGTGACCAGTGACCAGTGACCAGCGAAATTGACAAGTGACCAGTGACCAGTGAACAGTGACAAGTGACCAGTGACCAGTGACCAACGAAAGTGACCAGTGAACAGTGACCAGGGACCAGTGACCAGTGACGAGTGACCATTGACCAGCGAAAGTGAACAGTGACCAGTGACCAGTGACCAGTGACCAGTGACCAGTGACCCGCGAAAGTGACCAGTGAACAGTGACCAGTGACCAGTGACCTGTGACCAGTGACCAGTGACCAGTGACCAGCGAAAGTGACCAGTGACGAGTGACCAGTGACAAGTGACCAGTGACCAGTGACCATTGACCAGTGACTAGTGACTAGTGACCAGTGACCAACGACCAGTGACCAGTGACCAGTGACCAGTGACCCGCGAAAGTGACCAGTGAACAGTGACCAGTGACCAGTGACCTGTGACCAGTGACCAGTGACCAGTGACCAGCGAAAGTGACCAGTGACGAGTGACCAGTGACAAGTGACCAGTGACCAGTGACCATTGACCAGTGACTAGTGACTAGTGACCAGGGACCAGTGACCAGTGACGAGTGACCAGTGACCAGCGAAAGTGAACAGTGACCAGTGACCAGTGACCAATGACCAGTGACCAGTGACCAGTGACCAGCGAAAGTGACCAGTGACCAGTGACCAGTGACCAGTGACCAGTGACCAGTGACAAGTGACCTGGGACCAGTGACCAGTGACCAGTGACCAGCGAAATTGACCAGTGACCAGTGACCAGTGACCAGCGACCTGTGACCAGTGACCAGTGACCAGTGACCAGTGACCAGTGACCAGTGACTAGTGACAAGTGACCAGTGACCAGTGACCAGTGACCAGCGACCAGTGACCACTGACAATTTACCAGTGACCAGCGGAAGTCACCAGGGACCAGTGACCAGTGACCAGTGACCTGTGACCAGTGACCAGTGACCAGCGACCTGTGACCAGTGACCAGTGACCAGTGACCAGTGACCAGTGACCAGTGACTAGTGACAAGTGACCAGTGACCAGTGACCAGTGACCAGCGACCAGTGACCACTGACCATTTACCAGTGACCAGCGGAAGTCACCAGGGACCAGTGACCAGTGACCAGTGACCTGTGACCAGTGACCAGTGACCAGTGACCAGTGACCAGTGACCAGTGACCAGTGACCAGTGACTAGTGACCTGTGACCAGTGACCAGCGAAAGTGACCAGTGACCAGGGACCAGTGACCAGTGACCAGCGAAAGTGAACAGTGACCAGTGATCAGTGACCAGTGACCAGTGACCAGTGACCCGCGAAAGTGACCAGTGAACAGTGACCAGTGACCAGTGACCAGTGACCAGTGACCAGTGACCTGTGACCAGCGAAAGTGACCAGGGACCAGTGACCAGTGACCAGTGACCAGTGACCAGTGACCAGCGAAAGTGACTAGTGACCAGTGACCAGTGACCAGTGACCAGTGACCAGTGATCAGTGACCAGTGACCAGTGACCAGTGACCAGTGACCAGTGACCAGTGACCAGCGAAAGTGACCAGTGACGAGTGACCAGTGACAAGTGACCAGTGACCAGTGACCAGTGACCAGTGACCAGTGACCAGCGAAAGTGACAAGTGACGAGTGACCAGTGACAAGTGACAAGTGACCAGTGACCAGTGACCAGTGACCAGTGACCAGTGACCTGTGACCAGCGAAAGTGACCAGTGACCAGTGTCCAGTGACCAGTGACCAGTGACCAGTGACCAGCGAAAGTGACAAGTGACGAGTGACCAGTGACAAGTGACAAGTGACCAGTGACCAGTGACCAGTGACCAGTGACCAGTGACCTGTGACCAGCGAAAGTGACCAGTGACCAGTGTCCAGTGACCAGTGACCAGTGACCAGTGACCAGTGACCAGTGACCAGCGAAAGTGACAGGTGACCAGTGACCAGTGACCAGTGACCAGTGACCAGTGACCAGTGACCAGTGACCAGTGACCAGTGACCAGTGACTAGTGACCTGTGACCAGTGACCAGCGAAAGTGACCAGTGACCAGGGACCAGTGACCAGTGACCAGCGAAAGTGAACAGTGACCAGTGATCAGTGACCAGTGACCAGTGACCAGTGACCAGTGACCTGTGACCAGTGACCAGTGACCAGTGACCAGCGAAAGTGACCAGTGACGAGTGACCAGTGACAAGTGACCAGTGACCAGTGACCATTGACCAGTGACTAGTGACTAGTGACCAGGGACCAGTGACCAGTGACGAGTGACCAGTGACCAGCGAAAGTGAACAGTGACCAGTGACCAGTGACCAATGACCAGTGACCAGTGACCAGTGACCAGCGAAAGTGACCAGTGACCAGTGACCAGTGACCAGTGACCAGTGACCAGTGACAAGTGACCTGGGACCAGTGACCAGTGACCAGTGACCAGCGAAATTGACCAGTGACCAGTGACCAGTGACCAGCGACCTGTGACCAGTGACCAGTGACCAGTGACCAGTGACCAGTGACCAGTGACTAGTGACAAGTGACCAGTGACCAGTGACCAGTGACCAGCGACCAGTGACCACTGACAATTTACCAGTGACCAGCGGAAGTCACCAGGGACCAGTGACCAGTGACCAGTGACCTGTGACCAGTGACCAGTGACCAGCGACCTGTGACCAGTGACCAGTGACCAGTGACCAGTGACAAGTGACCAGTGACTAGTGACAAGTGACCAGTGACCAGTGACCAGTGACCAGCGACCAGTGACCACTGACCATTTACCAGTGACCAGCGGAAGTCACCAGGGACCAGTGACCAGTGACCAGTGACCTGTGACCAGTGACCAGTGACCAGTGACCAGTGACCAGTGACCAGTGACCAGTGACCAGTGACTAGTGACCTGTGACCAGTGACCAGCGAAAGTGACCAGTGACCAGGGACCAGTGACCAGTGACCAGCGAAAGTGAACAGTGACCAGTGATCAGTGACCAGTGACCAGTGACCAGTGACCCGCGAAAGTGACCAGTGAACAGTGACCAGTGACCAGTGACCAGTGACCAGTGACCAGTGACCTGTGACCAGCGAAAGTGACCAGGGACCAGTGACCAGTGACCAGTGACCAGTGACCAGTGACCAGCGAAAGTGACTAGTGACCAGTGACCAGTGACCAGTGACCAGTGACCAGTGATCAGTGACCAGTGACCAGTGACCAGTGACCAGTGACCAGTGACCAGTGACCAGCGAAAGTGACCAGTGACGAGTGACCAGTGACAAGTGACCAGTGACCAGTGACCAGTGACCAGTGACCAGTGACCAGCGAAAGTGACAAGTGACGAGTGACCAGTGACAAGTGACAAGTGACCAGTGACCAGTGACCAGTGACCAGTGACCAGTGACCTGTGACCAGCGAAAGTGACCAGTGACCAGTGTCCAGTGACCAGTGACCAGTGACCAGTGACCAGTGACCAGTGACCAGCGAAAGTGACAGGTGACCAGTGACCAGTGACCAGTGACCAGTGACCAGTGAATAGTGACCAGCGAAATTGACCAGTTTCCAGTGACCAGTGATAAGTGACCAGTGAACAGTGATCAGCGATATTGACCAGTGACCATTGACCAGTGACCAGCGAAAGTGACCAGTGACGAGTGACCAGTGACAAGTGACCAGTGACAAGTGACCAGTGACCACTGACCAGTGACCAGTGACCAGCGATCAGTGACCAGTGACCAGTGACCAGGGACCAGTGACCAGCGAAAGTGACCCGTGACCAGTGACCAGTGACCAGTGACTAGCCAAATTGAGCAGTGAGCAGTGACCAGTGACCAGTGACCATTGACCAGTGACCAGCGAAAGTGACCAGTGAGGAGTGACCTGTGACAAGTGACCAGTGACCAGCGACCAGTGACCAGTGACCAGTGACCAGTGAACAGTGACCAGTGACCAGTGACCAGTGACCAGCGAAAATGACCAGTGACCAGTGACCAGTGACCAGTGAACAGTGACAAGTGACCCGTGACCAGTGACCAACGAAAGTGACCAGTGAACAGTGACCAGGGACCAGTGACCAGTGACGAGTGACCAGTGACCAGCGAAAGTGAACAGTGACCAGTGACCAGTGACCAGTGACCAGCGAAAGTGACCAGTGACCAGTGACCAGTGACCAGTGACCAGTGACCAGTGACCAGTGACAAGTGACCTGGGACCAGTGACCAGTGACCAGTGACCAGCGAATTTGACCAGTGACCAGTGACCAGTGACCAGCGACCTGTGACCAGTGACCAGTGACCAGTGACCAGTGACCAGTGACCAGTGACCAGCGAAAGTGACCAGTGACCAGTGACCAGTGACCAGCGAAATTGACCAGTGACCAGTGACCAGAGACCAGTGACTAGCCAAATTGACCAGTGACCAGTGACCAGTGGCCAGCGGTAGTGACCAGTGACCAGTGACCAGTGATCAGTGACCAGTGAACAGTGACCAGTGACCAGTGACCAGCGAAAATGACCAGTGACCAGTGACCAGTGACCAGCGAAATTGACAAGTGACCAGTGACCAGTGACCAGTGACCAGCGAAATTGACCAGTGACCAGTGACCAGTGACCAGTGAACAGTGACAAGTGACCCGTGACCAGTGACCAACGAAAGTGACCAGTGAACAGTGACCAGGGACCAGTGACCAGTGACGAGTGACCAGTGACCAGCGAAAGTGAACAGTGACCAGTGACCAGTGACCAGTGACCAGCGAAAGTGACCAATGACCAGTGACCAGTGACCAGTGACCAGTGACCAGTGACCAGTGACAAGTGACCTGGGACCAGTGACCAGTGACCAGTGACCAGCGAATTTGACCAGTGACCAGTGACCAGTGACCAGCGACCTGTGACCAGTGACCAGTGACCAGTGACCAGTGACCAGCGAAAGTGACCAGTGACCAGTGACCAGTGACCAGCGAAATTGACCAGTGACCAGTGACCAGAGACCAGTGACTAGCCAAATTGACCAGTGACCAGTGACCAGTGGCCAGCGGTAGTGACCACTGACCAGTGACCAGTGATCAGTGACCAGGGAACAGTGACCAGTGACCAGTGACCATTGACCAGCGAAAATGACCAGTGACCAGTGACCAGTGACCAGCGAAATTGACAAGTGACCAGTGACCAGTGAACAGTGACAAGTGACCAGTGACCAGTGACCAACGAAAGTGACCAGTGAACAGTGACCAGGGACCAGTGACCAGTGACGAGTGACCATTGACCAGCGAAAGTGAACAGTGACCAGTGAACAGTGACCAGTGACCAGTGACCAGTGACCAGTGACCAGTGACCAGTGACCAACGAAAGTGACAAGTGACCAGTGACCAGTGACCAGTGACCAGTGACCAGTGACCAGCGAAAGTGACCAGTGACCAGTGACCAGTGACCAGCGAAATTGACCAGTGACCAGTGACCAGTGAACAGTGACAAGTGACCAGTGACCAGTGACCAACGAAAGTGACCAGTGAACAGTGACCAGGGACCAGTGACCAGTGACGTGTGACCAGTGACCAGCGAAAGTGAACAGTGACCAGTGACCAGTGACCAATGACCAGTGACCAGTGACCAGTGACCAGCGAAAGTGACCAGTGACCAGTGACCAGTGACCAGTGACCAGTGACCAGTGACAAGTGACCTGGGACCAGTGACCAGTGACCAGTGACCAGCGAAATTGACCAGTGACCAGTGACCAGTGACCAGCGACCTGTGACCAGTGACCAGTGACCAGTGACCAGTGACCAGTGACCAGTGACCAGTGACTAGTGACAAGTGACCAGTGACCAGTGACCAGTGACCAGCGACCAGTGACCACTGACCATTTACCAGTGACCAGCGGAAGTCACCAGGGACCAGTGACCAGTGACCAGTGACCTGTGACCAGTGACCAGTGACCTGTGACCAGTGACCAGTGACCAGTGACCAGTGACCAGTGACCAGTGACCTGTGACCAGTGACCAGCGAAAGTGACCAGTGACCAGGGACCAGTGACCAGTGACCAGCGAAATTGACCAGTGACCAGTGACCAGTGACCAGTGACCAGTGACCAGTGACAAGTGACCAGTGACCAGTGACCAGCGAAATTGACAAGTGACCAGTGACCAGTGAACAGTGACAAGTGACCAGTGACCAGTGACCAACGAAAGTGACCAGTGAACAGTGACCAGGGACCAGTGACCAGTGACGAGTGACCATTGACCAGCGAAAGTGAACAGTGACCAGTGATCAGTGACCAGTGACCAGTGACCAGTGACCCGCGAAAGTGACCAGTGAACAGTGACCAGTGACCAGTGACCTGTGACCAGTGACCAGTGACCAGTGAACAGCGAAAGTGACCAGTGACGAGTGACCAGTGACCAGTGACCAGCGAAATTGACCAGTGACCAGTGACCAGTGACCAGCGACCTGTGACCAGTGACCAGTGACCAGTGACCAGTGACCAGTGACCAGTGACCAGTGACCAGCGAAAGTGACCAGTGACCAGTGACCAGTGACCAGCGAAATTGACCAGTGACCAGTGACCAGAGACCAGTGACTAGCCAAATTGACCAGTGACCTGTGACCAGTGGCCAGCGGTAGTGACCAGTGACCAGTGACCAGTGATCAGTGACCAGGGAACAGTGACCAGTGACCAGTGACCAGCGAAAATGACCAGTGACCAGTGACCAGTGACCAGCGAAATTGACAAGTGACCAGTGACCAGTGAACAGTGACAAGTGACCAGTGACCAGTGACCAACGAAAGTGACCAGTGAACAGTGACCAGGGACCAGTGACCAGTGACGAGTGACCATTGACCAGCGAAAGTGAACAGTGACCAGTGACCAGTGACCAGTGACCAGTGACCAGTGACCCGCGAAAGTGACCAGTGAACAGTGACCAGTGACCAGTGACCTGTGACCAGTGACCAGTGACCAGTGACCAGCGAAAGTGACCAGTGACGAGTGACCAGTGACAAGTGACCAGTGACCAGTGACCATTGACCAGTGACTAGTGACTAGTGACCAGTGACCAACGACCAGTGACCAGTGACCAGTGACCAGTGACCCGCGAAAGTGACCAGTGAACAGTGACCAGTGACCAGTGACCTGTGACCAGTGACCAGTGACCAGTGACCAGCGAAAGTGACCAGTGACGAGTGACCAGTGACAAGTGACCAGTGACCAGTGACCATTGACCAGTGACTAGTGACTAGTGACCAGGGACCAGTGACCAGTGACGAGTGACCAGTGACCAGCGAAAGTGAACAGTGACCAGTGACCAGTGACCAATGACCAGTGACCAGTGACCAGTGACCAGCGAAAGTGACCAGTGACCAGTGACCAGTGACCAGTGACCAGTGACCAGTGACAAGTGACCTGGGACCAGTGACCAGTGACCAGTGACCAGCGAAATTGACCAGTGACCAGTGACCAGTGACCAGCGACCTGTGACCAGTGACCAGTGACCAGTGACCAGTGACCAGTGACCAGTGACTAGTGACAAGTGACCAGTGACCAGTGACCAGTGACCAGCGACCAGTGACCACTGACCATTTACCAGTGACCAGCGGAAGTCACCAGGGACCAGTGACCAGTGACCAGTGACCTGTGACCAGTGACCAGTGACCAGCGACCTGTGACCAGTGACCAGTGACCAGTGACCAGTGACCAGTGACCAGTGACTAGTGACAAGTGACCAGTGACCAGTGACCAGTGACCAGCGACCAGTGACCACTGACCATTTACCAGTGACCAGCGGAAGTCACCAGGGACCAGTGACCAGTGACCAGTGACCTGTGACCAGTGACCAGTGACCAGTGACCAGTGACCAGTGACCAGTGACCAGTGACCAGTGACTAGTGACCTGTGACCAGTGACCAGCGAAAGTGACCAGTGACCAGGGACCAGTGACCAGTGACCAGCGAAATTGACCAGTGACCAGTGACCAGTGACCAGTGACCAGTGACAAGTGACCAGTGACCAGTGACCAGCGAAAGTGACCAGTGAACAGTGACCAGTGACCAGTGACCAGTGACCAGTGACCAGTGACCAGTGACCATTGAGCTGTGACCAGTGACCAGTGACCAGTGACCAGCGACTAGTGACCAGTGACCATTGACCAGTGACCAGTGACCAGTGACCAGTGACCAGCGAAAGTGACCAGTGACCAGTGACCAGTGACCAGTGACCAGTGACCAGTGACCAGTGACAAGTGACCTGGGACCAGTGACCAGTGACCAGTGACCAGCGAAATTGACCAGTGACCACTGACCAGTGACCAGCGACCTGTGACCAGTGACCAGTGACCAGTGACCAGTGACCAGTGACCAACGAAAGTGACCAGTGAACAGTGACCAGGGACCAGTGACCAGTGACGAGTGACCATTGACCAGCGAAAGTGAACAGTGACCAGTGATCAGTGACCAGTGACCAGTGACCAGTGACCCGCGAAAGTGACCAGTGAACAGTGACCAGTGACCAGTGACCTGTGACCAGTGACCAGTGACCAGTGAACAGCGAAAGTGACCAGTGACGAGTGACCAGTGACAAGTGACCAGTGACCAGTGACCATTGACCAGTGACTAGTGACTAGTGACCAGTGACCAACGACCAGTGACCAGTGACCAGTGACCAGTGACCAGTGACCAGCGAAAGTGACAAGTGACCAGTGACCAGTGACCAGTGACCAGCGAAAGTGACTAGTCACCAGTGACCAGTGACCAGTGACCAGTGACCAGTGACCAGTGACCAGTGACCAGTGACAAGTGACCAGTGACCAGCGACCAGTGACCAGTGACCAGTGACCAGTGACCAGTGACCAGTGACCAGTGACCAGTGACCAGTGACCAGTGACCAGTGACAAGTGACCAGTGAACAGTGACCAGTGACCAGGGACCAGTGACCAGCGAAAGTGACCAGTGAACAGTGACCAGTGACCAGTGACCAGTGACCAGTGACCAGTGACCAGTGATCAGTGAGCTGTGACCAGTGACCAGCGACTAGTGACCAGTGACCATTGACCAGTGACCAGTGACCAGCGAAAGTGACCAGTGACCAGTGACCAGTGACCAGTGACCAGTGAACAGTGACTAGTGACCAGTGACCAGTGACCAACGAAAGTGACCAATGAACAGTGACCAGGGACCAGTGACCAGTGACCAGTGACCAGTGACCAGTGACCAGTGACCAGTGACCAGTGACCAGTGACCAGTGACCAGTGACCAGTGACAGGTGACCAGTGACCAGCGACCAGTGACCAGTGACCAGTGACCAGTGACCAGTGACCAGTGACCAGTGACCAGTGACCAGTGACCAGTGACCAGTGACCAGTGACCAGTGACAAGTGACAAGTGACCAGTGACCAGCGACCAGTGACCAGTGACCAGGGACCAGTGACCAGTGACCAGTGACCAGCGAAAGTGACCAGGGACCAGTGACCAGTGACCAGTGACCAGTGACCAGTGACCATTGACCAGTGACCAGTGACCAGTGACCAGTGACCTGTGACCAGCGAAAGTGACCAGTGACCAGTGTCCAGTGACCAGTGACCAGTGACCAGTGACCAGTGACCAGTGACCAGCGAAAGTGACAGGTGACCAGTGACCAGTGACCAGTGACCAGTGACCAGTGAATAGTGACCAGCGAAATTGACCAGTTTCCAGTGACCAGTGATAAGTGACCAGTGAACAGTGATCAGCGATATTGACCAGTGACCATTGACCAGTGACCAGCGAAAGTGACCAGTGACGAGTGACCAGTGACAAGTGACCAGTGACAAGTGACCAGTGACCACTGACCAGTGACCAGTGACCAGCGATCAGTGACCAGTGACCAGTGACCAGGGACCAGTGACCAGCGAAAGTGACCCGTGACCAGTGACCAGTGACCAGTGACTAGCCAAATTGAGCAGTGAGCAGTGACCAGTGACCAGTGACCATTGACCAGTGACCAGCGAAAGTGACCAGTGAGGAGTGACCTGTGACAAGTGACCAGTGACCCGCGACCAGTGACCAGTGACCAGTGACCAGTGAACAGTGACCAGTGACCAGTGACCAGTGACCAGCGAAAATGACCAGTGACCAGTGACCAGTGACCAGTGAACAGTGACAAGTGACCCGTGACCAGTGACCAACGAAAGTGACCAGTGAACAGTGACCAGGGACCAGTGACCAGTGACGAGTGACCAGTGACCAGCGAAAGTGAACAGTGACCAGTGACCAGTGACCAGTGACCAGCGAAAGTGACCAGTGACCAGTGACCAGTGACCAGTGACCAGTGACCAGTGACCAGTGACAAGTGACCTGGGACCAGTGACCAGTGACCAGTGACCAGCGAATTTGACCAGTGACCAGTGACCAGTGACCAGCGACCTGTGACCAGTGACCAGTGACCAGTGACCAGTGACCAGTGACCAGTGACCAGCGAAAGTGACCAGTGACCAGTGACCAGTGACCAGCGAAATTGACCAGTGACCAGTGACCAGAGACCAGTGACTAGCCAAATTGACCAGTGACCAGTGACCAGTGGCCAGCGGTAGTGACCAGTGACCAGTGACCAGTGATCAGTGACCAGTGAACAGTGACCAGTGACCAGTGACCAGCGAAAATGACCAGTGACCAGTGACCAGTGACCAGCGAAATTGACAAGTGACCAGTGACCAGTGACCAGTGACCAGCGAAATTGACCAGTGACCAGTGACCAGTGACCAGTGAACAGTGACAAGTGACCCGTGACCAGTGACCAACGAAAGTGACCAGTGAACAGTGACCAGGGACCAGTGACCAGTGACGAGTGACCAGTGACCAGCGAAAGTGAACAGTGACCAGTGACCAGTGACCAGTGACCAGCGAAAGTGACCAATGACCAGTGACCAGTGACCAGTGACCAGTGACCAGTGACCAGTGACAAGTGACCTGGGACCAGTGACCAGTGACCAGTGACCAGCGAATTTGACCAGTGACCAGTGACCAGTGACCAGCGACCTGTGACCAGTGACCAGTGACCAGTGACCAGTGACCAGCGAAAGTGACCAGTGACCAGTGACCAGTGACCAGCGAAATTGACCAGTGACCAGTGACCAGAGACCAGTGACTAGCCAAATTGACCAGTGACCAGTGACCAGTGGCCAGCGGTAGTGACCACTGACCAGTGACCAGTGATCAGTGACCAGGGAACAGTGACCAGTGACCAGTGACCAGGGACCAGCGAAAATGACCAGTGACCAGTGACCAGTGACCAGCGAAATTGACAAGTGACCAGTGACCAGTGAACAGTGACAAGTGACCAGTGACCAGTGACCAACGAAAGTGACCAGTGAACAGTGACCAGGGACCAGTGACCAGTGACCAGTGACGAGTGACCATTGACCAGCGAAAGTGAACAGTGACCAGTGAACAGTGACCAGTGACCAGTGACCAGTGACCAGTGACCAGTGACCAGTGACCAACGAAAGTGACAAGTGACCAGTGACCAGTGACCAGTGACCAGTGACCAGTGACCAGTGACAAGTGACCTGGGACCAGTGACCAGTGACCAGTGACCAGCGAAATTGACCAGTGACCAGTGACCAGTGACCAGCGACCTGTGACCAGTGACCAGTGACCAGTGACCAGTGACCAGTGACCAGTGACTAGTGACAAGTGACCAGTGACCAGTGACCAGTGACCAGCGACCAGTGACCACTGACCATTTACCAGTGACCAGCGGAAGTCACCAGGGACCAGTGACCAGTGACCAGTGACCTGTGACCAGTGACCAGTGACCAGCGACCTGTGACCAGTGACCAGTGACCAGTGACCAGTGACCAGTGACCAGTGACTAGTGACAAGTGACCAGTGACCAGTGACCAGTGACCAGCGACCAGTGACCACTGACCATTTACCAGTGACCAGCGGAAGTCACCAGGGACCAGTGACCAGTGACCAGTGACCTGTGACCAGTGACCAGTGACCAGTGACCAGTGACCAGTGACCAGTGACCAGTGACCAGTGACTAGTGACCTGTGACCAGTGACCAGCGAAAGTGACCAGTGACCAGGGACCAGTGACCAGTGACCAGCGAAAGTGAACAGTGACCAGTGATCAGTGACCAGTGACCAGTGACCAGTGACCCGCGAAAGTGACCAGTGAACAGTGACCAGTGACCAGTGACCAGTGACCAGTGACCAGTGACCTGTGACCAGCGAAAGTGACCAGGGACCAGTGACCAGTGACCAGTGACCAGTGACCAGTGACCAGCGAAAGTGACTAGTGACCAGTGACCAGTGACCAGTGACCAGTGACCAGTGATCAGTGACCAGTGACCAGTGACCAGTGACCAGTGACCAGTGACCAGTGACCAGCGAAAGTGACCAGTGACGAGTGACCAGTGACAAGTGACCAGTGACCAGTGACCAGTGACCAGTGACCAGTGACCAGCGAAAGTGACAAGTGACGAGTGACCAGTGACAAGTGACAAGTGACCAGTGACCAGTGACCAGTGACCAGTGACCAGTGACCTGTGACCAGCGAAAGTGACCAGTGACCAGTGTCCAGTGACCAGTGACCAGTGACCAGTGACCAGTGACCAGTGACCAGCGAAAGTGACAGGTGACCAGTGACCAGTGACCAGTGACCAGTGACCAGTGAATAGTGACCAGCGAAATTGACCAGTTTCCAGTGACCAGTGATAAGTGACCAGTGAACAGTGATCAGCGATATTGACCAGTGACCATTGACCAGTGACCAGCGAAAGTGACCAGTGACGAGTGACCAGTGACAAGTGACCAGTGACAAGTGACCAGTGACCACTGACCAGTGACCAGTGACCAGCGATCAGTGACCAGTGACCAGTGACCAGGGACCAGTGACCAGCGAAAGTGACCCGTGACCAGTGACCAGTGACCAGTGACTAGCCAAATTGAGCAGTGAGCAGTGACCAGTGACCAGTGACCATTGACCAGTGACCAGCGAAAGTGACCAGTGAGGAGTGACCTGTGACAAGTGACCAGTGACCCGCGACCAGTGACCAGTGACCAGTGACCAGTGAACAGTGACCAGTGACCAGTGACCAGTGACCAGCGAAAATGACCAGTGACCAGTGACCAGTGACCAGTGAACAGTGACAAGTGACCCGTGACCAGTGACCAACGAAAGTGACCAGTGAACAGTGACCAGGGACCAGTGACCAGTGACGAGTGACCAGTGACCAGCGAAAGTGAACAGTGACCAGTGACCAGTGACCAGTGACCAGCGAAAGTGACCAGTGACCAGTGACCAGTGACCAGTGACCAGTGACCAGTGACCAGTGACAAGTGACCTGGGACCAGTGACCAGTGACCAGTGACCAGCGAATTTGACCAGTGACCAGTGACCAGTGACCAGCGACCTGTGACCAGTGACCAGTGACCAGTGACCAGTGACCAGTGACCAGTGACCAGTGACCAGCGAAAGTGACCAGTGACCAGTGACCAGTGACCAGCGAAATTGACCAGTGACCAGTGACCAGAGACCAGTGACTAGCCAAATTGACCAGTGACCAGTGACCAGTGGCCAGCGGTAGTGACCAGTGACCAGTGACCAGTGATCAGTGACCAGTGAACAGTGACCAGTGACCAGTGACCAGCGAAAATGACCAGTGACCAGTGACCAGTGACCAGCGAAATTGACAAGTGACCAGTGACCAGTGACCAGTGACCAGCGAAATTGACCAGTGACCAGTGACCAGTGACCAGTGAACAGTGACAAGTGACCCGTGACCAGTGACCAACGAAAGTGACCAGTGAACAGTGACCAGGGACCAGTGACCAGTGACGAGTGACCAGTGACCAGCGAAAGTGAACAGTGACCAGTGACCAGTGACCAGTGACCAGCGAAAGTGACCAATGACCAGTGACCAGTGACCAGTGACCAGTGACCAGTGACCATTGACCAGTGACTAGTGACTAGTGACCAGGGACCAGTGACCAGTGACGAGTGACCAGTGACCAGCGAAAGTGAACAGTGACCAGTGACCAGTGACCAATGACCAGTGACCAGTGACCAGTGACCAGCGAAAGTGACCAGTGACGAGTGACCAGTGACAAGTGACCAGTGACCAGTGACCATTGACCAGTGACTAGTGACTAGTGACCAGGGACCAGTGACCAGTGACGAGTGACCAGTGACCAGCGAAAGTGAACAGTGACCAGTGACCAGTGACCAATGACCAGTGACCAGTGACCAGTGACCAGCGAAAGTGACCAGTGACCAGTGACCAGTGACCAGTGACCAGTGACCAGTGACAAGTGACCTGGGACCAGTGACCAGTGACCAGTGACCAGCGAAATTGACCAGTGACCAGTGACCAGTGACCAGCGACCTGTGACCAGTGACCAGTGACCAGTGACCAGTGACCCGTGACCAGTGACTAGTGACAAGTGACCAGTGACCAGTGACCAGTGACCAGCGACCAGTGACCACTGACCATTTACCAGTGACCAGCGGAAGTCACCAGGGACCAGTGACCAGTGACCAGTGACCTGTGACCAGTGACCAGTGACCAGCGACCTGTGACCAGTGACCAGTGACCAGTGACCAGTGACCAGTGACCAGTGACTAGTGACAAGTGACCAGTGACCAGTGACCAGTGACCAGCGACCAGTGACCACTGACCATTTACCAGTGACCAGCGGAAGTCACCAGGGACCAGTGACCAGTGACCAGTGACCTGTGACCAGTGACCAGTGACCAGTGACCAGTGACCAGTGACCAGTGACCAGTGACCAGTGACTAGTGACCTGTGACCAGTGACCAGCGAAAGTGACCAGTGACCAGGGACCAGTGACCAGTGACCAGCGAAATTGACCAGTGACCAGTGACCAGTGACCAGTGACCAGTGACAAGTGACCAGTGACCAGTGACCAGCGAAAGTGACCAGTGAACAGTGACCAGGGACCAGTGACCAGTGACGAGTGACCAGTGACCAGCGAAAGTGAACAGTGACCAGTGACCAGTGACCAGTGACCAGCGAAAGTGACCAATGACCAGTGACCAGTGACCAGTGACCAGTGACCAGTGACCAGTGACAAGTGACCTGGGACCAGTGACCAGTGACCAGTGACCAGTGAATTTGACCAGTGACCAGTGACCAGTGACCAGCGACCTGTGACCAGTGACCAGTGACCAGTGACCAGTGACCAGCGAAAGTGACCAGTGACCAGTGACCAGTGACCAGCGAAATTGACCAGTGACCAGTGACCAGAGACCAGTGACTAGCCAAATTGACCAGTGACCAGTGACCAGTGGCCAGCGGTAGTGACCACTGACCAGTGACCAGTGATCAGTGACCAGGGAACAGTGACCAGTGACCAGTGACCAGGGACCAGCGAAAATGACCAGTGACCAGTGACCAGTGACCAGCGAAATTGACAAGTGACCAGTGACCAGTGAACAGTGACAAGTGACCAGTGACCAGTGACCAACGAAAGTGACCAGTGAACAGTGACCAGGGACCAGTGACCAGTGACGAGTGACCATTGACCAGCGAAAGTGAACAGTGACCAGTGAACAGTGACCAGTGACCAGTGACCAGTGACCAGTGACCAGTGACCAGTGACCAACGAAAGTGACAAGTGACCAGTGACCAGTGACCAGTGACCAGTGACCAGTGACCAGCGAAAGTGACCAGTGACCAGTGACCAGTGACCAGCGAAATTGACCAGTGACCAGTGACCAGTGAACAGTGACAAGTGACCAGTGACCAGTGACCAACGAAAGTGACCAGTGAACAGTGACCAGGGACCAGTGACCAGTGACGTGTGACCAGTGACCAGCGAAAGTGAACAGTGACCAGTGACCAGTGACCAATGACCAGTGACCAGTGACCAGTGACCAGCGAAAGTGACCAGTGACCAGTGACCAGTGACCAGTGACCAGTGACCAGTGACAAGTGACCTGGGACCAGTGACCAGTGACCAGTGACCAGCGAAATTGACCAGTGACCAGTGACCAGTGACCAGCGACCTGTGACCAGTGACCAGTGACCAGTGACCAGTGACCAGTGACCAGTGACCAGTGACTAGTGACAAGTGACCAGTGACCAGTGACCAGTGACCAGCGACCAGTGACCACTGACCATTTACCAGTGACCAGCGGAAGTCACCAGGGACCAGTGACCAGTGACCAGTGACCTGTGACCAGTGACCAGTGACCTGTGACCAGTGACCAGTGACCAGTGACCAGTGACCAGTGACCAGTGACCTGTGACCAGTGACCAGCGAAAGTGACCAGTGACCAGGGACCAGTGACCAGTGACCAGCGAAATTGACCAGTGACCAGTGACCAGTGACCAGTGACCAGTGACCAGTGACAAGTGACCAGTGACCAGTGACCAGCGAAATTGACAAGTGACCAGTGACCAGTGAACAGTGACAAGTGACCAGTGACCAGTGACCAACGAAAGTGACCAGTGAACAGTGACCAGGGACCAGTGACCAGTGACGAGTGACCATTGACCAGCGAAAGTGAACAGTGACCAGTGATCAGTGACCAGTGACCAGTGACCAGTGACCCGCGAAAGTGACCAGTGAACAGTGACCAGTGACCAGTGACCTGTGACCAGTGACCAGTGACCAGTGAACAGCGAAAGTGACCAGTGACGAGTGACCAGTGACCAGTGACCAGCGAAATTGACCAGTGACCAGTGACCAGTGACCAGCGACCTGTGACCAGTGACCAGTGACCAGTGACCAGTGACCAGTGACCAGTGACCAGTGACCAGCGAAAGTGACCAGTGACCAGTGACCAGTGACCAGCGAAATTGACCAGTGACCAGTGACCAGAGACCAGTGACTAGCCAAATTGACCAGTGACCTGTGACCAGTGGCCAGCGGTAGTGACCAGTGACCAGTGACCAGTGATCAGTGACCAGGGAACAGTGACCAGTGACCAGTGACCAGCGAAAATGACCAGTGACCAGTGACCAGTGACCAGCGAAATTGACAAGTGACCAGTGACCAGTGAACAGTGACAAGTGACCAGTGACCAGTGACCAACGAAAGTGACCAGTGAACAGTGACCAGGGACCAGTGACCAGTGACGAGTGACCATTGACCAGCGAAAGTGAACAGTGACCAGTGACCAGTGACCAGTGACCAGTGACCAGTGACCCGCGAAAGTGACCAGTGAACAGTGACCAGTGACCAGTGACCTGTGACCAGTGACCAGTGACCAGTGACCAGCGAAAGTGACCAGTGACGAGTGACCAGTGACAAGTGACCAGTGACCAGTGACCATTGACCAGTGACTAGTGACTAGTGACCAGTGACCAACGACCAGTGACCAGTGACCAGTGACCAGTGACCCGCGAAAGTGACCAGTGAACAGTGACCAGTGACCAGTGACCTGTGACCAGTGACCAGTGACCAGTGACCAGCGAAAGTGACCAGTGACGAGTGACCAGTGACAAGTGACCAGTGACCAGTGACCATTGACCAGTGACTAGTGACTAGTGACCAGGGACCAGTGACCAGTGACGAGTGACCAGTGACCAGCGAAAGTGAACAGTGACCAGTGACCAGTGACCAATGACCAGTGACCAGTGACCAGTGACCAGCGAAAGTGACCAGTGACCAGTGACCAGTGACCAGTGACCAGTGACCAGTGACAAGTGACCTGGGACCAGTGACCAGTGACCAGTGACCAGCGAAATTGACCAGTGACCAGTGACCAGTGACCAGCGACCTGTGACCAGTGACCAGTGACCAGTGACCAGTGACCAGTGACCAGTGACTAGTGACAAGTGACCAGTGACCAGTGACCAGTGACCAGCGACCAGTGACCACTGACAATTTACCAGTGACCAGCGGAAGTCACCAGGGACCAGTGACCAGTGACCAGTGACCTGTGACCAGTGACCAGTGACCAGCGACCTGTGACCAGTGACCAGTGACCAGTGACCAGTGACCAGTGACCAGTGACTAGTGACAAGTGACCAGTGACCAGTGACCAGTGACCAGCGACCAGTGACCACTGACCATTTACCAGTGACCAGCGGAAGTCACCAGGGACCAGTGACCAGTGACCAGTGACCTGTGACCAGTGACCAGTGACCAGTGACCAGTGACCAGTGACCAGTGACCAGTGACCAGTGACTAGTGACCTGTGACCAGTGACCAGCGAAAGTGACCAGTGACCAGGGACCAGTGACCAGTGACCAGCGAAAGTGAACAGTGACCAGTGATCAGTGACCAGTGACCAGTGACCAGTGACCCGCGAAAGTGACCAGTGAACAGTGACCAGTGACCAGTGACCAGTGACCAGTGACCAGTGACCTGTGACCAGCGAAAGTGACCAGGGACCAGTGACCAGTGACCAGTGACCAGTGACCAGTGACCAGCGAAAGTGACTAGTGACCAGTGACCAGTGACCAGTGACCAGTGACCAGTGATCAGTGACCAGTGACCAGTGACCAGTGACCAGTGACCAGTGACCAGTGACCAGCGAAAGTGACCAGTGACGAGTGACCAGTGACAAGTGACCAGTGACCAGTGACCAGTGACCAGTGACCAGTGACCAGCGAAAGTGACAAGTGACGAGTGACCAGTGACAAGTGACAAGTGACCAGTGACCAGTGACCAGTGACCAGTGACCAGTGACCTGTGACCAGCGAAAGTGACCAGTGACCAGTGTCCAGTGACCAGTGACCAGTGACCAGTGACCAGCGAAAGTGACAAGTGACGAGTGACCAGTGACAAGTGACAAGTGACCAGTGACCAGTGACCAGTGACCAGTGACCAGTGACCTGTGACCAGCGAAAGTGACCAGTGACCAGTGTCCAGTGACCAGTGACCAGTGACCAGTGACCAGTGACCAGTGACCAGCGAAAGTGACAGGTGACCAGTGACCAGTGACCAGTGACCAGTGACCAGTGACCAGTGACCAGTGACCAGTGACCAGTGACCAGTGACTAGTGACCTGTGACCAGTGACCAGCGAAAGTGACCAGTGACCAGGGACCAGTGACCAGTGACCAGCGAAAGTGAACAGTGACCAGTGATCAGTGACCAGTGACCAGTGACCAGTGACCAGTGACCTGTGACCAGTGACCAGTGACCAGTGACCAGCGAAAGTGACCAGTGACGAGTGACCAGTGACAAGTGACCAGTGACCAGTGACCATTGACCAGTGACTAGTGACTAGTGACCAGGGACCAGTGACCAGTGACGAGTGACCAGTGACCAGCGAAAGTGAACAGTGACCAGTGACCAGTGACCAATGACCAGTGACCAGTGACCAGTGACCAGCGAAAGTGACCAGTGACCAGTGACCAGTGACCAGTGACCAGTGACCAGTGACAAGTGACCTGGGACCAGTGACCAGTGACCAGTGACCAGCGAAATTGACCAGTGACCAGTGACCAGTGACCAGCGACCTGTGACCAGTGACCAGTGACCAGTGACCAGTGACCAGTGACCAGTGACTAGTGACAAGTGACCAGTGACCAGTGACCAGTGACCAGCGACCAGTGACCACTGACAATTTACCAGTGACCAGCGGAAGTCACCAGGGACCAGTGACCAGTGACCAGTGACCTGTGACCAGTGACCAGTGACCAGCGACCTGTGACCAGTGACCAGTGACCAGTGACCAGTGACAAGTGACCAGTGACTAGTGACAAGTGACCAGTGACCAGTGACCAGTGACCAGCGACCAGTGACCACTGACCATTTACCAGTGACCAGCGGAAGTCACCAGGGACCAGTGACCAGTGACCAGTGACCTGTGACCAGTGACCAGTGACCAGTGACCAGTGACCAGTGACCAGTGACCAGTGACCAGTGACTAGTGACCTGTGACCAGTGACCAGCGAAAGTGACCAGTGACCAGGGACCAGTGACCAGTGACCAGCGAAAGTGAACAGTGACCAGTGATCAGTGACCAGTGACCAGTGACCAGTGACCCGCGAAAGTGACCAGTGAACAGTGACCAGTGACCAGTGACCAGTGACCAGTGACCAGTGACCTGTGACCAGCGAAAGTGACCAGGGACCAGTGACCAGTGACCAGTGACCAGTGACCAGTGACCAGCGAAAGTGACTAGTGACCAGTGACCAGTGACCAGTGACCAGTGACCAGTGATCAGTGACCAGTGACCAGTGACCAGTGACCAGTGACCAGTGACCAGTGACCAGCGAAAGTGACCAGTGACGAGTGACCAGTGACAAGTGACCAGTGACCAGTGACCAGTGACCAGTGACCAGTGACCAGCGAAAGTGACAAGTGACGAGTGACCAGTGACAAGTGACAAGTGACCAGTGACCAGTGACCAGTGACCAGTGACCAGTGACCTGTGACCAGCGAAAGTGACCAGTGACCAGTGTCCAGTGACCAGTGACCAGTGACCAGTGACCAGTGACCAGTGACCAGCGAAAGTGACAGGTGACCAGTGACCAGTGACCAGTGACCAGTGACCAGTGAATAGTGACCAGCGAAATTGACCAGTTTCCAGTGACCAGTGATAAGTGACCAGTGAACAGTGATCAGCGATATTGACCAGTGACCATTGACCAGTGACCAGCGAAAGTGACCAGTGACGAGTGACCAGTGACAAGTGACCAGTGACAAGTGACCAGTGACCACTGACCAGTGACCAGTGACCAGCGATCAGTGACCAGTGACCAGTGACCAGGGACCAGTGACCAGCGAAAGTGACCCGTGACCAGTGACCAGTGACCAGTGACTAGCCAAATTGAGCAGTGAGCAGTGACCAGTGACCAGTGACCATTGACCAGTGACCAGCGAAAGTGACCAGTGAGGAGTGACCTGTGACAAGTGACCAGTGACCAGCGACCAGTGACCAGTGACCAGTGACCAGTGAACAGTGACCAGTGACCAGTGACCAGTGACCAGCGAAAATGACCAGTGACCAGTGACCAGTGACCAGTGAACAGTGACAAGTGACCCGTGACCAGTGACCAACGAAAGTGACCAGTGAACAGTGACCAGGGACCAGTGACCAGTGACGAGTGACCAGTGACCAGCGAAAGTGAACAGTGACCAGTGACCAGTGACCAGTGACCAGCGAAAGTGACCAGTGACCAGTGACCAGTGACCAGTGACCAGTGACCAGTGACCAGTGACAAGTGACCTGGGACCAGTGACCAGTGACCAGTGACCAGCGAATTTGACCAGTGACCAGTGACCAGTGACCAGCGACCTGTGACCAGTGACCAGTGACCAGTGACCAGTGACCAGTGACCAGTGACCAGCGAAAGTGACCAGTGACCAGTGACCAGTGACCAGCGAAATTGACCAGTGACCAGTGACCAGAGACCAGTGACTAGCCAAATTGACCAGTGACCAGTGACCAGTGGCCAGCGGTAGTGACCAGTGACCAGTGACCAGTGATCAGTGACCAGTGAACAGTGACCAGTGACCAGTGACCAGCGAAAATGACCAGTGACCAGTGACCAGTGACCAGCGAAATTGACAAGTGACCAGTGACCAGTGACCAGTGACCAGCGAAATTGACCAGTGACCAGTGACCAGTGACCAGTGAACAGTGACAAGTGACCCGTGACCAGTGACCAACGAAAGTGACCAGTGAACAGTGACCAGGGACCAGTGACCAGTGACGAGTGACCAGTGACCAGCGAAAGTGAACAGTGACCAGTGACCAGTGACCAGTGACCAGCGAAAGTGACCAATGACCAGTGACCAGTGACCAGTGACCAGTGACCAGTGACCAGTGACAAGTGACCTGGGACCAGTGACCAGTGACCAGTGACCAGCGAATTTGACCAGTGACCAGTGACCAGTGACCAGCGACCTGTGACCAGTGACCAGTGACCAGTGACCAGTGACCAGCGAAAGTGACCAGTGACCAGTGACCAGTGACCAGCGAAATTGACCAGTGACCAGTGACCAGAGACCAGTGACTAGCCAAATTGACCAGTGACCAGTGACCAGTGGCCAGCGGTAGTGACCACTGACCAGTGACCAGTGATCAGTGACCAGGGAACAGTGACCAGTGACCAGTGACCAGGGACCAGCGAAAATGACCAGTGACCAGTGACCAGTGACCAGCGAAATTGACAAGTGACCAGTGACCAGTGAACAGTGACAAGTGACCAGTGACCAGTGACCAACGAAAGTGACCAGTGAACAGTGACCAGGGACCAGTGACCAGTGACGAGTGACCATTGACCAGCGAAAGTGAACAGTGACCAGTGAACAGTGACCAGTGACCAGTGACCAGTGACCAGTGACCAGTGACCAGTGACCAACGAAAGTGACAAGTGACCAGTGACCAGTGACCAGTGACCAGTGACCAGTGACCAGCGAAAGTGACCAGTGACCAGTGACCAGTGACCAGCGAAATTGACCAGTGACCAGTGACCAGTGAACAGTGACAAGTGACCAGTGACCAGTGACCAACGAAAGTGACCAGTGAACAGTGACCAGGGACCAGTGACCAGTGACGTGTGACCAGTGACCAGCGAAAGTGAACAGTGACCAGTGACCAGTGACCAATGACCAGTGACCAGTGACCAGTGACCAGCGAAAGTGACCAGTGACCAGTGACCAGTGACCAGTGACCAGTGACCAGTGACAAGTGACCTGGGACCAGTGACCAGTGACCAGTGACCAGCGAAATTGACCAGTGACCAGTGACCAGTGACCAGCGACCTGTGACCAGTGACCAGTGACCAGTGACCAGTGACCAGTGACCAGTGACCAGTGACTAGTGACAAGTGACCAGTGACCAGTGACCAGTGACCAGCGACCAGTGACCACTGACCATTTACCAGTGACCAGCGGAAGTCACCAGGGACCAGTGACCAGTGACCAGTGACCTGTGACCAGTGACCAGTGACCTGTGACCAGTGACCAGTGACCAGTGACCAGTGACCAGTGACCAGTGACCTGTGACCAGTGACCAGCGAAAGTGACCAGTGACCAGGGACCAGTGACCAGTGACCAGCGAAATTGACCAGTGACCAGTGACCAGTGACCAGTGACCAGTGACCAGTGACAAGTGACCAGTGACCAGTGACCAGCGAAATTGACAAGTGACCAGTGACCAGTGAACAGTGACAAGTGACCAGTGACCAGTGACCAACGAAAGTGACCAGTGAACAGTGACCAGGGACCAGTGACCAGTGACGAGTGACCATTGACCAGCGAAAGTGAACAGTGACCAGTGATCAGTGACCAGTGACCAGTGACCAGTGACCCGCGAAAGTGACCAGTGAACAGTGACCAGTGACCAGTGACCTGTGACCAGTGACCAGTGACCAGTGAACAGCGAAAGTGACCAGTGACGAGTGACCAGTGACCAGTGACCAGCGAAATTGACCAGTGACCAGTGACCAGTGACCAGCGACCTGTGACCAGTGACCAGTGACCAGTGACCAGTGACCAGTGACCAGTGACCAGTGACCAGCGAAAGTGACCAGTGACCAGTGACCAGTGACCAGCGAAATTGACCAGTGACCAGTGACCAGAGACCAGTGACTAGCCAAATTGACCAGTGACCTGTGACCAGTGGCCAGCGGTAGTGACCAGTGACCAGTGACCAGTGATCAGTGACCAGGGAACAGTGACCAGTGACCAGTGACCAGCGAAAATGACCAGTGACCAGTGACCAGTGACCAGCGAAATTGACAAGTGACCAGTGACCAGTGAACAGTGACAAGTGACCAGTGACCAGTGACCAACGAAAGTGACCAGTGAACAGTGACCAGGGACCAGTGACCAGTGACGAGTGACCATTGACCAGCGAAAGTGAACAGTGACCAGTGACCAGTGACCAGTGACCAGTGACCAGTGACCCGCGAAAGTGACCAGTGAACAGTGACCAGTGACCAGTGACCTGTGACCAGTGACCAGTGACCAGTGACCAGCGAAAGTGACCAGTGACGAGTGACCAGTGACAAGTGACCAGTGACCAGTGACCATTGACCAGTGACTAGTGACTAGTGACCAGTGACCAACGACCAGTGACCAGTGACCAGTGACCAGTGACCCGCGAAAGTGACCAGTGAACAGTGACCAGTGACCAGTGACCTGTGACCAGTGACCAGTGACCAGTGACCAGCGAAAGTGACCAGTGACGAGTGACCAGTGACAAGTGACCAGTGACCAGTGACCATTGACCAGTGACTAGTGACTAGTGACCAGGGACCAGTGACCAGTGACGAGTGACCAGTGACCAGCGAAAGTGAACAGTGACCAGTGACCAGTGACCAATGACCAGTGACCAGTGACCAGTGACCAGCGAAAGTGACCAGTGACCAGTGACCAGTGACCAGTGACCAGTGACCAGTGACAAGTGACCTGGGACCAGTGACCAGTGACCAGTGACCAGCGAAATTGACCAGTGACCAGTGACCAGTGACCAGCGACCTGTGACCAGTGACCAGTGACCAGTGACCAGTGACCAGTGACCAGTGACTAGTGACAAGTGACCAGTGACCAGTGACCAGTGACCAGCGACCAGTGACCAATGACCATTTACCAGTGACCAGCGGAAGTCACCAGGGACCAGTGACCAGTGACCAGTGACCTGTGACCAGTGACCAGTGACCAGCGACCTGTGACCAGTGACCAGTGACCAGTGACCAGTGACCAGTGACCAGTGACTAGTGACAAGTGACCAGTGACCAGTGACCAGTGACCAGCGACCAGTGACCACTGACCATTTACCAGTGACCAGCGGAAGTCACCAGGGACCAGTGACCAGTGACCAGTGACCTGTGACCAGTGACCAGTGACCAGTGACCAGTGACCAGTGACCAGTGACCAGTGACCAGTGACTAGTGACCTGTGACCAGTGACCAGCGAAAGTGACCAGTGACCAGGGACCAGTGACCAGTGACCAGCGAAATTGACCAGTGACCAGTGACCAGTGACCAGTGACCAGTGACAAGTGACCAGTGACCAGTGACCAGCGAAAGTGACCAGTGAACAGTGACCAGTGACCAGTGACCAGTGACCAGTGACCAGTGACCAGTGACCATTGAGCTGTGACCAGTGACCAGTGACCAGTGACCAGCGACTAGTGACCAGTGACCATTGACCAGTGACCAGTGACCAGTGACCAGTGACCAGCGAAAGTGACCAGTGACCAGTGACCAGTGACCAGTGACCAGTGACCAGTGACCAGTGACAAGTGACCTGGGACCAGTGACCAGTGACCAGTGACCAGCGAAATTGACCAGTGACCACTGACCAGTGACCAGCGACCTGTGACCAGTGACCAGTGACCAGTGACCAGTGACCAGTGACCAACGAAAGTGACCAGTGAACAGTGACCAGGGACCAGTGACCAGTGACGAGTGACCATTGACCAGCGAAAGTGAACAGTGACCAGTGATCAGTGACCAGTGACCAGTGACCAGTGACCCGCGAAAGTGACCAGTGAACAGTGACCAGTGACCAGTGACCTGTGACCAGTGACCAGTGACCAGTGAACAGCGAAAGTGACCAGTGACGAGTGACCAGTGACAAGTGACCAGTGACCAGTGACCATTGACCAGTGACTAGTGACTAGTGACCAGTGACCAACGACCAGTGACCAGTGACCAGTGACCAGTGACCAGTGACCAGCGAAAGTGACAAGTGACCAGTGACCAGTGACCAGTGACCAGCGAAAGTGACTAGTCACCAGTGACCAGTGACCAGTGACCAGTGACCAGTGACCAGTGACCAGTGACCAGTGACAAGTGACCAGTGACCAGCGACCAGTGACCAGTGACCAGTGACCAGTGACCAGTGACCAGTGACCAGTGACCAGTGACCAGTGACCAGTGACCAGTGACAAGTGACCAGTGAACAGTGACCAGTGACCAGGGACCAGTGACCAGCGAAAGTGACCAGTGAACAGTGACCAGTGACCAGTGACCAGTGACCAGTGACCAGTGACCAGTGATCAGTGAGCTGTGACCAGTGACCAGCGACTAGTGACCAGTGACCATTGACCAGTGACCAGTGACCAGCGAAAGTGACCAGTGACCAGTGACCAGTGACCAGTGACCAGTGAACAGTGACTAGTGACCAGTGACCAGTGACCAACGAAAGTGACCAATGAACAGTGACCAGGGACCAGTGACCAGTGACCAGTGACCAGTGACCAGTGACCAGTGACCAGTGACCAGTGACCAGTGACCAGTGACCAGTGACCAGTGACAGGTGACCAGTGACCAGCGACCAGTGACCAGTGACCAGTGACCAGTGACCAGTGACCAGTGACCAGTGACCAGTGACCAGTGACCAGTGACCAGTGACCAGTGACCAGTGACAAGTGACAAGTGACCAGTGACCAGCGACCAGTGACCAGTGACCAGGGACCAGTGACCAGTGACCAGTGACCAGCGAAAGTGACCAGGGACCAGTGACCAGTGACCAGTGACCAGTGACCAGTGACCATTGACCAGTGACCAGTGACCAGCAAAAATGACCAGTGACCAGTGACCAGTGACCAGTGACCAGTGACCAGTGACCAGCGAAAGTGACAAGTGACCAGTGACCAGCGAAAGTGACCAGTGACCAGTGACCAGCGAAAGAGACAAGTGAACACTGACCAGCGAAATTGACCAGTGACCATTGACCTGTGACCAGCGAAAGTGACAAGTGACCAGTGACCACTGACCAGTGACCAGCGACCAGTGACCAGTGACCAGTGACCAGGGACCAGTGACCAGCGAAAGTGACCAGTGAACAGTGACCAGTGACCAGTGACCAGTGACCAGTGACCAGTGATCAGTGAGCTGTGACCAGTGACCAGCGACTAGTGACCAGTGACCATTGACCAGTGACCAGTGACCAGCGAAAGTGACCAGTGACCAGTGACCAGTGACCAGTGACCAGCGAAAGTGACCAGTGACCAGTGACCAGTGACCAGCGAAATTGACCAGTGACCAGTGACCAGTGAACAGTGACAAGTGACCAGTGAGCAGTGACCAACGAAAGTGACCAGTGAACAGTGACCAGGGACCAGTGACCAGTGACGAGTGACCAGTGACCAGCGAAAGTGAACAGTGACCAGTGACCAGTGACCAATGACCAGTGACCAGTGACCAGTGACCAGCGAAAGTGACCAGTGACCAGTGACAAGTGACCAGTGACCAGTGACCAGTGACCAGCGACCAGTGACCACTGACCATTTACCAGTGACCAGCGGAAGTGACCAGTGACCAGTGACCAGTGACCAGCGAAAGTGACCAGTGACGAGTGACCAGTGACAAGTGACCAGTGACCAGTGACCAGTGACCAGTGACAAGTGACCAGTGACCAGCGACCAGTGACCAGTGACAAGTGATCAGTGACCAGCGACCAGTGACCAGCGAAAGTGACCAGTGACCAGTGACCAGTGACCAGTGACCAGTGACCAGTGACCAGTGACCAGTGACTAGTGACAAGTGACCAGTGACCAGTGACCAGTGACCAGCGACCAGTGACCACTGACCATTTACCAGTGACCAGCGGAAGTGACCAGTGACCAGTGACCAGTGACCAGCGAAAGTGACCAGTGACGAGTGACCAGTGACAAGTGACCAGTGACCAGTGACCAGTGACCAGTGACAAGTGACCAGTGACCAGCGACCAGTGACCAGTGACAAGTGATCAGTGACCAGCGACCAGTGACCAGCGAAAGTGACCAGTGACCAGTGACCAGTGACCAGTGACTAGCCAAATTGAGCAGTGAGCAGTGACCAGTGACCAGTGAGCAGTGACCAGTGACCAGTGACCAGTGACCAGCGAAATTGACCAGTGACCATTGACCAGTGACCAGTGACCAGTGACCAGTGACCAGTGACCAGCGAAATTGACCAGCGAAAGTGACCAGTGACCAGTGTCCAGTGACCAGTGACCAGTGACCAGCGAAAGTGACAGGTGACCAGTGACCAGTGACCAGTGACCAGTGACCAGTGAATAGTGACCAGCGAAATTGACCAGTTTCCAGTGACCAGTGATAAGTGACCAGTGAACAGTGATCAGCGAAATTGACCAGTGACCATTGACCAGTGACCAGCGAAAGTGACCAGTGACGAGTGACCAGTGACAAGTGACCAGTGACTAGTGACCAGTGACCACTGACCAGTGACCAGTGACCAGCGATCAGTGACCAGTGACCAGTGACCAGGGAGCAGTGACCAGCGAAAGTGACCCGTGACCAGTGACCAGTGACCAGTGACTAGCCAAATTGAGCAGTGAGCAGTGACCAGTGGCCAGCGGTAGTGACCAGTGACCAGTGACCAGCGAAATTGACAAGTGACCAGTGACCAGTGAACAGTGACAAGTGACCAGTGACCAGTGACCAACGAAAGTGACCAGTGAACAGTGACCAGGGACCAGTGACCAGTGACGAGTGACCAGTGACCAGCGAAAGTGAACAGTGACCAGTGACCAGTGACCAGTGACCAGCGAAAGTGACCAATGACCAGTGACCAGTGACCAGTGACCAGTGACCAGTGACCAGTGACAAGTGACCTGGGACCAGCGACCAGTGACCAGTGACCAGTGACCAGTGAACAGTGACCAGTGACCAGTGACCAGTGACCAGCGAAAATGACCAGTGACCAGTGACCAGTGATCAGTGAACAGTGACAAGTGACCCGTGACCAGTGACCAACGAAAGTGACCAGTGAACAGTGACCAGGGACCAGTGACCAGTGACGAGTGACCAGTGACCAGCGAAAGTGAACAGTGACCAGTGACCAGTGACCAGTGACCAGCGAAAGTGACCAGTGACCAGTGACCAGTGACCAGTGACCAGTGACCAGTGACCAGTGACAAGTGACCTGGGACCAGTGACCAGTGACCAGTGACCAGCGAATTTGACCAGTGACCAGTGACCAGTGACCAGCGACCTGTGACCAGTGACCAGTGACCAGTGACCAGTGACCAGTGACCAGTGACCAGTGACCAGTGACCAGTGACCAGCGAAAGTGACCAGTGACCAGTGACCAGTGACCAGCGAAATTGACCAGTGACCAGTGACCAGAGACCAGTGACTAGCCAAATTGACCAGTGACAAGTGACCAGTGGCCAGCGGTAGTGACCAGTGACCAGTGACCAGTGATCAGTGACCAGTGAACAGTGACCAGTGACCAGTGACCAGTGACCAGCGAAAATGACCAGTGACCAGTGACCAGTGACCAGCGAAATTGACAAGTGACCAGTGACCAGTGAACAGTGACAAGTGACCAGTGACCAGTGACCAACGAAAGTGACCAGTGAACAGTGACCAGGGACCAGTGACCAGTGATGAGTGACCAGTGACCAGCGAAAGTGAACAGTGACCAGTGACCAGTGACCAGTGACCAGCGAAAGTGACCAATGACCAGTGACCAGTGACCAGTGACCAGTGACCAGTGACCAGTGACAAGTGACCTGGGACCAGTGACCAGTGACCAGTGACCAGCGAATTTGACCAGTGACCAGTGACCAGTGACCAGCGACCAGTGACCAGTGACCAGTGACCAGTGAACAGTGACCAGTGACCAGTGACCAGTGACCAGCGAAAATGACCAGTGACCAGTGACCAGTGACCAGTGAACAGTGACAAGTGACCCGTGACCAGTGACCAGTGACCAGCGACCAGTGACCAGTGACCAGTGACCAGTGACCAGTGAACAGTGACAAGTGACCAGTGACCAGTGACCAACGAAAGTGACCAGTGAACAGTGACCAGTGACCAGTGACCAGTGACCAGTGACCAGTGACCAGTGACCAGTGACCAGTGACAAGTGACCTGGGACCAGTGACCAGTGACCACTGACCAGCGAAAGTGACCAGTGACGAGTGACCAGTGACAAGTGACCAGTGACCAGTGACCATTGACCAGTGACTAGTGACTAGTGACCAGTGACCAACGACCAGTGACCAGTGACCAGTGACCAGTGACCAGTGACCAGCAAAAATGACCAGTGACCAGTGACCAGTGACCAGTGACCAGCGAAAGTGACTAGTGACCAGTGACCAGTGACCAGTGACCAGTGACCAGTGACCAGCGACCAGTGACCAGTGACCAGTGACCAGTGACCAGTGACAAGTGACCAGTGAACAGTGACCAGTGACCAGGGACCAGTGACCAGCGAAAGTGACCAGTGAACAGTGACCAGTGACCAGTGACCAGTGACCAGTGACCAGTGATCAGTGAGCTGTGACCAGTGACCAGCGACTAGTGACCTGTGACCATTGACCAGTGACCAGTGACCAGCGAAAGTGACCAGTGACCAGTGACCAGTGACCAGTGACCAGCGAAAGTGACCAGTGACCAGTGACCAGTGACCAGCGAAATTGACCAGTGACCAGTGACCAGAGACCAGTGACTAGCCAAATTGACCAGTGACCAGTGACCAGTGGCCAGCGGTAGTGACCACTGACCAGTGACCAGTGATCAGTGACCAGGGAACAGTGACCAGTGACCAGTGACCAGTGACCAGCGAAAATGACCAGTGACCAGTGACCAGTGACCAGCGAAATTGACAAGTGACCAGTGACCAGTGAACAGTGACAAGTGACCAGTGACCAGTGACCAGTGACCAACGAAAGTGACCAGTGAACAGTGACCAGGGACCAGTGACCAGTGACGAGTGACCATTGACCAGCGAAAGTGAACAGTGACCAGTGACCAGTGACCAGTGACCAGTGACCAGTGACCAGTGACCAGTGACCAGTGAACAGTGACTAGTGACCAGTGACCAGTGACCAACGAAAGTGACCAGTGAACAGTGACCAGTGACCAGTGACCAGTGACCAGTGACCAGTGACCAGTGACCAGTGACAAGTGACCAGTGACCAGCGACCAGTGACCAGTGACCAGTGACCAGTGACCAACGAAAGTGACCAGTGAACAGTGACCAGGGACCAGTGACCAGTGACGAGTGACCATTGACCAGCGAAAGTGAACAGTGACCAGTGACCAGTGACCAGTGACCAGTGACCAGTGACCAGTGACCAGTGACCAGTGACCAACGAAAGTGACAAGTGACCAGTGACCAGTGACCAGCGAAAGTGACCAGTGACCAGTGACCAGTGACCAGCGAAATTGACCAGTGACCAGTGACCAGTGAACAGTGACAAGTGACCAGTGACCAGTGACCAACGAAAGTGACCAGTGAACAGTGACCAGGGACCAGTGACCAGTGACGAGTGACCAGTGACCAGCGAAAGTGAACAGTGACCAGTGACCAGTGACCAATGACCAGTGACCAGTGACCAGTGACCAGCGAAAGTGACCAGTGACCAGTGACCAGTGACCAGTGACCAGTGACCAGTGACAAGTGACCTGGGACCAGTGACCAGTGACCAGTGACCAGCGAAATTGACCAGTGACCAGTGACCAGTGACCAGCGACCTGTGACCAGCGAAAGTGACTAGTGACCAGTGACCAGTGACCAGTGACCAGTGACCAGTGACCAGTGACCAGTGACCAGCGAAAGTGACCAGTGACGAGTGACCAGTGACAAGTGACCAGTGACCAGTGACCAGTGACCAGTGACCATTGACCTGTGACCAGCGAAAGTGACAAGTGACCAGTGACCACTGACCAGTGACCTGTGACCAGCGACCAGTGACCAGTGACCAGTGACCAGGGACCAGTGACCAGCGAAAGTAACCAGTGACCAGTGACCAGTGACCAGTGACCAGTGACCAGCGAAATTGACCAGTGACCATTGACCAGTGACCAGTGACCAGTGACCAGTGACCAGTGACCAGTGACCAGTGACCAGTGACCTGTGACCAGCGAAAGTGACCAGTGACCAGTGACCAGTGACCAGTGACCAGTGACCAGCGTAAGTGACAGGTGACCAGTGACCAGTGACCAGTGACCAGTGACCAGTGACCAGTGACCAGTGACCAGTGACCAGCGAAAGTGACCAGTGACCAGTGAATAGTGACCAGCGAAATTGACCAGTTTCCAGTGACCAGTGATAAGTGACCAGTGACCAGTGACCAGCGAAAGTGACCAGTGAACAGTGATCAGCGAAATTGACCAGTGACCATTGACCAGTGACCAGCGAAAGTGACCAGTGACGAGTGACCAGTGACAAGTGACCAGTGACAAGTGACCAGTGACCACTGACCAGTGACCAGTGACCAGTGACCAGCGACCAGTGACCAGTGACCAGTGACCAGGGACCAGTGACCAGCGAAAGTGACCCGTGACCAGTGACCAGTGACCAGTGACTAGCCAAATTGAGCAGCGAGCAGTGACCAGTGACCAGTGACCAGTGACCAGTGACCAGTGACCAGTGACCAGCGAAATTGACCAGTGACCATTGACCAGTGACCAGCGAAAGTGACCAGTGAGGAGTGACCTGTGACAAGTGACCAGTGACCAGCGACCAGTGACCAGTGACCAGTGACCAGTGAACAGTGACCAGTGACCAGTGACCAGTGACCAGCGAAAATGACCAGTGACCAGTGACCAGTGACCAGCGAAATTGACCAGTGACCAGTGACCAGTGAACAGTGACAAGTGACCAGTGACCAGTGACCAACGAAAGTGACCAGTGAACAGTGACCAGGGACCAGTGACCAGTGACGAGTGACCAGTGACCAGCGAAAGTGAACAGTGACCAGTGACCAGTGACCAGGGACCAGTGACCAGTGACCAGTGACCAGCGAAAGTGACCAGTGACCAGTGACCAGTGACCAGTGACCAGTGACCAGTGACCAGTGACCAGTGACCAGTGACCAGTGACCAGTGACAAGTGACCTGGGACCAGTGACCAGTGACCACTGACCAGCGAAAGTGACCAGTGACGAGTGACCAGTGACAAGTGACCAGTGACCAGTGACCATTGACCAGTGACTAGTGACTAGTGACCAGTGACCAACGACCAGTGACCAGTGACCAGTGACCAGTGACCAGTGACCAGCAAAAATGACCAGTGACCAGTGACCAGTGACCAGTGACCAGCGAAAGTGACTAGTGACCAGTGACCAGTGACCAGTGACCAGTGACCAGTGACCAGTGACCAGCGAAAGTGACCAGTGACGAGTGACCAGTGACAAGTGACCAGTGACCAGTGACCAGTGACCAGTGACCAGTGACCAGTGACCAGTGACCAGTGACCAGTGACAAGTGACCAGTGACCAGCGACCAGTGACCAGTGACCAGTGACCAGTGACCAGTGACCAGTGACCAGTGACCAGTGACCAGTGACCAGTGACCAGTGACCAGTGACCAGTGACAAGTGACCAGTGAACAGTGACCAGTGACCAGGGACCAGTGACCAGCGAAAGTGACCAGTGAACAGTGACCAGTGACCAGTGACCAGTGACCAGTGACCAGTGATCAGTG
Organism: Andrena trimmerana; assembly: GCA_951215215.1. Classification (NCBI taxonomy): domain Eukaryota; kingdom Metazoa; phylum Arthropoda; class Insecta; order Hymenoptera; family Andrenidae; genus Andrena; species Andrena trimmerana. The sequence continues at coordinate 15,674,009 of OX578063.1, read as the reverse complement.
AGCTGTGACCAGTGACCAGCGACTAGTGACCAGTGACCATTGACCAGTGACCAGTGACCAGCGAAAGTGACCAGTGACCAGTGACCAGTGACCAGTGACCAGCGAAAGTGACCAGTGACCAGTGACCAGTGACCAGCGAAATTGACCAGTGACCAGTGACCAGAGACCAGTGACTAGCCAAATTGACCAGTGACCAGTGACCAGTGGCCAGCGGTAGTGACCACTGACCAGTGACCAGTGATCAGTGACCAGTGACCAGCGAAATTGACCAGTGACCATTGACCAGTGACCAGCGAAAGTGACCAGTGAGGAGTGACCTGTGACAAGTGACCAGTGACCAGCGACCAGTGACCAGTGACCAGTGACCAGTGAACAGTGACCAGTGACCAGTGACCAGTGACCAGCGAAAATGACCAGTGACCAGTGACCAGTGACCAGCGAAATTGACCAGTGACCAGTGTCCAGTGAACAGTGACAAGTGACCAGTGACCAGTGACCAACGAAAGTGACCAGTGAACAGTGACCAGGGACCAGTGACCAGTGACGAGTGACCAGTGACCAGCGAAAGTGAACAGTGACCAGTGACCAGTGACCAGTGACCAGTGACCAGTGACCAGTGACCAGCGAAAGTGACCAGTGACCAGTGACCAGTGACCAGTGACCAGTGACCAGTGACCAGTGACCAGTGACCAGTGACAAGTGACCTGGGACCAGTGACCAGTGACCACTGACCAGCGAAAGTGACCAGTGACGAGTGACCAGTGACAAGTGACCAGTGACCAGTGACCATTGACCAGTGACTAGTGACTAGTGACCAGTGACCAACGACCAGTGACCAGTGATCAGTGACCAGTGACCAGTGACCAGCAAAAATGACCAGTGACCAGTGACCAGTGACCAGTGACCAGCGAAAGTGACTAGTGACCAGTGACCAGTGACCAGTGACCAGTGACCAGTGACCAGTGACCAGCGAAAGTGACCAGTGACGAGTGACCAGTGACAAGTGACCAGTGACCAGTGACCAGTGACCAGTGACCAGTGACCAGTGACCAGTGACCAGTGACAAGTGACCAGTGACCAGCGACCAGTGACCAGTGACCAGTGACCAGTGACCAGTGACCAGTGACCAGTGACCAGTGACCAGTGACAAGTGACCAGTGAACAGTGACCAGTGACCAGGGACCAGTGACCAGCGAAAGTGACCAGTGAACAGTGACCAGTGACCAGTGACCAGTGACCAGTGACCAGTGATCAGTGAGCTGTGACCAGTGACCAGCGACTAGTGACCAGTGACCATTGACCAGTGACCAGTGACCAGCGAAAGTGACCAGTGACCAGTGACCAGTGACCAGTGACCAGCGAAAGTGACCAGTGACCAGTGACCAGTGACCAGCGAAATTGACCAGTGACCAGTGACCAGAGACCAGTGACTAGCCAAATTGACCAGTGACCAGTGACCAGTGGCCAGCGGTAGTGACCACTGACCAGTGACCAGTGATCAGTGACCAGGGAACAGTGACCAGTGACCAGTGACCAGTGACCAGCGAAAATGACCAGTGACCAGTGACCAGTGACCAGCGAAATTGACATGTGACCAGTGACCAGTGAACAGTGACAAGTGACCAGTGACCAGTGACCAACGAAAGTGACCAGTGAACAGTGACCAGGGACCAGTGACCAGTGACGAGTGACCATTGACCAGCGAAAGTGAACAGTGACCAGTGACCAGTGACCAGTGACCAGTGACCAGTGAACAGTGACTAGTGACCAGTGACCAGTGACCAACGAAAGTGACCAGTGAACAGTGACCAGTGACCAGTGACCAGTGACCAGTGACCAGTGACCAGTGACCAGTGACCAGTGACCAGTGACAAGTGACCAGTGACCAGCGACCAGTGACCAGTGACCAGTGACCAGTGACCAGTGACCAGTGACCAGTGACCAGTGACCAGTGACCAGTGACCAGTGACCAGTGACCAGTGACCAGTGACCAGTGACAAGTGACAAGTGACCAGTGACCAGCGACCAGTGACCAGTGACCAGGGACCAGTGACCAGTGACCAGCGAAAGTGACCAGGGACCAGTGACCAGTGACCAGTGACCAGTGACCAGTGACCATTGACCAGTGACCAGTGACCAGCAAAAATGACCAGTGACCAGTGACCAGTGACCAGTGACCAGTGACCAGTGACCAGCGAAAGTGACCAGTGACCAGTGAGCAGTGACCAGCGAAATTGACCAGTTTCCAGTGACCAGTGACAAGTGACCAGTGACCAGTGACCAGCGAAAGAGACAAGTGAACAGTGACCAGCGAAATTGACCAGTGACCATTGACCTGTGACCAGCGAAAGTGACAAGTGACCAGTGACCACTGACCAGTGACCAGTGACCAGCGACCAGTGACCAGTGACCAGTGACCAGGGACCAGTGACCAGCGAAAGTGACCAGTGAACAGTGACCAGGGACCAGTGACCAGTGATCAGTGAGCTGTGACCAGTGACCAGCGACTAGTGACCAGTGACCAGTGACCAGTGACCAACGAAAGTGACCAGTGAACAGTGACCAGGGACCAGTGAACAGGGACCAGTGACCAGTGACCAGCGAAAGTGACCAGGGACCAGTGACCAGTGACCAGTGACCAGTGACCAGTGACCATTGACCAGTGACCAGTGACCAGCAAAAATGACCAGTGACCAGTGACCAGTGACCAGTGACCAGTGACCAGTGACCAGCGAAAGTGACAAGTGACCAGTGACCAGCGAAAGTGACCAGTGACCAGTGACCCGTGACCAGCGAAAGTGACCAGTGACCAGTGAGCAGTGACCAGCGAAATTGACCAGTTTCCAGTGACCAGTGACAAGTGACCAGTGACCAGTGACCAGCGAAAGAGACAAGTGAACAGTGACCAGCGAAATTGACCAGTGACCATTGACCTGTGACCAGCGAAAGTGACAAGTGACCAGTGACCACTGACCAGTGACCAGTGACCAGCGACCAGTGACCAGTGACCAGTGACCAGTGACCAGTGACCAGCGAAAGTGACAAGTGACCAGTGACCAGCGAAAGTGACCAGTGACCAGTGACCCGTGACCAGCGAAAGTGACCAGTGACCAGTGAGCAGTGACCAGCGAAATTGACCAGTTTCCAGTGACCAGTGACAAGTGACCAGTGACCAGTGACCAGCGAAAGAGACAAGTGAACAGTGACCAGCGAAATTGACCAGTGACCATTGACCTGTGACCAGCGAAAGTGACAAGTGACCAGTGACCACTGACCAGTGACCAGTGACCAGCGACCAGTGACCAGTGACCAGTGACCAGGGACCAGTGACCAGCGAAAGTGACCAGTGAACAGTGACCAGGGACCAGTGACCAGTGATCAGTGAGCTGTGACCAGTGACCAGCGACTAGTGACCAGTGACCATTGACCAGTGACCAGTGACCAGTGACCAACGAAAGTGACCAGTGAACAGTGACCAGGGACCAGTGACCAGTGACGAGTGACCATTGACCAGCGAAAGTGAACAGTGACCAGTGACCAGTGACCAGTGACCAGTGACCAGTGACCAGTGACCAGTGACCAGTGAACAGTGACTAGTGACCAGTGACCAGTGACCAACGAAAGTGACCAGTGAACAGTGACCAGTGACCAGTGACCAGTGACCAGTGACCAGTGACCAGTGACCAGTGACAAGTGACCAGTGACCAGCGACCAGTGACCAGTGACCAGTGACCAGTGACCAGTGACCAGTGACCAACGAAAGTGACCAGTGAACAGTGACCAGGGACCAGTGACCAGTGACGAGTGACCATTGACCAGCGAAAGTGAACAGTGACCAGTGACCAGTGACCAGTGACCAGTGACCAGTGACCAGTGACCAGTGACCAACGAAAGTGACAAGTGACCAGTGACCAGTGACCAGCGACCAGTGACCAGTGACCAGCGAAAGTGACCAGTGACCAGTGACCAGTGACCAGCGAAATTGACCAGTGACCAGTGACCAGTGAACAGTGACAAGTGACCAGTGACCAGTGACCAACGAAAGTGACCAGTGAACAGTGACCAGGGACCAGTGACCAGTGACGAGTGACCAGTGACCAGCGAAAGTGAACAGTGACCAGTGACCAGTGACCAATGACCAGTGACCAGTGACCAGTGACCAGCGAAAGTGACCAGTGACCAGTGACCAGTGACCAGTGACCAGTGACCAGTGACAAGTGACCTGGGACCAGTGACCAGTGACCAGTGACCAGCGAAATTGACCAGTGACCAGTGACCAGTGACCAGCGACCTGTGACCAGCGAAAGTGACTAGTGACCAGTGACCAGTGACCAGTGACCAGTGACCAGTGACCAGTGACCAGCGAAAGTGACCAGTGACGAGTGACCAGTGACAAGTGACCAGTGACCAGTGACCAGTGACCAGTGACCAGTGACCAGTGACCAGTGACCAGTGACCAGTGACAAGTGACCAGCGACCAGTGACCAGTGACCAGCGAAAGTGACCAGTGACCAGTGAGCAGTGACCAGCGAAATTGACCAGTTTCCAGTGACCAGTGACAAGTGACCAGTGACCAGTGACCAGCGAATGAGACAAGTGAACAGTGACCAGCGAAATTGACCAGTGAACAGTGACCAGCGAAATTGACCAGTGACCATTGACCTGTGACCAGCGAAAGTGACAAGTGACCAGTGACCACTGACCAGTGACCTGTGACCAGCGACCAGTGACCAGTGACCAGTGACCAGGGACCAGTGACCAGCGAAAGTAACCAGTGACCAGTGACCAGTGACCAGTGACCAGTGACCAGCGAAATTGACCAGTGACCATTGACCAGTGACCAGTGACCAGTGACCAGTGACCAGTGGCCAGTGACCAGTGACCAGTGACCTGTGACCAGCGAAAGTGACCAGTGACCAGTGACCAGTGACCAGTGACCAGTGACCAGTGACCAGCGAAAGTGACAGGTGACCAGTGACCAGTGACCAGTGACCAGTGACCAGTGACCAGTGACCAGTGACCAGCGAAAGTGACCAGTGACCAGTGAATAGTGACCAGCGAAATTGACCAGTTTCCAGTGACCAGTGATAAGTGACCAGTGACCAGTGACCAGCGAAAGTGACCAGTGAACAGTGATCAGCGAAATTGACCAGTGACCATTGACCAGTGACCAGCGAAAGTGACCAGTGACGAGTGACCAGTGACAAGTGACCAGTGACAAGTGACCAGTGACCACTGACCAGTGACCAGTGACCAGTGACCAGCGACCAGTGACCAGTGACCAGTGACCAGGGACCAGTGACCAGCGAAAGTGACCCGTGACCAGTGACCAGTGACCAGTGACTAGCCAAATTGAGCAGCGAGCAGTGACCAGTGACCAGTGACCAGTGACCAGTGACCAGTGACCAGTGACCAGCGAAATTGACCAGTGACCATTGACCAGTGACCAGCGAAAGTGACCAGTGAGGAGTGACCTGTGACAAGTGACCAGTGACCAGCGACCAGTGACCAGTGACCAGTGACCAGTGAACAGTGACCAGTGACCAGTGACCAGTGACCAGCGAAAATGACCAGTGACCAGTGACCAGTGACCAGCGAAATTGACCAGTGACCAGTGACCAGTGAACAGTGACAAGTGACCAGTGACCAGTGACCAACGAAAGTGACCAGTGAACAGTGACCAGGGACCAGTGACCAGTGACGAGTGACCAGTGACCAGCGAAAGTGAACAGTGACCAGTGGCCAGTGACCAGTGACCAGTGACCAGTGACCAGTGACCAGCGAAAGTGACCAGTGACCAGTGACCAGTGACCAGTGACCAGTGACCAGTGACCAGTGACCAGTGACCAGTGACCAGTGACAAGTGACCAGTGACCAGCGACCAGTGACCAGTGACCAGTGACCAGTGACCAGTGACCAGTGACCAGTGACCAGTGACCAGTGACCAGTGACCAGTGACCAGTGACCAGTGACCAGTGACCAGTGACAAGTGACAAGTGACCAGTGACCAGCGACCAGTGACCAGTGACCAGGGACCAGTGACCAGTGACCAGCGAAAGTGACCAGGGACCAGTGACCAGTGACCAGTGACCAGTGACCAGTGACCATTGACCAGTGACCAGTGACCAGTGACCAGCAAAAATGACCAGTGACCAGTGACCAGTGACCAGTGACCAGTGACCAGTGACCAGCGAAAGTGACAAGTGACCAGTGACCAGCGAAAGTGACCAGTGACCAGTGACCCGTGACCAGCGAAAGTGACCAGTGACCAGTGAGCAGTGACCAGCGAAATTGACCAGTTTCCAGTGACCAGTGACAAGTGACCAGTGACCAGTGACCAGCGAAAGAGACAAGTGAACAGTGACCAGCGAAATTGACCAGTGACCATTGACCTGTGACCAGCGAAAGTGACAAGTGACCAGTGACCACTGACCAGTGACCAGTGACCAGCGACCAGTGACCAGTGACCAGTGACCAGGGACCAGTGACCAGCGAAAGTGACCAGTGAACAGTGACCAGGGACCAGTGACCAGTGATCAGTGAGCTGTGACCAGTGACCAGCGACTAGTGACCAGTGACCATTGACCAGTGACCAGTGACCAGCGAAAGTGACCAGTGACCAGTGACCAGTGACCAGTGACCAGCGAAAGTGACCAGTGACCAGTGACCAGTGACCAGCGAAATTGACCAGTGACCAGTGACCAGTGACCAGCGAAATTGACCAGTGACCAGTGACCAGAGACCAGTGACTAGCCAAATTGACCAGTGACCAGTGACCAGTGGCCAGCGGTAGTGACCACTGACCAGTGACCAGTGATCAGTGACCAGGGAACAGTGACCAGTGACCAGTGACCAGGGACCAGCGAAAATGACCAGTGACCAGTGACCAGTGACCAGCGAAATTGACAAGTGACCAGTGACCAGTGAACAGTGACAAGTGACCAGTGACCAGTGACCAACGAAAGTGACCAGTGAACAGTGACCAGGGAACAGTGACCAGTGACGAGTGACCATTGACCAGCGAAAGTGAACAGTGACCAGTGACCAGTGACCAGTGACCAGTGACCAGTGACCAGTGACCAGTGACCAACGAAAGTGACAAGTGACCAGTGACCAGTGACCAGCGACCAGTGACCAGTGACCAGCGAAAGTGAACAGTGACCAGTGACCAGTGACCAGCGAAATTGACCAGTGACCAGTGACCAGTGAACAGTGACAAGTGACCAGTGACCAGTGACCAACGAAAGTGACCAGTGAACAGTGACCAGGGACCAGTGACCAGTGACGAGTGACCAGTGACCAGCGAAAGTGAACAGTGACCAGTGACCAGTGACCAATGACCAGTGACCAGTGACCAGTGACCAGCGAAAGTGACCAGTGACCAGTGACCAGTGACCAGTGACCAGTGACCAGTGACAAGTGACCTGGGACCAGTGACCAGTGACCAGTGACCAGCGAAATTGACCAGTGACCAGTGACCAGTGACCAGCGACCTGTGACCAGTGACCAGTGACCAGTGACCAGTGACCAGTGACCAGTGACTAGTGACAAGTGACCAGTGACCAGTGACCAGTGACCAGCGACCAGTGACCACTGACCATTTACCAGTGACCAGCGGAAGTCACCAGGGACCAGTGACCAGCGAAAGTGACCAGTGACGAGTGACCAGTGACAAGTGACCAGTGACCAGTGACCAGTGACCAGTGACTAGTGACTAGTGACCAGTGACCAACGACCAGTGACCAGTGACCAGTGACCAGTGACCAGTGACCAGCGAAAGTGACAAGTGACCAGTGACCAGTGACCAGTGACCAGCGAAAGTGACTAGTCACCAGTGACCAGTGACCAGTGACCAGTGACCAGTGACCAGTGACCAGTGACCAGTGACAAGTGACCAGTGACCAGCGACCAGTGACCAGTGACCAGTGACCAGTGACCAGTGACCAGTGACCAGTGACCAGTGACCAGTGACCAGTGACCAGTGACCAGTGACAAGTGACCAGTGAACAGTGACCAGTGACCAGGGACCAGTGACCAGCGAAAGTGACCAGTGAACAGTGACCAGTGACCAGTGACCAGTGACCAGTGACCAGTGATCAGTGAGCTGTGACCAGTGACCAGCGACTAGTGACCAGTGACCATTGACCAGTGACCAGTGACCAGCGAAAGTGACCAGTGACCAGTGACCAGTGACCAGTGACCAGCGAAAGTGACCAGTGACCAGTGACCAGTGACCAGTGACCAGCGAAATTGACCAGTGACCAGTGACCAGAGACCAGTGACTAGCCAAATTGACCAGTGACCAGTGACCAGTGGCCAGCGGTAGTGACCACTGACCAGTGACCAGTGACCAGTGACCAGTGACCAGTGACCAGCGAAAATGACCAGTGACCAGTGACCAGTGACCAGTGACCAGCGAAAGTGACCAGTGACCAGTGACCAGTGACCAGCGAAATTGACCAGTGACCAGTGACCAGAGACCAGTGACTAGCCAAATTGACCAGTGACCAGTGACCAGTGGCCAGCGGTAGTGACCAGTGACCAGTGACCAGTGATCAGTGACCAGGGAACAGTGACCAGTGACCAGTGACCAGTGACCAGCGAAAATGACCAGTGACCAGTGACCAGTGACCAGCGAAATTGACAAGTGACCAGTGACCAGTGAACAGTGACAAGTGACCAGTGACCAGTGACCAGCGAAAGTGAACAGTGACCAGTGACCAGTGACCAGTGACCAGTGACCAGTGACCCGCGAAAGTGACCAGTGAACAGTGACCAGTGACCAGTGACCTGTGACCAGTGACCAGTGACCAGTGACCAGCGAAAGTGACCAGTGACGAGTGACCAGTGACAAGTGACCAGTGACCAGTGACCATTGACCAGTGACTAGTGACTAGTGACCAGTGACCAACGACCAGTGACCAGTGACCAGTGACCAGTGACCAGTGACCAGCGAAAGTGACAAGTGACCAGTGACCAGTGACCAGTGACCAGCGAAAGTGACTAGTCACCAGTGACCAGTGACCAGTGACCAGTGACCAGTGACCAGTGACCAGTGACCAGTGACAAGTGACCAGTGACCAGCGACCAGTGACCAGTGACCAGTGACCAGTGACCAGTGACCAGTGACCAGTGACCAGTGACCAGTGACCAGTGACCAGTGACCAGTGACAAGTGACCAGTGAACAGTGACCAGTGACCAGGGACCAGTGACCAGCGAAAGTGACCAGTGAACAGTGACCAGTGACCAGTGACCAGTGACCAGTGACCAGTGATCAGTGAGCTGTGACCAGTGACCAGCGACTAGTGACCAGTGACCATTGACCAGTGACCAGTGACCAGCGAAAGTGACCAGTGACCAGTGACCAGTGACCAGTGACCAGCGAAAGTGACCAGTGACCAGTGACCAGTGACCAGTGACCAGCGAAATTGACCAGTGACCAGTGACCAGAGACCAGTGACTAGCCAAATTGACCAGTGACCAGTGACCAGTGGCCAGCGGTAGTGACCACTGACCAGTGACCAGTGACCAGTGACCAGTGACCAGTGACCAGCGAAAATGACCAGTGACCAGTGACCAGTGACCAGCGAAATTGACAAGTGACCAGTGACCAGTGAACAGTGACAAGTGACCAGTGACCAGTGACCAACGAAAGTGACCAGTGAACAGTGACCAGGGACCAGTGACCAGTGACGAGTGACCATTGACCAGCGAAAGTGAACAGTGACCAGTGACCAGTGACCAGTGACCAGTGACCAGTGTCCAGTGACCAGTGACCAGTGAACAGTGACTAGTGACCAGTGACCAGTGACCAACGAAAGTGACCAGTGAACAGTGACCAGGGACCAGTGACCAGTGACCAGTGACCAGTGACCAGTGACCAGTGACCAGTGACCAGTGACCAGTGACCAGTGACCAGTGACCAGTGACAAGTGACCAGTGACCAGCGACCAGTGACCAGTGACCAGTGACCAGTGACCAGTGACCAGTGACCAGTGACCAGTGACCAGTGACCAGTGACCAGTGACCAGTGACCAGTGACCAGTGACCAGTGACAAGTGACAAGTGACCAGTGACCAGCGACCAGTGACCAGTGACCAGGGACCAGTGACCAGTGACCAGTGACCAGCGAAAGTGACCAGGGACCAGTGACCAGTGACCAGTGACCAGTGACCAGTGACCATTGACCAGTGACCAGTGACCAGCAAAAATGACCAGTGACCAGTGACCAGTGACCAGTGACCAGTGACCAGTGACCAGCGAAAGTGACAAGTGACCAGTGACCAGCGAAAGTGACCAGTGACCAGTGACCAGTGACCAGCGAAAGAGACAAGTGAACAGTGACCAGCGAAATTGACCAGTGACCATTGACCTGTGACCAGCGAAAGTGACAAGTGACCAGTGACCACTGACCAGTGACCAGTGACCAGCGACCAGTGACCAGTGACCAGTGACCAGGGACCAGTGACCAGCGAAAGTGACCAGTGAACAGTGACCAGTGACCAGTGACCAGTGACCAGTGATCAGTGAGCTGTGACCAGTGACCAGCGACTAGTGACCAGTGACCATTGACCAGTGACCAGTGACCAGCGAAAGTGACCAGTGACCAGTGACCAGTGACCAGTGACCAGCGAAAGTGACCAGTGACCAGTGACCAGTGACCAGCGAAATTGACCAGTGACCAGTGACCAGAGACCAGTGACCAGTGAACAGTGACAAGTGACCAGTGACCAGTGACCAACGAAAGTGACCAGTGAACAGTGACCAGGGACCAGTGACCAGTGACGAGTGACCAGTGACCAGCGAAAGTGAACAGTGACCAGTGACCAGTGACCAATGACCAGTGACCAGTGACCAGTGACCAGCGAAAGTGACCAGTGACCAGTGACCAGTGACCAGTGACAAGTGACCTGGGACCAGTGACCAGTGACCAGTGACCAGCGAAATTGACCAGTGACCAGTGACCAGTGACCAGCGACCTGTGACCAGTGACCAGTGACCAGTGGCCAGTGACCAGTGACCAGTGACCAGTGACTAGTGACAAGTGACCAGTGACCAGTGACCAGTGACCAGCGACCAGTGACCACTGACCATTTACCAGTGACCAGCGGAAGTGACCAGGGACCAGTGACCAGTGACCAGTGACCAGTGACCAGTGACCAGTGACCAGTGACCAGTGACCAGTGACCAGTGACCTGTGACCAGTGACCAGCGAAAGTGACCAGTGACCAGGGACCAGTGACCAGTGACCAGCGAAATTGACCAGTGACCAGTGACCAGTGACCAGTGACCAGTGACAAGTGACCAGTGACCAGTGACCAGCGAAAGTGACCAGTGAACAGTGACCAGTGACCAGTGACCAGTGACCAGTGACCAGTGACCATTGAGCTGTGACCAGTGACCAGCGACTAGTGACCAGTGACCATTGACCAGTGACCAGTGACCAGTGACCAGCGAAAGTGACCAGTGACCAGTGACCAGTGACCAGTTACCAGTGACCAGTGACCAGTGACCAGTGACCAGTGACAAGTGACCTGGGGCCAGTGACCAGTGACCAGTGACCAGCGAAATTGACCAGTGACCAGTGACCAGTGACCAGCGACCTGTGACCAGTGACCAGTGACCAGTGACCAGTGACCAGTGACCAGCGAAAGTGACCAGTGACCAGTGACCAGTGACCAGCGAAATTGACCAGTGACCAGTGACCAGAGACCAGTGACTAGCCAAATTGACCAGTGACCAGTGACCAGTGGCCAGCGGTAGTGACCAGTGACCAGTGACCAGTGATCAGTGACCAGGGAACAGTGACCAGTGACCAGTGACCAGTGACCAGCGAAAATGACCAGTGACCAGTGACCAGTGACCAGCGAAATTGACAAGTGACCAGTGACCAGTGAACAGTGACAAGTGACCAGTGACCAGTGACCAACGAAAGTGACCAGTGAACAGTGACCAGGGACCAGTGACCAGTGACGAGTGACCATTGACCAGCGAAAGTGAACAGTGACCAGTGACCAGTGACCAGTGACCAGTGACCAGTGACCCGCGAAAGTGACCAGCGAAAGTGACCAGTGACGAGTGACCAGTGACAAGTGACCAGTGACCAGTGACCATTGACCAGTGACTAGTGACTAGTGACCAGTGACCAACGACCAGTGACCAGTGACCAGTGACCAGTGACCAGCGAAAGTGACAAGTGACCAGTGACCAGTGACCAGTGACCAGTGACCAGCGAAAGTGACTAGTCACCAGTGACCAGTGACCAGTGACCAGTGACCAGTGACCAGCGAAAGTGACCAGTGACGAGTGACCAGTGACAAGTGACCAGTGACCAGTGACCAGTGACCAGTGACCAGTGACCAGTGACAAGTGACCAGTGACCAGCGACCAGTGACCAGTGACCAGTGACCAGTGACCAGTGACAAGTGATCAGTGACCAGCGACCAGTGACCAGCGAAAGTGACCAGTGACCAGTGACCAGTGACCAGTGACTAGCCAAATTGAGCAGTGAGCAGTGACCAGTGACCAGTGAGCAGTGACCAGTGACCAGTGACCAGCGAAATTGACCAGTGACCATTGACCAGTGACCAGTGACCATTGACCAGTGACCAGTGACCTGTGACCAGTAACCAGTGACCAGTGACCAGTGACCAGTGACCAGTGACCAGTGACCAGTGACCAGTGACTAGTGACCAGTGACCAGCGAAAGTGACCAGTGACCAGTGACCAACGAAAGTGACAAGTGACCAGTGACCAGTGACCAGTGACCAGTGACCAGCGAAAGTGACCAGTGACCAGTGACCAGTGACCAGCGAAATTGACCAGTGACCAGTGACCAGTGAACAGTGACAAGTGACCAGTGACCAGTGACCAACGAAAGTGACCAGTGAACAGTGACCAGGGACCAGTGACCAGTGACCAGTGACCAGCGAAATTGACCAGTGACCATTGACCAGTGACCAGTGACCAGTGACCAGCGAAAGTGACCAGTGACCAGTGACCAGTGACCAGTGACCAGTGACCAGTGACCAGTGACAAATGACCAGTAACCAGTGACCAGTGACCAGTGACCAGTAACCAGTGACAAGTGACCAGTGACCAGCGACCAGTGACCAGTGACCAGTGACCAGTGACCAGTGACCAGTGACCAGTGACCAGTGACCAGCGAAAGTGACCAGTGACCAGTGACCAGTGACCAGCGAAATTGACCAGTGACCAGTGACCAGTGAACAGTGACAAGTGACCAGTGACCAGTGACCAACGAAAGTGACCAGTGAACAGTGACCAGGGACCAGTGACCAGTGACGAGTGACCAGTGACCAGCGAAAGTGAACAGTGACCAGTGACCAGTGACCAATGACCAGTGACCAGTGACCAGTGACCAGTGACCAGCGAAAGTGACCAGTGACCAGTGACCAGTGACCAGTGACCAGTGACCAGTGACCAGTGACCAGTGAACAGTGACAAGTGACCAGTGACCAGTGACCAACGAAAGTGACCAGTGAACAGTGACCAGGGACCAGTGACCAGTGACGAGTGACCAGTGACCAGCGAAAGTGAACAGTGACCAGTGACCAGTAACCAGTGACCAATGACCAGTGACCAGTGACCAGTGACCAGCGAAAGTGACCAGTGACCAGTGACCAGTGACCAGTGACCAGTGACCAGTGACAAGTGACCTGGGACCAGTGACCAGTGACCAGTGACCAGCGAAATTGACCAGTGACCAGTGACCAGTGACCAGCGACCTGTGACCAGTGACCAGTGACCAGTGACCAGTGACCAGTGACTAGTGACAAGTGACCAGTGACCAGTGACCAGTGAACAGCGACCAGTGACCACTGACCATTTACCAGTGACCAGCGGAAGTGACCAGTGACCAGTGACCAGTGACCAGCGAAAGTGACCAGTGACGAGTGACCAGTGACAAGTGACCAGTGACCAGTGACCAGTGACCAGTGACAAGTGACCAGTGACAAGTGACCAGTGACCAGCGACCAGTGACCAGTGACCAGTGACCAGTGACCAGTGACAAGTGATCAGTGACCAGCGACCAGTGACCAGCGAAAGTGACCAGTGACCAGTGACCAGTGACCAGTGACCAGTAACCAGTGACAAGTGACCAGTGACCAGCGACCAGTGACCAGTGACCAGTGACCAGTGACCAGTGACCAGTGACCAACGAAAGTGACAAGTGACCAGTGACCAGTGACCAGTGACCAGTGACCAGTGACCAGCGAAATTGACCAGTGACCAGTGACCAGTGACCAGCGAAATTGACAAGTGACCAGTGACCAGTGAACAGTGACAAGTGACCAGTGATCAGTGACCAGGGAACAGTGACCAGTGACCAGTGACCAGTGACCAGCGAAAATGACCAGTGACCAGTGACCAGTGACCAGCGACCAGTGACCACTGACCATTTACCAGTGACCAGCGGAAGTGACCAGTGACCAGTGACCAGTGACCAGTGACCAGTGACCAGTGACCAGTGACCAGTGACCAGTGACCAGTGACCTGTGACCAGTGACCAGCGAAAGTGACCAGTGACCAGTGACCAGTGACCAGCGAAAGTGACCAGTGACGAGTGACCAGTGACAAGTGACCAGTGACCAGTGACCAGTGACCAGTGACAAGTGACCAGTGACAAGTGACCAGTGACCAGCGACCAGTGACCAGTGACCAGTGACCAGTGACCAGTGACAAGTGATCAGTGACCAGCGACCAGTGACCAGTGACCAGTGACCAGTGATCAGTGACTAGTGACAAGTGACCAGTGACCAGTGACCAGTGACCAGCGACCAGTGACCACTGACCATTTACCAGTGACCAGCGGAAGTGACCAGGGACCAGTGACCAGTGACCAGTGACCAGTGACCAGTGACCAGTGACCAGTGACCAAAGAAAGTGACCAGTGAACAGTGACCAGGGACCAGTGACCAGTGACGAGTGACCATTGACCAGCGAAAGTGAACAGTGACCAGTGACCAGTGACCAGTGACCAGTGACCAGTGACCAGTGACCAGTGACCAGTGACCAGTGACCAGTGACCAGTGAACAGTGACAAGTGACCAGTGACCAGTGACCAACGAAAGTGACCAGTGAACAGTGACCAGGGACCAGTGACCAGTGACCAGTGACCAGTGACCAGTGACCAGTGACCAGTGACCAGTGACCAGTGACCAGTGACCAGTGACCAACGAAAGTGACAAGTGACCAGTGACCAGTGACCAGTGACCAGTGACCAGTGACCAGCGAAAGTGACCAGTGACCAGTGACCAGTGACCAGCGAAATTGACCAGTGACCAGTGACCAGTGAACAGTGACAAGTGACCAGTGACCAGTGACCAACGAAAGTGACCAGTGAACAGTGACCAGGGACCAGTGACCAGTGACGAGTGACCAGTGACCAGCGAAAGTGAACAGTGACCAGTGACCAGTAACCAGTGACCAATGACCAGTGACCAGTGACCAGTGACCAGCGAAAGTGACCAGTGACCAGTGACCAGTGACCAGTGACCAGTGACCAGTGACAAGTGACCTGGGACCAGTGACCAGTGACCAGTGACCAGCGAAATTGACCAGTGACCAGTGACCAGTGACCAGCGACCTGTGACCAGTGACCAGTGACCAGTGACCAGTGACCAGTGACTAGTGACAAGTGACCAGTGACCAGTGACCAGTGAACAGCGACCAGTGACCACTGACCATTTACCAGTGACCAGCGGAAGTGACCAGTGACCAGTGACCAGTGACCAGCGAAAGTGACCAGTGACGAGTGACCAGTGACAAGTGACCAGTGACCAGTGACCAGTGACCAGTGACAAGTGACCAGTGACAAGTGACCAGTGACCAGCGACCAGTGACCAGTGACCAGTGACCAGTGACCAGTGACAAGTGATCAGTGACCAGCGACCAGTGACCAGCGAAAGTGACCAGTGACCAGTGACCAGTGACCAGTGACCAGTAACCAGTGACAAGTGACCAGTGACCAGCGACCAGTGACCAGTGACCAGTGACCAGTGACCAGTGACCAGTGACCAACGAAAGTGACAAGTGACCAGTGACCAGTGACCAGTGACCAGTGACCAGTGACCAGCGAAAATGACCAGTGACCAGTGACCAGTGACCAGCGAAATTGACAAGTGACCAGTGACCAGTGAACAGTGACAAGTGACCAGTGATCAGTGACCAGGGAACAGTGACCAGTGACCAGTGACCAGTGACCAGCGAAAATGACCAGTGACCAGTGACCAGTGACCAGCGACCAGTGACCACTGACCATTTACCAGTGACCAGCGGAAGTGACCAGTGACCAGTGACCAGTGACCAGTGACCAGTGACCAGTGACCAGTGACCAGTGACCAGTGACCAGTGACCTGTGACCAGTGACCAGCGAAAGTGACCAGTGACCAGGGACCAGTGACCAGTGACCAGCGAAATTGACCAGTGACCAGTGACCAGTGACCAGTGACCAGTGACAAGTGACCAGTGACCAGTGACCAGCGAAAGTGACCAGTGACCAGTGACCAGTGACCAGTGACCATTGAGCTGTGACCAGTGACCAGCGACTAGTGACCAGTGACCATTGACCAGTGACCAGTGACCAGTGACCAGCGAAAGTGACCAGTGACCAGTGACCAGTGACCAGTGACCAGTGACCAGTGACCAGTGACAAGTGACCAGTGACCAGTGACCAGCGAAAGTGACCAGTGAACAGTGACCAGTGACCAGTGACCAGTGACCATTGAGCTGTGACCAGTGACCAGCGACTAGTGACCAGTGACCATTGACCAGTGACCAGTGACCAGTGACCAGCGAAAGTGACCAGTGACCAGTGACCAGTGACCAGTGACCAGCGAAATTGACCAGTGACCAGTGACCAGTGACCAGCGACCTGTGACCAGTGACCAGTGACCAGTGACCAGTGACCAGCGAAAGTGACCAGTGACCAGTGACCAGTGACCAGCGAAATTGACCAGTGACCAGTGACCAGAGACCAGTGACTAGCCAAATTGACCAGTGACCAGTGACCAGTGGCCAGCGGTAGTGACCAGTGACCAGTGACCAGTGATCAGTGACCAGGGAACAGTGACCAGTGACCAGTGACCAGTGACCAGCGAAAATGACCAGTGACCAGTGACCAGTGACCAGCGAAATTGACAAGTGACCAGTGACCAGTGAACAGTGACAAGTGACCAGTGACCAGTGACCAACGAAAGTGACCAGTGAACAGTGACCAGGGACCAGTGACCAGTGACGAGTGACCATTGACCAGCGAAAGTGAACAGTGACCAGTGACCAGTGACCAGTGACCAGTGACCAGTGACCAGCGAAAGTGACCAGTGAACAGTGACCAGTGACCAGTGACCTGTGACCAGTGACCAGTGACCAGTGACCAGCGAAAGTGACCAGTGACGAGTGTCCAGTGACAAGTGACCAGTGACTAGTGACCATTGACCAGTGACTAGTGACTAGTGACCAGTGACCATCGACCAGTGACCAGTGACCAGTGACCAGCGAAAGTGACAAGTGACCAGTGACCAGTGACCAGTGACCAGTGACCAGTGACCAGTGACCAGTGACCAGCGAAAGTGACCAGTGACCAGTGACCAGTGACCAGCGAAAGTGACCAGTGACCAGTGACCAGTGACCAGCGAAATTGACCAGTGACCAGTGACCAGAGACCAGTGACTAGCCAAATTGACCAGTGACCAGTGACCAGTGGCCAGCGGTAGTGACCAGTGACCAGTGACCAGTGATCAGTGACCAGGGAACAGTGACCAGTGACCAGTGACCAGTGACCAGCGAAAATGACCAGTGACCAGTGACCAGTGACCAGCGACCAGTGACCACTGACCATTTACCAGTGACCAGCGGAAGTGACCAGTGACCAGTGACCAGTGACCAGTGACCAGTGACCAGTGACCAGTGACCAGCGAAAGTGACCAGTGACCAGTGACCAGTGACCAGCGAAATTGACCAGTGACCAGTGACCAGAGACCAGTGACTAGCCAAATTGACCAGTGACCAGTGACCAGTGGCCAGCGGTAGTGACCAGTGACCAGTGACCAGTGATCAGTGACCAGGGAACAGTGACCAGTGACCAGTGACCAGTGACCAGCGAAAATGACCAGTGACCAGTGACCAGTGACCAGCGAAATTGACAAGTGACCAGTGACCAGTGAACAGTGACAAGTGACCAGTGATCAGTGACCAGGGAACAGTGACCAGTGACCAGTGACCAGTGACCAGCGAAAATGACCAGTGACCAGTGACCAGTGACCAGCGACCAGTGACCACTGACCATTTACCAGTGACCAGCGGAAGTGACCAGTGACCAGTGACCAGTGACCAGTGACCAGTGACCAGTGACCAGTGACCAGTGACCAGTGACCAGTGACCTGTGACCAGTGACCAGCGAAAGTGACCAGTGACCAGGGACCAGTGACCAGTGACCAGCGAAATTGACCAGTGACCAGTGACCAGTGACCAGTGACCAGTGACAAGTGACCAGTGACCAGTGACCAGCGAAAGTGACCAGTGAACAGTGACCAGTGACCAGTGACCAGTGACCAGTGACCAGTGACCATTGAGCTGTGACCAGTGACCAGCGACTAGTGACCAGTGACCATTGACCAGTGACCAGTGACCAGTGACCAGCGAAAGTGACCAGTGACCAGTGACCAGTGACCAGTGACCAGTGACCAGTGACCAGTGACCAGTGACAAGTGACCTGGGACCAGTGACCAGTGACCAGTGACCAGCGAAATTGACCAGTGACCAGTGACCAGTGACCAGCGACCTGTGACCAGTGACCAGTGACCAGTGACCAGTGACCAGTGACCAGTGACCAGCGAAAGTGACCAGTGACCAGTGACCAGTGACCAGCGAAATTGACCAGTGACCAGTGACCAGAGACCAGTGACTAGCCAAATTGACCAGTGACCAGTGACCAGTGGCCAGCGGTAGTGACCAGTGACCAGTGACCAGTGATCAGTGACCGGGGAACAGTGACCAGTGACCAGTGACCAGTGACCAGCGAAAATGACCAGTGACCAGTGACCAGTGACCAGCGAAATTGACAAGTGACCAGTGACCAGTGAACAGTGACAAGTGACCAGTGACCAGTGACCAACGAAAGTGACCAGTGAACAGTGACCAGTGACCAGTGACCAGTGACCAGTGACCAGTGACCAGTGACCAGTGACCAGTGACCAGTGACAAGTGACCAGTGACCAGTGACCAGTGACCAGTGACAAGTGACCAGTGACCAGCGACCAGTGACCAGTGACCAGTGACCAGTGACCAGTGACCAGTGACCAGTGACCAGTGACCAGTAACCAGTGACAAGTGACCAGTGACCAGCGACCAGTGACCAGTGACCAGTGACCAGTGACCAGTGACCAGTGACCAGTGACCAGTGACCAGCGAAATTGACCAGTGACCAGTGACCAGAGACCAGTGACTAGCCAAATTGACCAGTGACCAGTGACCAGTGGCCAGCGGTAGTGACCAGTGACCAGTGACCAGTGATCAGTGACCAGGGAACAGTGACCAGTGACCAGTGACCAGTGACCAGCGAAAATGACCAGTGACCAGTGACCAGTGACCAGCGACCAGTGACCACTGACCATTTACCAGTGACCAGCGGAAGTGACCAGGGACCAGTGACCAGTGACCAGTGACCAGTGACCAGTGACCAGTGACCAGTGACCTGTGACCAGTGACCAGCGAAAGTGACCAGTGACCAGGGACCAGTGACCAGTGACCAGCGAAATTGACCAGTGACCAGTGACCAGTGACCAGTGACCAGTGACAAGTGACCAGTGACCAGTGACCAGCGAAAGTGACCAGTGAACAGTGACCAGTGACCAGTGACCAGTGACCAGTGACCAGTGACCATTGAGCTGTGACCAGTGACCAGCGACTAGTGACCAGTGACCATTGACCAGTGACCAGTGACCAGTGACCAGCGAAAGTGACCAGTGACCAGTGACCAGTGACCAGTGACCAGTGACCAGTGACCAGTGACCAGTGACAAGTGACCTGGGACCAGTGACCAGTGACCAGTGACCAGCGAAATTGACCAGTGACCAGTGACCAGTGACCAGCGACCTGTGACCAGTGACCAGTGACCAGTGACCAGTGACCAGTGACCAGTGACCAGTGACAAGTGACCAGTGACCAGTGACCAGTGACCAGTGACAAGTGACCAGTGACCAGCGACCAGTGACCAGTGACCAGTGACCAGTGACCAGTGACCAGTGACCAGTGACCAGTGACCAGTAACCAGTGACAAGTGACCAGTGACCAGCGACCAGTGACCAGTGACCAGTGACCAGTGACCAGTGACCAGTGACCAGTGACCAGTGACCAGTGACCAGCGAAATTGACCAGTGACCAGTGACCAGAGACCAGTGACTAGCCAAATTGACCAGTGACCAGTGACCAGTGGCCAGCGGTAGTGACCAGTGACCAGTGACCAGTGATCAGTGACCAGGGAACAGTGACCAGTGACCAGTGACCAGTGACCAGCGAAAATGACCAGTGACCAGTGACCAGTGACCAGCGACCAGTGACCACTGACCATTTACCAGTGACCAGCGGAAGTGACCAGGGACCAGTGACCAGTGACCAGTGACCAGTGACCAGTGACCAGTGACCAGTGACCAGTGACCAGTGACCTGTGACCAGTGACCAGCGAAAGTGACCAGTGACCAGGGACCAGTGACCAGTGACCAGCGAAATTGACCAGTGACCAGTGACCAGTGACCAGTGACCAGTGACAAGTGACCAGTGACCAGTGACCAGCGAAAGTGACCAGTGAACAGTGACCAGTGACCAGTGACCAGTGACCAGTGACCAGTGACCATTGAGCTGTGACCAGTGACCAGCGACTAGTGACCAGTGACCATTGACCAGTGACCAGTGACCAGTGACCAGCGAAAGTGACCAGTGACCAGTGACCAGTGACCAGTGACCAGTGACCAGTGACAAGTGACCTGGGACCAGTGACCTGTGACCAGTGACCAGTGACCAGTGACCAGCGAAAATGACCAGTGACCAGTGACCAGTGACCAGCGAAATTGACAAGTGACCAGTGACCAGTGAACAGTGACAAGTGACCAGTGACCAGTGACCAACGAAAGTGACCAGTGAACAGTGACCAGGGACCAGTGACCAGTGACGAGTGACCATTGACCAGCGAAAGTGAACAGTGACCAGTGACCAGTGACCAGTGACCAGTGACCAGTGACCAGCGAAAGTGACCAGTGATCAGTGACCAGTGACCAGTGACCTGTGACCAGTGACCAGTGACCAGTGACCAGCGAAAGTGACCAGTGACGAGTGACCAGTGACAAGTGACCAGTGACCAGTGACCATTGACCAGTGACTAGTGACTAGTGACCAGTGACCAACGACCAGTGACCAGTGACCAGTGACCAGCGAAAGTGACCAGTGACCAGTGACCAGTGACCAGTGACCAGTGACCAGTGACCAGCGAAAGTGACCAGTGACCAGTGACCAGTGACCAGCGAAAGTGACCAGTGACCAGTGACCAGTGACCAGCGAAATTGACCAGTGACCAGTGACCAGAGACCAGTGACTAGCCAAATTGACCAGTGACCAGTGACCAGTGGCCAGCGGTAGTGACCAGTGACCAGTGACCAGTGATCAGTGACCAGTGACCAGTAACCAGTGACAAGTGACCAGTGACCAGCGACCAGTGACCAGTGACCAGTGACCAGTGACCAGTGACCAGTGACCAGTGACCAACGAAAGTGACAAGTGACCAGTGACCAGTGACCAGTGACCATTGACCAGTGACCAGCGAAAGTGACCATTGACCAGTGACCAGTGACCAGTGACCAGCGAAAGTGACCAGTGACCAGTGACCAGTGACCAGTGACCAGTGACCAGTGACCAGTGACCAGTGACCAGTGACCAGTGACAAGTGACCTGGGACCAGTGACCAGTGACCAGTGACCAGCGAAATTGACCAGTGACCAGTGACCAGTGACCAGCGACCTGTGACCAGTGACCAGTGACCAGTGACCAGTGACCAGTGACCAGTGACCAGCGAAAGTGACCAGTGACCAGTGACCAGTGACCAGCGAAATTGACCAGTGACCAGTGACCAGAGACCAGTGACTAGCCAAATTGACCAGTGACCAGTGACCAGTGGCCAGCGGTAGTGACCAGTGACCAGTGACCAGTGATCAGTGACCAGGGAACAGTGACCAGTGACCAGTGACCAGTGACCAGCGAAAATGACCAGTGACCAGTGACCAGTGACCAGCGAAATTGACAAGTGACCAGTGACCAGTGAACAGTGACAAGTGACCAGTGACCAGTGACCAACGAAAGTGACCAGTGAACAGTGACCAGGGACCAGTGACCAGTGACGAGTGTCCATTGACCAGCGAAAGTGAACAGTGACCAGTGACCAGTGACCAGTGACCAGTGACCAGTGACCAGCGAAAGTGACCAGTGAACAGTGACCAGTGACCAGTGACCTGTGACCAGTGACCAGTGACCAGTGACCAGCGAAAGTGACCAGTGACGAGTGACCAGTGACAAGTGACCAGTGACCAGTGACCATTGACCAGTGACTAGTGACTAGTGACCAGTGACCAACGACCAGTGACCAGTGACCAGTGACCAGCGAAAGTGACAAGTGACCAGTGACAAGTGACCAGTGACTAGTGACCAACGAAAGTGACCAGTGAACAGTGACCAGTGACCAGTGACCAGTGACCAGTGACCAGTGACCAGTGACAAGTGACCTGGGACCAGTGACCAGTGACCAGTGACCAGCGAAAGTGAACAGTGACCAGTGACCAGTGACCAGTGACCAGTGACCAGTGACCAGTGACCAGTGACAAGTGACCTGGGACCAGTGACCAGTGACCAGTGACCAGCGAAATTGACCAGTGACCAGTGACCAGTGACCAGCGACCTGTGACCAGTGACCAGTGACCAGTGACCAGTGACCAGTGACCAGTGACCAGTGACTAGTGACAAGTGACCAGTGACCAGTGACCAGTGACCAGCGACCAGTGACCACTGACCATTTACCAGTGACCAGCGGAAGTGACCAGGGACCAGTGACCAGTGACCAGTGACCAGTGACCAGTGACCAGTGACCAGTGACCTGTGACCAGTGACCAGCGAAAGTGACCAGTGACCAGGGACCAGTGACCAGTGACCAGCGAAATTGACCAGTGACCAGTGACCAGAGACCAGTGACTAGCCAAATTGACCAGTGACCAGTGACCAGTGGCCAGCGGTAGTGACCAGTGACCAGTGACCAGTGATCAGTGACCAGGGAACAGTGACCAGTGACCAGTGAGCAGTGACCAGCGAAAATGACCAGTGACCAGTGACCAGTGACCAGCGAAATTGACAAGTGACCAGTGACCAGTGAACTGTGACAAGTGACCAGTGACCAGTGACCAACGAAAGTGACCAGTGAACAGTGACCAGGGACCAGTGACCAGTGACGAGTGACCATTGACCAGCGAAAGTGAACAGTGACCAGTGACCAGTGACCAGTGACCAGTGACCAGTGACCAGTGACCAGCGAAAGTGACCAGTGAACAGTGACCAGTGACCAGTGACCTGTGACCAGTGACCAGTGACCAGTGACCAGCGAAAGTGACCAGTGACGAGTGACCAGTGACAAGTGACCAGTGACCAGTGACCATTGACCAGTGACTAGTGACTAGTGACCAGTGACCAACGACCAGTGACCAGTGACCAGTGACCAGCGAAAGTGACAAGTGACCAGTGACCAGTGACCAGTGACCAGTGACCAGTGACCAGCGAAAGTGACCAGTGACCAGTGACCAGTGACCAGCGAAAGTGACCAGTGACCAGTGACCAGTGACCAGCGAAATTGACCAGTGACCAGTGACCAGAGACCAGTGACTAGCCAAATTGACCAGTGACCAGTGACCAGTGGCCAGCGGTAGTGACCAGTGACCAGTGACCAGTGATCAGTGACCAGGGAACAGTGACCAGTGACCAGTGACCAGTGACCAGCGAAAATGACCAGTGACCAGTGACCAGTGACCAGCGACCAGTGACCACTGACCATTTACCAGTGACCAGCGGAAGTGACCAGGGACCAGTGACCAGTGACCAGTGACCAGTGACCAGTGACCAGTGACCAGTGACCAGTGACCAGTGACCAGTGATCTGTGACCAGTGACCAGCGAAAGTGACCAGTGACCAGGGACCAGTGACCAGTGACCAGCGAAAATGACCAGTGACAAGTGACCAGTGACCAGTGACCAGCGAAAGTGACCAGTGAACAGTGACCAGTGACCAGTGACCAGTGACCAGTGACCAGTGACCATTGAGCTGTGACCAGTGACCAGCGACTAGTGACCAGTGACCATTGACCAGTGACCAGTGACCAGTGACCAGCGAAAGTGACCAGTGACCAGTGACCAGTGACCAGTGACCAGTGACCAGTGACCAGTGACCAGTGACCAGTGACAAGTGACCTGGGACCAGTGACCAGTGACCAGTGACCAGCGAAATTGACCAGTGACCAGTGACCAGTGACCAGCGACCTGTGACCAGTGACCAGTGACCAGTGACCAGTGACCAGTGACCAGTGACCAGCGAAAGTGACCAGTGACCAGTGACCAGTGACCAGCGAAATTGACCAGTGACCAGTGACCAGAGACCAGTGACTAGCCAAATTGACCAGTGACCAGTGACCAGTGGCCAGCGGTAGTGACCAGTGACCAGTGACCAGTGACCAGCCAAATTGACCAGTGACCAGTGACCAGTGACCAGCGAAAGTGACCAGTGACCAGTGACCAGTGACCAGTGACCAGTGACCAGTGACCAGTGACCAGTGACAAGTGACCTGGGACCAGTGACCAGTGACCAGTGACCAGCGAAATTGACCAGTGACCAGTGACCAGTGACCAGCGACCTGTGACCAGTGACCAGTGACCAGTGACCAGTGACCAGTGACCAGTGACCAGTGACAAGTGACCAGTGACCAGTGACCAGTGACCAGTGACAAGTGACCAGTGACCAGCGACCAGTGACCAGTGACCAGTGACCAGTGACCAGTGACCAGTGACCAGTGACCAGTGACCAGTAACCAGTGACAAGTGACCAGTGACCAGCGACCAGTGACCAGTGACCAGTGACCAGTGACCAGTGACCAGTGACCAGTGACCAGTGACCAGTGACCAGCGAAATTGACCAGTGACCAGTGACCAGAGACCAGTGACTAGCCAAATTGACCAGTGACCAGTGACCAGTGGCCAGCGGTAGTGACCAGTGACCAGTGACCAGTGATCAGTGACCAGGGAACAGTGACCAGTGACCAGTGACCAGTGACCAGCGAAAATGACCAGTGACCAGTGACCAGTGACCAGCGACCAGTGACCACTGACCATTTACCAGTGACCAGCGGAAGTGACCAGGGACCAGTGACCAGTGACCAGTGACCAGTGACCAGTGACCAGTGACCAGTGACCAGTGACCAGTGACCTGTGACCAGTGACCAGCGAAAGTGACCAGTGACCAGGGACCAGTGATCAGTGACCAGCGAAATTGACCAGTGACCAGTGACCAGTGACCAGTGACCAGTGACAAGTGACCAGTGACCAGTGACCAGCGAAAGTGACCAGTGAACAGTGACCAGTGACCAGTGACCAGTGACCAGTGACCAGTGACCATTGAGCTGTGACCAGTGACCAGCGACTAGTGACCAGTGACCATTGACCAGTGACCAGTGACCAGTGACCAGCGAAAGTGACCAGTGACCAGTGACCAGTGACCAGTGACCAGTGACCAGTGACAAGTGACCTGGGACCAGTGACCTGTGACCAGTGACCAGTGACCAGTGACCAGCGAAAATGACCAGTGACCAGTGACCAGTGACCAGCGAAATTGACAAGTGACCAGTGACCAGTGAACAGTGACAAGTGACCAGTGACCAGTGACCAACGAAAGTGACCAGTGAACAGTGACCAGGGACCAGTGACCAGTGACGAGTGACCATTGACCAGCGAAAGTGAACAGTGACCAGTGACCAGTGACCAGTGACCAGTGACCAGTGACCAGCGAAAGTGACCAGTGATCAGTGACCAGTGACCAGTGACCTGTGACCAGTGACCAGTGACCAGTGACCAGCGAAAGTGACCAGTGACGAGTGACCAGTGACAAGTGACCAGTGACCAGTGACCATTGACCAGTGACTAGTGACTAGTGACCAGTGACCAACGACCAGTGACCAGTGACCAGTGACCAGCGAAAGTGACCAGTGACCAGTGACCAGTGACCAGTGACCAGTGACCAGTGACCAGCGAAAGTGACCAGTGACCAGTGACCAGTGACCAGCGAAAGTGACCAGTGACCAGTGACCAGTGACCAGCGAAATTGACCAGTGACCAGTGACCAGAGACCAGTGACTAGCCAAATTGACCAGTGACCAGTGACCAGTGGCCAGCGGTAGTGACCAGTGACCAGTGACCAGTGATCAGTGACCAGTGACCAGTAACCAGTGACAAGTGACCAGTGACCAGCGACCAGTGACCAGTGACCAGTGACCAGTGACCAGTGACCAGTGACCAGTGACCAACGAAAGTGACAAGTGACCAGTGACCAGTGACCAGTGACCATTGACCAGTGACCAGCGACCAGTGACCACTGACCATTTACCAGTGACCAGCGGAAGTGACCAGGGACCAGTGACCAGTGACCAGTGACCAGTGACCAGTGACCAGTGACCAGTGACCAGTGACCAGTGACCAGTGATCTGTGACCAGTGACCAGCGAAAGTGACCAGTGACCAGGGACCAGTGACCAGTGACCAGCGAAAATGACCAGTGACAAGTGACCAGTGACCAGTGACCAGCGAAAGTGACCAGTGAACAGTGACCAGTGACCAGTGACCAGTGACCAGTGACCAGTGACCATTGAGCTGTGACCAGTGACCAGCGACTAGTGACCAGTGACCATTGACCAGTGACCAGTGACCAGTGACCAGCGAAAGTGACCAGTGACCAGTGACCAGTGACCAGTGACCAGTGACCAGTGACCAGTGACCAGTGACCAGTGACAAGTGACCTGGGACCAGTGACCAGTGACCAGTGACCAGCGAAATTGACCAGTGACCAGTGACCAGTGACCAGCGACCTGTGACCAGTGACCAGTGACCAGTGACCAGTGACCAGTGACCAGTGACCAGCGAAAGTGACCAGTGACCAGTGACCAGTGACCAGCGAAATTGACCAGTGACCAGTGACCAGAGACCAGTGACTAGCCAAATTGACCAGTGACCAGTGACCAGTGGCCAGCGGTAGTGACCAGTGACCAGTGACCAGTGATCAGTGACCAGGGAACAGTGACCAGTGACCAGTGACCAGTGACCAGCGAAAATGACCAGTGACCAGTGACCAGTGACCAGCGAAATTGACAAGTGACCAGTGACCAGTGAACAGTGACAAGTGACCAGTGACCAGTGACCAACGAAAGTGACCAGTGAACAGTGACCAGGGACCAGTGACCAGTGACGAGTGTCCATTGACCAGCGAAAGTGAACAGTGACCAGTGACCAGTGACCAGTGACCAGTGACCAGTGACCAGTGACCAGCGAAAGTGACCAGTGAACAGTGACCAGTGACCAGTGACCTGTGACCAGTGACCAGTGACCAGTGACCAGCGAAAGTGACCAGTGACGAGTGACCAGTGACAAGTGACCAGTGACCAGTGACCATTGACCAGTGACTAGTGACTAGTGACCAGTGACCAACGACCAGTGACCAGTGACCAGTGACCAGCGAAAGTGACAAGTGACCAGTGACCAGTGACCAGTGACCAGTGACCAGTGACCAGTGACCAGTGACCAGCGAAAGTGACCAGTGACCAGTGACCAGTGACCAGCGAAAGTGACCAGTGACCAGTGACCAGTGACCAGCGAAATTGACCAGTGACCAGTGACCAGAGACCAGTGACTAGCCAAATTGACCAGTGACCAGTGACCCGTGGCCAGCGGTAGTGACCAGTGACCAGTGACCAGTGATCAGTGACCAGGGAACAGTGACCAGTGACCAGTGACCAGTGACCAGCGAAAATGACCAGTGACCAGTGACCAGTGACCAGCGAAATTGACAAGTGACCAGTGACCAGTGAACAGTGACAAGTGACCAGTGACCAGTGACCAACGAAAGTGACCAGTGAACAGTGACCAGGGACCAGTGACCAGTGACGAGTGACCATTGACCAGCGAAAGTGAACAGTGACCAGTGACCAGTGACCAGTGACCAGTGACCAGTGACCAGTGACCAGTGAC
Organism: Andrena trimmerana; assembly: GCA_951215215.1. Taxonomy (NCBI): domain Eukaryota; kingdom Metazoa; phylum Arthropoda; class Insecta; order Hymenoptera; family Andrenidae; genus Andrena; species Andrena trimmerana. Next base: position 15,645,678 of record OX578063.1, on the reverse strand, counting down.
CAGTGACCAGTGACCAGTGACCAGTGAACAGTGACAAGTGACCAGTGACTAGTGACCAACGAAAGTGACCAGTGAACAGTGACCAGTGACCAGTGACCAGTGACCAGGGACCAGTGACCAGTGACGAGTGACCAGTGACCAGCGAAAGTGAACAGTGACCAGTGACCAGTGACCAATGACCAGTGACCAGTGACCAGTGACCAGCGAAAGTGACCAGTGACCGGTGACCAGTGACCAGTGACCAGTGACCAGTGACAAGTGACCTGGGACCAGTGACCAGTGACCAGTGACCAGCGAAATTGACCAGTGACCAGTGACCAGTGACCAGCGACCAGTGACCAGTGACCAGTGACCAGTGACCAGTGACCAGTGACCAGTGACCAGCGAAAGTGACCAGTGACGAGTGACCAGTGACAAGTGACCAGTGACCAGTGACCAGTGACCAGTGACCAGTGACCAGTGACAAGTGACCAGTGACCAGCGACCAGTGACCAGTGACCAGTGACCAGCGAAAATGACCAGTGACCAGTGACCAGTGACCAGCGAAATTGACAAGTGACCAGTGACCAGTGAACAGTGACAAGTGACCAGTGACCATTGACCAACGAAAGTGACCAGTGAACAGTGACCAGGGACCAGTGACCAGTGACGAGTGACCATTGACCAGCGAAAGTGAACAGTGACCAGTGACCAGTGACCAGTGACCAGTGACCAGTGACCAGTGACCAGTGACCAGTGACCAGTGACCAGTGACCTGTGAACAGTGACAAGTGACCAGTGACTAGTGACCAACGAAAGTGACCAGTGAACAGTGACCAGTGACCAGTGACAAGTGACCAGTGACCAGTGACCAGTGACCAGTGACCAGTGACCAGTGACCAGTGACCAGTGACCAGTGACCAGTGACCAGTGACCAGTGACTAGTGACCAGTGACCAGTGACCAGTGACCAGTGACCAGTGACAAGTGACCAGTGACCAGCGACCAGTGACCAGTGACCAGTGACCAGTGACCAGTGACCAGTGACCAGTAACCAGTGACCAGTGACCAGTGACCAGTAACCAGTGACAAGTGACCAGTGACCAGCGACCAGTGACCAGTGACCAGTGACCAGTGACCAGTGACCAGTGACCAACGAAAGTGACAAGTGACCAGTGACCAGTGACCAGTGACCAGTGACCAGTGACCAGCGAAATTGACCAGTGACCAGTGACCAGTGACCAGTGACCAGCGAAATTGACCAGTGACCAGTGACCAGTGACCAGCGACCAGTGACCAGTGACCACTGACCAGTGACCAGTGACCAGCGAAAGTGACCAGTGACGAGTGACCAGTGACAAGTGACCAGTGACCAGTGACCAGTGACCAGTGACCAGTGACCAGTGACAAGTGACCAGTGACCAGCGACCAGTGACCAGTGACCAGTGACCAGTGACCAGTGACCAGTGACCAGTGACCAGTGACCAGTGACCAGAGACCAGTGACCAGTGACCAGTGACCAGTGACCAGTGACAAGTGACCAGTGACCAGCGACCTGTGACCAGTGACCAGTGACCAGTGACCAGTGACCAGTGACCAGTGACCAGTGACCAGTGACCAGTGACCAGTGACCAGTGACCAGTGACCAGTGACCAGTGACCAGTGACCAGTGACCAGTGACCAGTGACCAGTGACCAGTGACCAGTGACAAGTGACCAGTGAACAGTGACAAGTGACCAGTGACCAGTGACCAACGAAAGTGACCAGTGAACAGTGACCAGGGACCAGTGACCAGTGACGAGTGACCATTGACCAGCGAAAGTGAACAGTGACCAGTGACCAGTGACCAGTGACCAGTGACCAGTGACCAGCGAAAGTGACCAGTGATCAGTGACCAGTGACCAGTGACCTGTGACCAGTGACCAGTGACCAGTGACCAGCGAAAGTGACCAGTGACGAGTGACCAGTGACAAGTGACCAGTGACCAGTGACCATTGACCAGTGACTAGTGACTAGTGACCAGTGACCAACGACCAGTGACCAGTGACCAGTGACCAGCGAAAGTGACCAGTGACCAGTGACCAGTGACCAGTGACCAGTGACCAGTGACCAGCGAAAGTGACCAGTGACCAGTGACCAGTGACCAGCGAAAGTGACCAGTGACCAGTGACCAGTGACCAGCGAAATTGACCAGTGACCAGTGACCAGAGACCAGTGACTAGCCAAATTGACCAGTGACCAGTGACCAGTGGCCAGCGGTAGTGACCAGTGACCAGTGACCAGTGATCAGTGACCAGTGACCAGTAACCAGTGACAAGTGACCAGTGACCAGCGACCAGTGACCAGTGACCAGTGACCAGTGACCAGTGACCAGTGACCAGTGACCAACGAAAGTGACAAGTGACCAGTGACCAGTGACCAGTGACCATTGACCAGTGACCAGCGAAAGTGACCATTGACCAGTGACCAGTGACCAGTGACCAGCGAAAGTGACCAGTGACCAGTGACCAGTGACCAGTGACCAGTGACCAGTGACCAGTGACCAGTGACAAGTGACCTGGGACCAGTGACCAGTGACCAGTGACCAGCGAAATTGACCAGTGACCAGTGACCAGTGACCAGCGACCTGTGACCAGTGACCAGTGACCAGTGACCAGTGACCAGTGACCAGTGACCAGTGACCAGTGACCAGCGAAAGTGACCAGTGACCAGTGACCAGTGACCAGCGAAATTGACCAGTGACCAGTGACCAGAGACCAGTGACTAGCCAAATTGACCAGTGACCAGTGACCAGTGGCCAGCGGTAGTGACCAGTGACCAGTGATCAGTGATCAGTGACCAGGGAACAGTGACCAGTGACCAGTGACCAGTGACCAGCGAAAATGACCAGTGACCAGTGACCAGTGACCAGCGAAATTGACAAGTGACCAGTGACCAGTGAACAGTGACAAGTGACCAGTGACCAGTGACCAACGAAAGTGACCAGTGAACAGTGACCAGGGACCAGTGACCAGTGACGAGTGTCCATTGACCAGCGAAAGTGAACAGTGACCAGTGACCAGTGACCAGTGACCAGTGACCAGTGACCAGCGAAAGTGACCAGTGAACAGTGACCAGTGACCAGTGACCTGTGACCAGTGACCAGTGACCAGTGACCAGTGACCAGTGACCAGTGACCAGCGAAAGTGTCCAGTGACCAGGGACCAGTGACCAGTGACCAGCGAAAGTGACCAGTGAACAGTGACCAGTGACCAGTGACCAGTGACCAGCGAAAATGACCAGTGATCAGTGACCAGTGACCAGCGAAATTGACCAGTGACCAGTGACCAGTGAACAGTGACAAGTGACCAGTGACCAGTGACCAACGAAAGTGACCAGTGAACAGTGACCAGGGTCCAGTGACCAGTGACGAGTGACCAGTGACCAGCGAAAGTGAACAGTGACCAGTGACCAGTGACCAATGACCAGTGACCAGTGACCAGTGACCAGCGAAAGTGACCAGTGACCAGTGACCAGTGACCAGTGACCAGTGACCAGTGACCAGTGACAAGTGACCTGGGACCAGTGACCAGTGACCAGTGACCAGCGAAATTGACCAGTGACCAGTGACCAGTGACCAGCGACCAGTGACCAGTGACCAGTGACCAGTGACCAGTGACCAGTGACCAGTGACCAGCGAAAGTGACCAGTGACGAGTGACCAGTGACAAGTGACCAGTGACCAGTGACCAGTGACCAGTGACCAGTGACCAGTGACAAGTGACCAGTGACCAGCGACCAGTGACCAGTGACCAGTGACCAGTGACCAGTGACCAGCGAAAATGACCAGTGACCAGTGACCAGTGACCAGCGAAATTGACAAGTGACCTGTGACCAGTGAACAGTGACAAGTGACCAGTGACCATTGACCAACGAAAGTGACCAGTGAACAGTGACCAGGGACCAGTGACCAGTGACGAGTGACCATTGACCAGCGAAAGTGAACAGTGACCAGTGACCAGTGACCAGTGACCAGTGACCAGTGACCAGTGACCAGTGACCTGTGAACAGTGACAAGTGACCAGTGACTAGTGACCAACGAAAGTGACCAGTGAACAGTGACCAGTGACCAGTGACCAGTGACCAGTGACCAGTGACCAGTGACCAGTGACAAGTGACCTGGGACCAGTGACCAGTGACCAGTGACCAGCGAAAGTGAACAGTGACCAGTGACCAGTGACCAGTGACCAGTGACAAGTGACCTGGGACCAGTGACCAGTGACCAGTGACCAGCGAAATTGACCAGTGACCAGTGACCAGTGACCAGCGACCTGTGACCAGTGACCAGTGACCAGTGACCAGTGACCAGTGACCAGTGACCAGTGACTAGTGACAAGTGACCAGTGACCAGTGACCAGTGACCAGCGACCAGTGACCACTGACCATTTACCAGTGACCAGCGGAAGTGACCAGGGACCAGTGACTAGTGACCAGTGACCAGTGACCAGTGACCAGTGACCAGTGACCAGTGACCAGTGACCTGTGACCAGTGACCAGCGAAAGTGACCAGTGACCAGGGACCAGTGACCAGTGACCGGCGAAATTGACCAGTGACCAGTGACCAGAGATCAGTGACTAGCCAAATTGACCAGTGACCAGTGACCAGTGGCCAGCGGTAGTGACCAGTGACCAGTGACCAGTGATCAGTGACCAGGGAACAGTGACCAGTGACCAGTGACCAGTGACCAGCGAAAATGACCAGTGACCAGTGACCAGTGACCAGCGAAATTGACAAGTGACCAGTGACCAGTGAACTGTGACAAGTGACCAGTGACCAGTGACCAACGAAACTGACCAGTGAACAGTGACCAGGGACCAGTGACCAGTGACGAGTGACCATTGACCAGCGAAAGTGAACAGTGACCAGTGACCAGTGACCAGTGACCAGTGACCAGTGACCAGCGAAAGTGACCAGTGAACAGTGACCAGTGACCAGTGACCTGTGACCAGTGACCAGTGACCAGTGACCAGCGAAAGTGACCAGTGACGAGTGACCAGTGACAAGTGACCAGTGACCAGTGACCATTGACCAGTGACTAGTGACTAGTGACCAGTGACCAACGACCAGTGACCAGTGACCAGTGACCAGCGAAAGTGACAAGTGACCAGTGACCAGTGACCAGTGACCAGTGACCAGTGACCAGCGAAAGTGACCAGTGACCAGTGACCAGTGACCAGCGAAAGTGACCAGTGACCAGTGACCAGTGACCAGCGAAATTGACCAGTGACCAGTGACCAGAGACCAGTGACTAGCCAAATTGACCAGTGACCAGTGACCAGTGGCCAGCGGTAGTGACCAGTGACCAGTGACCAGTGATCAGTGACCAGGGAACAGTGACCAGTGACCAGTGACCAGTGACCAGCGAAAATGACCAGTGACCAGTGACCAGTGACCAGCGAAATTGACAAGTGACCAGTGACCAGTGAACAGTGACAAGTGACCAGTGACCAGTGACCAACGAAAGTGACCAGTGAACAGTGACCAGGGACCAGTGACCAGTGACGAGTGTCCATTGACCAGCGAAATTGACCAGTGACCAGTGACCAGTGACCAGCGACCTGTGACCAGTGACCAGTGACCAGTGACCAGTGACCAGTGACCAGTGACCAGTGACCAGTGACCAGCGAAAGTGACCAGTGACCAGTGACCAGTGACCAGCGAAATTGACCAGTGACCAGTGACCAGAGACCAGTGACTAGCCAAATTGACCAGTGACCAGTGACCAGTGGCCAGCGGTAGTGACCAGTGACCAGTGATCAGTGATCAGTGACCAGGGAACAGTGACCAGTGACCAGTGACCAGTGACCAGCGAAAATGACCAGTGACCAGTGACCAGTGACCAGCGAAATTGACAAGTGACCAGTGACCAGTGAACAGTGACAAGTGACCAGTGACCAGTGACCAACGAAAGTGACCAGTGAACAGTGACCAGGGACCAGTGACCAGTGACGAGTGTCCATTGACCAGCGAAAGTGAACAGTGACCAGTGACCAGTGACCAGTGACCAGTGACCAGTGACCAGCGAAAGTGACCAGTGAACAGTGACCAGTGACCAGTGACCTGTGACCAGTGACCAGTGACCAGTGACCAGTGACCAGTGACCAGTGACCAGCGAAAGTGTCCAGTGACCAGGGACCAGTGACCAGTGACCAGCGAAAGTGACCAGTGAACAGTGACCAGTGACCAGTGACCAGTGACCAGCGAAAATGACCAGTGATCAGTGACCAGTGACCAGCGAAATTGACCAGTGACCAGTGACCAGTGAACAGTGACAAGTGACCAGTGACCAGTGACCAACGAAAGTGACCAGTGAACAGTGACCAGGGTCCAGTGACCAGTGACGAGTGACCAGTGACCAGCGAAAGTGAACAGTGACCAGTGACCAGTGACCAATGACCAGTGACCAGTGACCAGTGACCAGCGAAAGTGACCAGTGACCAGTGACCAGTGACCAGTGACCAGTGACCAGTGACCAGTGACAAGTGACCTGGGACCAGTGACCAGTGACCAGTGACCAGCGAAATTGACCAGTGACCAGTGACCAGTGACCAGCGACCAGTGACCAGTGACCAGTGACCAGTGACCAGTGACCAGTGACCAGTGACCAGCGAAAGTGACCAGTGACGAGTGACCAGTGACAAGTGACCAGTGACCAGTGACCAGTGACCAGTGACCAGTGACCAGTGACAAGTGACCAGTGACCAGCGACCAGTGACCAGTGACCAGTGACCAGTGACCAGTGACCAGCGAAAATGACCAGTGACCAGTGACCAGTGACCAGCGAAATTGACAAGTGACCTGTGACCAGTGAACAGTGACAAGTGACCAGTGACCATTGACCAACGAAAGTGACCAGTGAACAGTGACCAGGGACCAGTGACCAGTGACGAGTGACCATTGACCAGCGAAAGTGAACAGTGACCAGTGACCAGTGACCAGTGACCAGTGACCAGTGACCAGTGACCAGTGACCTGTGAACAGTGACAAGTGACCAGTGACTAGTGACCAACGAAAGTGACCAGTGAACAGTGACCAGTGACCAGTGACCAGTGACCAGTGACCAGTGACCAGTGACCAGTGACAAGTGACCTGGGACCAGTGACCAGTGACCAGTGACCAGCGAAAGTGAACAGTGACCAGTGACCAGTGACCAGTGACCAGTGACAAGTGACCTGGGACCAGTGACCAGTGACCAGTGACCAGCGAAATTGACCAGTGACCAGTGACCAGTGACCAGCGACCTGTGACCAGTGACCAGTGACCAGTGACCAGTGACCAGTGACCAGTGACCAGTGACTAGTGACAAGTGACCAGTGACCAGTGACCAGTGACCAGCGACCAGTGACCACTGACCATTTACCAGTGACCAGCGGAAGTGACCAGGGACCAGTGACTAGTGACCAGTGACCAGTGACCAGTGACCAGTGACCAGTGACCAGTGACCAGTGACCTGTGACCAGTGACCAGCGAAAGTGACCAGTGACCAGGGACCAGTGACCAGTGACCGGCGAAATTGACCAGTGACCAGTGACCAGAGATCAGTGACTAGCCAAATTGACCAGTGACCAGTGACCAGTGGCCAGCGGTAGTGACCAGTGACCAGTGACCAGTGATCAGTGACCAGGGAACAGTGACCAGTGACCAGTGACCAGTGACCAGCGAAAATGACCAGTGACCAGTGACCAGTGACCAGCGAAATTGACAAGTGACCAGTGACCAGTGAACTGTGACAAGTGACCAGTGACCAGTGACCAACGAAACTGACCAGTGAACAGTGACCAGGGACCAGTGACCAGTGACGAGTGACCATTGACCAGCGAAAGTGAACAGTGACCAGTGACCAGTGACCAGTGACCAGTGACCAGTGACCAGCGAAAGTGACCAGTGAACAGTGACCAGTGACCAGTGACCTGTGACCAGTGACCAGTGACCAGTGACCAGCGAAAGTGACCAGTGACGAGTGACCAGTGACAAGTGACCAGTGACCAGTGACCATTGACCAGTGACTAGTGACTAGTGACCAGTGACCAACGACCAGTGACCAGTGACCAGTGACCAGCGAAAGTGACAAGTGACCAGTGACCAGTGACCAGTGACCAGTGACCAGTGACCAGCGAAAGTGACCAGTGACCAGTGACCAGTGACCAGCGAAAGTGACCAGTGACCAGTGACCAGTGACCAGCGAAATTGACCAGTGACCAGTGACCAGAGACCAGTGACTAGCCAAATTGACCAGTGACCAGTGACCAGTGGCCAGCGGTAGTGACCAGTGACCAGTGACCAGTGATCAGTGACCAGGGAACAGTGACCAGTGACCAGTGACCAGTGACCAGCGAAAATGACCAGTGACCAGTGACCAGTGACCAGCGAAATTGACAAGTGACCAGTGACCAGTGAACAGTGACAAGTGACCAGTGACCAGTGACCAACGAAAGTGACCAGTGAACAGTGACCAGGGACCAGTGACCAGTGACGAGTGTCCATTGACCAGCGAAAGTGAACAGTGACCAGTGACCAGTGACCAGTGACCAGTGACCAGTGACCAGTGACCAGCGAAAGTGACCAGTGAACAGTGACCAGTGACCAGTGACCTGTGACCAGTGACCAGTGACCAGTGACCAGCGAAAGTGACCAGTGACGAGTGACCAGTGACAAGTGACCAGTGACCAGTGACCATTGACCAGTGACTAGTGACTAGTGACCAGTGACCAACGACCAGTGACCAGTGACCAGTGACCAGCGAAAGTGACAAGTGACCAGTGACCAGTGACCAGTGACCAGTGACCAGTGACCAGTGACCAGTGACCAGCGAAAGTGACCAGTGACCAGTGACCAGTGACCAGCGAAAGTGACCAGTGACCAGTGACCAGTGACCAGCGAAATTGACCAGTGACCAGTGACCAGAGACCAGTGACTAGCCAAATTGACCAGTGACCAGTGACCCGTGGCCAGCGGTAGTGACCAGTGACCAGTGACCAGTGATCAGTGACCAGGGAACAGTGACCAGTGACCAGTGACCAGTGACCAGCGAAAATGACCAGTGACCAGTGACCAGTGACCAGCGAAATTGACAAGTGACCAGTGACCAGTGAACAGTGACAAGTGACCAGTGACCAGTGACCAACGAAAGTGACCAGTGAACAGTGACCAGGGACCAGTGACCAGTGACGAGTGACCATTGACCAGCGAAAGTGAACAGTGACCAGTGACCAGTGACCAGTGACCAGTGACCAGTGACCAGTGACCAGTGACCAGTGACCAGTGAACAGTGACAAGTGACCAGTGACTAGTGACCAACGAAAGTGACCAGTGAACAGTGACCAGTGACCAGTGACCAGTGACCAGGGACCAGTGACCAGTGACGAGTGACCAGTGACCAGCGAAAGTGAACAGTGACCAGTGACCAGTGACCAATGACCAGTGACCAGTGACCAGTGACCAGCGAAAGTGACCAGTGACCAGTGACCAGTGACCAGTGACCAGTGACCAGTGACAAGTGACCTGGGACCAGTGACCAGTGACCAGTGACCAGCGAAATTGACCAGTGACCAGTGACCAGTGACCAGCGACCAGTGACCAGTGACCAGTGACCAGTGACCAGTGACCAGTGACCAGTGACCAGCGAAAGTGACCAGTGACGAGTGACCAGTGACAAGTGACCAGTGACCAGTGACCAGTGACCAGTGACCAGTGACCAGTGACAAGTGACCAGTGACCAGCGACCAGTGACCAGTGACCAGTGACCAGTGACCAGTGACCAGCGAAAATGACCAGTGACCAGTGACCAGTGACCAGCGAAATTGACAAGTGACCAGTGACCAGTGAACAGTGACAAGTGACCAGTGACCATTGACCAACGAAAGTGACCAGTGAACAGTGACCAGGGACCAGTGACCAGTGACGAGTGACCATTGACCAGCGAAAGTGAACAGTGACCAGTGACCAGTGACCAGTGACCAGTGACCAGTGACCAGTGACCAGTGACCAGTGACCAGTGACCTGTGACGAGTGACCAGTGACCAGCGAAAGTGAACAGTGACCAGTGACCAGTGACCAGTGACCAACGAAAGTGACCAGTGAACAGTGACCAGTGACCAGTGACCAGTGACCAGTGACCAGTGACCAGTGACCAGTGACCAGTGACCAGTGACCAGTGACCAGTGACCAGTGACCAGTGACTAGTGACCAGTGACCAGTGACCAGTGACCAGTGACCAGTGACAAGTGACCAGTGACCAGCGACCAGTGACCAGTGACCAGTGACCACTGATCAGTGACCAGTGACCAGTGACCAGTGACCAGGGACCAGTGACCAGCGAAAGTGACCCGTGACCAGTGACTAGCCAAATTGAGCAGTGTTCAGTGACCAGTGACCAGTGACCAGTGACCAGCGAAATTGACCAGTGACCATTGACCAGTGACCAGCGAAAGTGACCAGTGAGGAGTGACCTGTGACAAGTGACCAGTGACCAGCGACCAGTGACCAGTGACCAGTGACCAGTGAACAGTGACCAGTGACCAGTGACCAGTGACCAGCGAAAATGACCAGTGACCAGTGACCAGTGACCAGCGAAATTGACCAGTGACCAGTGACCAGTGAACAGTGACAAGTGACCAGTGACCAGTGACCAACGAAAGTGACCAGTGAACAGTGACCAGGGACCAGTGACCAGTGACGAGTGACCAGTGACCAGCGAAAGTGAACAGTGACCAGTGACCAGTGACCAGTGACCAGTGACCAGTGACCAGTGACCAGCGAAAGTGGCCAGTGACCAGTGACCAGTGACACGTGACCTGGGACCAGTGACCAGTGACCAGTGACCAGCGAAATTGACCAGTGACCAGTGACCAGTGACCAGCGACCTGTGACCAGTGACCAGTGACCAGTGACCAGTGACCAGTGACCAGTGACCAGCGAAAGTGACCAGTGACCAGTGACCAGTGACCAGCGAAATTGACCAGTGACCAGTGACCAGAGACCAGTGACTAGCCAAATTGACCAGTGACCAGTGACCAGTGGCCAGCGGTAGTGACCAGTGACCAGTGACCAGTGATCAGTGACCAGTGAACAGTGACCAGTGACCAGTGACCAGTGACCAGCGAAAATGACCAGTGACCAGTGACCAGTGACCAGCGAAATTGACAAGTGACCAGTGACCAGTGAACAGTGACAAGTGACCAGTGACCAGTGACCAACCAAAGTGACCAGTGAACAGTGACCAGGGACCAGTGACCAGTGACGAGTGACCATTGACCAGCGAAAGTGAACAGTGACCAGTGACCAGTGACCAGTGACCAGTGACCAGCAAAATTGACCAGCATAATTGACCAGCAAAATTGACCAGCAAAATTGACCAGTGACCAGTGACCAGTGACCAATGACCAGTGACCAGTGACCAGTGACCAGTGACCAGTGACGAGTGACCAGTGACAAGTGACCAGTTACCAGTGACCAGCGAAAGTGACCAGTGAACAGTGACCAGGGACCTGTGACCAGTGACCAGTGACCAGGGACCAGTGACCAGTGACCAGCGAAAGTGACCAGGGACCAGCAAAAATGACCAGTGACCAGTGACCAGTGACCAGTGACCAGTGACCAGTGACCAGTGACCAGCGAAAGTGACCAGTGACCAGTGACCAGTGACCAGTGACCAGTGACCAGTGACAAGTGACCTGGTACCAGTGACCAGTGACCAGTGACCAGCGAAATTGACCAGTGACCAGTGACCAGTGACCAGCGAACTGTGACCAGTGAACAGTGACCAGTGACCAGTGACCAGTGACCAGTGACCAGCGAAAGTGACCAGTGACCAGTGACCAGTGACCAGCGAAATTGACCAGTGACCAGTGACCAGAGACCAGTGACTAGCCAAATTGACCAGTGACCAGTGACCAGTGGCCAGCGGTAGTGACCAGTGACCAGTGACCAGTGATCAGTGACCAGGGAACAGTGACCAGTGACCAGTGACCAGTGACCAGCGAAAATGACCAGTGACCAGTGACCAGTGACCAGCGAAATTGACAAGTGACCAGTGACCAGTGAACAGTGACAAGTGACCAGTGACCAGTGACCAACGAAAGTGACCAGTGAACAGTGACCAGGGACCAGTGACCAGTGACGAGTGACCATTGACCAGCGAAAGTGAACAGTGACCAGTGACCAGTGACCAGTGACCAGTGACCACTGACCAGTGACCAGTGACCAGTGACCAGTGACCAGTGACCAGTGACCAGTGACCAGGGACCAGTGACCAGTGACCAGTGACCAGTGACCAGTGACCAGTGACCAGTGACCAGCGAAAGTGACCAGTGACGAGTGACCAGTGACAAGTGACCAGTGACCAGTGACCAGTGACCAGTGACCAGTGACCAGCGACCAGTGACCAGTGACCACTGACCAGTGACCAGTGACCAGTGACCAGTGACCAGTGACCAGTGACGAGTGACCAGTGACCAGTGACCAGTGACAAGTGACCAGTGACCAGCGACCAGTGACCAGTGACCAGTGACCAGTGACCAGTGACCAGTGACCAGTGACCAGCGAAAGTGACCAGTGACGAGTGACCAGTGACAAGTGACCAGTGACCAGTGACCAGTGACCAACGACCAGTGACCCGTGACCAGTGACCAGTTACCAGTGACCAGCAAAAATGACCAGTGACCAGTGACCAGTGACCAGTGACCAGCGAAAGTGACCAGTGAACAGTGACCAGGGACCAGTGACCAGTGACCAGTGACCAGTGACCAGTGACCAGTGACCAGTGACCAGTGACCAGTGACCAGTGACCAGTGACCAGTGACAAGTGACCAGTGACCAGTGACCAGCGACCAGTGACCAGTGACCAGTGACCAGTGACCAGTGACCAGTGACCAGTAACCAGTGACAAGTGACCAGTGACCAGCGACCAGTGACCAGTGACCAGTGACCAGTGACCAGTGACCAGTGACCAGTGACCAGTGACCAGGGACCAGTGACCAGTGACCAGTGACCAGTGACCAGTGACCAGTGACCAGTGACCAGCGAAATTGACTAGTGACCAGTGACCAGTGAACAGTGACAAGTGACCAGTGACCAGCGACCAGTGACCAGTGACCAGTGACCAGTGACCAGTGACAAGTGACCAGTGACCAGCGACCAGTGACCAGCGAAAGTGACCAGTGACCAGTGACCAGTGACCAGTGACTAGCAAAATTGAGCAGTGAGCAGTGACCAGTGACCAGTGAGCAGTGACCAGTAACCAGTGACCAGCGAAATTGACCAGTGACCATTGACCAGTGACCAGTGACCAGTGACCAGTGACCAACGAAAGTTACAAGTGACCAGTGACCAGTGACCAGTGACCAGTGACCAGTGACCAGCGAAAGTGACTAGTGACCAGTGACCAGTGACCAGTGACCAGAGACCTGTGACCAGCGACCAGTGACCAGCGAAAGTGACCAGTGACCAGTGACCAGTGACCAGTGACTAGCCAAATTGAGCAGTGAGCAGTGACCAGTGACCAGTGAGCAGTGACCAGTGACCAGTGACCAGCGAAATTGACCAGTGACCATTGACCAGTGACCAGTGACCAGTGACCAGTGACCAGTGACCAGTAACCAGTGACCAGTGACCAGTGACCAGTGACCAGTGACAAGTGACCAGTGACCAGCGACCAGTGACCAGTGACCAGTGACCAGTGACCAGTGACCAGTGACCAGTGACCAGTGACCAGTGACCAGCGAAAGTGACCAGTGACCAGGGACCAGTGACCAGTGACCAGCGAAAGTGACCAGTGAACAGTGACCAGTGACCAGTGACCAGTGACCAGCGAAATTGACCAGTGACCATTGACCAGTGACCAGTGACCAGTGACCAGTGACCAGTGACCAGTAACCAGTGACCAGTGACCAGTGACCAGTGACCAGTGACAAGTGACCAGTGACCAGCGACCAGTGACCAGTGACCAGTGACCAGTGACCAGTGACCAGTGACCAGTGACCAGTGACCAGTGACCAGCGAAAGTGACCAGTGAACAGTGACCAGTGACCAGTGACCAGTGACCAGCGAAAATGACCAGTGACCAGTGACCAGTGACCAGCGAAATTGACCAGTGACCAGTGACAAGTGAACAGTGACAAGTGACCAGTGACCAGTGACCAACGAAAGTGACCAGTGAACAGTGACCAGGGACCAGTGACCAGTGACGAGTGACCAGTGACCAGCGAAAGTGAACAGTGACCAGTGACCAGTGACCAATGACCAGTGACCAGTGACCAGTGACCAGCGAAAGTGACCAGTGACCAGTGACCAGTGACCAGTGACCAGTGACCAGTGACAAGTGACCTGGGACCAGTGACCAGTGACCAGTGACCAGCGAAATTGACCAGTGACCAGTGACCAGTGACCAGTGACCAGCGAAATTGACCAGTGACCATTGACCAGTGACCAGCGAAAGTGACCAGTGAGGAGTGACCTGTGACAAGTGACCAGTGACCAGCGACCAGTGACCAGTGACCAGTGACCAGCGACCAGTGACCACTGACCATTTACCAGTGACCAGCGGAAGTGACCAGGGACCAGTGACCAGTGATCAGTGACCAGTGACCAGTGACCAGTGACCAGTGACCAACGAAAGTGACCAGTGAACAGTGACCAGGGACCAGTGACCAGTGACCAGTGACGAGTGACCATTGACCAGCGAAAGTGAACAGTGACCAGTGACCAGTGACCAGTGACCAGTGACCAGTGACCAGTGACCAGTGACCAGTGACCAGTGAACAGTGACAAGTGACCAGTGACCAGTGACCAACGAAAGTGACCAGTGAACAGTGACCAGGGACCAGTGACCAGTGACCAGTGACCAGTGACCAGTGACCAGTGACCAGTGACCAGTGACCAGTGACCAGTGACCAGTGACCAGTGACCAGTGACCAGTGACCAGTGACAAGTGACCAGTGACCAGCGACCAGTGACCAGTGACCAGTGACCAGTGACCAGTGACCAGTGACCAGTGACCAGTGACCAGTAACCAGTGACAAGTGACCAGTGACCAGCGACCAGTGACCAGTGACCAGTGACCAGTGACCAGTGACCAGTGACCAACGAAAGTGACAAGTGACCAGTGACCAGTGACCAGTGACCATTGACCAGTGACCAGCGAAAGTGACCAGTGACCAGTGACCAGTGACCAGCGAAATTGACTAGTGACCAGTGACCAGTGAACAGTGACAAGTGACCAGTGACCAGTGACCAGTGACCAGTGACCAGTGACCAACGAAAGTGACAAGTGACCAGTGACCAGTGACCAGTGACCAGTGACCAGCGAAAGTGACTAGTGACCAGTGACCAGTGACCAGTGACCAGAGACCAGTGACCAGCGACCAGTGAACAGCGAAAGTGACCAGTGACCAGTGACCAGTGACCAGTGACTAGCCAAATTGAGCAGTGAGCAGTGACCAGTGACCAGTGACCAGTGACCAGCGAAATTGACCAGTGACCAGTGACCAGTGAACAGTGACAAGTGACCAGTGACCAGTGACCAACGAAAGTGACCAGTGAACAGTGACCAGTGAACAGTGACCAGTGACCAGTGACCAGTGACCAGCGAAAATGACCAGTGACCAGTGACCAGTGACCAGCGAAATTGACAAGTGACCAGTGACCAGTGAACAGTGACAAGTGACCAGTGACCAGTGACCACCCAAAGTGACCAGTGAACAGTGACCAGGGACCAGTGACCAGTGACGAGTGACCATTGACCAGCGAAAGTGAACAGTGACCAGTGACCAGTGACCAGTGACCAGTGACCAGCAAAATTGACCAGCATAATTGACCAGCAAAATTGACCAGCAAAATTGACCAGTGACCAGTGACCAGTGACCAATGACCAGTGACCAGTGACCAGTGACCAGTGACCAGTGACGAGTGACCAGTGACAAGTGACCAGTTACCAGTGACCAGCGAAAGTGACCAGTGAACAGTGACCAGGGACCTGTGACCAGTGACCAGTGACCAGGGACCAGTGACCAGTGACCAGCGAAAGTGACCAGGGACCAGTGACCAGTGACCAGTGACCAGTGACCAGTGACCATTGACCAGTGACCAGTGACCAGCAAAAATGACCAGTGACCAGTGACCAGTGACCAGTGACCAGTGACCAGTGACCAGTGACCAGTGACCAGCGAAAGTGACCAGTGACCAGTGACCAGTGACCAGTGACCAGTGACCAGTGACAAGTGACCTGGTACCAGTGACCAGTGACCAGTGACCAGCGAAATTGACCAGTGACCAGTGACCAGTGACCAGCGAACTGTGACCAGTGAACAGTGACCAGTGACCAGTGACCAGTGACCAGTGACCAGCGAAAGTGACCAGTGACCAGTGACCAGTGACCAGCGAAATTGACCAGTGACCAGTGACCAGAGACCAGTGACTAGCCAAATTGACCAGTGACCAGTGACCAGTGGCCAGCGGTAGTGACCAGTGACCAGTGACCAGTGATCAGTGACCAGGGAACAGTGACCAGTGACCAGTGACCAGTGACCAGCGAAAATGACCAGTGACCAGTGACCAGTGACCAGCGAAATTGACAAGTGACCAGTGACCAGTGAACAGTGACAAGTGACCAGTGACCAGTGACCAACGAAAGTGACCAGTGAACAGTGACCAGGGACCAGTGACCAGTGACGAGTGACCATTGACCAGCGAAAGTGAACAGTGACCAGT
Organism: Andrena trimmerana; assembly: GCA_951215215.1. Lineage (NCBI taxonomy): Eukaryota > Metazoa > Arthropoda > Insecta > Hymenoptera > Andrenidae > Andrena > Andrena trimmerana. Next base: position 15,628,957 of record OX578063.1, on the reverse strand, counting down.
GACCAGTGACCAGTGACCAGTGACCACTGACCAGTGACCAGTGACCAGTGACCAGTGACCAGGGACCAGTGACCAGTGACCAGTGACCAGTGACCAGTGACCAGTGACCAGTGACCAGCGAAAGTGACCAGTGACGAGTGACCAGTGACAAGTGACCAGTGACCAGTGACCAGTGACCAGTGACCAGTGACCAGCGACCAGTGACCAGTGACCACTGACCAGTGACCAGTGACCAGTGACCAGTGACCAGTGACCAGTGACGAGTGACCAGTGACCAGTGACCAGTGACAAGTGACCAGTGACCAGCGACCAGTGACCAGTGACCAGTGACCAGTGACCAGTGACCAGTGACCAGTGACCAGCGAAAGTGACCAGTGACGAGTGACCAGTGACAAGTGACCAGTGACCAGTGACCAGTGACCAACGACCAGTGACCCGTGACCAGTGACCAGTTACCAGTGACCAGCAAAAATGACCAGTGACCAGTGACCAGTGACCAGTGACCAGCGAAAGTGACTAGTGACCAGTGACCAGTGACCAGTGACCAGTGAACAGTGACAAGTGACCAGTGACCAGTGACCAACGAAAGTGACCAGTGAACAGTGACCAGCGAACTGTGACCAGTGAACAGTGACCAGTGACCAGTGACCAGTGACCAGTGACCAGCGAAAGTGACCAGTGACCAGTGACCAGTGACCAGCGAAATTGACCAGTGACCAGTGACCAGAGACCAGTGACTAGCCAAATTGACCAGTGACCAGTGACCAGTGGCCAGCGGTAGTGACCAGTGACCAGTGACCAGTGATCAGTGACCAGGGAACAGTGACCAGTGACCAGTGACCAGTGACCAGCGAAAATGACCAGTGACCAGTGACCAGTGACCAGCGAAATTGACAAGTGACCAGTGACCAGTGAACAGTGACAAGTGACCAGTGACCAGTGACCAACGAAAGTGACCAGTGAACAGTGACCAGTGACCAGCGACCAGTGACCAGTGACCAGTGACCAGTGACCAGTGACCAGTGACCAGTGACCAGCGAAAGTGACCAGTGACGAGTGACCAGTGACAAGTGACCAGTGACCAGTGACCAGTGACCAACGACCAGTGACCCGTGACCAGTGACCAGTTACCAGTGACCAGCAAAAATGACCAGTGACCAGTGACCAGTGACCAGTGACCAGCGAAAGTGACTAGTGACCAGTGACCAGTGACCAGTGACCAGTGAACAGTGACAAGTGACCAGTGACCAGTGACCAACGAAAGTGACCAGTGACCAGTGACCAGCGAACTGTGACCAGTGAACAGTGACCAGTGACCAGTGACCAGTGACCAGTGACCAGCGAAAGTGACCAGTGACCAGTGACCAGTGACCAGCGAAATTGACCAGTGACCAGTGACCAGAGACCAGTGACTAGCCAAATTGACCAGTGACCAGTGACCAGTGGCCAGCGGTAGTGACCAGTGACCAGTGACCAGTGATCAGTGACCAGGGAACAGTGACCAGTGACCAGTGACCAGTGACCAGCGAAAATGACCAGTGACCAGTGACCAGTGACCAGCGAAATTGACAAGTGACCAGTGACCAGTGAACAGTGACAAGTGACCAGTGACCAGTGACCAACGAAAGTGACCAGTGAACAGTGACCAGGGACCAGTGACCAGTGACGAGTGACCATTGACCAGCGAAAGTGAACAGTGACCAGTGACCAGTGACCAGTGACCAGTGACCAGTGACCAGTGACCAGCGAAAGTGACCAGTGAACAGTGACCAGTGACCAGTGACCAGTGACCAGTGACCAGTGACCAACGAAAGTGACCAGTGAACAGTGACCAGGGACCAGTGACCAGTGACGAGTGTCCATTGACCAGCGAAAGTGAACAGTGACCAGTGACCAGTGACCAGTGACCAGTGACCAGTGACCAGTGACCAGCGAAAGTGACCAGTGAACAGTGACCAGTGACCAGTGACCTGTGACCAGTGACCAGTGACCAGTGACCAGCGAAAGTGACCAGTGACGAGTGACCAGTGACAAGTGACCAGTGACCAGTGACCATTGACCAGTGACTAGTGACTAGTGACCAGTGACCAACGACCAGTGACCAGTGACCAGTGACCAGCGAAAGTGACAAGTGACCAGTGACCAGTGACCAGTGACCAGTGACCAGTGACCAGTGACCAGTGACCAGCGAAAGTGACCAGTGACCAGTGACCAGTGACCAGCGAAAGTGACCAGTGACCAGTGACCAGTGACCAGCGAAATTGACCAGTGACCAGTGACCAGAGACCAGTGACTAGCCAAATTGACCAGTGACCAGTGACCCGTGGCCAGCGGTAGTGACCAGTGACCAGTGACCAGTGATCAGTGACCAGGGAACAGTGACCAGTGACCAGTGACCAGTGACCAGCGAAAATGACCAGTGACCAGTGACCAGTGACCAGCGAAATTGACAAGTGACCAGTGACCAGTGAACAGTGACAAGTGACCAGTGACCAGTGACCAACGAAAGTGACCAGTGAACAGTGACCAGGGACCAGTGACCAGTGACGAGTGACCATTGACCAGCGAAAGTGAACAGTGACCAGTGACCAGTGACCAGTGACCAGTGACCAGTGACCAGTGACCAGTGACCAGTGACCAGTGAACAGTGACAAGTGACCAGTGACTAGTGACCAACGAAAGTGACCAGTGAACAGTGACCAGTGACCAGTGACCAGTGACCAGGGACCAGTGACCAGTGACGAGTGACCAGTGACCAGCGAAAGTGAACAGTGACCAGTGACCAGTGACCAATGACCAGTGACCAGTGACCAGTGACCAGCGAAAGTGACCAGTGACCAGTGACCAGTGACCAGTGACCAGTGACCAGTGACAAGTGACCTGGGACCAGTGACCAGTGACCAGTGACCAGCGAAATTGACCAGTGACCAGTGACCAGTGACCAGCGACCAGTGACCAGTGACCAGTGACCAGTGACCAGTGACCAGTGACCAGTGACCAGCGAAAGTGACCAGTGACGAGTGACCAGTGACAAGTGACCAGTGACCAGTGACCAGTGACCAGTGACCAGTGACCAGTGACAAGTGACCAGTGACCAGCGACCAGTGACCAGTGACCAGTGACCAGTGACCAGTGACCAGCGAAAATGACCAGTGACCAGTGACCAGTGACCAGCGAAATTGACAAGTGACCAGTGACCAGTGAACAGTGACAAGTGACCAGTGACCATTGACCAACGAAAGTGACCAGTGAACAGTGACCAGGGACCAGTGACCAGTGACGAGTGACCATTGACCAGCGAAAGTGAACAGTGACCAGTGACCAGTGACCAGTGACCAGTGACCAGTGACCAGTGACCAGTGACCAGTGACCAGTGACCTGTGAACAGTGACAAGTGACCAGTGACTAGTGACCAACGAAAGTGACCAGTGAACAGTGACCAGTGACCAGTGACCAGTGACCAGTGACCAGTGACCAGTGACCAGTGACTAGTGACCAGTGACCAGTGACCAGTGACCAGTGACCAGTGACAAGTGACCAGTGACCAGCGACCAGTGACCAGTGACCAGTGACCACTGATCAGTGACCAGTGACCAGCGACCAGTGACCAGTGACCAGTGACCAGGGACCAGTGACCAGCGAAAGTGACCCGTGACCAGTGACCAGTGACCAGTGACTAGCCAAATTGAGCAGTGTTCAGTGACCAGTGACCAGTGACCAGTGACCAGCGAAATTGACCAGTGACCATTGACCAGTGACCAGCGAAAGTGACCAGTGAGGAGTGACCTGTGACAAGTGACCAGTGACCAGCGACCAGTGACCAGTGACCAGTGACCAGTGAACAGTGACCAGTGACCAGTGACCAGTGACCAGCGAAAATGACCAGTGACCAGTGACCAGTGACCAGCGAAATTGACCAGTGACCAGTGACCAGTGAACAGTGACAAGTGACCAGTGACCAGTGACCAACGAAAGTGACCAGTGAACAGTGACCAGGGACCAGTGACCAGTGACGAGTGACCAGTGACCAGCGAAAGTGAACAGTGACCAGTGACCAGTGACCAGTGACCAGTGACCAGCGAAAGTGGCCAGTGACCAGTGACCAGTGACACGTGACCTGGGACCAGTGACCAGTGACCAGTGACCAGCGAAATTGACCAGTGACCAGTGACCAGTGACCAGCGACCTGTGACCAGTGACCAGTGACCAGTGACCAGTGACCAGTGACCAGCGAAAGTGACCAGTGACCAGTGACCAGTGACCAGCGAAATTGACCAGTGACCAGTGACCAGAGACCAGTGACTAGCCAAATTGACCAGTGACCAGTGACCAGTGGCCAGCGGTAGTGACCAGTGACCAGTGACCAGTGATCAGTGACCAGTGAACAGTGACCAGTGACCAGTGACCAGTGACCAGCGAAAATGACCAGTGACCAGTGACCAGTGACCAGTGACCAGCGAAAGTGACTAGTGACCAGTGACCAGTGACCAGTGACCAGTGAACAGTGACAAGTGACCAGTGACCAGTGACCAACGAAAGTGACCAGTGACCAGTGACCAGCGAACTGTGACCAGTGAACAGTGACCAGTGACCAGTGACCAGTGACCAGTGACCAGCGAAAGTGACCAGTGACCAGTGACCAGTGACCAGCGAAATTGACCAGTGACCAGTGACCAGAGACCAGTGACTAGCCAAATTGACCAGTGACCAGTGACCAGTGGCCAGCGGTAGTGACCAGTGACCAGTGACCAGTGATCAGTGACCAGGGAACAGTGACCAGTGACCAGTGACCAGTGACCAGCGAAAATGACCAGTGACCAGTGACCAGTGACCAGCGAAATTGACAAGTGACCAGTGACCAGTGAACAGTGACAAGTGACCAGTGACCAGTGACCAACGAAAGTGACCAGTGAACAGTGACCAGGGACCAGTGACCAGTGACGAGTGACCATTGACCAGCGAAAGTGAACAGTGACCAGTGACCAGTGACCAGTGACCAGTGACCAGTGACCAGTGACCAGCGAAAGTGACCAGTGAACAGTGACCAGTGACCAGTGACCAGTGACCAGTGACCAGTGACCAACGAAAGTGACCAGTGAACAGTGACCAGGGACCAGTGACCAGTGACGAGTGTCCATTGACCAGCGAAAGTGAACAGTGACCAGTGACCAGTGACCAGTGACCAGTGACCAGTGACCAGTGACCAGCGAAAGTGACCAGTGAACAGTGACCAGTGACCAGTGACCTGTGACCAGTGACCAGTGACCAGTGACCAGCGAAAGTGACCAGTGACGAGTGACCAGTGACAAGTGACCAGTGACCAGTGACCATTGACCAGTGACTAGTGACTAGTGACCAGTGACCAACGACCAGTGACCAGTGACCAGTGACCAGCGAAAGTGACAAGTGACCAGTGACCAGTGACCAGTGACCAGTGACCAGTGACCAGTGACCAGTGACCAGCGAAAGTGACCAGTGACCAGTGACCAGTGACCAGCGAAAGTGACCAGTGACCAGTGACCAGTGACCAGCGAAATTGACCAGTGACCAGTGACCAGAGACCAGTGACTAGCCAAATTGACCAGTGACCAGTGACCCGTGGCCAGCGGTAGTGACCAGTGACCAGTGACCAGTGATCAGTGACCAGGGAACAGTGACCAGTGACCAGTGACCAGTGACCAGCGAAAATGACCAGTGACCAGTGACCAGTGACCAGCGAAATTGACAAGTGACCAGTGACCAGTGAACAGTGACAAGTGACCAGTGACCAGTGACCAACGAAAGTGACCAGTGAACAGTGACCAGGGACCAGTGACCAGTGACGAGTGACCATTGACCAGCGAAAGTGAACAGTGACCAGTGACCAGTGACCAGTGACCAGTGACCAGTGACCAGTGACCAGTGACCAGTGACCAGTGAACAGTGACAAGTGACCAGTGACTAGTGACCAACGAAAGTGACCAGTGAACAGTGACCAGTGACCAGTGACCAGTGACCAGGGACCAGTGACCAGTGACGAGTGACCAGTGACCAGCGAAAGTGAACAGTGACCAGTGACCAGTGACCAATGACCAGTGACCAGTGACCAGTGACCAGCGAAAGTGACCAGTGACCAGTGACCAGTGACCAGTGACCAGTGACCAGTGACAAGTGACCTGGGACCAGTGACCAGTGACCAGTGACCAGCGAAATTGACCAGTGACCAGTGACCAGTGACCAGCGACCAGTGACCAGTGACCAGTGACCAGTGACCAGTGACCAGTGAACAGTGACCAGTGACCAGTGACCAGTGACCAGCGAAAATGACCAGTGACCAGTGACCAGTGACCAGCGAAATTGACAAGTGACCAGTGACCAGTGAACAGTGACAAGTGACCAGTGACCAGTGACCACCCAAAGTGACCAGTGAACAGTGACCAGGGACCAGTGACCAGTGACGAGTGACCATTGACCAGCGAAAGTGAACAGTGACCAGTGACCAGTGACCAGTGACCAGTGACCAGCAAAATTGACCAGCATAATTGACCAGCAAAATTGACCAGCAAAATTGACCAGTGACCAGTGACCAGTGACCAATGACCAGTGACCAGTGACCAGTGACCAGTGACCAGTGACGAGTGACCAGTGACAAGTGACCAGTTACCAGTGACCAGCGAAAGTGACCAGTGAACAGTGACCAGGGACCTGTGACCAGTGACCAGTGACCAGGGACCAGTGACCAGTGACCAGCGAAAGTGACCAGGGACCAGTGACCAGTGACCAGTGACCAGTGACCAGTGACCATTGACCAGTGACCAGTGACCAGCAAAAATGACCAGTGACCAGTGACCAGTGACCAGTGACCAGTGACCAGTGACCAGTGACCAGTGACCAGCGAAAGTGACCAGTGACCAGTGACCAGTGACCAGTGACCAGTGACCAGTGACAAGTGACCTGGTACCAGTGACCAGTGACCAGTGACCAGCGAAATTGACCAGTGACCAGTGACCAGTGACCAGCGAACTGTGACCAGTGAACAGTGACCAGTGACCAGTGACCAGTGACCAGTGACCAGCGAAAGTGACCAGTGACCAGTGACCAGTGACCAGCGAAATTGACCAGTGACCAGTGACCAGAGACCAGTGACTAGCCAAATTGACCAGTGACCAGTGACCAGTGGCCAGCGGTAGTGACCAGTGACCAGTGACCAGTGATCAGTGACCAGGGAACAGTGACCAGTGACCAGTGACCAGTGACCAGCGAAAATGACCAGTGACCAGTGACCAGTGACCAGCGAAATTGACAAGTGACCAGTGACCAGTGAACAGTGACAAGTGACCAGTGACCAGTGACCAACGAAAGTGACCAGTGAACAGTGACCAGGGACCAGTGACCAGTGACGAGTGACCATTGACCAGCGAAAGTGAACAGTGACCAGTGACCAGTGACCAGTGACCAGTGACCACTGACCAGTGACCAGTGACCAGTGACCAGTGACCAGGGACCAGTGACCAGTGACCAGTGACCAGTGACCAGTGACCAGTGACCAGTGACCAGCGAAAGTGACCAGTGACGAGTGACCAGTGACAAGTGACCAGTGACCAGTGACCAGTGACCAGTGACCAGTGACCAGCGACCAGTGACCAGTGACCACTGACCAGTGACCAGTGACCAGTGACCAGTGACCAGTGACCAGTGACGAGTGACCAGTGACCAGTGACCAGTGACAAGTGACCAGTGACCAGCGACCAGTGACCAGTGACCAGTGACCAGTGACCAGTGACCAGTGACCAGTGACCAGCGAAAGTGACCAGTGACGAGTGACCAGTGACAAGTGACCAGTGACCAGTGACCAGTGACCAACGACCAGTGACCCGTGACCAGTGACCAGTTACCAGTGACCAGCAAAAATGACCAGTGACCAGTGACCAGTGACCAGTGACCAGCGAAAGTGACTAGTGACCAGTGACCAGTGACCAGTGACCAGTGAACAGTGACAAGTGACCAGTGACCAGTGACCAACGAAAGTGACCAGTGAACAGTGACCAGCGAACTGTGACCAGTGAACAGTGACCAGTGACCAGTGACCAGTGACCAGTGACCAGCGAAAGTGACCAGTGACCAGTGACCAGTGACCAGCGAAATTGACCAGTGACCAGTGACCAGAGACCAGTGACTAGCCAAATTGACCAGTGACCAGTGACCAGTGGCCAGCGGTAGTGACCAGTGACCAGTGACCAGTGATCAGTGACCAGGGAACAGTGACCAGTGACCAGTGACCAGTGACCAGCGAAAATGACCAGTGACCAGTGACCAGTGACCAGCGAAATTGACAAGTGACCAGTGACCAGTGAACAGTGACAAGTGACCAGTGACCAGTGACCAACGAAAGTGACCAGTGAACAGTGACCAGTGACCAGCGACCAGTGACCAGTGACCAGTGACCAGTGACCAGTGACCAGTGACCAGTGACCAGCGAAAGTGACCAGTGACGAGTGACCAGTGACAAGTGACCAGTGACCAGTGACCAGTGACCAACGACCAGTGACCCGTGACCAGTGACCAGTTACCAGTGACCAGCAAAAATGACCAGTGACCAGTGACCAGTGACCAGTGACCAGCGAAAGTGACTAGTGACCAGTGACCAGTGACCAGTGACCAGTGAACAGTGACAAGTGACCAGTGACCAGTGACCAACGAAAGTGACCAGTGACCAGTGACCAGCGAACTGTGACCAGTGAACAGTGACCAGTGACCAGTGACCAGTGACCAGTGACCAGCGAAAGTGACCAGTGACCAGTGACCAGTGACCAGCGAAATTGACCAGTGACCAGTGACCAGAGACCAGTGACTAGCCAAATTGACCAGTGACCAGTGACCAGTGGCCAGCGGTAGTGACCAGTGACCAGTGACCAGTGATCAGTGACCAGGGAACAGTGACCAGTGACCAGTGACCAGTGACCAGCGAAAATGACCAGTGACCAGTGACCAGTGACCAGCGAAATTGACAAGTGACCAGTGACCAGTGAACAGTGACAAGTGACCAGTGACCAGTGACCAACGAAAGTGACCAGTGAACAGTGACCAGGGACCAGTGACCAGTGACGAGTGACCATTGACCAGCGAAAGTGAACAGTGACCAGTGACCAGTGACCAGTGACCAGTGACCAGTGACCAGTGACCAGCGAAAGTGACCAGTGAACAGTGACCAGTGACCAGTGACCAGTGACCAGTGACCAGTGACCAACGAAAGTGACCAGTGAACAGTGACCAGGGACCAGTGACCAGTGACGAGTGTCCATTGACCAGCGAAAGTGAACAGTGACCAGTGACCAGTGACCAGTGACCAGTGACCAGTGACCAGTGACCAGCGAAAGTGACCAGTGAACAGTGACCAGTGACCAGTGACCTGTGACCAGTGACCAGTGACCAGTGACCAGCGAAAGTGACCAGTGACGAGTGACCAGTGACAAGTGACCAGTGACCAGTGACCATTGACCAGTGACTAGTGACTAGTGACCAGTGACCAACGACCAGTGACCAGTGACCAGTGACCAGCGAAAGTGACAAGTGACCAGTGACCAGTGACCAGTGACCAGTGACCAGTGACCAGTGACCAGTGACCAGCGAAAGTGACCAGTGACCAGTGACCAGTGACCAGCGAAAGTGACCAGTGACCAGTGACCAGTGACCAGCGAAATTGACCAGTGACCAGTGACCAGAGACCAGTGACTAGCCAAATTGACCAGTGACCAGTGACCCGTGGCCAGCGGTAGTGACCAGTGACCAGTGACCAGTGATCAGTGACCAGGGAACAGTGACCAGTGACCAGTGACCAGTGACCAGCGAAAATGACCAGTGACCAGTGACCAGTGACCAGCGAAATTGACAAGTGACCAGTGACCAGTGAACAGTGACAAGTGACCAGTGACCAGTGACCAACGAAAGTGACCAGTGAACAGTGACCAGGGACCAGTGACCAGTGACGAGTGACCATTGACCAGCGAAAGTGAACAGTGACCAGTGACCAGTGACCAGTGACCAGTGACCAGTGACCAGTGACCAGTGACCAGTGACCAGTGAACAGTGACAAGTGACCAGTGACTAGTGACCAACGAAAGTGACCAGTGAACAGTGACCAGTGACCAGTGACCAGTGACCAGGGACCAGTGACCAGTGACGAGTGACCAGTGACCAGCGAAAGTGAACAGTGACCAGTGACCAGTGACCAATGACCAGTGACCAGTGACCAGTGACCAGCGAAAGTGACCAGTGACCAGTGACCAGTGACCAGTGACCAGTGACCAGTGACAAGTGACCTGGGACCAGTGACCAGTGACCAGTGACCAGCGAAATTGACCAGTGACCAGTGACCAGTGACCAGCGACCAGTGACCAGTGACCAGTGACCAGTGACCAGTGACCAGTGACCAGTGACCAGCGAAAGTGACCAGTGACGAGTGACCAGTGACAAGTGACCAGTGACCAGTGACCAGTGACCAGTGACCAGTGACCAGTGACAAGTGACCAGTGACCAGCGACCAGTGACCAGTGACCAGTGACCAGTGACCAGTGACCAGCGAAAATGACCAGTGACCAGTGACCAGTGACCAGCGAAATTGACAAGTGACCAGTGACCAGTGAACAGTGACAAGTGACCAGTGACCATTGACCAACGAAAGTGACCAGTGAACAGTGACCAGGGACCAGTGACCAGTGACGAGTGACCATTGACCAGCGAAAGTGAACAGTGACCAGTGACCAGTGACCAGTGACCAGTGACCAGTGACCAGTGACCAGTGACCAGTGACCAGTGACCTGTGAACAGTGACAAGTGACCAGTGACTAGTGACCAACGAAAGTGACCAGTGAACAGTGACCAGTGACCAGTGACCAGTGACCAGTGACCAGTGACCAGTGACCAGTGACTAGTGACCAGTGACCAGTGACCAGTGACCAGTGACCAGTGACAAGTGACCAGTGACCAGCGACCAGTGACCAGTGACCAGTGACCACTGATCAGTGACCAGTGACCAGCGACCAGTGACCAGTGACCAGTGACCAGGGACCAGTGACCAGCGAAAGTGACCCGTGACCAGTGACCAGTGACCAGTGACTAGCCAAATTGAGCAGTGTTCAGTGACCAGTGACCAGTGACCAGTGACCAGCGAAATTGACCAGTGACCATTGACCAGTGACCAGCGAAAGTGACCAGTGAGGAGTGACCTGTGACAAGTGACCAGTGACCAGCGACCAGTGACCAGTGACCAGTGACCAGTGAACAGTGACCAGTGACCAGTGACCAGTGACCAGCGAAAATGACCAGTGACCAGTGACCAGTGACCAGCGAAATTGACCAGTGACCAGTGACCAGTGAACAGTGACAAGTGACCAGTGACCAGTGACCAACGAAAGTGACCAGTGAACAGTGACCAGGGACCAGTGACCAGTGACGAGTGACCAGTGACCAGCGAAAGTGAACAGTGACCAGTGACCAGTGACCAGTGACCAGTGACCAGCGAAAGTGGCCAGTGACCAGTGACCAGTGACACGTGACCTGGGACCAGTGACCAGTGACCAGTGACCAGCGAAATTGACCAGTGACCAGTGACCAGTGACCAGCGACCTGTGACCAGTGACCAGTGACCAGTGACCAGTGACCAGTGACCAGCGAAAGTGACCAGTGACCAGTGACCAGTGGACCAGCGAAATTGACCAGTGACCAGTGACCAGAGACCAGTGACTAGCCAAATTGACCAGTGACCAGTGACCAGTGGCAGCGGTAGTGACCAGTGACCAGTGACCAGTGATCAGTGACCAGTGAACAGTGACCAGTGACCAGTGACCAGTGACCAGCGAAAATGACCAGTGACCAGTGACCAGTGACCAGTGACCAGCGAAAGTGACTAGTGACCAGTGACCAGTGACCAGTGACCAGTGAACAGTGACAAGTGACCAGTGACCAGTGACCAACGAAAGTGACCAGTGACCAGTGACCAGCGAACTGTGACCAGTGAACAGTGACCAGTGACCAGTGACCAGTGACCAGTGACCAGCGAAAGTGACCAGTGACCAGTGACCAGTGACCAGCGAAATTGACCAGTGACCAGTGACCAGAGACCAGTGACTAGCCAAATTGACCAGTGACCAGTGACCAGTGGCCAGCGGTAGTGACCAGTGACCAGTGACCAGTGATCAGTGACCAGGGAACAGTGACCAGTGACCAGTGACCAGTGACCAGCGAAAATGACCAGTGACCAGTGACCAGTGACCAGCGAAATTGACAAGTGACCAGTGACCAGTGAACAGTGACAAGTGACCAGTGACCAGTGACCAACGAAAGTGACCAGTGAACAGTGACCAGGGACCAGTGACCAGTGACGAGTGACCATTGACCAGCGAAAGTGAACAGTGACCAGTGACCAGTGACCAGTGACCAGTGACCAGTGACCAGTGACCAGCGAAAGTGACCAGTGAACAGTGACCAGTGACCAGTGACCAGTGACCAGTGACCAGTGACCAACGAAAGTGACCAGTGAACAGTGACCAGGGACCAGTGACCAGTGACGAGTGTCCATTGACCAGCGAAAGTGAACAGTGACCAGTGACCAGTGACCAGTGACCAGTGACCAGTGACCAGTGACCAGCGAAAGTGACCAGTGAACAGTGACCAGTGACCAGTGACCTGTGACCAGTGACCAGTGACCAGTGACCAGCGAAAGTGACCAGTGACGAGTGACCAGTGACAAGTGACCAGTGACCAGTGACCATTGACCAGTGACTAGTGACTAGTGACCAGTGACCAACGACCAGTGACCAGTGACCAGTGACCAGCGAAAGTGACAAGTGACCAGTGACCAGTGACCAGTGACCAGTGACCAGTGACCAGTGACCAGTGACCAGCGAAAGTGACCAGTGACCAGTGACCAGTGACCAGCGAAAGTGACCAGTGACCAGTGACCAGTGACCAGCGAAATTGACCAGTGACCAGTGACCAGAGACCAGTGACTAGCCAAATTGACCAGTGACCAGTGACCCGTGGCCAGCGGTAGTGACCAGTGACCAGTGACCAGTGATCAGTGACCAGGGAACAGTGACCAGTGACCAGTGACCAGTGACCAGCGAAAATGACCAGTGACCAGTGACCAGTGACCAGCGAAATTGACAAGTGACCAGTGACCAGTGAACAGTGACAAGTGACCAGTGACCAGTGACCAACGAAAGTGACCAGTGAACAGTGACCAGGGACCAGTGACCAGTGACGAGTGACCATTGACCAGCGAAAGTGAACAGTGACCAGTGACCAGTGACCAGTGACCAGTGACCAGTGACCAGTGACCAGTGACCAGTGACCAGTGAACAGTGACAAGTGACCAGTGACTAGTGACCAACGAAAGTGACCAGTGAACAGTGACCAGTGACCAGTGACCAGTGACCAGGGACCAGTGACCAGTGACGAGTGACCAGTGACCAGCGAAAGTGAACAGTGACCAGTGACCAGTGACCAATGACCAGTGACCAGTGACCAGTGACCAGCGAAAGTGACCAGTGACCAGTGACCAGTGACCAGTGACCAGTGACCAGTGACAAGTGACCTGGGACCAGTGACCAGTGACCAGTGACCAGCGAAATTGACCAGTGACCAGTGACCAGTGACCAGCGACCAGTGACCAGTGACCAGTGACCAGTGACCAGTGACCAGTGACCAGTGACCAGCGAAAGTGACCAGTGACGAGTGACCAGTGACAAGTGACCAGTGACCAGTGACCAGTGACCAGTGACCAGTGACCAGTGACAAGTGACCAGTGACCAGCGACCAGTGACCAGTGACCAGTGACCAGTGACCAGTGACCAGCGAAAATGACCAGTGACCAGTGACCAGTGACCAGCGAAATTGACAAGTGACCAGTGACCAGTGAACAGTGACAAGTGACCAGTGACCATTGACCAACGAAAGTGACCAGTGAACAGTGACCAGGGACCAGTGACCAGTGACGAGTGACCATTGACCAGCGAAAGTGACCAGTGACCAGTGACCAGTGACCAGTGACCAGTGACCAGTGACCAGTGACCAGTGACCAGTGACCAGTGACCTGTGAACAGTGACAAGTGACCAGTGACTAGTGACCAACGAAAGTGACCAGTGAACAGTGACCAGTGACCAGTGACCAGTGACCAGTGACCAGTGACCAGTGACCAGTGACCAGTGACCAGTGACCAGTGACCAGTGACCAGTGACCAGTGACCAGTGACCAGTGACTAGTGACCAGTGACCAGTGACCAGTGACCAGTGACCAGTGACAAGTGACCAGTGACCAGCGACCAGTGACCAGTGACCAGTGACCACTGATCAGTGACCAGTGACCAGCGACCAGTGACCAGTGACCAGTGACCAGGGACCAGTGACCAGCGAAAGTGACCCGTGACCAGTGACCAGTGACCAGTGACTAGCCAAATTGAGCAGTGTTCAGTGACCAGTGACCAGTGACCAGTGACCAGCGAAATTGACCAGTGACCATTGACCAGTGACCAGCGAAAGTGACCAGTGAGGAGTGACCTGTGACAAGTGACCAGTGACCAGCGACCAGTGACCAGTGACCAGTGACCAGTGAACAGTGACCAGTGACCAGTGACCAGTGACCAGCGAAAATGACCAGTGACCAGTGACCAGTGACCAGCGAAATTGACCAGTGACCAGTGACCAGTGAACAGTGACAAGTGACCAGTGACCAGTGACCAACGAAAGTGACCAGTGAACAGTGACCAGGGACCAGTGACCAGTGACGAGTGACCAGTGACCAGCGACCAGCGAAAGTGAACAGTGACCAGTGACCAGTGACCAGTGACCAGTGACCAGTGACCAGTGACCAGCGAAAGTGGCCAGTGACCAGTGACCAGTGACACGTGACCTGGGACCAGTGACCAGTGACCAGTGACCAGCGAAATTGACCAGTGACCAGTGACCAGTGACCAGCGACCTGTGACCAGTGACCAGTGACCAGTGACCAGTGACCAGTGACCAGCGAAAGTGACCAGTGACCAGTGACCAGTGACCAGCGAAATTGACCAGTGACCAGTGACCAGAGACCAGTGACTAGCCAAATTGACCAGTGACCAGTGACCAGTGGCCAGCGGTAGTGACCAGTGACCAGTGACCAGTGATCAGTGACCAGTGAACAGTGACCAGTGACCAGTGACCAGTGACCAGCGAAAATGACCAGTGACCAGTGACCAGTGACCAGCGAAATTGACAAGTGACCAGTGACCAGTGAACAGTGACAAGTGACCAGTGACCAGTGACCAACCAAAGTGACCAGTGAACAGTGACCAGGGACCAGTGACCAGTGACGAGTGACCATTGACCAGCGAAAGTGAACAGTGACCAGTGACCAGTGACCAGTGACCAGTGACCAGCAAAATTGACCAGCATAATTGACCAGCAAAATTGACCAGCAAAATTGACCAGTGACCAGTGACCAGTGACCAATGACCAGTGACCAGTGACCAGTGACCAGTGACCAGTGACGAGTGACCAGTGACAAGTGACCAGTTACCAGTGACCAGCGAAAGTGACCAGTGAACAGTGACCACGGACCTGTGACCAGTGACCAGTGACCAGGGACCAGTGACCAGTGACCAGCGAAAGTGACCAGGGACCAGTGACCAGTGACCAGTGACCAGTGACCAGTGACCAGTGACCATTGACCAGTGACCAGTGACCAGCAAAAATGACCAGTGACCAGTGACCAGTGACCAGTGACCAGTGACCAGTGACCAGTGACCAGCGAAAGTGACCAGTGACCAGTGACCAGTGACCAGTGACCAGTGACCAGTGACAAGTGACCTGGTACCAGTGACCAGTGACCAGTGACCAGCGAAATTGACCAGTGACCAGTGACCAGTGACCAGCGAACTGTGACCAGTGAACAGTGACCAGTGACCAGTGACCAGTGACCAGTGACCAGCGAAAGTGACCAGTGACCAGTGACCAGTGACCAGCGAAATTGACCAGTGACCAGTGACCAGAGACCAGTGACTAGCCAAATTGACCAGTGACCAGTGACCAGTGGCCAGCGGTAGTGACCAGTGACCAGTGACCAGTGATCAGTGACCAGGGAACAGTGACCAGTGACCAGTGACCAGTGACCAGCGAAAATGACCAGTGACCAGTGACCAGTGACCAGCGAAATTGACAAGTGACCAGTGACCAGTGAACAGTGACAAGTGACCAGTGACCAGTGACCAACGAAAGTGACCAGTGAACAGTGACCAGGGACCAGTGACCAGTGACGAGTGACCATTGACCAGCGAAAGTGAACAGTGACCAGTGACCAGTGACCAGTGACCAGTGACCACTGACCAGTGACCAGTGACCAGTGACCAGTGACCAGTGACCAGGGACCAGTGACCAGTGACCAGTGACCAGTGACCAGTGACCAGTGACCAGTGACCAGCGAAAGTGACCAGTGACGAGTGACCAGTGACAAGTGACCAGTGACCAGTGACCAGTGACCAGTGACCAGTGACCAGCGACCAGTGACCAGTGACCACTGACCAGTGACCAGTGACCAGTGACCAGTGACCAGTGACCAGTGACGAGTGACCAGTGACCAGTGACCAGTGACAAGTGACCAGTGACCAGCGACCAGTGACCAGTGACCAGTGACCAGTGACCAGTGACCAGTGACCAGTGACCAGCGAAAGTGACCAGTGACGAGTGACCAGTGACAAGTGACCAGTGACCAGTGACCAGTGACCAACGACCAGTGACCCGTGACCAGTGACCAGTTACCAGTGACCAGCAAAAATGACCAGTGACCAGTGACCAGTGACCAGTGACCAGCGAAAGTGACTAGTGACCAGTGACCAGTGACCAGTGACCAGTGGACAGTGACAAGTGACCAGTGACCAGTGACCAACGAAAGTGACCAGTGAACAGTGACCAGGGACCAGTGACCAGTGACCAGTGACCAGTGACCAGTGACCAGTGACCAGTGACCAGTGACCAGTGACCAGTGACCAGTGACCAGTGACCAGTGACAAGTGACCAGTGACCAGCGACCAGTGACCAGTGACCAGTGACCAGTGACCAGTGACCAGTGACCAGTAACCAGTGACAAGTGACCAGTGACCAGCGACCAGTGACCAGTGACCAGTGACCAGTGACCAGTGACCAGTGACCAGTGACCAGTGACCAGGGACCAGTGACCAGTGACCAGTGACCAGTGACCAGTGACCAGTGACCAGTGACCAGCGAAATTGACTAGTGACCAGTGACCAGTGAACAGTGACAAGTGACCAGTGACCAGCGACCAGTGACCAGTGACCAGTGACCAGTGACCAGTGACAAGTGACCAGTGACCAGCGACCAGTGACCAGCGAAAGTGACCAGTGACCAGTGACCAGTGACCAGTGACTAGCAAAATTGAGCAGTGAGCAGTGACCAGTGACCAGTGAGCAGTGACCAGTGACCAGTGACCAGCGAAATTGACCAGTGACCATTGACCAGTGACCAGTGACCAGTGACCAGTGACCAACGAAAGTTACAAGTGACCAGTGACCAGTGACCAGTGACCAGTGACCAGTGACCAGTGACCAGCGAAAGTGACTAGTGACCAGTGACCAGTGACCAGTGACCAGAGACCTGTGACCAGCGACCAGTGACCAGCGAAAGTGACCAGTGACCAGTGACCAGTGACCAGTGACTAGCCAAATTGAGCAGTGAGCAGTGACCAGTGACCAGTGAGCAGTGACCAGTGACCAGTGACCAGCGAAATTGACCAGTGACCATTGACCAGTGACCAGTGACCAGTGACCAGTGACCAGTGACCAGTGACCAGTAACCAGTGACCAGTGACCAGTGACCAGTGACCAGTGACAAGTGACCAGTGACCAGCGACCAGTGACCAGTGACCAGTGACCAGTGACCAGTGACCAGTGACCAGTGACCAGTGACCAGTGACCAGCGAAAGTGACCAGTGACCAGGGACCAGTGACCAGTGACCAGCGAAAGTGACCAGTGAACAGTGACCAGTGACCAGTGACCAGTGACCAGCGAAATTGACCAGTGACCATTGACCAGTGACCAGTGACCAGTGACCAGTGACCAGTGACCAGTAACCAGTGACCAGTGACCAGTGACCAGTGACCAGTGACAAGTGACCAGTGACCAGCGACCAGTGACCAGTGACCAGTGACCAGTGACCAGTGACCAGTGACCAGTGACCAGTGACCAGTGACCAGCGAAAGTGACCAGTGAACAGTGACCAGTGACCAGTGACCAGTGACCAGCGAAAATGACCAGTGACCAGTGACCAGTGACCAGCGAAATTGACCAGTGACCAGTGACAAGTGAACAGTGACAAGTGACCAGTGACCAGTGACCAACGAAAGTGACCAGTGAACAGTGACCAGGGACCAGTGACCAGTGACGAGTGACCAGTGACCAGCGAAAGTGAACAGTGACCAGTGACCAGTGACCAATGACCAGTGACCAGTGACCAGTGACCAGCGAAAGTGACCAGTGACCAGCGAAATTGACAAGTGACCAGTGACCAGTGAACAGTGACAAGTGACCAGTGACCAGTGACCAACGAAAGTGACCAGTGAACAGTGACCAGGGACCAGTGACCAGTGACGAGTGACCATTGACCAGCGAAAGTGAACAGTGACCAGTGACCAGTGACCAGTGACCAGTGACCAGTGACCAGTGACCAGTGACCAGTGACCAGTGAACAGTGACAAGTGACCAGTGACTAGTGACCAACGAAAGTGACCAGTGAACAGTGACCAGTGACCAGTGACCAGTGACCAGGGACCAGTGACCAGTGACGAGTGACCAGTGACCAGCGAAAGTGAACAGTGACCAGTGACCAGTGACCAATGACCAGTGACCAGTGACCAGTGACCAGCGAAAGTGACCAGTGACCAGTGACCAGTGACCAGTGACCAGTGACCAGTGACAAGTGACCTGGGACCAGTGACCAGTGACCAGTGACCAGCGAAATTGACCAGTGACCAGTGACCAGTGACCAGCGACCAGTGACCAGTGACCAGTGACCAGTGACCAGTGACCAGTGACCAGTGACCAGCGAAAGTGACCAGTGACGAGTGACCAGTGACAAGTGACCAGTGACCAGTGACCAGTGACCAGTGACCAGTGACCAGTGACAAGTGACCAGTGACCAGCGACCAGTGACCAGTGACCAGTGACCAGTGACCAGTGACCAGCGAAAATGACCAGTGACCAGTGACCAGTGACCAGCGAAATTGACAAGTGACCAGTGACCAGTGAACAGTGACAAGTGACCAGTGACCATTGACCAACGAAAGTGACCAGTGAACAGTGACCAGGGACCAGTGACCAGTGACGAGTGACCATTGACCAGCGAAAGTGAACAGTGACCAGTGACCAGTGACCAGTGACCAGTGACCAGTGACCAGTGACCAGTGACCAGTGACCAGTGACCTGTGAACAGTGACAAGTGACCAGTGACTAGTGACCAACGAAAGTGACCAGTGAACAGTGACCAGTGACCAGTGACCAGTGACCAGTGACCAGTGACCAGTGACCAGTGACTAGTGACCAGTGACCAGTGACCAGTGACCAGTGACCAGTGACAAGTGACCAGTGACCAGCGACCAGTGACCAGTGACCAGTGACCACTGATCAGTGACCAGTGACCAGCGACCAGTGACCAGTGACCAGTGACCAGGGACCAGTGACCAGCGAAAGTGACCCGTGACCAGTGACCAGTGACCAGTGACTAGCCAAATTGAGCAGTGTTCAGTGACCAGTGACCAGTGACCAGTGACCAGCGAAATTGACCAGTGACCATTGACCAGTGACCAGCGAAAGTGACCAGTGAGGAGTGACCTGTGACAAGTGACCAGTGACCAGCGACCAGTGACCAGTGACCAGTGACCAGTGAACAGTGACCAGTGACCAGTGACCAGTGACCAGCGAAAATGACCAGTGACCAGTGACCAGTGACCAGCGAAATTGACCAGTGACCAGTGACCAGTGAACAGTGACAAGTGACCAGTGACCAGTGACCAACGAAAGTGACCAGTGAACAGTGACCAGGGACCAGTGACCAGTGACGAGTGACCAGTGACCAGCGAAAGTGAACAGTGACCAGTGACCAGTGACCAGTGACCAGTGACCAGCGAAAGTGGCCAGTGACCAGTGACCAGTGACACGTGACCTGGGACCAGTGACCAGTGACCAGTGACCAGCGAAATTGACCAGTGACCAGTGACCAGTGACCAGCGACCTGTGACCAGTGACCAGTGACCAGTGACCAGTGACCAGTGACCAGCGAAAGTGACCAGTGACCAGTGACCAGTGACCAGCGAAATTGACCAGTGACCAGTGACCAGAGACCAGTGACTAGCCAAATTGACCAGTGACCAGTGACCAGTGGCCAGCGGTAGTGACCAGTGACCAGTGACCAGTGATCAGTGACCAGTGAACAGTGACCAGTGACCAGTGACCAGTGACCAGCGAAAATGACCAGTGACCAGTGACCAGTGACCAGTGACCAGCGAAAGTGACTAGTGACCAGTGACCAGTGACCAGTGACCAGTGAACAGTGACAAGTGACCAGTGACCAGTGACCAACGAAAGTGACCAGTGACCAGTGACCAGCGAACTGTGACCAGTGAACAGTGACCAGTGACCAGTGACCAGTGACCAGTGACCAGCGAAAGTGACCAGTGACCAGTGACCAGTGACCAGCGAAATTGACCAGTGACCAGTGACCAGAGACCAGTGACTAGCCAAATTGACCAGTGACCAGTGACCAGTGGCCAGCGGTAGTGACCAGTGACCAGTGACCAGTGATCAGTGACCAGGGAACAGTGACCAGTGACCAGTGACCAGTGACCAGCGAAAATGACCAGTGACCAGTGACCAGTGACCAGCGAAATTGACAAGTGACCAGTGACCAGTGAACAGTGACAAGTGACCAGTGACCAGTGACCAACGAAAGTGACCAGTGAACAGTGACCAGGGACCAGTGACCAGTGACGAGTGACCATTGACCAGCGAAAGTGAACAGTGACCAGTGACCAGTGACCAGTGACCAGTGACCAGTGACCAGTGACCAGCGAAAGTGACCAGTGAACAGTGACCAGTGACCAGTGACCAGTGACCAGTGACCAGTGACCAACGAAAGTGACCAGTGAACAGTGACCAGGGACCAGTGACCAGTGACGAGTGTCCATTGACCAGCGAAAGTGAACAGTGACCAGTGACCAGTGACCAGTGACCAGTGACCAGTGACCAGTGACCAGCGAAAGTGACCAGTGAACAGTGACCAGTGACCAGTGACCTGTGACCAGTGACCAGTGACCAGTGACCAGCGAAAGTGACCAGTGACGAGTGACCAGTGACAAGTGACCAGTGACCAGTGACCATTGACCAGTGACTAGTGACTAGTGACCAGTGACCAACGACCAGTGACCAGTGACCAGTGACCAGCGAAAGTGACAAGTGACCAGTGACCAGTGACCAGTGACCAGTGACCAGTGACCAGTGACCAGTGACCAGCGAAAGTGACCAGTGACCAGTGACCAGTGACCAGCGAAAGTGACCAGTGACCAGTGACCAGTGACCAGCGAAATTGACCAGTGACCAGTGACCAGAGACCAGTGACTAGCCAAATTGACCAGTGACCAGTGACCCGTGGCCAGCGGTAGTGACCAGTGACCAGTGACCAGTGATCAGTGACCAGGGAACAGTGACCAGTGACCAGTGACCAGTGACCAGCGAAAATGACCAGTGACCAGTGACCAGTGACCAGCGAAATTGACAAGTGACCAGTGACCAGTGAACAGTGACAAGTGACCAGTGACCAGTGACCAACGAAAGTGACCAGTGAACAGTGACCAGGGACCAGTGACCAGTGACGAGTGACCATTGACCAGCGAAAGTGAACAGTGACCAGTGACCAGTGACCAGTGACCAGTGACCAGTGACCAGTGACCAGTGACCAGTGACCAGTGAACAGTGACAAGTGACCAGTGACTAGTGACCAACGAAAGTGACCAGTGAACAGTGACCAGTGACCAGTGACCAGTGACCAGGGACCAGTGACCAGTGACGAGTGACCAGTGACCAGCGAAAGTGAACAGTGACCAGTGACCAGTGACCAATGACCAGTGACCAGTGACCAGTGACCAGCGAAAGTGACCAGTGACCAGTGACCAGTGACCAGTGACCAGTGACCAGTGACAAGTGACCTGGGACCAGTGACCAGTGACCAGTGACCAGCGAAATTGACCAGTGACCAGTGACCAGTGACCAGCGACCAGTGACCAGTGACCAGTGACCAGTGACCAGTGACCAGTGACCAGTGACCAGCGAAAGTGACCAGTGACGAGTGACCAGTGACAAGTGACCAGTGACCAGTGACCAGTGACCAGTGACCAGTGACCAGTGACAAGTGACCAGTGACCAGCGACCAGTGACCAGTGACCAGTGACCAGTGACCAGTGACCAGCGAAAATGACCAGTGACCAGTGACCAGTGACCAGCGAAATTGACAAGTGACCAGTGACCAGTGAACAGTGACAAGTGACCAGTGACCATTGACCAACGAAAGTGACCAGTGAACAGTGACCAGGGACCAGTGACCAGTGACGAGTGACCATTGACCAGCGAAAGTGACCAGTGACCAGTGACCAGTGACCAGTGACCAGTGACCAGTGACCAGTGACCAGTGACCAGTGACCAGTGACCTGTGAACAGTGACAAGTGACCAGTGACTAGTGACCAACGAAAGTGACCAGTGAACAGTGACCAGTGACCAGTGACCAGTGACCAGTGACCAGTGACCAGTGACCAGTGACCAGTGACCAGTGACCAGTGACCAGTGACCAGTGACCAGTGACCAGTGACCAGTGACCAGTGACTAGTGACCAGTGACCAGTGACCAGTGACCAGTGACCAGTGACAAGTGACCAGTGACCAGCGACCAGTGACCAGTGACCAGTGACCACTGATCAGTGACCAGTGACCAGCGACCAGTGACCAGTGACCAGTGACCAGGGACCAGTGACCAGCGAAAGTGACCCGTGACCAGTGACCAGTGACCAGTGACTAGCCAAATTGAGCAGTGTTCAGTGACCAGTGACCAGTGACCAGTGACCAGCGAAATTGACCAGTGACCATTGACCAGTGACCAGCGAAAGTGACCAGTGAGGAGTGACCTGTGACAAGTGACCAGTGACCAGCGACCAGTGACCAGTGACCAGTGACCAGTGAACAGTGACCAGTGACCAGTGACCAGTGACCAGCGAAAATGACCAGTGACCAGTGACCAGTGACCAGCGAAATTGACCAGTGACCAGTGACCAGTGAACAGTGACAAGTGACCAGTGACCAGTGACCAACGAAAGTGACCAGTGAACAGTGACCAGGGACCAGTGACCAGTGACGAGTGACCAGTGACCAGCGACCAGCGAAAGTGAACAGTGACCAGTGACCAGTGACCAGTGACCAGTGACCAGTGACCAGTGACCAGCGAAAGTGGCCAGTGACCAGTGACCAGTGACACGTGACCTGGGACCAGTGACCAGTGACCAGTGACCAGCGAAATTGACCAGTGACCAGTGACCAGTGACCAGCGACCTGTGACCAGTGACCAGTGACCAGTGACCAGTGACCAGTGACCAGCGAAAGTGACCAGTGACCAGTGACCAGTGACCAGCGAAATTGACCAGTGACCAGTGACCAGAGACCAGTGACTAGCCAAATTGACCAGTGACCAGTGACCAGTGGCCAGCGGTAGTGACCAGTGACCAGTGACCAGTGATCAGTGACCAGTGAACAGTGACCAGTGACCAGTGACCAGTGACCAGCGAAAATGACCAGTGACCAGTGACCAGTGACCAGCGAAATTGACAAGTGACCAGTGACCAGTGAACAGTGACAAGTGACCAGTGACCAGTGACCAACCAAAGTGACCAGTGAACAGTGACCAGGGACCAGTGACCAGTGACGAGTGACCATTGACCAGCGAAAGTGAACAGTGACCAGTGACCAGTGACCAGTGACCAGTGACCAGCAAAATTGACCAGCATAATTGACCAGCAAAATTGACCAGCAAAATTGACCAGTGACCAGTGACCAGTGACCAATGACCAGTGACCAGTGACCAGTGACCAGTGACCAGTGACGAGTGACCAGTGACAAGTGACCAGTTACCAGTGACCAGCGAAAGTGACCAGTGAACAGTGACCAGGGACCTGTGACCAGTGACCAGTGACCAGGGACCAGTGACCAGTGACCAGCGAAAGTGACCAGGGACCAGTGACCAGTGACCAGTGACCAGTGACCAGTGACCAGTGACCATTGACCAGTGACCAGTGACCAGCAAAAATGACCAGTGACCAGTGACCAGTGACCAGTGACCAGTGACCAGTGACCAGTGACCAGCGAAAGTGACCAGTGACCAGTGACCAGTGACCAGTGACCAGTGACCAGTGACAAGTGACCTGGTACCAGTGACCAGTGACCAGTGACCAGCGAAATTGACCAGTGACCAGTGACCAGTGACCAGCGAACTGTGACCAGTGAACAGTGACCAGTGACCAGTGACCAGTGACCAGTGACCAGCGAAAGTGACCAGTGACCAGTGACCAGTGACCAGCGAAATTGACCAGTGACCAGTGACCAGAGACCAGTGACTAGCCAAATTGACCAGTGACCAGTGACCAGTGGCCAGCGGTAGTGACCAGTGACCAGTGACCAGTGATCAGTGACCAGGGAACAGTGACCAGTGACCAGTGACCAGTGACCAGCGAAAATGACCAGTGACCAGTGACCAGTGACCAGCGAAATTGACAAGTGACCAGTGACCAGTGAACAGTGACAAGTGACCAGTGACCAGTGACCAACGAAAGTGACCAGTGAACAGTGACCAGGGACCAGTGACCAGTGACGAGTGACCATTGACCAGCGAAAGTGAACAGTGACCAGTGACCAGTGACCAGTGACCAGTGACCACTGACCAGTGACCAGTGACCAGTGACCAGTGACCAGTGACCAGGGACCAGTGACCAGTGACCAGTGACCAGTGACCAGTGACCAGTGACCAGTGACCAGCGAAAGTGACCAGTGACGAGTGACCAGTGACAAGTGACCAGTGACCAGTGACCAGTGACCAGTGACCAGTGACCAGCGACCAGTGACCAGTGACCACTGACCAGTGACCAGTGACCAGTGACCAGTGACCAGTGACCAGTGACGAGTGACCAGTGACCAGTGACCAGTGACAAGTGACCAGTGACCAGCGACCAGTGACCAGTGACCAGTGACCAGTGACCAGTGACCAGTGACCAGTGACCAGCGAAAGTGACCAGTGACGAGTGACCAGTGACAAGTGACCAGTGACCAGTGACCAGTGACCAACGACCAGTGACCCGTGACCAGTGACCAGTTACCAGTGACCAGCAAAAATGACCAGTGACCAGTGACCAGTGACCAGTGACCAGCGAAAGTGACTAGTGACCAGTGACCAGTGACCAGTGACCAGTGGACAGTGACAAGTGACCAGTGACCAGTGACCAACGAAAGTGACCAGTGAACAGTGACCAGGGACCAGTGACCAGTGACCAGTGACCAGTGACCAGTGACCAGTGACCAGTGACCAGTGACCAGTGACCAGTGACCAGTGACCAGTGACCAGTGACAAGTGACCAGTGACCAGCGACCAGTGACCAGTGACCAGTGACCAGTGACCAGTGACCAGTGACCAGTAACCAGTGACAAGTGACCAGTGACCAGCGACCAGTGACCAGTGACCAGTGACCAGTGACCAGTGACCAGTGACCAGTGACCAGTGACCAGGGACCAGTGACCAGTGACCAGTGACCAGTGACCAGTGACCAGTGACCAGTGACCAGCGAAATTGACTAGTGACCAGTGACCAGTGAACAGTGACAAGTGACCAGTGACCAGCGACCAGTGACCAGTGACCAGTGACCAGTGACCAGTGACAAGTGACCAGTGACCAGCGACCAGTGACCAGCGAAAGTGACCAGTGACCAGTGACCAGTGACCAGTGACTAGCAAAATTGAGCAGTGAGCAGTGACCAGTGACCAGTGAGCAGTGACCAGTGACCAGTGACCAGCGAAATTGACCAGTGACCATTGACCAGTGACCAGTGACCAGTGACCAGTGACCAACGAAAGTTACAAGTGACCAGTGACCAGTGACCAGTGACCAGTGACCAGTGACCAGCGAAAGTGACTAGTGACCAGTGACCAGTGACCAGTGACCAGAGACCTGTGACCAGCGACCAGTGACCAGCGAAAGTGACCAGTGACCAGTGACCAGTGACCAGTGACTAGCCAAATTGAGCAGTGAGCAGTGACCAGTGACCAGTGAGCAGTGACCAGTGACCAGTGACCAGCGAAATTGACCAGTGACCATTGACCAGTGACCAGTGACCAGTGACCAGTGACCAGTGACCAGTGACCAGTAACCAGTGACCAGTGACCAGTGACCAGTGACCAGTGACAAGTGACCAGTGACCAGCGACCAGTGACCAGTGACCAGTGACCAGTGACCAGTGACCAGTGACCAGTGACCAGTGACCAGTGACCAGCGAAAGTGACCAGTGACCAGGGACCAGTGACCAGTGACCAGCGAAAGTGACCAGTGAACAGTGACCAGTGACCAGTGACCAGTGACCAGCGAAATTGACCAGTGACCATTGACCAGTGACCAGTGACCAGTGACCAGTGACCAGTGACCAGTAACCAGTGACCAGTGACCAGTGACCAGTGACCAGTGACAAGTGACCAGTGACCAGCGACCAGTGACCAGTGACCAGTGACCAGTGACCAGTGACCAGTGACCAGTGACCAGTGACCAGTGACCAGCGAAAGTGACCAGTGAACAGTGACCAGTGACCAGTGACCAGTGACCAGCGAAAATGACCAGTGACCAGTGACCAGTGACCAGCGAAATTGACCAGTGACCAGTGACAAGTGAACAGTGACAAGTGACCAGTGACCAGTGACCAACGAAAGTGACCAGTGAACAGTGACCAGGGACCAGTGACCAGTGACGAGTGACCAGTGACCAGCGAAAGTGAACAGTGACCAGTGACCAGTGACCAATGACCAGTGACCAGTGACCAGTGACCAGCGAAAGTGACCAGTGACCAGTGACCAGTGACCAGTGACCAGTGACCAGTGACAAGTGACCTGGGACCAGTGACCAGTGACCAGTGACCAGCGAAATTGACCAGTGACCAGTGACCAGTGACCAGTGACCAGCGAAATTGACCAGTGACCATTGACCAGTGACCAGCGAAAGTGACCAGTGAGGAGTGACCTGTGACAAGTGACCAGTGACCAGCGACCAGTGACCAGTGACCAGTGACCAGCGACCAGTGACCACTGACCATTTACCAGTGACCAGCGGAAGTGACCAGGGACCAGTGACCAGTGATCAGTGACCAGTGACCAGTGACCAGTGACCAGTGACCAACGAAAGTGACCAGTGAACAGTGACCAGGGACCAGTGACCAGTGACCAGTGACGAGTGACCATTGACCAGCGAAAGTGAACAGTGACCAGTGACCAGTGACCAGTGACCAGTGACCAGTGACCAGTGACCAGTGACCAGTGACCAGTGACCCGTGAACAGTGACAAGTGACCAGTGACCAGTGACCAACGAAAGTGACCAGTGAACAGTGACCAGGGACCAGTGACCAGTGACCAGTGACCAGTGACCAGTGACCAGTGACCAGTGACCAGTGACCAGTGACCAGTGACCAGTGACCAGTGACCAGTGACCAGTGACCAGTGACAAGTGACCAGTGACCAGCGACCAGTGACCAGTGACCAGTGACCAGTGACCAGTGACCAGTGACCAGTGACCAGTGACCAGTAACCAGTGACAAGTGACCAGTGACCAGCGACCAGTGACCAGTGACCAGTGACCAGTGACCAGTGACCAGTGACCAGTGACCAACGAAAGTGACAAGTGACCAGTGACCAGTGACCAGTGACCATTGACCAGTGACCAGCGAAAGTGACCAGTGACCAGTGACCAGTGACCAGCGAAATTGACTAGTGACCAGTGACCAGTGAACAGTGACAAGTGACCAGTGACCAGTGACCAGTGACCAGTGACCAGTGACCAACGAAAGTGACAAGTGACCAGTGACCAGTGACCAGTGACCAGTGACCAGCGAAAGTGACTAGTGACCAGTGACCAGTGACCAGTGACCAGAGACCAGTGACCAGCGACCAGTGAACAGCGAAAGTGACCAGTGACCAGTGACCAGTGACCAGTGACTAGCCAAATTGAGCAGTGAGCAGTGACCAGTGACCAGTGACCAGTGACCAGCGAAATTGACCAGTGACCAGTGACCAGTGAACAGTGACAAGTGACCAGTGACCAGTGACCAACGAAAGTGACCAGTGAACAGTGACCAGTGAACAGTGACCAGTGACCAGTGACCAGTGACCAGCGAAAATGACCAGTGACCAGTGACCAGTGACCAGCGAAATTGACAAGTGACCAGTGACCAGTGAACAGTGACAAGTGACCAGTGACCAGTGACCAACCAAAGTGACCAGTGAACAGTGACCAGGGACCAGTGACCAGTGACGAGTGACCATTGACCAGCGAAAGTGAACAGTGACCAGTGACCAGTGACCAGTGACCAGTGACCAGCAAAATTGACCAGCATAATTGACCAGCAAAATTGACCAGCAAAATTGACCAGTGACCAGTGACCAGTGACCAATGACCAGTGACCAGTGACCAGTGACCAGTGACCAGTGACGAGTGACCAGTGACAAGTGACCAGTTACCAGTGACCAGCGAAAGTGACCAGTGAACAGTGACCAGGGACCTGTGACCAGTGACCAGTGACCAGGGACCAGTGACCAGTGACCAGCGAAAGTGACCAGGGACCAGTGACCAGTGACCAGTGACCAGTGACCAGTGACCATTGACCAGTGACCAGTGACCAGCAAAAATGACCAGTGACCAGTGACCAGTGACCAGTGACCAGTGACCAGTGACCAGTGACCAGTGACCAGCGAAAGTGACCAGTGACCAGTGACCAGTGACCAGTGACCAGTGACCAGTGACAAGTGACCTGGTACCAGTGACCAGTGACCAGTGACCAGCGAAATTGACCAGTGACCAGTGACCAGTGACCAGCGAACTGTGACCAGTGAACAGTGACCAGTGACCAGTGACCAGTGACCAGTGACCAGCGAAAGTGACCAGTGACCAGTGACCAGTGACCAGCGAAATTGACCAGTGACCAGTGACCAGAGACCAGTGACTAGCCAAATTGACCAGTGACCAGTGACCAGTGGCCAGCGGTAGTGACCAGTGACCAGTGACCAGTGATCAGTGACCAGGGAACAGTGACCAGTGACCAGTGACCAGTGACCAGCGAAAATGACCAGTGACCAGTGACCAGTGACCAGCGAAATTGACAAGTGACCAGTGACCAGTGAACAGTGACAAGTGACCAGTGACCAGTGACCAACGAAAGTGACCAGTGAACAGTGACCAGGGACCAGTGACCAGTGACGAGTGACCATTGACCAGCGAAAGTGAACAGTGACCAGTGACCAGTGACCAGTGACCAGTGACCACTGACCAGTGACCAGTGACCAGTGACCAGTGACCAGTGACCAGTGACCAGTAACCAGTGACAAGTGACCAGTGACCAGCGACCAGTGACCAGTGACCAGTGACCAGTGACCAGTGACCAGTGACCAGGGACCAGTGACCAGTGACCAGTGACCAGTGACCAGTGACCAGTGACCAGCGAAATTGACTAGTGACCAGTGACCAGTGAACAGTGACAAGTGACCAGTGACCAGCGACCAGTGACCAGTGACCAGTGACCAGTGACCAGTGACCAGTGACAAGTGACCAGTGACCAGCGACCAGTGACCAGCGAAAGTGACCAGTGACCAGTGACCAGTGACCAGTGACTAGCAAAATTGAGCAGTGAGCAGTGACCAGTGACCAGTGAGCAGTGACCAGTGACCAGTGACCAGCGAAATTGACCAGTGACCATTGACCAGTGACCAGTGACCAGTGACCAGTGACCAACGAAAGTTACAAGTGACCAGTGACCAGTGACCAGTGACCAGTGACCAGTGACCAGCGAAAGTGACTAGTGACCAGTGACCAGTGACCAGTGACCAGAGCCCTGTGACCAGCGACCAGTGACCAGCGAAAGTGACCAGTGACCAGTGACCAGTGACCAGTGACTAGCCAAATTGAGCAGTGAGCAGTGACCAGTGACCAGTGAGCAGTGACCAGTGACCAGTGACCAGCGAAATTGACCAGTGACCATTGACCAGTGACCAGTGACCAGTGACCAGTGACCAGTGACCAGTAACCAGTGACCAGTGACCAGTGACCAGTGACCAGTGACAAGTGACCAGTGACCAGCGACCAGTGACCAGTGACCAGTGACCAGTGACCAGTGACCAGTGACCAGTGACCAGTGACCAGTGACCAGCGAAAGTGACCAGTGACCAGGGACCAGTGACCAGTGACCAGCGAAAGTGACCAGTGAACAGTGACCAGTGACCAGTGACCAGTGACCAGCGAAATTGACCAGTGACCATTGACCAGTGACCAGTGA
Source organism: Andrena trimmerana (assembly GCA_951215215.1). Classification (NCBI taxonomy): domain Eukaryota; kingdom Metazoa; phylum Arthropoda; class Insecta; order Hymenoptera; family Andrenidae; genus Andrena; species Andrena trimmerana. Next base: position 15,598,330 of record OX578063.1, on the reverse strand, counting down.
CCAGTGACCAGTGACCAGTGACCAGTAACCAGTGACCAGTGACCAGTGACCAGTGACCAGTGACAAGTGACCAGTGACCAGCGACCAGTGACCAGTGACCAGTGACCAGTGACCAGTGACCAGTGACCAGTGACCAGTGACCAGTGACCAGCGAAAGTGACCAGTGAACAGTGACCAGTGACCAGTGACCAGTGACCAGCGAAAATGACCAGTGACCAGTGACCAGTGACCAGCGAAATTGACCAGTGACCAGTGACAAGTGAACAGTGACAAGTGACCAGTGACCAGTGACCAACGAAAGTGACCAGTGAACAGTGACCAGGGACCAGTGACCAGTGACGAGTGACCAGTGACCAGCGAAAGTGAACAGTGACCAGTGACCAGTGACCAATGACCAGTGACCAGTGACCAGTGACCAGCGAAAGTGACCAGTGACCAGTGACCAGTGACCAGTGACCAGTGACCAGTGACAAGTGACCTGGGACCAGTGACCAGTGACCAGTGACCAGCGAAATTGACCAGTGACCAGTGACCAGTGACCAGTGACCAGCGAAATTGACCAGTGACCATTGACCAGTGACCAGCGAAAGTGACCAGTGAGGAGTGACCCGTGACAAGTGACCAGTGACCAGCGACCAGTGACCAGTGACCAGTGACCAGCGACCAGTGACCACTGACCATTTACCAGTGACCAGCGGAAGTGACCAGGGACCAGTGACCAGTGATCAGTGACCAGTGACCAGTGACCAGTGACCAGTGACCAACGAAAGTGACCAGTGAACAGTGACCAGGGACCAGTGACCAGTGACCAGTGACGAGTGACCATTGACCAGCGAAAGTGAACAGTGACCAGTGACCAGTGACCAGTGACCAGTGACCAGTGACCAGTGACAAGTGACCAGTGACCAGTGACCAGTGACCAGTGACCAGTGACCAGTGACCAGTGACCAGTGACAAGTGACCAGTGACCAGCGACCAGTGACCAGTGACCAGTGACCAGTGACCAGTGACCAGTGACCAGTGACCAGTGACCAGTAACCAGTGACAAGTGACCAGTGACCAGCGACCAGTGACCAGTGACCAGTGACCAGTGACCAGTGACCAGTGACCAGTGACCAACGAAAGTGACAAGTGACCAGTGACCAGTGACCAGTGACCATTGACCAGTGACCAGCGAAAGTGACCAGTGATCAGTGACCAGTGACCAGCGAAATTGACTAGTGACCAGTGACCAGTGAACAGTGACAAGTGACCAGTGACCAGTGACCAGTGACCAGTGACCAGTGACCAACGAAAGTGACAAGTGACCAGTGACCAGTGACCAGTGACCAGTGACCAGCGAAAGTGACTAGTGACCAGTGACCAGTGACCAGTGACCAGTGACCAGTGACCAGAGACCAGTGACCAGCGACCAGTGAACAGCGAAAGTGACCAGTGACCAGTGACCAGTGACCAGTGACTAGCCAAATTGAGCAGTGAGCAGTGACCAGTGACCAGTGACCAGTGACCAGCGAAATTGACCAGTGACCAGTGACCAGTGAACAGTGACCAGGGACCAGTGACCAGTGACGAGTGACCAGTGACCAGCGAAAGTGAACAGTGACCAGTGACCAGTGACCAATGACCAGTGACCAGCGAAAGTGACCAGTGACCAGTGACCAGTGACCAGTGACCAGTGACAAGTGACCTGGGACCAGTGACCAGTGACCAGTGACCAGTGACCAGCGAAATTGACCAGTGACCAGTGACCAGTGACCAGCGACCAGTGACCAGTGACCACTGACCAGTGACCAGTGACCAGTGACCAGCGAAAGTGACCAGTGACCAGTGACCAGTGACCAGTGACCAGTGACCAGTGACAAGTGACAAGTGACCTGGTACCAGTGACCAGTGACCAGTGACCAGCGAAATTGACCAGTGACCAGTGACCAGTGACCAGCGAACTGTGACCAGTGAACAGTGACCAGTGACCAGTGACCAGTGACCAGTGACCAGCGAAAGTGACCAGTGACCAGTGACCAGTGACCAGCGAAATTGACCAGTGACCAGTGACCAGAGACCAGTGACTAGCCAAATTGACCAGTGACCAGTGACCAGTGGCCAGCGGTAGTGACCAGTGACCAGTGACCAGTGATCAGTGACCAGGGAACAGTGACCAGTGACCAGTGACCAGTGACCAGCGAAAATGACCAGTGACCAGTGACCAGTGACCAGCGAAATTGACAAGTGACCAGTGACCAGTGAACAGTGACAAGTGACCAGTGACCAGTGACCAACGAAAGTGACCAGTGAACAGTGACCAGGGACCAGTGACCAGTGACGAGTGACCATTGACCAGCGAAAGTGAACAGTGACCAGTGACCAGTGACCAGTGACCAGTGACCAGTGACCAGTGACCAGCGAAAGTGACCAGTGAACAGTGACCAGTGACCAGTGACCAGTGACCAGTGACCAGTGACAAGTGACCTGGGACCAGTGACCAGTGACCAGTGACCAGCGAAAGTGACCAGTGACGAGTGACCAGTGACAAGTGACCAGTGACCAGTGACCATTGACCAGTGACTAGTGACCAGTGACCAGTGACCAGTGACCAGTGACCAGTGACCAGTGACAAGTGACCAGTGACCAGCGACCAGTGACCAGTGACCACTGACCAGTGACCAGTGACCAGTGACCAGTGACCAGTGACCAGGGACCAGTGACCAGTGACCAGTGACCAGTGACCAGTGACCAGTGACCAGTGACCAGCGAAAGTGACCAGTGACGAGTGACCAGTGACAAGTGACCAGTGACCAGTGACCAGTGACCAGTGACCAGTGACCAGCGACCAGTGACCAGTGACCACTGACCAGTGACCAGTGACCAGTGACCAGTGACCAGTGACCAGTGACGAGTGACCAGTGACCAGTGACCAGTGACAAGTGACCAGTGACCAGCGACCAGTGACCAGTGACCAGTGACCAGTGACCAGTGACCAGCGAAAGTGACCAGTGACGAGTGACCAGTGACAAGTGACCAGTGACCAGTGACCAGTGACCAACGACCAGTGACCCGTGACCAGTGACCAGTTACCAGTGACCAGCAAAAATGACCAGTGACCAGTGACCAGTGACCAGTGACCAGCGAAAGTGACTAGTGACCAGTGACCAGTGACCAGTGACCAGTGACCAGTGACCAGTGACCAGTGACCAGTGACCAGTGACCAGTGACCAGTGAACAGTGACAAGTGACCAGTGACCAGTGACCAACGAAAGTGACCAGTGAACAGTGACCAGGGACCAGTGACCAGTGACCAGTGACCAGTGACCAGTGACCAGTGACCAGTGACCAGTGACCAGTGACCAGTGACCAGTGACCAGTGACCAGTGACCAGTGACCAGTGACCAGTGACCAGTGACAAGTGACCAGTGACCAGCGACCAGTGACCAGTGACCAGTGACCAGTGACCAGTGACCAGTGACCAGTAACCAGTGACAAGTGACCAGTGACCAGCGACCAGTGACCAGTGACCAGTGACCAGTGACCAGTGACCAGTGACCAGTGACCAGTGACCAGGGACCAGTGACCAGTGACCAGTGACCAGTGACCAGTGACCAGTGACCAGCGAAATTGACTAGTGACCAGTGACCAGTGAACAGTGACAAGTGACCAGTGACCAGCGACCAGTGACCAGTGACCAGTGACCAGTGACCAGTGACAAGTGACCAGTGACCAGCGACCAGTGACCAGTGACCAGTGACTAGCAAAATTGAGCAGTGAGCAGTGACCAGTGACCAGTGAGCAGTGACCAGTGACCAGTGACCAGCGAAATTGACCAGTGACCATTGACCAGTGACCAGTGACCAGTGACCAGTGACCAACGAAAGTTACAAGTGACCAGTGACCAGTGACCAGTGACCAGTGACCAGTGACCAGCGAAAGTGACTAGTGACCAGTGACCAGTGACCAGTGACCAGAGACCTGTGACCAGCGACCAGTGACCAGCGAAAGTGACCAGTGACCAGTGACCAGTGACCAGTGACTAGCCAAATTGAGCAGTGAGCAGTGACCAGTGACCAGTGAGCAGTGACCAGTGACCAGTGACCAGCGAAATTGACCAGTGACCATTGACCAGTGACCAGTGACCAGTGACCAGTGACCAGTGACCAGTAACCAGTGACCAGTGACCAGTGACCAGTGACCAGTGACAAGTGACCAGTGACCAGCGACCAGTGACCAGTGACCAGTGACCAGTGACCAGTGACCAGTGACCAGTGACCAGTGACCAGTGACCAGCGAAAGTGACCAGTGACCAGGGACCAGTGACCAGTGACCAGCGAAAGTGACCAGTGAACAGTGACCAGTGACCAGTGACCAGTGACCAGCGAAAATGACCAGTGACCAGTGACCAGTGACCAGCGAAATTGACCAGTGACCAGTGACAAGTGAACAGTGACAAGTGACCAGTGACCAGTGACCAACGAAAGTGACCAGTGAACAGTGACCAGGGACCAGTGACCAGTGACGAGTGACCAGTGACCAGCGAAAGTGAACAGTGACCAGTGACCAGTGACCAATGACCAGTGACCAGTGACCAGTGACCAGCGAAAGTGACCAGTGACCAGTGACCAGTGACCAGTGACCAGTGACCAGTGACCAGTGACCAGTGACCAGTGACCAGTGACCAGTGACCAGTGACCAGTGACCAGTGAACAGTGACAAGTGACCAGTGACCAGTGACCAACGAAAGTGACCAGTGAACAGTGACCAGGGACCAGTGACCAGTGACCAGTGACCAGTGACCAGTGACCAGTGACCAGTGACCAGTGACCAGTGACCAGTGACCAGTGACCAGTGACCAGTGACCAGTGACAAGTGACCAGTGACCAGCGACCAGTGACCAGTGACCAGTGACCAGTGACCAGTGACCAGTGACCAGTGACCAGTGACCAGTAACCAGTGACAAGTGACCAGTGACCAGTGACCAGTGACCAGTGACCAGTGACCAGTGACCAGTGACCAGTGACCAACGAAAGTGACAAGTGACCAGTGACCAGTGACCAGTGACCAGTGACCAGCGAAAGTGACTAGTGACCAGTGACCAGTGACCAGTGACCAGAGACCAGTGACCAGCGACCAGTGAACAGCGAAAGTGACCAGTGACCAGTGACCAGTGACCAGTGACTAGCCAAATTGAGCAGTGAGCAGTGACCAGTGACCAGTGACCAGTGACCAGCGAAATTGACCAGTGACCAGTGACCAGTGAACAGTGACAAGTGACCAGTGACCAGTGACCAACGAAAGTGACCAGTGAACAGTGACCAGTGAACAGTGACCAGTGACCAGTGACCAGTGACCAGCGAAAATGACCAGTGACCAGTGACCAGTGACCAGCGAAATTGACAAGTGACCAGTGACCAGTGAACAGTGACAAGTGACCAGTGACCAGTGACCAACCAAAGTGACCAGTGAACAGTGACCAGGGACCAGTGACCAGTGACGAGTGACCATTGACCAGCGAAAGTGAACAGTGACCAGTGACCAGTGACCAGTGACCAGTGACCAGCAAAATTGACCAGCATAATTGACCAGCAAAATTGACCAGCAAAATTGACCAGTGACCAGTGACCAGTGACCAATGACCAGTGACCAGTGACCAGTGACCAGTGACCAGTGACGAGTGACCAGTGACAAGTGACCAGTTACCAGTGACCAGCGAAAGTGACCAGTGAACAGTGACCAGGGACCTGTGACCAGTGACCAGTGACCAGGGACCAGTGACCAGTGACCAGCGAAAGTGACCAGGGACCAGTGACCAGTGACCAGTGACCAGTGACCAGTGACCATTGACCAGTGACCAGTGACCAGCAAAAATGACCAGTGACCAGTGACCAGTGACCAGTGACCAGTGACCAGTGACCAGTGACCAGCGAAAGTGACCAGTGACCAGTGACCAGTGACCAGTGACCAGTGACCAGTGACAAGTGACCTGGTACCAGTGACCAGTGACCAGTGACCAGCGAAATTGACCAGTGACCAGTGACCAGTGACCAGCGAACTGTGACCAGTGAACAGTGACCAGTGACCAGTGACCAGTGACCAGTGACCAGCGAAAGTGACCAGTGACCAGTGACCAGTGACCAGCGAAATTGACCAGTGACCAGTGACCAGAGACCAGTGACTAGCCAAATTGACCAGTGACCAGTGACCAGTGGCCAGCGGTAGTGACCAGTGACCAGTGACCAGTGATCAGTGACCAGGGAACAGTGACCAGTGACCAGTGACCAGTGACCAGCGAAAATGACCAGTGACCAGTGACCAGTGACCAGCGAAATTGACAAGTGACCAGTGACCAGTGAACAGTGACAAGTGACCAGTGACCAGTGACCAACGAAAGTGACCAGTGAACAGTGACCAGGGACCAGTGACCAGTGACGAGTGACCATTGACCAGCGAAAGTGAACAGTGACCAGTGACCAGTGACCAGTGACCAGTGACCACTGACCAGTGACCAGTGACCAGTGACCAGTGACCAGTGACCAGGGACCAGTGACCAGTGACCAGTGACCAGTGACCAGTGACCAGTGACCAGTGACCAGCGAAAGTGACCAGTGACGAGTGACCAGTGACAAGTGACCAGTGACCAGTGACCAGTGACCAGTGACCAGTGACCAGCGACCAGTGACCAGTGACCACTGACCAGTGACCAGTGACCAGTGACCAGTGACCAGTGACCAGTGACGAGTGACCAGTGACCAGTGACCAGTGACAAGTGACCAGTGACCAGCGACCAGTGACCAGTGACCAGTGACCAGTGACCAGTGACCAGTGACCAGTGACCAGCGAAAGTGACCAGTGACGAGTGACCAGTGACAAGTGACCAGTGACCAGTGACCAGTGACCAGTGACCAGTGACCAGTGACCAGTGACCAGTGACCAGTGACCAGCGAAAGTGACCAGTGACCAGGGACCAGTGACCAGTGACCAGCGAAAGTGACCAGTGAACAGTGACCAGTGACCAGTGACCAGTGACCAGCGAAATTGACCAGTGACCATTGACCAGTGACCAGTGACCAGTGACCAGTGACCAGTGACCAGTAACCAGTGACCAGTGACCAGTGACCAGTGACCAGTGACAAGTGACCAGTGACCAGCGACCAGTGACCAGTGACCAGTGACCAGTGACCAGTGACCAGTGACCAGTGACCAGCGAAAGTGACCAGTGAACAGTGACCAGTGACCAGTGACCAGTGACCAGCGAAAATGACCAGTGACCAGTGACCAGTGACCAGCGAAATTGACCAGTGACCAGTGACAAGTGAACAGTGACAAGTGACCAGTGACCAGTGACCAACGAAAGTGACCAGTGAACAGTGACCAGGGACCAGTGACCAGTGACGAGTGACCAGTGACCAGCGAAAGTGAACAGTGACCAGTGACCAGTGACCAATGACCAGTGACCAGTGACCAGTGACCAGCGAAAGTGACCAGTGACCAGTGACCAGTGACCAGTGACCAGTGACCAGTGACAAGTGACCTGGGACCAGTGACCAGTGACCAGTGACCAGCGAAATTGACCAGTGACCAGTGACCAGTGACCAGTGACCAGCGAAATTGACCAGTGACCATTGACCAGTGACCAGCGAAAGTGACCAGTGAGGAGTGACCTGTGACAAGTGACCAGTGACCAGCGACCAGTGACCAGTGACCAGTGACCAGCGACCAGTGACCACTGACCATTTACCAGTGACCAGCGGAAGTGACCAGGGACCAGTGACCAGTGATCAGTGACCAGTGACCAGTGACCAGTGACCAGTGACCAACGAAAGTGACCAGTGAACAGTGACCAGGGACCAGTGACCAGTGACCAGTGACGAGTGACCATTGACCAGCGAAAGTGAACAGTGACCAGTGACCAGTGACCAGTGACCAGTGACCAGTGACCAGTGACCAGTGACCAGTGACCAGTGACCAGTGAACAGTGACAAGTGACCAGTGACCAGTGACCAACGAAAGTGACCAGTGAACAGTGACCAGGGACCAGTGACCAGTGACCAGTGACCAGTGACCAGTGACCAGTGACCAGTGACCAGTGACCAGTGACCAGTGACCAGTGACCAGTGACCAGTGACCAGTGACCAGTGACAAGTGACCAGTGACCAGCGACCAGTGACCAGTGACCAGTGACCAGTGACCAGTGACCAGTGACCAGTGACCAGTGACCAGTAACCAGTGACAAGTGACCAGTGACCAGCGACCAGTGACCAGTGACCAGTGACCAGTGACCAGTGACCAGTGACCAGTGACCAACGAAAGTGACAAGTGACCAGTGACCAGTGACCAGTGACCATTGACCAGTGACCAGCGAAAGTGACCAGTGACCAGTGACCAGTGACCAGCGAAATTGACTAGTGACCAGTGACCAGTGAACAGTGACAAGTGACCAGTGACCAGTGACCAGTGACCAGTGACCAGTGACCAACGAAAGTGACAAGTGACCAGTGACCAGTGACCAGTGACCAGTGACCAGCGAAAGTGACTAGTGACCAGTGACCAGTGACCAGTGACCAGAGACCAGTGACCAGCGACCAGTGAACAGCGAAAGTGACCAGTGACCAGTGACCAGTGACCAGTGACTAGCCAAATTGAGCAGTGAGCAGTGACCAGTGACCAGTGACCAGTGACCAGCGAAATTGACCAGTGACCAGTGACCAGTGAGCAGTGACCAGTGACCAGTGACCAGTGACCAGTGACTAGCAAAATTGAGCAGTGAGCAGTGACCAGTGACCAGTGAGCAGTGACCAGTGACCAGTGACCAGCGAAATTGACCAGTGACCATTGACCAGTGACCAGTGACCAGTGACCAGTGACCAACGAAAGTTACAAGTGACCAGTGACCAGTGACCAGTGACCAGTGACCAGTGACCAGCGAAAGTGACTAGTGACCAGTGACCAGTGACCAGTGACCAGAGACCTGTGACCAGCGACCAGTGACCAGCGAAAGTGACCAGTGACCAGTGACCAGTGACCAGTGACTAGCCAAATTGAGCAGTGAGCAGTGACCAGTGACCAGTGAGCAGTGACCAGTGACCAGTGACCAGCGAAATTGACCAGTGACCATTGACCAGTGACCAGTGACCAGTGACCAGTGACCAGTGACCAGTAACCAGTGACCAGTGACCAGTGACCAGTGACCAGTGACAAGTGACCAGTGACCAGCGACCAGTGACCAGTGACCAGTGACCAGTGACCAGTGACCAGTGACCAGTGACCAGTGACCAGTGACCAGCGAAAGTGACCAGTGAACAGTGACCAGTGACCAGTGACCAGTGACCAGCGAAAATGACCAGTGACCAGTGACCAGTGACCAGCGAAATTGACCAGTGACCAGTGACAAGTGAACAGTGACAAGTGACCAGTGACCAGTGACCAACGAAAGTGACCAGTGAACAGTGACCAGGGACCAGTGACCAGTGACGAGTGACCAGTGACCAGCGAAAGTGACCAGTGAACAGTGACCAGTGACCAGTGACCAGTGACCAGCGAAAATGACCAGTGACCAGTGACCAGTGACCAGCGAAATTGACCAGTGACCAGTGACAAGTGAACAGTGACAAGTGACCAGTGACCAGTGACCAACGAAAGTGACCAGTGAACAGTGACCAGGGACCAGTGACCAGTGACGAGTGACCAGTGACCAGCGAAAGTGACCAGTGACCAGCGACCAGTGACCAGTGACCAGTGACCAGTGACCAGTGACCAGTGACCAGTGACCAGTGACCAGTGACCAGCGAAAGTGACCAGTGAACAGTGACCAGTGACCAGTGACCAGTGACCAGCGAAAATGACCAGTGACCAGTGACCAGTGACCAGCGAAATTGACCAGTGACCAGTGACAAGTGAACAGTGACAAGTGACCAGTGACCAGTGACCAACGAAAGTGACCAGTGAACAGTGACCAGGGACCAGTGACCAGTGACGAGTGACCAGTGACCAGCGAAAGTGAACAGTGACCAGTGACCAGTGACCAATGACCAGTGACCAGTGACCAGTGACCAGCGAAAGTGACCAGTGACCAGTGACCAGTGACCAGTGACCAGTGACCAGTGACAAGTGACCTGGGACCAGTGACCAGTGACCAGTGACCAGCGAAATTGACCAGTGACCAGTGACCAGTGACCAGTGACCAGCGAAATTGACCAGTGACCATTGACCAGTGACCAGCGAAAGTGACCAGTGAGGAGTGACCTGTGACAAGTGACCAGTGACCAGCGACCAGTGACCAGTGACCAGTGACCAGCGACCAGTGACCACTGACCATTTACCAGTGACCAGCGGAAGTGACCAGGGACCAGTGACCAGTGATCAGTGACCAGTGACCAGTGACCAGTGACCAGTGACCAGTGACCAACGAAAGTGACCAGTGAACAGTGACCAGCGACCTGTGACCAGTGACCAGTGAACAGTGACCAGGGACCTGTGACCAGTGACCAGTGACCAGGGACCAGTGACCAGTGACCAGCGAAAGTGACCAGGGACCAGTGACCAGTGACCAGTGACCAGTGACCAGTGACCATTGACCAGTGACCAGTGACCAGCAAAAGTGACCAGTGACCAGTGACCAGTGACCAGCGAAAGTGACCAGTGACCAGTGACCAGTGACCAGTGACCAGTGACCAGTGACAAGTGACCTGGTACCAGTGACCAGTGACCAGTGACCAGCGAAATTGACCAGTGACCAGTGACCAGTGACCAGCGAACTGTGACCAGTGAACAGTGACCAGTGACCAGTGACCAGTGACCAGTGACCAGCGAAAGTGACCAGTGACCAGTGACCAGTGACCAGCGAAATTGACCAGTGACCAGTGACCAGAGACCAGTGACTAGCCAAATTGACCAGTGACCAGTGACCAGTGGCCAGCGGTAGTGACCAGTGACCAGTGACCAGTGATCAGTGACCAGGGAACAGTGACCAGTGACCAGTGACCAGTGACCAGCGAAAATGACCAGTGACCAGTGACCAGTGACCAGCGAAATTGACAAGTGACCAGTGACCAGTGAACATTGACAAGTGACCAGTGACCAGTGACCAACGAAAGTGACCAGTGAACAGTGACCAGGGACCAGTGACCAGTGACGAGTGACCATTGACCAGCGAAAGTGAACAGTGACCAGTGACCAGTGACCAGTGACCAGTGACCAGTGACCAGCGAAAGTGACCAGTGAACAGTGACCAGTGACCAGTGACCAGTGACCAGTGACCAGTGACAAGTGACCTGGGACCAGTGACCAGTGACCAGTGACCAGCGAAAGTGACCAGTGACGAGTGACCAGTGACAAGTGACCAGTGACCAGTGACCATTGACCAGTGACTAGTGACCAGTGACCAGTGACCAGTGACCAGTGACCAGTGACCAGTGACAAGTGACCAGTGACCAGCGACCAGTGACCAGTGACCACTGACCAGTGACCACTGACCAGTGACCAGTGACCAGTGACCAGGGACCAGTGACCAGTGACCAGTGACCAGTGACCAGTGACCAGTGACCAGTGACCAGCGAAAGTGACCAGTGACGAGTGACCAGTGACAAGTGACCAGTGACCAGTGACCAGTGACCAGTGACCAGTGACCAGTGACCAGTGACAAGTGACCAGTGACCAGCGACCAGTGACCAGTGACCACTGACCAGTGACCAGTGACCAGTGACCAGTGACCAGTGACGAGTGACCAGTGACCAGTGACCAGTGACAAGTGACCAGTGACCAGCGACCAGTGACCAGTGACCAGTGACCAGTGACCAGTGACCAGTGACCAGTGACCAGCGAAAGTGACCAGTGACGAGTGACCAGTGACAAGTGACCAGTGACCAGTGACCAGTGACCAACGACCAGTGACCCGTGACCAGTGACCAGTTACCAGTGACCAGCAAAAATGACCAGTGACCAGTGACCAGTGACCAGTGACCAGCGAAAGTGACTAGTGACCAGTGACCAGTGACCAGTGACCAGTGACCAGTGACCAGTGACCAGTGACCAGTGACCAGTGACCAGCGAAAGTGACCAGTGACGAGTGACCAGTGACAAGTGACCATTGACCAGTGACCAGTGACCAGTGACCAGTGACCAGTGACCAGTGACAAGTGACCAGTGACCAGCGACCAGTGACCAGTGACCACTGACCAGTGACCAGTGACCAGTGACCAGTGACCAGTGACCAGTGACGAGTGACCAGTGACCAGTGACCAGTGACATGTGACCAGTGACCAGCGACCAGTGACCAGTGACCAGTGACCAGTGACCAGTGACCAGCGAAAGTGACCAGTGACGAGTGACCAGTGACAAGTGACCAGTGACCAGTGAACAGTGACAAGTGACCAGTGACCAGTGACCAACGAAAGTGACCAGTGAACAGTGACCAGCGACCAGTGACCAGTGACGAGTGACCATTGACCAGCGAAAGTGAACAGTGACCAGTGACCAGTGACCAGTGACCAGTGACCAGTGACCAGTGACCAGCGAAAGTGACCAGTGACCAGTGACCAGTGACCAGTGACAAGTGACCTGGGACCAGTGACCAGTGACCAGTGACCAGCGAAAGTGACCAGTGACGAGTGACCAGTGACAAGTGACCAGTGACCAGTGACCATTGACCAGTGACTAGTGACCAGTGACCAGTGACCAGTGACCAGTGACCAGTGACCAGTGACAAGTGACCAGTGACCAGCGACCAGTGACCAGTGACCACTGACCAGTGACCAGTGACCAGTGACCAGTGACCAGTGACCAGTGACCAGGGACCAGTGACCAGTGACCAGTGACCAGTGACCAGTGACCAGTGACCAGTGACCAGCGAAAGTGACCAGTGACGAGTGACCAGTGACAAGTGACCAGTGACCAGTGACCAGTGACCAGTGACCAGTGACCAGCGACCAGTGACCAGTGACCACTGACCAGTGACCAGTGACCAGTGACCAGTGACCAGTGACCAGTGACGAGTGACCAGTGACCAGTGACCAGTGACAAGTGACCAGTGACCAGCGACCAGTGACCAGTGACCAGTGACCAGTGACCAGTGACCAGTGACCAGCGAAAGTGACCAGTGACGAGTGACCAGTGACAAGTGACCAGTGACCAGTGACCAGTGACCAACGACCAGTGACCCGTGACCAGTGACCAGTTACCAGTGACCAGCAAAAATGACCAGTGACCAGTGACCAGTGACCAGTGACCAGCGAAAGTGACTAGTGACCAGTGACCAGTGACCAGTGACCAGTGACCAGTGACCAGTGACCAGTGACCAGTGACCAGTGACCAGTGACCAGTGAACAGTGACAAGTGACCAGTGACCAGTGACCAACGAAAGTGACCAGTGAACAGTGACCAGGGACCAGTGACCAGTGACCAGTGACCAGTGACCAGTGACCAGTGACCAGTGACCAGTGACCAGTGACCAGTGACCAGTGACCAGTGACCAGTGACCAGTGACCAGTGACCAGTGACCAGTGACAAGTGACCAGTGACCAGCGACCAGTGACCAGTGACCAGTGACCAGTGACCAGTGACCAGTGACCAGTAACCAGTGACAAGTGACCAGTGACCAGCGACCAGTGACCAGTGACCAGTGACCAGTGACCAGTGACCAGTGACCAGTGACCAGTGACCAGGGACCAGTGACCAGTGACCAGTGACCAGTGACCAGTGACCAGTGACCAGCGAAATTGACTAGTGACCAGTGACCAGTGAACAGTGACAAGTGACCAGTGACCAGCGACCAGTGACCAGTGACCAGTGACCAGTGACCAGTGACAAGTGACCAGTGACCAGCGACCAGTGACCAGTGACCAGTGACTAGCAAAATTGAGCAGTGAGCAGTGACCAGTGACCAGTGAGCAGTGACCAGTGACCAGTGACCAGCGAAATTGACCAGTGACCATTGACCAGTGACCAGTGACCAGTGACCAGTGACCAACGAAAGTTACAAGTGACCAGTGACCAGTGACCAGTGACCAGTGACCAGTGACCAGCGAAAGTGACTAGTGACCAGTGACCAGTGACCAGTGACCAGAGACCTGTGACCAGCGACCAGTGACCAGCGAAAGTGACCAGTGACCAGTGACCAGTGACCAGTGACTAGCCAAATTGAGCAGTGAGCAGTGACCAGTGACCAGTGAGCAGTGACCAGTGACCAGTGACCAGCGAAATTGACCAGTGACCATTGACCAGTGACCAGTGACCAGTGACCAGTGACCAGTGACCAGTAACCAGTGACCAGTGACCAGTGACCAGTGACCAGTGACAAGTGACCAGTGACCAGCGACCAGTGACCAGTGACCAGTGACCAGTGACCAGTGACCAGTGACCAGTGACCAGTGACCAGTGACCAGCGAAAGTGACCAGTGACCAGGGACCAGTGACCAGTGACCAGCGAAAGTGACCAGTGACGAGTGACCAGTGACCAGTGACCAGTGACCAGTGACCAGTGACCAGTGACCAGTGACCAGCGACCAGTGACCAGTGACCACTGACCAGTGACCAGTGACCAGTGACCAGTGACCAGTGACCAGTGACCAGTGACGAGTGACCAGTGACCAGTGACCAGTGACAAGTGACCAGTGACCAGCGACCAGTGACCAGTGACCAGTGACCAGTGACCAGTGACCAGCGAAAGTGACCAGTGACGAGTGACCAGTGACAAGTGACCAGTGACCAGTGACCAGTGACCAACGACCAGTGACCCGTGACCAGTGACCAGTTACCAGTGACCAGCAAAAATGACCAGTGACCAGTGACCAGTGACCAGTGACCAGCGAAAGTGACTAGTGACCAGTGACCAGTGACCAGTGACCAGTGACCAGTGACCAGTGACCAGTGACCAGTGACCAGTGACCAGTGACCAGTGAACAGTGACAAGTGACCAGTGACCAGTGACCAACGAAAGTGACCAGTGAACAGTGACCAGGGACCAGTGACCAGTGACCAGTGACCAGTGACCAGTGACCAGTGACCAGTGACCAGTGACCAGTGACCAGTGACCAGTGACCAGTGACCAGTGACCAGTGACCAGTGACCAGTGACCAGTGACCAGTGACAAGTGACCAGTGACCAGCGACCAGTGACCAGTGACCAGTGACCAGTGACCAGTGACCAGTGACAAGTGACCAGTGACAAGTGACCAGTGACCAGTGACCAGTGACCAGTGACCAGTGACCAGTGACCAGTGACCAGTGACCAGGGACCAGTGACCAGTGACCAGTGACCAGTGACCAGTGACCAGTGACCAGCGAAATTGACTAGTGACCAGTGACCAGTGAACAGTGACAAGTGACCAGTGACCAGCGACCAGTGACCAGTGACCAGTGACCAGTGACCAGTGACAAGTGACCAGTGACCAGCGACCAGTGACCAGTGACCAGTGACTAGCAAAATTGAGCAGTGAGCAGTGACCAGTGACCAGTGAGCAGTGACCAGTGACCAGTGACCAGCGAAATTGACCAGTGACCATTGACCAGTGACCAGTGACCAGTGACCAGTGACCAACGAAAGTTACAAGTGACCAGTGACCAGTGACCAGTGACCAGTGACCAGTGACCAGCGAAAGTGACTAGTGACCAGTGACCAGTGACCAGTGACCAGAGACCTGTGACCAGCGACCAGTGACCAGCGAAAGTGACCAGTGACCAGTGACCAGTGACCAGTGACTAGCCAAATTGAGCAGTGAGCAGTGACCAGTGACCAGTGAGCAGTGACCAGTGACCAGTGACCAGCGAAATTGACCAGTGACCATTGACCAGTGACCAGTGACCAGTGACCAGTGACCAGTGACCAGTAACCAGTGACCAGTGACCAGTGACCAGTGACCAGTGACAAGTGACCAGTGACCAGCGACCAGTGACCAGTGACCAGTGACCAGTGACCAGTGACCAGTGACCAGTGACCAGTGACCAGTGACCAGCGAAAGTGACCAGTGACCAGGGACCAGTGACCAGTGACCAGCGAAAGTGACCAGTGAACAGTGACCAGTGACCAGTGACCAGTGACCAGCGAAAATGACCAGTGACCAGTGACCAGTGACCAGCGAAATTGACCAGTGACCAGTGACAAGTGAACAGTGACAAGTGACCAGTGACCAGTGACCAACGAAAGTGACCAGTGAACAGTGACCAGGGACCAGTGACCAGTGACGAGTGACCAGTGACCAGCGAAAGTGAACAGTGACCAGTGACCAGTGACCAATGACCAGTGACCAGTGACCAGTGACCAGCGAAAGTGACCAGTGACCAGTGACCAGTGACCAGTGACCAGTGACCAGTGACAAGTGACCTGGGACCAGTGACCAGTGACCAGTGACCAGCGAAATTGACCAGTGACCAGTGACCAGTGACCAGTGACCAGCGAAATTGACCAGTGACCATTGACCAGTGACCAGCGAAAGTGACCAGTGAGGAGTGACCTGTGACAAGTGACCAGTGACCAGCGACCAGTGACCAGTGACCAGTGACCAGCGACCAGTGACCACTGACCATTTACCAGTGACCAGCGGAAGTGACCAGGGACCAGTGACCAGTGATCAGTGACCAGTGACCAGTGACCAGTGACCAGTGACCAGTGACCAACGAAAGTGACCAGTGAACAGTGACCAGCGACAAGTGACCAGTGACCAGCGACCAGTGACCAGTGACCAGTGACCAGTGACCAGTGACCAGTGACCAGTGACCAGCGAAAGTGACCAGTGACGAGTGACCAGTGACAAGTGACCAGTGACCAGTGACCAGTGACCAACGACCAGTGACCCGTGACCAGTGACCAGTTACCAGTGACCAGCAAAAATGACCAGTGACCAGTGACCAGTGACCAGTGACCAGCGAAAGTGACTAGTGACCAGTGACCAGTGACCAGTGACCAGTGACCAGTGACCAGTGACCAGTGACCAGTGACCAGTGACCAGCGAAAGTGACCAGTGACGAGTGACCAGTGACAAGTGACCATTGACCAGTGACCAGTGACCAGTGACCAGTGACCAGTGACCAGTGACAAGTGACCAGTGACCAGCGACCAGTGACCAGTGACCACTGACCAGTGACCAGTGACCAGTGACCAGTGACCAGTGACCAGTGACGAGTGACCAGTGACCAGTGACCAGTGACATGTGACCAGTGACCAGCGACCAGTGACCAGTGACCAGTGACCAGTGACCAGTGACCAGCGAAAGTGACCAGTGACGAGTGACCAGTGACAAGTGACCAGTGACCAGTGAACAGTGACAAGTGACCAGTGACCAGTGACCAACGAAAGTGACCAGTGAACAGTGACCAGCGACCAGTGACCAGTGACGAGTGACCATTGACCAGCGAAAGTGAACAGTGACCAGTGACCAGTGACCAGTGACCAGTGACCAGTGACCAGTGACCAGCGAAAGTGACCAGTGACCAGTGACCAGTGACCAGTGACAAGTGACCTGGGACCAGTGACCAGTGACCAGTGACCAGCGAAAGTGACCAGTGACGAGTGACCAGTGACAAGTGACCAGTGACCAGTGACCATTGACCAGTGACTAGTGACCAGTGACCAGTGACCAGTGACCAGTGACCAGTGACCAGTGACAAGTGACCAGTGACCAGCGACCAGTGACCAGTGACCACTGACCAGTGACCAGTGACCAGTGACCAGTGACCAGTGACCAGTGACCAGGGACCAGTGACCAGTGACCAGTGACCAGTGACCAGTGACCAGTGACCAGTGACCAGCGAAAGTGACCAGTGACGAGTGACCAGTGACAAGTGACCAGTGACCAGTGACCAGTGACCAGTGACCAGTGACCAGCGACCAGTGACCAGTGACCACTGACCAGTGACCAGTGACCAGTGACCAGTGACCAGTGACCAGTGACGAGTGACCAGTGACCAGTGACCAGTGACAAGTGACCAGTGACCAGCGACCAGTGACCAGTGACCAGTGACCAGTGACCAGTGACCAGTGACCAGCGAAAGTGACCAGTGACGAGTGACCAGTGACAAGTGACCAGTGACCAGTGACCAGTGACCAACGACCAGTGACCCGTGACCAGTGACCAGTTACCAGTGACCAGCAAAAATGACCAGTGACCAGTGACCAGTGACCAGTGACCAGCGAAAGTGACTAGTGACCAGTGACCAGTGACCAGTGACCAGTGACCAGTGACCAGTGACCAGTGACCAGTGACCAGTGACCAGTGACCAGTGAACAGTGACAAGTGACCAGTGACCAGTGACCAACGAAAGTGACCAGTGAACAGTGACCAGGGACCAGTGACCAGTGACCAGTGACCAGTGACCAGTGACCAGTGACCAGTGACCAGTGACCAGTGACCAGTGACCAGTGACCAGTGACCAGTGACCAGTGACCAGTGACCAGTGACCAGTGACAAGTGACCAGTGACCAGCGACCAGTGACCAGTGACCAGTGACCAGTGACCAGTGACCAGTGACCAGTAACCAGTGACAAGTGACCAGTGACCAGCGACCAGTGACCAGTGACCAGTGACCAGTGACCAGTGACCAGTGACCAGTGACCAGTGACCAGGGACCAGTGACCAGTGACCAGTGACCAGTGACCAGTGACCAGTGACCAGCGAAATTGACTAGTGACCAGTGACCAGTGAACAGTGACAAGTGACCAGTGACCAGCGACCAGTGACCAGTGACCAGTGACCAGTGACCAGTGACAAGTGACCAGTGACCAGCGACCAGTGACCAGTGACCAGTGACTAGCAAAATTGAGCAGTGAGCAGTGACCAGTGACCAGTGAGCAGTGACCAGTGACCAGTGACCAGCGAAATTGACCAGTGACCATTGACCAGTGACCAGTGACCAGTGACCAGTGACCAACGAAAGTTACAAGTGACCAGTGACCAGTGACCAGTGACCAGTGACCAGTGACCAGCGAAAGTGACTAGTGACCAGTGACCAGTGACCAGTGACCAGAGACCTGTGACCAGCGACCAGTGACCAGCGAAAGTGACCAGTGACCAGTGACCAGTGACCAGTGACTAGCCAAATTGAGCAGTGAGCAGTGACCAGTGACCAGTGAGCAGTGACCAGTGACCAGTGACCAGCGAAATTGACCAGTGACCATTGACCAGTGACCAGTGACCAGTGACCAGTGACCAGTGACCAGTAACCAGTGACCAGTGACCAGTGACCAGTGACCAGTGACAAGTGACCAGTGACCAGCGACCAGTGACCAGTGACCAGTGACCAGTGACCAGTGACCAGTGACCAGTGACCAGTGACCAGTGACCAGCGAAAGTGACCAGTGACCAGGGACCAGTGACCAGTGACCAGCGAAAGTGACCAGTGACGAGTGACCAGTGACCAGTGACCAGTGACCAGTGACCAGTGACCAGTGACCAGTGACCAGCGACCAGTGACCAGTGACCACTGACCAGTGACCAGTGACCAGTGACCAGTGACCAGTGACCAGTGACCAGTGACGAGTGACCAGTGACCAGTGACCAGTGACAAGTGACCAGTGACCAGCGACCAGTGACCAGTGACCAGTGACCAGTGACCAGTGACCAGCGAAAGTGACCAGTGACGAGTGACCAGTGACAAGTGACCAGTGACCAGTGACCAGTGACCAACGACCAGTGACCCGTGACCAGTGACCAGTTACCAGTGACCAGCAAAAATGACCAGTGACCAGTGACCAGTGACCAGTGACCAGCGAAAGTGACTAGTGACCAGTGACCAGTGACCAGTGACCAGTGACCAGTGACCAGTGACCAGTGACCAGTGACCAGTGACCAGTGACCAGTGAACAGTGACAAGTGACCAGTGACCAGTGACCAACGAAAGTGACCAGTGAACAGTGACCAGGGACCAGTGACCAGTGACCAGTGACCAGTGACCAGTGACCAGTGACCAGTGACCAGTGACCAGTGACCAGTGACCAGTGACAAGTGACCAGTGACCAGCGACCAGTGACCAGTGACCAGTGACCAGTGACCAGTGACCAGTGACCAGTAACCAGTGACAAGTGACCAGTGACCAGCGACCAGTGACCAGTGACCAGTGACCAGTGACCAGTGACCAGTGACCAGTGACCAGTGACCAGGGACCAGTGACCAGTGACCAGTGACCAGTGACCAGTGACCAGTGACCAGCGAAATTGACTAGTGACCAGTGACCAGTGAACAGTGACAAGTGACCAGTGACCAGCGACCAGTGACCAGTGACCAGTGACCAGTGACCAGTGACAAGTGACCAGTGACCAGCGACCAGTGACCAGTGACCAGTGACTAGCAAAATTGAGCAGTGAGCAGTGACCAGTGACCAGTGAGCAGTGACCAGTGACCAGTGACCAGCGAAATTGACCAGTGACCATTGACCAGTGACCAGTGACCAGTGACCAGTGACCAACGAAAGTTACAAGTGACCAGTGACCAGTGACCAGTGACCAGTGACCAGTGACCAGCGAAAGTGACTAGTGACCAGTGACCAGTGACCAGTGACCAGAGACCTGTGACCAGCGACCAGTGACCAGCGAAAGTGACCAGTGACCAGTGACCAGTGACCAGTGACTAGCCAAATTGAGCAGTGAGCAGTGACCAGTGACCAGTGAGCAGTGACCAGTGACCAGTGACCAGCGAAATTGACCAGTGACCATTGACCAGTGACCAGTGACCAGTGACCAGTGACCAGTGACCAGTAACCAGTGACCAGTGACCAGTGACCAGTGACCAGTGACAAGTGACCAGTGACCAGCGACCAGTGACCAGTGACCAGTGACCAGTGACCAGTGACCAGTGACCAGTGACCAGTGACCAGTGACCAGCGAAAGTGACCAGTGACCAGGGACCAGTGACCAGTGACCAGCGAAAGTGACCAGTGAACAGTGACCAGTGACCAGTGACCAGTGACCAGCGAAAATGACCAGTGACCAGTGACCAGTGACCAGCGAAATTGACCAGTGACCAGTGACAAGTGAACAGTGACAAGTGACCAGTGACCAGTGACCAACGAAAGTGACCAGTGAACAGTGACCAGGGACCAGTGACCAGTGACGAGTGACCAGTGACCAGCGAAAGTGAACAGTGACCAGTGACCAGTGACCAATGACCAGTGACCAGTGACCAGTGACCAGCGAAAGTGACCAGTGACCAGTGACCAGTGACCAGTGACCAGTGACCAGTGACAAGTGACCTGGGACCAGTGACCAGTGACCAGTGACCAGCGAAATTGACCAGTGACCAGTGACCAGTGACCAGTGACCAGCGAAATTGACCAGTGACCATTGACCAGTGACCAGCGAAAGTGACCAGTGAGGAGTGACCTGTGACAAGTGACCAGTGACCAGCGACCAGTGACCAGTGACCAGTGACCAGCGACCAGTGACCACTGACCATTTACCAGTGACCAGCGGAAGTGACCAGGGACCAGTGACCAGTGATCAGTGACCAGTGACCAGTGACCAGTGACCAGTGACCAGTGACCAACGAAAGTGACCAGTGAACAGTGACCAGCGACCTGTGACCAGTGACCAGTGAACAGTGACCAGGGACCTGTGACCAGTGACCAGTGACCAGGGACCAGTGACCAGTGACCAGCGAAAGTGACCAGGGACCAGTGACCAGTGACCAGTGACCAGTGACCAGTGACCATTGACCAGTGACCAGTGACCAGCAAAAGTGACCAGTGACCAGTGACCAGTGACCAGCGAAAGTGACCAGTGACCAGTGACCAGTGACCAGTGACCAGTGACCAGTGACAAGTGACCTGGTACCAGTGACCAGTGACCAGTGACCAGCGAAATTGACCAGTGACCAGTGACCAGTGACCAGCGAACTGTGACCAGTGAACAGTGACCAGTGACCAGTGACCAGTGACCAGTGACCAGCGAAAGTGACCAGTGACCAGTGACCAGTGACCAGCGAAATTGACCAGTGACCAGTGACCAGAGACCAGTGACTAGCCAAATTGACCAGTGACCAGTGACCAGTGGCCAGCGGTAGTGACCAGTGACCAGTGACCAGTGATCAGTGACCAGGGAACAGTGACCAGTGACCAGTGACCAGTGACCAGCGAAAATGACCAGTGACCAGTGACCAGTGACCAGCGAAATTGACAAGTGACCAGTGACCAGTGAACATTGACAAGTGACCAGTGACCAGTGACCAACGAAAGTGACCAGTGAACAGTGACCAGGGACCAGTGACCAGTGACGAGTGACCATTGACCAGCGAAAGTGAACAGTGACCAGTGACCAGTGACCAGTGACCAGTGACCAGTGACCAGCGAAAGTGACCAGTGAACAGTGACCAGTGACCAGTGACCAGTGACCAGTGACCAGTGACAAGTGACCTGGGACCAGTGACCAGTGACCAGTGACCAGCGAAAGTGACCAGTGACGAGTGACCAGTGACAAGTGACCAGTGACCAGTGACCATTGACCAGTGACTAGTGACCAGTGACCAGTGACCAGTGACCAGTGACCAGTGACCAGTGACAAGTGACCAGTGACCAGCGACCAGTGACCAGTGACCACTGACCAGTGACCACTGACCAGTGACCAGTGACCAGTGACCAGGGACCAGTGACCAGTGACCAGTGACCAGTGACCAGTGACCAGTGACCAGTGACCAGCGAAAGTGACCAGTGACGAGTGACCAGTGACAAGTGACCAGTGACCAGTGACCAGTGACCAGTGACCAGTGACCAGTGACCAGTGACAAGTGACCAGTGACCAGCGACCAGTGACCAGTGACCACTGACCAGTGACCAGTGACCAGTGACCAGTGACCAGTGACGAGTGACCAGTGACCAGTGACCAGTGACAAGTGACCAGTGACCAGCGACCAGTGACCAGTGACCAGTGACCAGTGACCAGTGACCAGTGACCAGTGACCAGCGAAAGTGACCAGTGACGAGTGACCAGTGACAAGTGACCAGTGACCAGTGACCAGTGACCAACGACCAGTGACCCGTGACCAGTGACCAGTTACCAGTGACCAGCAAAAATGACCAGTGACCAGTGACCAGTGACCAGTGACCAGCGAAAGTGACTAGTGACCAGTGACCAGTGACCAGTGACCAGTGACCAGTGACCAGTGACCAGTGACCAGTGACCAGTGACCAGCGAAAGTGACCAGTGACGAGTGACCAGTGACAAGTGACCATTGACCAGTGACCAGTGACCAGTGACCAGTGACCAGTGACCAGTGACAAGTGACCAGTGACCAGCGACCAGTGACCAGTGACCACTGACCAGTGACCAGTGACCAGTGACCAGTGACCAGTGACCAGTGACGAGTGACCAGTGACCAGTGACCAGTGACATGTGACCAGTGACCAGCGACCAGTGACCAGTGACCAGTGACCAGTGACCAGTGACCAGCGAAAGTGACCAGTGACGAGTGACCAGTGACAAGTGACCAGTGACCAGTGACCAGTGACCAGTGACCAGTGACCAGTGACCAGTGACCAGTGACAAGTGACCAGTGACCAGCGACCAGTGACCAGTGACCAGTGACCAGTGACAAGTGATCAGTGACCAGCGACCAGTGACCAGCGAAAGTGACCAGTGACCAGTGACCAGTGACCAGTGACTAGCCAAATTGAGCAGTGAGCAGTGACCAGTGACCAGTGAGCAGTGACCAGTGACCAGTGACCAGCGAAATTGACCAGTGACCATTGACCAGTGACCAGTGACCAGTGACCAGTAACCAGTGACCAGTGACCAGTGACCAGTGACCAGTGACAAGTGACCAGTGACCAGCGACCAGTGACCAGTGACCAGTGACCAGTGACCAGCGAAAGTGACCAGTGACCAGTGACCAGTGACCAGCGAAAGTGACCAGTGACCAGTGACCAGTGACCAGCGAAATTGACCAGTGACCAGTGACCAGAGACCAGTGACTAGCCAAATTGACCAGTGACCAGTGACCAGTGGCCAGCGGTAGTGACCAGTGACCAGTGACCAGTGATCAGTGACCAGGGAACAGTGACCAGTGACCAGTGACCAGTGACCAGCGAAAATGACCAGTGACCAGTGACCAGTGACCAGCGAAATTGACAAGTGACCAGTGACCAGTGAACAGTGACAAGTGACCAGTGACCAGTGACCAACGAAAGTGACCAGTGAACAGTGACCAGGGACCAGTGATCAGTGACGAGTGACCATTGACCAGCGAAAGTGAACAGTGACCAGTGACCAGTGACCAGTGACCAGTGACCAGTGACCAGTGACCAGTGAACAGTGAACAGTGACAAGTGACCAGTAACTAGTGACCAACGAAAGTGACCAGTGACCAGTGACCAGCGACCAGTGACCAGTGACCAGTGACCAGCGAAATTGACCAGTGACCAGTGACCAGTGACCAGCGACCTGTGACCAGTGACCAGTGACCAGTGACCAGTGACCAGTGACCAGTGACCAGCGAAAGTGACCAGTGACCAGTGACCAGTGACCAGCGAAATTGACCAGTGACCAGTGACCAGAGACCAGTGACTAGCCAAATTGACCAGTGACCAGTGACCAGTGGCCAGCGGTAGTGACCAGTGACCAGTGACCAGTGATCAGTGACCAGGGAACAGTGACCAGTGACCAGCGAAAATGACCAGTGACCAGTGACCAGTGACCAGCGAAATTGACAAGTGACCAGTGACCAGTGAACAGTGACAAGTGACCAGTGACCAGTGACCAACGAAAGTGACCAGTGAACAGTGACCAGGGACCAGTGACCAGTGACGAGTGACCATTGACCAGCGAAAGTGAACAGTGACCAGTGACCAGTGAACAGTGACCAGCGAAAGTGACCAGTGAACAGTGACCAGTGACCAGTGACCTGTGACCAGTGACCAGTGACCAGTGACCAGTGACCAACGACCAGTGACCAGTGACCAGTGACCAGCGAAAGTGACTAGTGACCAGTGTCCAGTGACCAGTGACCAGTGACCAGTGACCAGTGACCAGCGAAAGTGACCAGTGACGAGTGACGAGTGACCAGTGACAAGTGACCAGTGACCAGTGACCAGTGACCAGTGACAAGTGACCAGTGACCAGCGACCAGTGACCAGTGACCAGTGACCAGTGACCAGTGACCAGTGACCAGTGACCAGTGACCAGTGACAAGTGACCAGTGACCAGCGACCAGTGACCAGTGACCAGTGACCAGTGACCAGTGACCAGTGACCAGTGACCAGTGACCAGTGACCAGTGACCAGTGACCAGTGACCAGTGACCAGTAACCAGTGACAAGTGACCAGTGACCAGCGACCAGTGACCAGTGACCAGTGACCAGTGACCAGTGACCAACGAAAGTGACAAGTGACCAGTGACCAGTGACCAGTGACCAGTGACCAGTGACCAGCGAAAGTGACTAGTGACCAGTGACCAGTGACCAGTGACCAGTGACCAGTGACCAGCGACCAGTGACCAGCGAAAGTGACCAGTGACCAGTGACCAGTGACCAGTGGCTAGCCAAATTGAGCAGTGAGCAGTGACCAGTGACCAGTGAGCAGTGACCAGTGACCAGTGACCAGCGAAATTGACGAGTGACCATTGACCAGTAACCAGTGACCAGTGACCAGTGACCAGTAACCAGTGACCAGTGACCAGTGACCAGTGACCTGTGACAAGTGACCAGTGACCAGCGACCAGTGACCAGTGACCAGTGACCAGTGACCAGCGAAAGTGACCAGTGACCAGCGACCAGTGACCAGTGACCAGCGAAAGTGACCAGTGAACAGTAACCAGTGACAAGTGACCAGTGACCAGCGACCAGTGACCAGTGACCAGTGACCAGTGACCAGTGACCAACGCAAGTGACAAGTGACCAGTGACCAGTGACCAGTGACCAGTGACCAGTGACCAGCGAAAGTGACTAGTGACCAGTGACCAGTGACCAGTGACCAGTGACCAGTGACCAGCGACCAGTGACCAGCGAAAGTGACCAGTGACCAGTGACCAGTGACCAGTGGCTAGCCAAATTGAGCAGTGAGCAGTGACCAGTGACCAGTGAGCAGTGACCAGTGACCAGTGAGCAGTGACCAGTGACCAGTGACCAGCGAAATTGACGAGTGACCATTGACCAGTGACCAGTGACCAGTGACCAGTGACCAGTGACCAGTAACCAGTGACCAGTGACCAGTGACCAGTGACCTGTGACAAGTGACCAGTGACCAGCGACCAGTGACCAGTGACCAGTGACCAGCGAAAGTTACCAGTGACCAGTGACCAGTGACCAGTGACCAGTGACCAGCGAAAGTGACTAGTGACCAGTGACCAGTGACCAGTGACCAGTGACCAGTGACCAGTGACCAGTGAGCAGTGACCAGTGACCAGCGATAGTGACCAGTGACGAGTGACCAATGACAAGTGACCAGCGACCAGTGACCACTGACCATTTACCAGTGACCAGCGGAAGTGACCAGGGACCAGTGACCAGTGACCAGTGACCAGTGACCAGTGACCAGTGACCAGTGACCAGTGACAAGCGAAAGTGACCAGTGACCAGTGACCAGTGACCAGCGAAATTGACCAGTGACCAGTGACCAGAGACCAGTGACTAGCCAAATTGACCAGTGACCAGTGACCAGTGGCCAGCGGTAGTGACCAGTGACCAGTGACCAGTGATCAGTGACCAGGGAACAGTGACCAGTGACCAGTGACCAGTGACCAGCGAAAATGACCAGTGACCAGTGACCAGTGACCAGCGAAATTGACAAGTGACCAGTGACCAGTGAACAGTGACAAGTGACCAGTGACCAGTGACCAACGAAAGTGACCAGTGAACAGTGACCAGGGACCAGTGACCAGTGACGAGTGACCATTGACCAGCGAAAGTGAACAGTGACCAGTGACCAGTGACCAGTGACCAGTGACCAGTGACCAGCGAAAGTGACCAGTGAACAGTGACCAGTGACCAGTGACCTGTGACCAGTGACCAGTGACCAGTGACCAGTGACCAGCGAAAGTGACCAGTGACGAGTGACCAGTGACCATTGACCAGTGAGTAGTGACTAGTGACCAGTGACCAACGACCAGTGACCAGTGACCAGTGACCAGCGAAAGTTACCAGTGACCAGTGACCAGTGACCAGTGACCAGCGAAAGTGACTAGTGACCAGTGACCAGTGACCAGTGACCAGTGACCAGTGACCAGTGACCAGTGAGCAGTGACCAGTGACCAGTGACCAGTGACCAGTGACCAGTGACCAGTGACAAGTGACCAGTGACCAGCGACCCGTGACCAGTGACCAGTGTCCAGTGAACAGTGACCAGTGACCAGTGACCAGTGACCAGTGACCAGTGACCAGTGACCAGTGACCAGTGACCAGTAACCAGTGACCAGTGATAAGTGACCAGTGACCAGTGACCAGTGACCAGCGAAAGTGACAGGTGACCAGTG
Organism: Andrena trimmerana; assembly: GCA_951215215.1. Lineage (NCBI taxonomy): Eukaryota > Metazoa > Arthropoda > Insecta > Hymenoptera > Andrenidae > Andrena > Andrena trimmerana. The sequence goes on along the minus strand of OX578063.1, from coordinate 15,570,967 downwards.
ACCAGTGACCAGTGACCAGTGACCAGTGACCAGTGACCAGCGAAAGTGACCAGTGACCAGTGAATAGTGACCAGCGAAATTGACGAGTTTCCAGTGACCAGTGATAAGTGAACAGTGACCAGTGACCAGCGAAAGTGACCAGTGAACTGTGGTCAGCGAAATTGGCCAGTGACCATTGACCAGTGACCAGCGAAAGTGACCAGTGACGAGTGACCAGTGACAAGTGACCAGTGACAAGTGACCAGTGACCAGCGAAAGTGACCAGTAACCAGTGACCTGTGACCAGCGAAATTGACCAGTGACCAGTGACCACAGACCAGTGGCTAGCCAAATTGACCAGTGACCAGTGACCAGTGACCAGCGGTAGTGACCAGTGATCAGTGACCAGTGAACAGTGAACAGTGACCAGTGACCAGTGACAAGCGAAAGTGACCAGTGACCAGTGATCAGTGACCAGCGAAATTGACCAGTGACCAGTGACCAGCGACCAGTGACCAGTGACCAGTGACCAGTGACCAGTGACCAGTGACAAGTGACCTGGGAACAGTGACCAGTGACGAGTGACCAGTGACAAGTGACCAGTGACCAGTGACCAGTGACCAACGAAAGTGACCAGTCAACAGTGATCAGGGACCAGTGACCAGTGACAAGTGACCAGTGACCAGTGACCATTGACCAGTGACTAGTGACTAGTGACCAGTGACCAACGACCAGTGACCAGTGACCAGTGACCAGTGACCAGTGACCAGCAAAAATGACCAGTGAACAGTGACCAGTGACCAGTGACCAGCGAAAGTGACTAGTGACCAGTGACCAGTGACCAGTGACCAGTGACCAGTGACCAGTGACCAGTGACCAGTGACCAGTGACCAGTGACCAGCGAAAGTGACCAGTGACGAGTGACCAGTGACAAGTGACCAGTGACCAACGAAAGTGACAAGTGACCAGTGACCAGTGGCCAGCGGTAGTGACCAGTGACCAGTGACCAGTGATCAGTGACCAGTGAACAGTGACCAGTGACCAGTGACCAGTGACCAGTGACCAGCGAAAATGACCAGTGACCAGTGACCAGTGACCAGCGAAATTGACCAGTGACCAGTGACCAGTGAACAGTGACAAGTGACCAGTGACCAGTGACCAACGAAAGTGACCAGTCAACAGTGATCAGGGACCAGTGACCAGTGACGAGTGACCAGTGACCAGCGAAAGTGAACAGTGACCAGTGACCAGTGACCAGTGACCAGTGACCAGTGACCAGTGACCAGCGAAAGTGACCAGTGACCAGTGACCAGTGACCAGTGACCAGTGACCAGTGACCAGTGACAAGTGACCTGGGACCAGTGACCAGCGACCACTGACCTGTGACCAGTGACCAGTGACCAGTGACCAGTGACCAGTGACCAGTGACCAGTGACCAGTAACTAGCCAAATTGACGAGTGACCAGTGACCAGTGGCCAGCGGTAGTGACCAGTGACCAGTGACCAGTGATCAGTGACCAGTGAACAGTGACCAGTGACCAGTGACCAGTGACCAGTGACCAGCGAAAATGACCAGTGACCAGTGACCAGTGACCAGCGAAATTGACCAGTGACCAGTGACCAGTGAACAGTGACAAGTGACCAGTGACCAGTGACCAACGAAAGTGACCAGTCAACAGTGATCAGGGACCAGTGACCAGTGACGAGTGACCAGTGACCAGCGAAAGTGAACAGTGACCAGTGACCAGTGACCAGTGACCAGTGACCAGTGACCAGTGACCAGCGAAAGTGACCAGTGACCAGTGACCAGTGACCAGTGACCAGTGACCAGTGACCAGTGACAAGTGACCTGGGACCAGTGACCAGTGACCAGTGACCAGCGAAAGTGACCAGTGACGAGTGACCAGTGACAAGTGACCAGTGACCAGTGACCATTGACCAGTGACTAGTGACTAGTGACCAGTGACCAACGACCAGTGACCAGTGACCAGTGACCAGTGACCAGTGACCAGCAAAAATGACCAGTGAACAGTGACCAGTGACCAGTGACCAGCGAAAGTGACTAGTGACCAGTGACCAGTGACCAGTGACCAGTGACCAGTGACCAGTGACCAGTGACCAGTGACCAGCGAAAGTGACCAGTGACGAGTGACCAGTGACAAGTGACCAGTGACCAACGAAAGTGACAAGTGACCAGTGACCAGTGGCCAGCGGTAGTGACCAGTGACCAGTGACCAGTGATCAGTGACCAGTGAACAGTGACCAGTGACCAGTGACCAGTGACCAGTGACCAGCGAAAATGACCAGTGACCAGTGACCAGTGACCAGCGAAATTGACCAGTGACCAGTGACCAGTGAACAGTGACAAGTGACCAGTGACCAGTGACCAACGAAAGTGACCAGTCAACAGTGATCAGGGACCAGTGACCAGTGACGAGTGACCAGTGACCAGCGAAAGTGAACAGTGACCAGTGACCAGTGACCAGTGACCAGTGACCAGTGACCAGTGACCAGCGAAAGTGACCAGTGACCAGTGACCAGTGACCAGTGACCAGTGACCAGTGACCAGTGACCAGTGACCAGTGACAAGTGACCTGGGACCAGTGACCAGTGACCAGTGACCAGCGAAAGTGACCAGTGACGAGTGACCAGTGACAAGTGACCAGTGACCAGTGACCATTGACCAGTGACTAGTGACTAGTGACCAGTGACCAACGACCAGTGACCAGTGACCAGTGACCAGTGACCAGTGACCAGCAAAAATGACCAGTGAACAGTGACCAGTGACCAGTGACCAGCGAAAGTGACTAGTGACCAGTGACCAGTGACCAGTGACCAGTGACCAGTGACCAGTGACCAGTGACCAGTGACCAGCGAAAGTGACCAGTGACGAGTGACCAGTGACAAGTGACCAGTGACCAACGAAAGTGACAAGTGACCAGTGACCAGTGACCAGCGAAAGTGACTAGTGACCAGTGACCAGTGACCAGTGACCAGTGACCAGTGACCAGTGACCAGTGACCAGTGACCAGTGACCAGCGAAAGTGACCAGTGACGAGTGACCAGTGACAAGTGACCAGTGACCAGTGACCAGTGACCAGTGACCAGTGACCAGTGACCAGTGACCAGAGAAAGTGACAAGTGACGAGTGACCAGTGACAAGTGACAAGTGACCAGTGACCAGTGACCAGTGACCAGTGACCAGCGAAAGTGACCAGTGACCAGTGTCCAGTGACCAGTGACCAGTGACCAGTGACCAGTGACCAGTGACCAGTGACCAGTGACCAGTGACCAGCGAAAGTGACAGGTGACCAGTGACCAGTGACCAGTGACCAGTGACCAGTGACCAGTGACCAGCGAAAGTGACCAGTGACCAGTGAATAGTGACCAGCGAAATTGACGAGTTTCCAGTGACCAGTGATAAGTGAACAGTGACCAGTGACCAGCGAAAGTGACCAGTGAACTGTGGTCAGCGAAATTGACCAGTGACCATTGACCAGTGACCAGCGAAAGTGACCAGTGACGAGTGACCAGTGACAAGTGACCAGTGACCAGCAAAAATGACCAGTGACCAGTGACCATTGACCAGTTACCAGTGACGAGTGACCAGCGAAAGTGACCAGTGACCAGTGAAATTGACCAGTGACCATTGACCAGTGACCAGCGAAAGTGACCAGTGACGAGTGACCTGTGACAAGTGACCAGTGACCAGCGACCAGTGACCTGTGACCAGTGACCAGTGACCAGTGACCAGTGACCAGTGACCAGTGACCAGTGACTAGCCAAATTGACCAGTGACCAGTGACCAGTGGCCAGCGGTAGTGACCAGTGACCAGTGACCAGTGATCAGTGACCAGTGAACAGTGACCAGTGACCAGTGACCAGTGACCAGTGACCAGCGAAAATGACCAGTGACCAGTGACCAGTGACCAGCGAAATTGACCAGTGACCAGTGACCAGTGAACAGTGACAAGTGACCAGTGACCAGTGACCAACGAAAGTGACCAGTCAACAGTGATCAGGGACCAGTGACCAGTGACGAGTGACCAGTGACCAGCGAAAGTGAACAGTGACCAGTGACAAGTGACCAGTGACCAGTGACCAGTGACGAGTGACCAGTGACCAGTGACCAGTGACAAGTGACCAGTGACCAGCGACCAGTGACCAGTGACCAGTGACCAGTGACCAGTGACTAGTGACCAGTAACCAGTGACCAGTGACCAGTGACCAGCGAAAGTGACCAGTGACCAGTGTCCAGTGACCAGTGACCAGTGACCAGTGACCAGTGACCAGTGACCAGTGACCAGCGAAAGTGACAGGTGACCAGTGACCAGTGACCAGTGACCAGTGACCAGTGACCAGTGACCAGCGAAAGTGACCAGTGACCAGTGAATAGTGACCAGCGAAATTGACGAGTTTCCAGTGACCAGTGATAAGTGAACAGTGACCAGTGACCAGCGAAAGTGACCAGTGAACTGTGGTCAGCGAAATTGACCAGTGACCATTGACCAGTGACCAGCGAAAGTGACCAGTGACGAGTGACCAGTGACAAGTGACCAGTGACAAGTGACCAGTGACCACTGACCAGTGACCAGTGACCAGTGACCAGTGACCAGGGACCAGTGACCAGCGAAAGTGACCCGTGACCAGTGACCAGTGACCAGTGACTAGCCAAATTGAGCAGTGAGCAGTGACCAGTGACCAGTGACCAGTGACCAGTGACCAGCGAAAGTGACCAGTAACCAGTGACCTGTGACCAGCGAAATTGACCAGTGACCAGTGACCAGAGACCAGTGACTAGCCAAATTGACCAGTGACCAGTGACCAGTGACCAGCGGTAGTGACCAGTGATCAGTGACCAGTGAACAGTGAACAGTGACCAGTGACCAGTGACAAGCGAAAGTGACCAGTGACCAGTGATCAGTGACCAGCGAAAGTGACCAGTGAACAGTGACCAGGGACTTGTGACCAGTGACCAGTGACCAGTGATCAGTGACCAGTGACCAGGGACCAGTGACCAGTGACCAGCGAAAGTGACCCGGGACCAGTGACCAGTGACCAGTGACCAGTGACCATTGACCAGTGACCAGTGACCAGCAAAAATGACCAGTGACCAGTGACCATTGACCAGTTACCAGTGACGAGTGACCAGCGAAAGTGACCAGTGACCAGTGAAATTGACCAGTGACCATTGACCAGTGACCAGCGAAAGTGACCAGTGACGAGTGACCTGTGACAAGTGACCAGTGACCAGCGACCACTGACCTGTGACCAGTGACCAGTGACCAGTGACCAGTGACCAGTGACTAGCCAAATTGACCAGTGACCAGTGACCAGTGGCCAGCGGTAGTGACCAGTGACCAGTGACCAGTGATCAGTGACCAGTGAACAGTGACCAGTGACCAGTGACCAGTGACCAGTGACCAGCGAAAATGACCAGTGACCAGCGAAATTGACCAGTGACCAGTGACCAGTGAACAGTGACAAGTGACCAGTGACCAGTGACCAACGAAAGTGACCAGTCAACAGTGATCAGGGACCAGTGACCAGTGACGAGTGACCAGTGACCAGCGAAAGTGAACAGTGACCAGTGACCAGTGACCAGTGACCAGTGACCAGTGACCAGTGACCAGCGAAAGTGACCAGTGACCAGTGACCAGTGACCAGTGACCAGTGACCAGTGACCAGTGACAAGTGACCTGGGACCAGTGACCAGTGACCAGTGACCAGCGAAAGTGACCAGTGACGAGTGACCAGTGACAAGTGACCAGTGACCAGTGACCATTGACCAGTGACTAGTGACTAGTGACCAGTGACCAACGACCAGTGACCAGTGACCAGTGACCAGTGACCAGCAAAAATGACCAGTGAACAGTGACCAGTGACCAGTGACCAGCGAAAGTGACTAGTGACCAGTGACCAGTGACCAGTGACCAGTGACCAGTGACCAGTGACCAGTGACCAGTGACCAGCGAAAGTGACCAGTGACGAGTGACCAGTGACAAGTGACCAGTGACCAACGAAAGTGACAAGTGACCAGTGACCAGTGACCAGCGAAAGTGACTAGTGACCAGTGACCAGTGACCAGTGACCAGTGACCAGTGACCAGTGACCAGTGACCAGTGACCAGTGACCAGTGACCAGTGACCAGTGACCAGCGAAAGTGACCAGTGACGAGTGACCAGTGACAAGTGACCAGTGACCAGTGACCAGTGACCAGTGACCAGTGACCAGTGACCAGTGACCAGCGAAAGTGACAAGTGACGAGTGACCAGTGACATGTGACAAGTGACCAGTGACCAGTGACCAGTGACCAGTGACCAGCGAAAGTGACCAGTGACCAGTGTCCAGTGACCAGTGACCAGTGACCAGTGACCAGTGACCAGTGACCAGTGACCAGTGACCAGTGACCAGCGAAAGTGACAGGTGACCAGTGACCAGTGACCAGTGACCAGTGACCAGTGACCAGTGACCAGCGAAAGTGACCAGTGACCAGTGAATAGTGACCAGCGAAATTGACGAGTTTCCAGTGACCAGTGATAAGTGAACAGTGACCAGTGACCAGCGAAAGTGACCAGTGAACTGTGGTCAGCGAAATTGACCAGTGACCATTGACCAGTGACCAGCGAAAGTGACCAGTGACGAGTGACCAGTGACAAGTGACCAGTGACAAGTGACCAGTGACAAGTGACCAGTGACCACTGACCAGTGACCAGTGACCAGCGAAATTGACCAGTGACCAGTGACCAGTGACCAGTGACAAGTGACCAGTTACCAGTGACCAGCGAAAGTGACCAGTGAACAGTGACCAGGGACTTGTGACCAGTGACCAGTGACCAGTGATCAGTGACCAGTGACCAGGGACCAGTGACCAGTGACCAGCGAAAGTGACCCGGGACCAGTGACCAGTGACCAGTGACCAGTGACCATTGACCAGTGACCAGTGACCAGCAAAAATGACCAGTGACCAGTGACCATTGACCAGTTACCAGTGACGAGTGACCAGCGAAAGTGACCAGTGACCAGTGAAATTGACCAGTGACCATTGACCAGTGACCAGCGAAAGTGACCAGTGACGAGTGACCTGTGACAAGTGACCAGTGACCAGCGACCAGTGACCTGTGACCAGTGACCAGTGACCAGTGACCAGTGACCAGTGACCAGTGACCAGTGACTAGCCAAATTGACCAGTGACCAGTGACCAGTGGCCAGCGGTAGTGACCAGTGACCAGTGACCAGTGATCAGTGACCAGTGAACAGTGACCAGTGACCAGTGACCAGTGACCAGTGACCAGCGAAAATGACCAGTGACCAGTGACCAGTGACCAGCGAAATTGACCAGTGACCAGTGACCAGTGAACAGTGACAAGTGACCAGTGACCAGTGACCAACGAAAGTGACCAGTCAACAGTGATCAGGGACCAGTGACCAGTGACGAGTGACCAGTGACCAGCGAAAGTGAACAGTGACCAGTGACCAGTGACCAGTGACCAGTGACCAGTGACCAGTGACCAGCGAAAGTGACCAGTGACCAGTGACCAGTGACCAGTGACCACTGACCAGTGACCAGTGACCAGTGACCAGTGACCAGGGACCAGTGACCAGCGAAAGTGACCCGTGACCAGTGACCAGTGACCAGTGACTAGCCAAATTGAGCAGTGAGCAGTGACCAGTGACCAGTGACCAGTGACCAGTGACCAGCGAAAGTGACCAGTGACGAGTGACCAGTGACAAGTGACCAGTGACCAGTGACCAGTGACCAGTGACCAGTGACCAGTGACCAGTGACCAGCGAAAGTGACAAGTGACGAGTGACCAGTGACAAGTGACAAGTGACCAGTGACCAGTGACCAGTGACCAGTGACCAGCGAAAGTGACCAGTGACCAGTGTCCAGTGACCAGTGACCAGTGACCAGTGACCAGTGACCAGTGACCAGTGACCAGTGACCAGTGACCAGCGAAAGTGACAGGTGACCAGTGACCAGTGACCAGTGACCAGTGACCAGCGAAAGTGACCAGTGACCAGTGAATAGTGACCAGCGAAATTGACGAGTTTCCAGTGACCAGTGATAAGTGAACAGTGACCAGTGACCAGCGAAAGTGACCAGTGAACTGTGGTCAGCGAAATTGACCAGTGACCATTGACCAGTGACCAGCGAAAGTGACCAGTGACGAGTGACCAGTGACAAGTGACCAGTGACAAGTGACCAGTGACAAGTGACCAGTGACCACTGACCAGTGACCAGTGACCAGCGAAATTGACCAGTGACCAGTGACCAGTGACCAGTGACAAGTGACCAGTTACCAGTGACCAGCGAAAGTGACCAGTGAACAGTGACCAGGGACTTGTGACCAGTGACCAGTGACCAGTGATCAGTGACCAGTGACCAGGGACCAGTGACCAGTGACCAGCGAAAGTGACCCGGGACCAGTGACCAGTGACCAGTGACCAGTGACCATTGACCAGTGACCAGTGACCAGCAAAAATGACCAGTGACCAGTGACCATTGACCAGTTACCAGTGACGAGTGACCAGCGAAAGTGACCAGTGACCAGTGAAATTGACCAGTGACCATTGACCAGTGACCAGCGAAAGTGACCAGTGACGAGTGACCTGTGACAAGTGACCAGTGACCAGCGACCAGTGACCTGTGACCAGTGACCAGTGACCAGTGACCAGTGACCAGTGACCAGTGACCAGTGACTAGCCAAATTGACCAGTGACCAGTGACCAGTGGCCAGCGGTAGTGACCAGTGACCAGTGACCAGTGATCAGTGACCAGTGAACAGTGACCAGTGACCAGTGACCAGTGACCAGTGACCAGCGAAAATGACCAGTGACCAGTGACCAGTGACCAGCGAAATTGACCAGTGACCAGTGACCAGTGAACAGTGACAAGTGACCAGTGACCAGTGACCAACGAAAGTGACCAGTCAACAGTGATCAGGGACCAGTGACCAGTGACGAGTGACCAGTGACCAGCGAAAGTGAACAGTGACCAGTGACCAGTGACCAGTGACCAGTGACCAGTGACCAGTGACCAGCGAAAGTGACCAGTGACCAGTGACCAGTGACCAGTGACCACTGACCTGTGACCAGTGACCAGTGACCAGTGACCAGGGACCAGTGACCAGCGAAAGTGACCCGTGACCAGTGACCAGTGACCAGTGACTAGCCAAATTGAGCAGTGAGCAGTGACCAGTGACCAGTGACCAGTGACCAGTGACCAGCGAAAGTGACCAGTAACCAGTGACCTGTGACCAGCGAAATTGACCAGTGACCAGTGACCAGAGACCAGTGACTAGCCAAATTGACCAGTGACCAGTGACCAGTGACCAGCGGTAGTGACCAGTGATCAGTGACCAGTGAACAGTGAACAGTGACCAGTGACCAGTGACAAGCGAAAGTGACCAGTGACCAGTGATCAGTGACCAGCGAAAGTGACCAGTGAACAGTGACCAGGGACTTGTGACCAGTGACCAGTGACCAGTGATCAGTGACCAGTGACCAGGGACCAGTGACCAGTGACCAGCGAAAGTGACCCGGGACCAGTGACCAGTGACCAGTGACCAGTGACCATTGACCAGTGACCAGTGACCAGCAAAAATGACCAGTGACCAGTGACCATTGACCAGTTACCAGTGACGAGTGACCAGCGAAAGTGACCAGTGACCAGTGAAATTGACCAGTGACCATTGACCAGTGACCAGCGAAAGTGACCAGTGACGAGTGACCTGTGACAAGTGACCAGTGACCAGCGACCACTGACCTGTGACCAGTGACCAGTGACCAGTGACCAGTGACCAGTGACCAGTGACCAGTGACCAGTGACTAGCCAAATTGACCAGTGACCAGTGACCAGTGGCCAGCGGTAGTGACCAGTGACCAGTGACCAGTGATCAGTGACCAGTGAACAGTGACCAGTGACCAGTGACCAGTGACCAGTGACCAGCGAAAATGACCAGTGACCAGCGAAATTGACCAGTGACCAGTGACCAGTGAACAGTGACAAGTGACCAGTGACCAGTGACCAACGAAAGTGACCAGTCAACAGTGATCAGGGACCAGTGACCAGTGACGAGTGACCAGTGACCAGCGAAAGTGAACAGTGACCAGTGACCAGTGACCAGTGACCAGTGACCAGGGACCAGTGACTAGCGAAAGTGACAGGTGACCAGTGACCAGTGACCAGTGACCAGTGACCAGTGACCAGTGACCAGCGAAAGTGACCAGTGACCAGTGAATAGTGACCAGCGAAATTGACGAGTTTCCAGTGACCAGTGATAAGTGAACAGTGACCAGTGACCAGCGAAAGTGACCAGTGAACTGTGGTCAGCGAAATTGACCAGTGACCATTGACCAGTGACCAGCGAAAGTGACCAGTGACGAGTGACCAGTGACAAGTGACCAGTGACAAGTGACCAGTGACCACTGACCAGTGACCAGTGACCAGCGAAATTGACCAGTGACCAGTGACCAGTGACCAGTGACAAGTGACCAGTTACCAGTGACCAGCGAAAGTGACCAGTGAACAGTGACCAGGGACTTGTGACCAGTGACCAGTGACCAGTGATCAGTGACCAGTGACCAGGGACCAGTGACCAGTGACCAGCGAAAGTGACCCGGGACCAGTGACCAGTGACCAGTGACCAGTGACCATTGACCAGTGACCAGTGACCAGCAAAAATGACCAGTGACCAGTGACCATTGACCAGTTACCAGTGACGAGTGACCAGCGAAAGTGACCAGTGACCAGTGAAATTGACCAGTGACCATTGACCAGTGACCAGCGAAAGTGACCAGTGACGAGTGACCTGTGACAAGTGACCAGTGACCAGCGACCAGTGACCTGTGACCAGTGACCAGTGACCAGTGACCAGTGACCAGTGACCAGTGACCAGTGACTAGCCAAATTGACCAGTGACCAGTGACCAGTGGCCAGCGGTAGTGACCAGTGACCAGTGACCAGTGATCAGTGACCAGTGAACAGTGACCAGTGACCAGTGACCAGTGACCAGTGACCAGTGACCAGCGAAAATGACCAGTGACCAGTGACCAGTGACCAGCGAAATTGACCAGTGACCAGTGACCAGTGAACAGTGACAAGTGACCAGTGACCAGTGACCAACGAAAGTGACCAGTCAACAGTGATCAGGGACCAGTGACCAGTGACGAGTGACCAGTGACCAGCGAAAGTGAACAGTGACCAGTGACCAGTGACCAGTGACCAGTGACCAGTGACCAGCGAAAGTGACCAGTGACCAGTGACCAGTGACCAGTGACCAGTGACCAGTGACCAGTGACCAGTGACCAGTGACCAGTGACAAGTGACCTGGGACCAGTGACCAGTGACCAGTGACCAGCGAAAGTGACCAGTGACGAGTGACCAGTGACAAGTGACCAGTGACCAGTGACCATTGACCAGTGACTAGTGACTAGTGACCAGTGACCAACGACCAGTGACCAGTGACCAGTGACCAGTGACCAGTGACCAGCAAAAATGACCAGTGACCAGTGACCAGTGACCAGTGACCAGCGAAAGTGACTAGTGACCAGTGACCAGTGACCAGTGACCAGTGACCAGTGACCAGTGACCAGTGACCAGTGACCAGTGACCAGTGACCAGTGACCAGTGACCAGTGACCAGCGCAAGTGACCAGTGACGAGTGACCAGTGACAAGTGACCAGTGACCAGTGACCAGTGACCAGTGACCAGTGACCAGTGACCAGTGACCAGTGACAAGTGACCAGTGACCAGCGACCAGTGACCAGTGACCAGTGACCAGTGACCAGTGACCAGTGACCAGTGACCAGTGACCAGTGACCAGTGACGAGTGACCAGTGACCAGTGACCAGTGACAAGTGACCAGTGACCAGCGACCAGTGACCAGTGACCAGTGACCAGTGACCAGTGACCAGCGAAAGTGACCAGTGACCAGTGACCAGTGACCAGTGACCAGTGACCAGTGACCAGTGACCAGTGACAAGTGACCTGGGACCAGTGACCAGTGACCAGTGACCAGCGAAAGTGACCAGTGACGAGTGACCAGTGACAAGTGACCAGTGACCAGTGACCATTGACCAGTGACTAGTGACTAGTGACCAGTGACCAACGACCAGTGACCAGTGACCAGTGACCAGTGACCAGTGACCAGCAAAAATGACCAGTGACCAGTGACCAGTGACCAGTGACCAGCGAAAGTGACTAGTGACCAGTGACCAGTGACCAGTGACCAGTGACCAGTGACCAGTGACCAGTGACCAGTGACCAGTGACCAGTGACCAGCGCAAGTGACCAGTGACGAGTGACCAGTGACAAGTGACCAGTGACCAGTGACCAGTGACCAGTGACCAGTGACCAGTGACAAGTGACCAGTGACCAGCGACCAGTGACCAGTGACCAGTGACCAGTGACCAGTGACCAGTGACCAGTGACCAGTGACCAGTGACCAGTGACGAGTGACCAGTGACCAGTGACCAGTGACAAGTGACCAGTGACCAGCGACCAGTGACCAGTGACCAGTGACCAGTGACCAGTGACTAGTGACCAGTAACCAGTGACCAGTGACCAGTGACCAGCGAAAGTGACCAGTGACCAGTGTCCAGTGACCAGTGACCAGTGACCAGTGACCAGTGACCAGTGACCAGTGACCAGCGAAAGTGACCAGTGACCAGTGAATAGTGACCAGCGAAATTGACGAGTTTCCAGTGACCAGTGATAAGTGAACAGTGACCAGTGACCAGCGAAAGTGACCAGTGAACTGTGGTCAGCGAAATTGACCAGTGACCATTGACCAGTGACCAGCGAAAGTGACCAGTGACGAGTGACCAGTGACAAGTGACCAGTGACAAGTGACCAGTGACCACTGACCAGTGACCAGTGACCAGTGACCAGTGACCAGGGACCAGTGACCAGCGAAAGTGACCCGTGACCAGTGATCAGTGACCAGTGACTAGCCAAATTGAGCAGTGAGCAGTGACCAGTGACCAGTGACCAGTGACCAGTGACCAGCGAAAGTGACCAGTAACCAGTGACCTGTGACCAGCGAAATTGACCAGTGACCAGTGACCAGAGACCAGTGACTAGCCAAATTGACCAGTGACCAGTGACCAGTGACCAGCGGTAGTGACCAGTGATCAGTGACCAGTGAACAGTGAACAGTGACCAGTGACCAGTGACAAGCGAAAGTGACCAGTGACCAGTGATCAGTGACCAGCGAAAGTGACCAGTGAACAGTGACCAGGGACTTGTGACCAGTGACCAGTGACCAGTGATCAGTGACCAGTGACCAGGGACCAGTGACCAGTGACCAGCGAAAGTGACCCGGGACCAGTGACCAGTGACCAGTGACCAGTGACCATTGACCAGTGACCAGTGACCAGCAAAAATGACCAGTGACCAGTGACCATTGACCAGTTACCAGTGACGAGTGACCAGCGAAAGTGACCAGTGACCAGTGAAATTGACCAGTGACCATTGACCAGTGACCAGCGAAAGTGACCAGTGACGAGTGACCTGTGACAAGTGACCAGTGACCAGCGACCACTGACCTGTGACCAGTGACCAGTGACCAGTGACCAGTGACCAGTGACCAGTGACTAGCCAAATTGACCAGTGACCAGTGACCAGTGGCCAGCGGTAGTGACCAGTGACCAGTGACCAGTGATCAGTGACCAGTGAACAGTGACCAGTGACCAGTGACCAGTGACCAGTGACCAGCGAAAATGACCAGTGACCAGTGACCAGTGACCAGCGAAATTGACCAGTGACCAGTGACCAGTGAACAGTGACAAGTGACCAGTGACCAGTGACCAACGAAAGTGACCAGTCAACAGTGATCAGGGACCAGTGACCAGTGACGAGTGACCAGTGACCAGCGAAAGTGAACAGTGACCAGTGACCAGTGACCAGTGACCAGTGACCAGTGACCAGTGACCAGTGACAAGTGACCTGGGACCAGTGACCAGTGACCAGTGACCAGCGAAAGTGACCAGTGACGAGTGACCAGTGACAAGTGACCAGTGACCAGTGACCATTGACCAGTGACTAGTGACTAGTGACCAGTGACCAGTGACCAGTGACCAGTGACCAGTGACCAGCAAAAATGACCAGTGAACAGTGACCAGTGACCAGTGACCAGCGAAAGTGACTAGTGACCAGTGACCAGTGACCAGTGACCAGTGACCAGTGACCAGTGACCAGTGACCAGTGACCAGTGACCAGCGAAAGTGACCAGTGACGAGTGACCAGTGACAAGTGACCAGTGACCAACGAAAGTGACAAGTGACCAGTGACCAGTGGCCAGCGGTAGTGACCAGTGACCAGTGACCAGTGATCAGTGACCAGTGAACAGTGACCAGTGACCAGTGTCCAGTGACCAGTGACCAGCGAAAATGACCAGTGACCAGTGACCAGTGACCAGCGAAATTGACCAGTGACCAGTGACCAGTGAACAGTGACAAGTGACCAGTGACCAGTGACCAACGAAAGTGACCAGTCAACAGTGATCAGGGACCAGTGACCAGTGACGAGTGACCAGTGACCAGCGAAAGTGAACAGTGACCAGTGACCAGTGACCAGTGACCAGTGACCAGCGAAAGTGACCAGTGACCAGTGACCAGTGACCAGTGACCAGTGACCAGTGACCAGTGACAAGTGACCTGGGACCAGTGACCAGTGACCAGTGACCAGCGAAAGTGACCAGTGACGAGTGACCAGTGACAAGTGACCAGTGACCAGTGACCATTGACCAGTGACTAGTGACTAGTGACCAGTGACCAACGACCAGTGACCAGTGACCAGTGACCAGTGACCAGTGACCAGCAAAAATGACCAGTGAACAGTGACCAGTGACCAGTGACCAGCGAAAGTGACTAGTGACCAGTGACCAGTGACCAGTGACCAGTGACCAGTGACCAGTGACCAGTGACAAGTGACCAGCGAAAGTGACCAGTGACGAGTGACCAGTGACAAGTGACCAGTGACCAACGAAAGTGACAAGTTACCAGTGACGAGTGACCAGCGAAAGTGACCAGTGACCAGTGAAATTGACCAGTGACCATTGACCAGTGACCAGCGAAAGTGACCAGTGACGAGTGACCTGTGACAAGTGACCAGTGACCAGCGACCACTGACCTGTGACCAGTGACCAGTGACCAGTGACCAGTGACCAGTGACCAGTGACTAGCCAAATTGACCAGTGACCAGTGACCAGTGGCCAGCGGTAGTGACCAGTGACCAGTGACCAGTGATCAGTGACCAGTGAACAGTGACCAGTGACCAGTGACCAGTGACCAGTGACCAGCGAAAATGACCAGTGACCAGTGACCAGTGACCAGCGAAATTGACCAGTGACCAGTGACCAGTGAACAGTGACAAGTGACCAGTGACCAGTGACCAACGAAAGTGACCAGTCAACAGTGATCAGGGACCAGTGACCAGTGACGAGTGACCAGTGACCAGCGAAAGTGAACAGTGACCAGTGACCAGTGACCAGTGACCAGTGACCAGTGACCAGTGACCAGTGACAAGTGACCTGGGACCAGTGACCAGTGACCAGTGACCAGCGAAAGTGACCAGTGACGAGTGACCAGTGACAAGTGACCAGTGACCAGTGACCATTGACCAGTGACTAGTGACTAGTGACCAGTGACCAGTGACCAGTGACCAGTGACCAGTGACCAGCAAAAATGACCAGTGAACAGTGACCAGTGACCAGTGACCAGCGAAAGTGACTAGTGACCAGTGACCAGTGACCAGTGACCAGTGACCAGTGACCAGTGACCAGTGACCAGTGACCAGTGACCAGCGAAAGTGACCAGTGACGAGTGACCAGTGACAAGTGACCAGTGACCAACGAAAGTGACAAGTGACCAGTGACCAGTGGCCAGCGGTAGTGACCAGTGACCAGTGACCAGTGATCAGTGACCAGTGAACAGTGACCAGTGACCAGTGACCAGTGACCAGTGACCAGCGAAAATGACCAGTGACCAGTGACCAGTGACCAGCGAAATTGACCAGTGACCAGTGACCAGTGAACAGTGACAAGTGACCAGTGACCAGTGACCAACGAAAGTGACCAGTCAACAGTGATCAGGGACCAGTGACCAGTGACGAGTGACCAGTGACCAGCGAAAGTGAACAGTGACCAGTGACCAGTGACCAGTGACCAGTGACCAGCGAAAGTGACCAGTGACCAGTGACCAGTGACCAGTGACCAGTGACCAGTGACCAGTGACAAGTGACCTGGGACCAGTGACCAGTGACCAGTGACCAGCGAAAGTGACCAGTGACGAGTGACCAGTGACAAGTGACCAGTGACCAGTGACCATTGACCAGTGACTAGTGACTAGTGACCAGTGACCAACGACCAGTGACCAGTGACCAGTGACCAGTGACCAGTGACCAGCAAAAATGACCAGTGAACAGTGACCAGTGACCAGTGACCAGCGAAAGTGACTAGTGACCAGTGACCAGTGACCAGTGACCAGTGACCAGTGACCAGTGACCAGTGACAAGTGACCAGCGAAAGTGACCAGTGACGAGTGACCAGTGACAAGTGACCAGTGACCAACGAAAGTGACAAGTGACCAGTGACCAGTGACCAGCGAAAGTGACTAGTGACCAGTGACCAGTGACCAGTGACCAGTGACCAGTGACCAGTGACCAGTGACCAGTGACCAGTGACCAGTGACCAGTGACCAGTGACCAGCGAAAGTGACCAGTGACGAGTGACCAGTGACAAGTGACCAGTGACCAGTGACCAGTGACCAGTGACCAGTGACCAGTGACCAGTGACCAGCGAAAGTGACAAGTGACGAGTGACCAGTGACAAGTGACAAGTGACCAGTGACCAGTGACCAGTGACCAGTGACCAGCGAAAGTGACCAGTGACCAGTGTCCAGTGACCAGTGACCAGTGACCAGTGACCAGTGACCAGTGACCAGCGAAAGTGACAGGTGACCAGTGACCAGTGACCAGTGACCAGTGACCAGTGACCAGTGACCAGCGAAAGTGACCAGTGACCAGTGAATAGTGACCAGCGAAATTGACGAGTTTCCAGTGACCAGTGATAAGTGAACAGTGACCAGTGACCAGCGAAAGTGACCAGTGAACTGTGGTCAGCGAAATTGACCAGTGACCATTGACCAGTGACCAGCGAAAGTGACCAGTGACGAGTGACCAGTGACAAGTGACCAGTGACAAGTGACCAGTGACCACTGACCAGTGACCAGTGACCAGCGAAATTGACCAGTGACCAGTGACCAGTGACCAGTGACAAGTGACCAGTTACCAGTGACCAGCGAAAGTGACCAGTGAACAGTGACCAGGGACTTGTGACCAGTGACCAGTGACCAGTGATCAGTGACCAGTGACCAGGGACCAGTGACCCGTGACCAGCGAAAGTGACCCGGGACCAGTGACCAGTGACCAGTGACCAGTGACCATTGACCAGTGACCAGTGACCAGCAAAAATGACCAGTGACCAGTGACCATTGACCAGTTACCAGTGACGAGTGACCAGCGAAAGTGACCAGTGACCAGTGAAATTGACCAGTGACCATTGACCAGTGACCAGCGAAAGTGACCAGTGACGAGTGACCTGTGACAAGTGACCAGTGACCAGCGACCAGTGACCTGTGACCAGTGACCAGTGACCAGTGACCAGTGACCAGTGACCAGTGACCAGTGACTAGCCAAATTGACCAGTGACCAGTGACCAGTGGCCAGCGGTAGTGACCAGTGACCAGTGACCAGTGATCAGTGACCAGTGAACAGTGACCAGTGACCAGTGACCAGTGACCAGTGACCAGCGAAAATGACCAGTGACCAGTGACCAGTGACCAGCGAAATTGACCAGTGACCAGTGACCAGTGAACAGTGACAAGTGACCAGTGACCAGTGACCAACGAAAGTGACCAGTCAACAGTGATCAGGGACCAGTGACCAGTGACGAGTGACCAGTGACCAGCGAAAGTGAACAGTGACCAGTGACCAGTGACCAGTGACCAGTGACCAGTGACCAGTGACCAGCGAAAGTGACCAGTGACCAGTGACCAGTGACCAGTGACCAGTGACCAGTGACCAGTGACCAGTGACCAGTGACAAGTGACCTGGGACCAGTGACCAGTGACCAGTGACCAGCGAAAGTGACCAGTGACGAGTGACCAGTGACAAGTGACCAGTGACCAGTGACCATTGACCAGTGACTAGTGACTAGTGACCAGTGACCAACGACCAGTGACCAGTGACCAGTGACCAGTGACCAGTGACCAGTGACCAGCAAAAATGACCAGTGACCAGTGACCAGTGACCAGTGACCAGCGAAAGTGACTAGTGACCAGTGACCAGTGACCAGTGACCAGTGACCAGTGACCAGTGATAAGTGAACAGTGACCAGTGACCAGCGAAAGTGACCAGTGATCTGTGGTCAGCGAAATTGACCAGTGACCATTGACCAGTGACCAGCGAAAGTGACCAGTGACGAGTGACCAGTGACAAGTGACCAGTGACAAGTGACCAGTGACCACTGACCAGTGACCAGTGACCAGTGACCAGTGACCAGGGACCAGTGACCAGTGACTAGCCAAATTGAGCAGTGAGCAGTGACCAGTGACCAGTGACCTGTGACCAGCGAAATTGACCAGTGACCAGTGACCAGAGACCAGTGACTGGCCAAATTGACCAGTGACCAGTGACCAGTGACCAGCGGTAGTGACCAGTGATCAGTGACCAGTGAACAGTGAACAGTGACCAGTGACCAGTGACAAGCGAAAGTGACCAGTGACCAGTGATCAGTGACCAGCGAAAGTGACCAGTGAACAGTGACCAGGGACTTGTGACCAGTGACCAGTGACCAGTGATCAGTGACCAGTGACCAGGGACCACTGACCAGTGACCAGCGAAAGTGACCCGGGACCAGTGACCAGTGACCAGTGACCAGTGACCATTGACCAGTGACCAGTGACCAGCAAAAATGACCAGTGACCAGTGACCATTGACCAGTTACCAGTGACGAGTGACCAGCGAAAGTGACCAGTGACCAGTGAAATTGACCAGTGACCATTGACCAGTGACCAGCGAAAGTGACCAGTGACGCGTGACCTGTGACAAGTGACCAGTGACCAGCGACCACTGACCTGTGACCAGTGACCAGTGACCAGTGACCAGTGACCAGTGACCAGTGACTAGCCAAATTGACCAGTGACCAGTGACCAGTGGCCAGCGGTAGTGACCAGTGACCAGTGACCAGTGATCAGTGACCAGTGAACAGTGACCAGTGACCAGTGACCAGTGACCAGTGACCAGCGAAAATGACCAGTGACCAGTGACCAGTGACCAGCGAAATTGACCAGTGACCAGTGACCAGTGAACAGTGACAAGTGACCAGTGACCAGTGACCAACGAAAGTGACCAGTCAACAGTGATCAGGGACCAGTGACCAGTGACGAGTGACCAGTGACCAGCGAAAGTGAACAGTGACCATTGACCAGTGACCATCGAAAGTGACCAGTGAGGAGTGACCTGTGACAAGTGACCAGTGACCAGCGACCAGTGACCAGTGACCAGTGACCAGTGAACAGTGACCAGTGACCAGTGACCAGTGACCAGCGAAAATGACCAGTGACCAGTGACCAGTGACCAGCGAAATTGACCAGTGACCAGTGACCAGTGAACAGTGACAAGTGACCAGTGACCAGTGACCAACGAAAGTGACCAGTGACCAGTGACCAGTGACCAGTGACCAGCGAAAGTGACCAGTGACCAGTGACCAGTGACCAGTGACCAGTGACCAGTGACCAGTGACCAGTGACAAGTGACCTGGGACCAGTGACCAGTGACCGGTGACCAGCGAAATTGACCAGTGACCAGTGACCAGTGACCAGTGACCAGCGACCTGTGACCAGTGACGAGTGACCAGTGACCAGTGACCAGTGACCAGTGACCAGCGAAAGTGACCAGTGACCAGTGACCAGTGACCAGCGAAATTGACCAGTGACCAGTGACCAGAGACCAGTGACTAGCCAAATTGACCAGTGACCAGTGACCAGTGGCCAGCGGTAGTGACCAGTGACCAGTGACCAGTGATCAGTGACCAGTGAACAGTGACCAGTGACCAGTGACCAGTGACCAGCGAAAATGACCAGTGACCAGTGACCAGTGACCAGCGAAATTGACAAGTGACCAGTGACCAGTGAACAGTGACAAGTGACCAGTGACCAGTGACCAACGAAAGTGACCAGTGAACAGTGACCAGGGACCAGCGACCTGTGACCAGTGACCAGTGACCAGTGACCAGTGACCAGTGACCAGTGACCAGTGACCAGTGACCAGTGACCAGCGAAAGTGACCAGTGACCAGTGACCAGTGACCAGTGACTGGCCAAATTGAGCAGTGAGCAGTGACCAGTGACCAGTGACCAGTGACCAGTGACCAGTGACCAGCGAAATTGACCAGTGACCATTGACCAGTGACCAGCGAAAGTGACCAGTGACGAGTGACCTGTGACAAGTGACCAGTGACCAGCGACCAGTGACCAGTGAACAGTGACCAGTGACCAGTGACCAGTGACCAGCGAAAATGACCAGTGACCAGTGACCAGTGACCAGCGAAAGTGACCAGTGACCAGTGACCAGTGACCAGTGACCAGTGACCAGTGACAAGTGACCTGGGACCAGTGACCAGTGACCAGTGACCAGCGAAATTGACCAGTGACCAGTGACCAGTGACCAGTGACCAGTGACCAGCGAAATTGACCAGTGACCAGTGACCAGTGACCAGCGACCTGTGACCAGTGACCAGTGACCAGTGACCAGTGACCAGTGACCAGTGACCAGTGACCAGCGAAAGTGACCAGTGACCAGTGACCAGTGACCAGTGACTAGCCAAATTGAGCAGTGAGCAGTGACCAGTGACCAGTGACCAGTGACCAGTGACCAGTGACCAGCGAAATTGACCAGTGACCATTGACCAGTGACCAGCGAAAGTGACCAGTGACGAGTGACCTGTGACAAGTGACCAGTGACCAGCGACCAGTGACCAGTGACCAGTGACCAGTGACCAGTGAACAGTGACCAGTGACCAGTGACCAGTGACCAGCGAAAATGACCAGTGACCAGTGACCAGTGACCAGCGAAATTGACCAGTGACCAGTGACCAGTGAACAGTGACAAGTGACCAGTGACCAGCGAAAGTGACAAGTGACCAGTGACCATTGACCAGTGACCAGTGACCAGTGACCAGCGAAAGTGACCAGTGACCAGCGAAATTGACCAGTTTCCAGTGACCAGTGACAAGTGACCAGTGACCAGTGACCAGCGAAAGAGACAAGTGAACAGTGACCAGCGAAATTGACCAGTGACCAGCGAAAGTGACAAGTGACCAGTGACCACTGACCAGTGACCAGTGACCAGTGACTAGCCAAATTGAGCAGTGAGCAGTGACCAGTGAACAGTGACCAGTGACCAGTGACCAGTGACCAGCGAAATTGACCACTGACCATTGACCAGTGACCAGCGAAAGTGACCAGTGACGAGTGACCTGTGACAAGTGACCAGTGACTAGCCAAATTGAGCAGTGAGCAGTGAGCAGTGACCAGTGACCAGTGACCAGTGACCAGTGACCAGTGACCAGCGAAATTGACCAGTGACCATTGACCAGTGACCATCGAAAGTGACCAGTGAGGAGTGACCTGTGACAAGTGACCAGTGACCAGCGACCAGTGACCAGTGACCAGTGACCAGTGACCAGTGAACAGTGACCAGTGACCAGTGACCAGTGACCAGCGAAAATGACCAGTGACCAGTGACCAGTGACCAGCGAAATTGACCAGTGACCAGTGACCAGTGAACAGTGACAAGTGACCAGTGACCAGTGACCAACGAAAGTGACCAGTGAACAGTGACCACGGACCAGTGACCAGTGACGAGTGACCAGTGACCAGCGAAAGTGAACAGTGACCAGTGACCAGTGACCAGTGACCAGTGACCAGTGACCAGCGAAAGTGACCAGTGACCAGTGACCAGTGACCAGTGACCAGTGACCAGTGACCAGTGACCAGTGACAAGTGACCTGGGACCAGTGACCAGTGACCGGTGACCAGCGAAATTGACCAGTGACCAGTGACCAGTGACCAGTGACCAGCGACCTGTGACCAGTGACCAGTGACCAGTGACCAGTGACCAGTGACCAGTGACCAGTGACCAGTGACCAGTGACCAGCGAAAGTGACCAGTGACCAGTGACCAGTGACCAGCGAAATTGACCAGTGACCAGTGACCAGAGACCAGTGACTAGCCAAATTGACCAGTGACCAGTGACCAGTGGCCAGCGGTAGTGACCAGTGACCAGTGACCAGTGATCAGTGACCAGTGAACAGTGACCAGTGACCAGTGACCAGTGACCAGCGAAAATGACCAGTGACCAGTGACCAGTGACAAGTGACCAGTGACCAGTGACCAACGAAAGTGACCAGTGAACAGTGACCAGGGAACAGTGACCAGTGACGAGTGACCAGTGACCAGCGAAAGTGAACAGTGACCTGTGACCAGTGACCAGTGACCAGTGACCAGTGACCAGTGACCAGTGACCAGTGACCAGCGAAAGTGACCAGTGACCAGTGACCAGTGACCAGTGACCAGTGACCAGTGACCAGTGACCAGTCACCAGTGACCAGCGAAAGTGAACAGTGACCAGTGACCAGTGACCAGTGACCAGTGACCAGCGACCAGTGACCAGTGACCAGTGACCAGTGACTAGCCAAATTGACCAGTGACCAGTGACCAGTGAACAGTGACAAGTGACCAGTGACCAGTGACCAACGAAAATGACCCGTGACCAGTGACCAGTGATCAGCGAAATTGCCCAGTGACCAGTGACCAGTGAACAGTGACAAGTGACCAGTGACCAGTGACCAACGAAAGTGACCAGTGAACAGTGACCAGGGACCAGTGACCAGTGACGAGTGACCTGTGACCAGCCAAATTGACCAGTGACCAGTGACCAGTGGCCAGCGGTAGTGACCAGTGACCAGTGACCAGTGATCAGTGACCAGTGAACAGTGACCAGTGACCAGTGACCAGTGACCAGCGAAAATGACCAGTGACCAGTGACCAGCGAAAATGACCAGTGACCAGTGACCAGTGACCAGCGAAATTGACAAGTGACCAGTGACCAGTGACCAGCGAAAGGGACAAGTGAACAATGACCAGCGAAATTGACCAGAGACCAGCGAAAGTGACAAGTGACCAGTGACCACTGACCAGTGACCACTGACCAGTGACCAGTGACCAGCGACCAGTGACCAGTGACCAGTGACCAGGGACCAGTGACCAGCGAAAGTGACCAGTGACCAGTGACCAGTGACCAGTGACTAGCCAAATTGAGCAGTGAGCAGTGACCAGTGAACAGTGACCAGTGACCAGTGACCAGTGACCAGCGAAATTGACCAGTGACCATTGACCAGTGACCAGCGAAAGTGACCAGTGACGAGTGACCTGTGACAAGTGACCAGTGACCAGCGACCAGTGACCAGTGACCAGTGACCAGTGACCAGTGACCAGTGACCAGTGACCAGTGACCAGTGACCAGTGACCAGTGACCAGTGACCAGTGACCAGTGACTAGCCAAATTGACCAGTGACCAGTGACCAGTGGCCAGCGGTAGTGACCAGTGACCAGTGACCAGTGATCAGTGACCAGTGAACAGTGACCAGTGACCAGTGACCAGTGACCAGTGACCAGCGAAAATGACCAGTGACCAGTGACCAGTGACCAGCGAAATTGACCAGTGACCAGTGACCAGTGAACAGTGACAAGTGACCTGGGACCAGTGACCAGTGACCAGTGACCAGCGAAATTGACCAGTGACCAGTGACCAGTGACCAGCGACCTTTGACCAGTGACCAGTGACCAGTGACCAGTGACCAGTGACCAGTGACCAGTGACCAGTGACCAGCGAAAGTGACCAGTGACCAGTGACCATTGACCAGCGACAAGTGACCAGTGACCTGTGACGAGTGACCAGTGACCAGTGACCAGTGACCAGTGACCAGTGACCAGTGACCAGCGAAAGTGACAAGTGACCAGTGACCAGTGACCAGTGACCAGTGACCAGTGACCAGTGACCAGTGACCAGCGAAAGTGACTAGTGACCAGTGACCAGTGACCAGTGCCCAGTGACCAGTGACCAGTTACCAGTGACCAGTGACCAGTGACCAGTGACCAGTGACCAGTGACCAGCGAAAGTGACCAGTGACGAGTGACCAGTGACAAGTGACCAGTGACCAGTGACCAGTGACCAGTGACCAGCGAAAGTGACAAGTGACGAGTGACCAGTGACAAGTGACCAGTGACCAGTGACCAGTGACCAGCGAAAGTGACTAGTGACCAGTGACCAGTGACCAGTGCCCAGTGACCAGTGACCAGTTACCAGTGACCAGTGACCAGTGACCAGTGACCAGTGACCAGTGACCAGCGAAAGTGACCAGTGACGAGTGACCAGTGACAAGTGACCAGTGACCAGTGACCAGTGACCAGTGACCAGCGAAAGTGACAAGTGACGAGTGACCAGTGACAAGTGACAAGTGACCAGTGACCAGTGACCAGTGACCAGTGACCAGTGACCTGTGACCAGCGAAAGCGACCAGTGACCAGTGTCCAGTGACCAGTGACCAGTGAACACTGACAAGTGACCAGTGACCAGTGACCAACGAAAGTGACCAGTGAACAGTGACCAGGGACCAGTGACCAGTGACGAGTGACCAGTGACCAGCGAAAGTGAACAGTGACCAGTGACCAGTGACCAGTGACCAGTGACCAGTGACCAGTGACCAGCGAAAGTGACCAGTGACGAGTGACCAGTGACAAGTGACCAGTGACCAGTGACCAGTGACCAGTGACTAGAGACTAGTGACCAGTGACCAACGACCAGTGACCAGTGACCAGTGACCAGTGACCAGCGAAAGTGACCAGTGACCAGTGACCATTGACCAGCGACAAGTGACCAGTGACCAGTGACGAGTGACCAGTGACCAGTGACCAGTGACCAGTGACCAGTGACCAGTGACCAGCGAAAGTGACTAGTGACCAGTGACCAGTGACCAGTGACCAGTGACCAGTGACGAGTGACCAGTGACCAGTGACCAGTGACCAGTGACCAGTGACCAGTGACCAGCGAAAGTGACCAGTGACGAGTGACCAGTGACCAGTGACCAGTGACCAGTGACCAGTGACCAGTGACCAGTGACCAGTGACCAGTGACCAGTGACCAGTGACCAGTGACCAATGACCAGTGACCAGTGACCAGTGACCAGTGACCAGTGACCAGTGACCAGCGAAAGTGACAAGTGACGAGTGACCAGTGACAAGTGACAAGTGACCAGTGACCAGTGACCAGTGACCAGTGACCAGTGACCAGTGACCAGTGACCTGTGACCAGCGAAAGCGACCAGTGACCAGTGATCAGCGAAATTGACCAGTGACCATTGACCAGTGACCAGCGAAAGTGACCAGTGACGAGTGACCAGTGACAAGTGACCAGTGACCACTGACCAGTGACCAGTGACCAGCGACCAGTGACCAGTGACCAGTGACCAGGGACCAGTGACCAGCGAAAGTGACCCGTTACCAGTGACCAGTGACCAGTGACTAGCCAAATTGAGCAGTGAGCAGTGACCAGTGACCAGTGACCAGTGACCAGTGACCAGTGACCAGTGACCAGCGAAATTGACCAGTGACCATTGACCAGTGACCAGCGAAAGTGACCAGTGACGAGTGACCAGTGACAAGTGACCAGTGACCAGTGACCAGTGACCAGCGACCAGTGACCAGTGACCAGTGACCAGGGACCAGTGACCAGCGAAAGTGACCCGTGACCAGTGACCAGTGACCAGTTACTAGCCAAATTGAGCAGTGAGCAGTGACCAGTGACCAGTGACCAGTGACCAATGACCAGTGAGCAGTGACCAGCGAAAATGACCAGTGACCAGTGACCAGTGACCAGCGAAATTGACCAGTGACCAGTGACCAGTGAACAGTGACAAGTGACCAGTGACCAGTGACCAACGAAAATGACCAGTGACCAGTGACCAGTGATCAGCGAAATTGCCCAGTGACCAGTGACCAGTGAACAGTGACAAGTGACCAGTGACCAGTGACCAACGAAAGTGACCAGTGAACAGTGACCAGGGACCAGTGACCAGTGACGAGTGACCAGTGACCAGCCAAATTGACCAGTGACCAGTGACCAGTGGCCAGCGGTAGTGACCAGTGACCAGTGACCAGTGATCAGTGACCAGTGAACAGTGACCAGTGAGCAGTGACCAGTGACCAGCGAAAATGACCAGTGACCAGTGACCAGTGACCAGCGAAATTGACAAGTGACCAGTGACCAGTGAACAGTGACAAGTGACCAGTGACCAGTGACCAACGAAAGTGACCAGTGAACAGTGACCAGGGACCAGTGACCAGTGACGAGTGACCAGTGACCAGCGAAAGTGAACAGTGACCAGTGACCAGTGACCAGTGACCAGTGACCAGTGACCAGTGACCAGCGAAAGTGACCAGTGACGAGTGACCAGTGACAAGTGACCAGTGACCAGTGACCAGTGACCAGTGACTAGAGACTAGTGACCAGTGACCAACGACCAGTGACCAGTGACCAGTGACCAGTGACCAGCGAAAGTGACCAGTGACCAGTGACCATTGACCAGCGACAAGTGACCAGTGACCAGTGACGAGTGACCAGTGACCAGTGACCAGTGACCAGTGACCAGTGACGAGTGACCAGTGACCAGTGACCAGTGACCAGTGACCAGTGACCAGTGACCAGCGAAAGTGACCAGTGACGAGTGACCAGTGACCAGTGACCAGTGACCAGTGACCAGTGACCAGTGACCAGTGACCAGTGACCAGTGACCAGTGACCAGTGACCAGTGACCAATGACCAGTGACCAGTGACCAGTGACCAGTGACCAGTGACCAGTGACCAGCGAAAGTGACAAGTGACGAGTGACCAGTGACAAGTGACAAGTGACCAGTGACCAGTGACCAGTGACCTGTGACCAGCGAAAGCGACCAGTGACCAGTGATCAGCGAAATTGACCAGTGACCATTGACCAGTGACCAGCGAAAGTGACCAGTGACGAGTGACCAGTGACAAGTGACCAGTGACCACTGACCAGTGACCAGTGACCAGCGACCAGTGACCAGTGACCAGTGACCAGGGACCAGTGACCAGCGAAAGTGACCCGTTACCAGTGACCAGTGACCAGTGACTAGCCAAATTGAGCAGTGAGCAGTGACCAGTGACCAGTGACCAGTGACCAGTGACCAGTGACCAGTGACCAGCGAAATTGACCAGTGACCATTGACCAGTGACCAGCGAAAGTGACCAGTGACGAGTGACCAGTGACAAGTGACCAGTGACCAGTGACCAGTGACCAGCGACCAGTGACCAGTGACCAGTGACCAGGGACCAGTGACCAGCGAAAGTGACCCGTGACCAGTGACCAGTGACCAGTTACTAGCCAAATTGAGCAGTGAGCAGTGACCAGTGACCAGTGACCAGTGACCAATGACCAGTGAGCAGTGACCAGCGAAAATGACCAGTGACCAGTGACCAGTGACCAGCGAAATTGACCAGTGACCAGTGACCAGTGAACAGTGACAAGTGACCAGTGACCAGTGACCAACGAAAATGACCAGTGACCAGTGACCAGTGATCAGCGAAATTGCCCAGTGACCAGTGACCAGTGAACAGTGACAAGTGACCAGTGACCAGTGACCAACGAAAGTGACCAGTGAACAGTGACCAGGGACCAGTGACCAGTGACGAGTGACCAGTGACCAGCCAAATTGACCAGTGACCAGTGACCAGTGGCCAGCGGTAGTGACCAGTGACCAGTGACCAGTGATCAGTGACCAGTGAACAGTGACCAGTGAGCAGTGACCAGTGACCAGCGAAAATGACCAGTGACCAGTGACCAGTGACCAGCGAAATTGACAAGTGACCAGTGACCAGTGAACAGTGACAAGTGACCAGTGACCAGTGACCAACGAAAGTGACCAGTGAACAGTGACCAGGGACCAGTGACCAGTGACGAGTGACCAGTGACCAGCGAAAGTGAACAGTGACCAGTGACCAGTGACCAGTGACCAGTGACCAGTGACCAGTGACCAGCGAAAGTGACCAGTGACGAGTGACCAGTGACAAGTGACCAGTGACCAGTGACCAGTGACCAGTGACTAGAGACTAGTGACCAGTGACCAACGACCAGTGACCAGTGACCAGTGACCAGTGACCAGCGAAAGTGACCAGTGACCAGTGACCATTGACCAGCGACAAGTGACCAGTGACCAGTGACGAGTGACCAGTGACCAGTGACCAGTGACCAGTGACCAGTGACCAGTGACCAGTGACCAGCGAAAGTGACTAGTGACCAGTGACCAGTGACCAGTGACCAGTGACCAGTGACGAGTGACCAGTGACCAGTGACCAGTGACCAGTGACCAGTGACCAGTGACCAGCGAAAGTGACCAGTGACGAGTGACCAGTGACCAGTGACCAGTGACCAGTGACCAGTGACCAGTGACCAGTGACCAGTGACCAGCGAAAGTGACCAGTGACGAGTGACCAGTGACCAGTGACCAGTGACCAGTGACCAGTGACCAGTGACCAGTGACCAGTGACCAGCGAAAGTGACAAGTGACGAGTGACCAGTGACAAGTGACCAGTGACCAGTGACCAGTGACCAGTGACCAGCGAAAGTGACCAGTGACCAGTGACCAGTGACCAGTGACCAGTGACCAGTGACCAGTGACCAGTGACCAGTGACCAGCGAAAGTGACCAGTGACGAGTGACCAGTGACCAGTGACCAGTGACCAGTGACCAGTGACCAGTGACCAGTGACCAGTGACCAGTGACCAGTGACCAGCGAAAGTGACAAGTGACGAGTGACCAGTGACAAGTGACAAGTGACCAGTGACCAGTGACCAGTGACCAGTGACCAGTGACCTGTGACCAGCGAAAGCGACCAGTGACCAGTGACCAGCGAAATTGACCAGTGACCATTGACCAGTGACCAGCGAAAGTGACCAGTGACGAGTGACCAGTGACAAGTGACCAGTGACCACTGACCAGTGACCAGTGACCAGTGACCAGGGACCAGTGACCAGCGAAAGTGACCCGTTACCAGTGACCAGTGACCAGTGACTAGCCAAATTGAGCAGTGAGCAGTGACCAGTGACCAGTGACCAGTGACCAGTGACCAGTGACCAGTGACCAGCGAAATTGACCAGTGACCATTGACCAGTGACCAGCGAAAGTGACCAGTGACGAGTGACCTGTGACAAGTGACCAGTGACCAGCGACCAGTGACCAGTGACCAGTGACCAGTGACCAGTGAACAGTGACCAGTGACCAGTGCCCAGTGACCAGCGAAAATGACCAGTGACCAGTGACCAGTGACCAGCGAAATTGACCAGTGACCAGTGACCAGCGAAAATGACCAGTGACCAGTGACCAGTGACCAGCGAAATTGACAAGTGACCTGTGACCAGTGAACAGTGACAAGTGACCAGCGACCTGTGACCAACGAAAGTGACCAGTGAACAGTGACCAGGGACCAGTGACCAGTGACGAGTGACCAGTGACCAGCGGAAGTGACCAGTGACGAGTGACCTGTGACAAGTGACCAGTGACCAGCGACCAGTGACCAGTGTCCAGTGACCAGTGACCAGTGACCAGTGACCAGTGACCAGTGACCAATGACCAGTGACCAGCGAAAGTGACAGGTGACCAGTGACCAGTGACCAGTGACAAGTGACCAGTGACCAGCGAAAGTGACCAGTGACCAGTGAATAGTTACCAGCGAAATTGACCAGTTTCCAGTGACCAGTGATAAGTGACCAGTGACCAGTGACCAGCGAAAGTGACCAGTGAACAGTGATCAGCGAAATTGACCAGTGACCATTGACCAGTGACCAGCGAAAGTGACCAGTGACGAGTGACCAGTGACAAGTGACCAGTGACAAGTGACCAGTGACCACTGACCAGTGACCAGTGACCAGCGACCAGTGACCAGTGACCAGTGACCAGGGACCAGTGACCAGCGAAAGTGACCCGTGACCAGTGACCAGTGACCAGTGACTAGCCAAATTGAGCAGTGAGCAGTGACCAGTGACCAGGGACCAGTGACCAGTGAGCAGTGACCAGCGAAAATGACCAGTGACCAGTGACCAGTGACCAGCGAAATTGACCAGTGACCAGTGACCAGTGAACAGTGACAAGTGACCAGTGACCAGTGACCAACGAAAATGACCAGTGACCAGTGACCAGTGATCAGCGAAATTGCCCAGTGACCAGTGACCAGTGAACAGTGACAAGTGACCAGTGACCAGTGACCAACGAAAGTGACCAGTGAACAGTGACCAGGGACCAGTGTCCAGTGACGAGTGACCAGTGACCAGCCAAATTGACCAGTGACCAGTGACCAGTGGCCAGCGGTAGTGACCAGTGACCAGTGACCAGTGATCAGTGACCAGTGAACAGTGACCAGTGACCAGTGACCAGTGACCAGCGAAAATGACCAGTGACCAGTGACCAGTGACCAGTGACCAGCGAAATTGACAAGTGACCAGTGACCAGTGAACAGTGACAAGTGACCAGTGACCAGTGACCAACGAAAGTGACCAGTGAACAGTGACCAGGGACCAGTGACCAGTGACGAGTGACCAGTGACCAGCGAAAGTGAACAGTGACCAGTGACCAGTGACCAGTGACCAGTGACCAGTGACCAGTGACCAGCGAAAGTGA
Source organism: Andrena trimmerana (assembly GCA_951215215.1). Taxonomy (NCBI): domain Eukaryota; kingdom Metazoa; phylum Arthropoda; class Insecta; order Hymenoptera; family Andrenidae; genus Andrena; species Andrena trimmerana. Next base: position 15,540,174 of record OX578063.1, on the reverse strand, counting down.
CCAGTGACGAGTGACCAGTGACAAGTGACCAGTGACCAGTGACCAGTGACCAGTGACTAGAGACTAGTGACCAGTGACCAACGACCAGTGACCAGTGACCAGTGACCAGTGACCAGCGAAAGTGACCAGTGACCAGTGACCATTGACCAGCGACAAGTGACCAGTGACCAGTGACGAGTGACCAGTGACCAGTGACCAGTGACCAGTGACCAGTGACCAGTGACCAGCGAAAGTGACTAGTGACCAGTGACCAGTGACCAGTGACCAGTGACCAGTGACGAGTGACCAGTGACCAGTGACCAGTGACCAGTGACCAGTGACCAGTGACCAGCGAAAGTGACCAGTGACGAGTGACCAGTGACCAGTGACCAGTGACCAGTGACCAGTGACCAGTGACCAGTGACCAGTGACCAGTGACCAGTGACCAGTGACCAGTGACCAATGACCAGTGACCAGTGACCAGTGACCAGTGACCAGTGACCAGTGACCAGCGAAAGTGACCAGTGACGAGTGACCAGTGACCAGTGACCAGTGACCAGTGACCAGTGACCAGTGACCAGTGACCAGTGACCAGTGACCAGTGACCAGTGACCAGCGAAAGTGACAAGTGACGAGTGACCAGTGACAAGTGACAAGTGACCAGTGACCAGTGACCAGTGACCAGTGACCAGTGACCTGTGACCAGCGAAAGCGGCCAGTGACCAGTGATCAGCGAAATTGACCAGTGACAATTGACCAGTGACCAGCGAAAGTGACCAGTGACGAGTGACCAGTGACAAGTGACCAGTGACCACTGACCAGTGACCAGTGACCAGCGACCAGTGACCAGTGACCAGTGACCAGGGACCAGTGACCAGCGAAAGTGACCCGTTACCAGTGACCAGTGACCAGTGACTAGCCAAATTGAGCAGTGAGCAGTGACCAGTGACCAGTGACCAGTGACCAGTGACCAGTGACCAGTGACCAATGACCAGTGAGCAGTGACCAGCGAAAATGACCAGTGACCAGTGACCAGTGACCAGCGAAATTGACCAGTGACCAGTGACCAGTGAACAGTGACCAGGGACCAGTGACCAGTGACCAGCGAAATTGACCAGTGACCATTGACCAGTGACCAGCGAAAGTGACCAGTGACGAGTGACCTGTGACAAGTGACCAGTGACCAGCGACCAGTGACCAGTGACCAGTGACCAGTGACCAGTGAACAGTGACCAGTGACCAGTGACCAGTGACCAGCGAAAATGACCAGTGACCAGTGACCAGTGACCAGCGAAATTGACCAGTGTCCAGTGACCAGTGAACAGTGACAAGTGACCAGTGACCAGCGAAAGTGACAAGTGACCAGTGACCATTGACCAGTGACCAGTGACCAGTGACCAGCGAAAGTGACCAGTGACCAGCGAAATTGACAAGTTTCCAGTGACCAGTGACAAGTGACCAGTGACCAGTGACCAGCGAAAGAGACAAGTGAACAGTGACCAGCGAAATTGACCAGTGACCAGCGAAAGTGACAAGTGACCAGTGACCACTGACCAGTGACCACTGACCAGTGACCAGTGACCAGCGACCAGTGACCAGTGACCAGTGACCAGGGACCAGTGACCAGCGAAAGTGACCAGTGACCAGTGACCAGTGACCAGTGACTAGCCAAATTGAGCAGTGAGCAGTGACCAGTGAACAGTGACCAGTGACCAGTGACCAGCGAAATTGACCACTGACCATTGACCAGTGACCAGCGAAAGTGACCAGTGACGAGTGACCTGTGACAAGAGACCAGTGACCAGCGACCAGTGACCAGTGACCAGTGACCAGTGACCAGTGACCAGTGACCAGTGACCAGTGACCAGTGACTAGTGACTAGTGACCAGTGACAAACGACCAGTGACCAGTGACCAGTGACCAGCGAAATTGACCAGTGACCATTGACCAGTGACCAGCGAAAGTGACCAGTGACGAGTGACCTGTGACAAGTGACCAGTGACCAGCGACCAGTGACCAGTGACCAGTGACCAGTGACCAGTGACCAGTGACCAGTGACCAGCGAAAGTGACAAGTGACCAGTGACCATTGACCAGTGACCAGTGACCAGTGCCCAGCGATAGTGACCAGTGACCAGCGAAATTGACCAGTTTCCAGTGACCAGTGACAAGTGACCAGTGACCAGTGACCAGCGAAAGGGACAAGTGAACAGTGACCAGCGAAATTGACCAGTGACCAGCGAAAGTGACAAGTGACCAGTGACCACTGACCAGTGACCACTGACCAGTGACCAGTGACCAGCGACCAGTGACCAGTGACCAGTGACCAGGGACCAGTGACCAGCGAAAGTGACCAGTGACCAGTGACCAGTGACCAGTGACTAGCCAAATTGAGCAGTGAGCAGTGACCAGTGAACAGTGACCAGTGACCAGTGACCAGTGACCAGCGAAATTGACCAGTGACCATTGACCAGTGACCAGCGAAAGTGACCAGTGACGAGTGACCTGTGACAAGTGACCAGTGACCAGCGATCAGTGACCAGTGACCAGTGGCCAGTGACCAGTGACCAGTGACCAGTGACCAGCGACCAGTGACCAGTGACCAGTGACCAGTGACTAGCCAAATTGACCAGTGACCAGTGACCAGTGGCCAGCGGTAGTGACCAGTGACCAGTGACCAGTGACCAGTGAGCAGTGACCAGCGAAAATGACCAGTGACCAGTGACCAGTGACCAGCGAAATTGACCAGTGACCAGTGACCAGTGAACAGTGACAAGTGACCAGTGACCAGTGACCAACGAAAATGACCCGTGACCATGACCAGTGATCAGCGAAATTGCCCAGTGACCAGTGACCAGTGAACAGTGACAAGTGACCAGTGACCAGTGACCAACGAAAGTGACCAGTGAACAGTGACCAGGGACCAGTGACCAGTGACGAGTGACCAGTGACCAGCCAAATTGACCAGTGACCAGTGACCAGTGGCCAGCGGTAGTGACCAGTGACCAGTGACCAGTGATCAGTGACCAGTGAACAGTGACCAGTGACCAGTGACCAGTGACCAGCGAAAATGACCAGTGACCAGTGACCAGCGAAATTGACAAGTGACCAGTGACCAGTGAACAGTGACAAGTGACCAGTGACCAGTGACCAACGAAAGTGACCAGTGAACAGTGACCAGGGAACAGTGACCAGTGACGAGTGACCAGTGACCAGCGAAAGTGAACAGTGACCTGTGACCAGTGACCAGTGACCAGTGACCAGTGACCAGTGACCAGTGACCAGTGACCAGCGAAAGTGACCAGTGACCAGTGACCAGTGACCAGTGACCAGTGACCAGTGACCAGTGACCAGTGACCAGTCACCAGTGACCAGCGAAAGTGAACAGTGACCAGTGACCAGCGAAATTGACCAGTGACCAGTGACCAGTGAACAGTGAACAGTGACAAGTGACCAGTGACCAGTGACCAACGAAAATGACCCGTGACCAGTGACCAGTGATCAGCGAAATTGCCCAGTGACCAGTGACCAGTGAACAGTGACAAGTGACCAGTGACCAGTGACCAACGAAAGTGACCAGTGAACAGTGACCAGGGACCAGTGACCAGTGACGAGTGACCTGTGACCAGCCAAATTGACCAGTGACCAGTGACCAGTGGCCAGCGGTAGTGACCAGTGACAAGTGACCAGTGATCAGTGACCAGTGAACAGTGACCAGTGACCAGTGACCAGTGACCAGCGAAAATGACCAGTGACCAGTGACCAGTGACCAGCGAAATTGACAAGTGACCAGTGACCAGTGAACAGTGACAAGTGACCAGTGACCAGTGACCAACGAAAGTGACCAGTGAACAGTGACCAGGGACCAGTGACCAGTGACGAGTGACCAGTGACCAGCGAAAGTGAACAGTGACCTGTGACCAGTGACCAGTGACCAGTGACCAGTGACCAGTGACCAGCGAAAGTGACCAGTGACCAGTGACCAGTGACCAGTGACCAGTGACCAGTGACCAGTCACCAGTCACCAGTGACCAGCGAAAGTGAACAGTGACCAGTGACCAGTGACCAGTGACCAGTGACCAGTGACCAGTGACCAGTCACCAGTGACCAGCGAAAGTGAACAGTGACCAGTGACCAGTGACCAGTGACCAGTGACCAGTGACCAGTGACCAGCGAAAGTGACCAGTGACCAGTGACCAGTGACCAGTGACCAGTGACCAGTGACAAGTGACCTTGGACCAGTGACCAGTGACCGGTGACCAGCGAAATTGACCAGTGACCAGTGACCAGTGACCAGTGACTAGCCAAATTGAGCAGTGAGCAGTGACCAGTGACTAGCCAAATTGAGCAGTGAGCAGTGACCAGTGAACAGTGACCAGTGACCAGTGACCAGTGACCAGCGAAATTGACCACTGACCATTGACCAGTGACCAGCGAAAGTGACCAGTGACGAGTGACCGGTGACAAGTGACCAGTGACCAGCGACCAGTGACCAGTGACCAGTGACCAGTGACCAGTGACCAGTGACCAGTGACCAGTGACCAGTGACCAGTGACCAGTGACCAGTGACCAGTGACCAGTGACCAGTGACTAGTGACTAGTGACCAGTGACAAACGACCAGTGACCAGTGACCAGTGACCAGCGAAATTGACCAGTGACCATTGACCAGTGACCAGCGAAAGTGACCAGTGACGAGTGACCTGTGACAAGTGACCAGTGACCAGCGACCAGTGACCAGTGACCAGTGACCAGTGACCAGTGACCAGTGACCAGTGACCAGTGACCAGTGACCAGCGAAAGTGACAAGTGACCAGTGACCATTGACCAGTGACCAGCGAAATTGACCAGTTTCCAGTGACCAGTGACAAGTGACCAGTGACCAGTGACCAGCGAAAGGGACAAGTGAACAATGACCAGCGAAATTGACCAGAGACCAGCGAAAGTGACAAGTGACCAGTGACCACTGACCAGTGACCACTGACCAGTGACCAGTGACCAGCGACCAGTGACCAGTGACCAGTGACCAGGGACCAGTGACCAGCGAAAGTGACCAGTGACCAGTGACCAGTGACCAGTGACTAGCCAAATTGAGCAGTGAGCAGTGACCAGTGAACAGTGACCAGTGACCAGTGACCAGTGACCAGCGAAATTGACCAGTGACCATTGACCAGTGACCAGCGAAAGTGACCAGTGACGAGTGACCTGTGACAAGTGACCAGTGACCAGCGACCAGTGACCAGTGACCAGTGACCAGTGACCAGTGACCAGTGACCAGTGACCAGTGACCAGTGACCAGTGACCAGTGACCAGTGACCAGTGACCAGTGACCAGTGACCAGTGACCAGTGACTAGCCAAATTGACCAGTGACCAGTGACCAGTGGCCAGCGGTAGTGACCAGTGACCAGTGACCAGTGATCAGTGACCAGTGAACAGTGACCAGTGACCAGTGACCAGTGACCAGTGACCAGCGAAAATGACCAGTGACCAGTGACCAGTGACCAGCGAAATTGACCAGTGACCAGTGACCAGTGAACAGTGACAAGTGACCAGTGACCAGTGACCAACGAAAGTGACCAGTCAACAGTGATCAGGGACCAGTGATCAGTGACGAGTGACCAGTGACCAGCGAAAGTGAACAGTGACCAATGATCAGTGACCAGTGACCAGTGACCAGTGACCAGTGACCAGTGACCAGCGAAAGTGACCAGTGACCAGTGACCAGTGACCAGTGACCAGTGAACAGTGACCAGTGACCAGTGACCAGTGACCAGTGACCAGCGAAAATGACCAGTGACCAGTGACCAGTGACCAGCGAAATTGACCAGTGACCAGTGACCAGTGAACAGTGACAAGTGACCAGTGACCAGTGACCAACGAAAGTGACCAGTCAATAGTGATCAGGGACCAGTGATCAGTGACGAGTGACCAGTGACCAGCGAAAGTGAACAGTGACCAGTGATCAGTGACCAGTGACCAGTGACCAGTGACCAGTGACCAGTGACCAGCGAAAGTGACCAGTGACCAGTGACCAGTGACCAGTGACCAGTGACCAGTGACAAGTGACCTGGGACCAGTGACCAGTGACCAGTGACCAGCGAAATTGACCAGTGACCAGTGACCAGTGACCAGCGACCTGTGACCAGTGACCAGTGACCAGTGACCAGTGACCAGTGACCAGCGAAAGTGACCAGTGACCAGTGACCATTGACCAGCGACAAGTGACCAGTGACCTGTGACGAGTGACCAGTGACCAGTGACCAGTGACCAGTGACCAGTGACCAGTGACCAGCGAAAGTGACAAGTGACCAGTGACCAGTGACCAGTGACCAGTGACCAGTGACCAGTGACCAGTGACCAGCGAAAGTGACTAGTGACCAGTGACCAGTGACCAGTGCCCAGTGACCAGTGACCAGTTACCAGTGACCAGTGACCAGTGACCAGTGACCAGTGACCAGTGACCAGCGAAAGTGACCAGTGACGAGTGACCAGTGACAAGTGACCAGTGACCAGTGACCAGTGACCAGTGACCAGCGAAAGTGACAAGTGACGAGTGACCAGTGACAAGTGACAAGTGACCAGTGACCAGTGACCAGTGACCAGTGACCAGTGACCAGTGACCAGTGACCTGTGACCAGCGAAAGCGACCAGTGACCAGTGTCCAGTGACCAGTGACCAGTGACCAGTGACCAGTGACCAGTGACCAATGACCAGTGACCAGCGAAAGTGACAGGTGACCAGTGACCAGTGACCAGTGACAAGTGACCAGTGACCAGCGAAAGTGACCAGTGACCAGTGAATAGTTACCAGCGAAATTGACCAGTTTCCAGTGACCAGTGATAAGTGACCAGTGACCAGTGACCAGCGAAAGTGACCAGTGAACAGTGATCAGCGAAATTGACCAGTGACCATTGACCAGTGACCAGCGAAAGTGACCAGTGACGAGTGACCAGTGACAAGTGACCAGTGACAAGTGACCAGTGACCACTGACCAGTGACCAGTGACCAGCGACCAGTGACCAGTGACCAGTGACCAGGGACCAGTGACCAGCGAAAGTGACCCGTGACCAGTGACCAGTGACCAGTGACTAGCCAAATTGAGCAGTGAGCAGTGACCAGTGACCAGGGACCAGTGACCAGTGAGCAGTGACCAGCGAAAATGACCAGTGACCAGTGACCAGTGACCAGCGAAATTGACCAGTGACCAGTGACCAGTGAACAGTGACAAGTGACCAGTGACCAGTGACCAACGAAAATGACCAGTGACCAGTGACCAGTGATCAGCGAAATTGCCCAGTGACCAGTGACCAGTGAACAGTGACAAGTGACCAGTGACCAGTGACCAACGAATGTGACCAGTGAACAGTGACCAGGGACCAGTGACCAGTGACGAGTGACCAGTGACCAGCCAAATTGACCAGTGACCAGTGACCAGTGGCCAGCGGTAGTGACCAGTGACCAGTGACCAGTGATCAGTGACCAGTGAACAGTGACCAGTGACCAGTGACCAGTGACCAGCGAAAATGACCAGTGACCAGTGACCAGTGACCAGTGACCAGCGAAATTGACAAGTGACCAGTGACCAGTGAACAGTGACAAGTGACCAGTGACCAGTGACCAACGAAAGTGACCAGTGAACAGTGACCAGGGACCAGTGACCAGTGACGAGTGACCAGTGACCAGCGAAAGTGAACAGTGACCAGTGACCAGTGACCAGTGACCAGTGACCAGTGACCAGTGACCAGCGAAAGTGACCAGTGACGAGTGACCAGTGACAAGTGACCAGTGACCAGTGACCAGTGACCAGTGACTAGAGACTAGTGACCAGTGACCAACGACCAGTGACCAGTGACCAGTGACCAGTGACCAGCGAAAGTGACCAGTGACCAGTGACCATTGACCAGCGACAAGTGACCAGTGACCAGTGACGAGTGACCAGTGACCAGTGACCAGTGACCAGTGACCAGTGACCAGTGACCAGCGAAAGTGACTAGTGACCAGTGACCAGTGACCAGTGACCAGTGACCAGTGACGAGTGACCAGTGACCAGTGACCAGTGACCAGTGACCAGTGACCAGTGACCAGCGAAAGTGACCAGTGACGAGTGACCAGTGACAAGTGACCAGTGACCAGTGACCAGTGACCAGTGACTAGAGACTAGTGACCAGTGACCAACGACCAGTGACCAGTGACCAGTGACCAGTGACCAGTGACCAGCGAAAGTGACCAGTGACCAGTGACCATTGACCAGCGACAAGTGACCAGTGACCAGTGACGAGTGACCAGTGACCAGTGACCAGTGACCAGTGACCAGTGACCAGTGACCAGTGACCAGTGACCAGCGAAAGTGACTAGTGACCAGTGACCAGTGACCAGTGACCAGTGACCAGTGACGAGTGACCAGTGACCAGTGACCAGTGACCAGTGACCAGTGACCAGTGACCAGCGAAAGTGACCAGTGACGAGTGACCAGTGACCAGTGACCAGTGACCAGTGACCAGTGACCAGTGACCAGCGAAAGTGACCAGTGACGAGTGACCAGTGACCAGTGACCAGTGACCAGTGACCAGTGACCAGTGACCAGTGACCAGTGACCAGTGACCAGCGAAAGTGACAAGTGACGAGTGACCAGTGACAAGTGACCAGTGACCAGTGACCAGTGACCAGTGACCAGTGACCAGCGAAAGTGACCAGTGACGAGTGACCAGTGACCAGTGACCAGTGACCAGTGACCAGTGACCAGTGACCAGTGACCAGTGACCAGTGACCAGTGACCAGTGACCAGTGACCAGTGACCAGTGACGAGTGACCAGTGACCAGTGACCAGTGACCAGTGACCAGTGACCAGCGAAAGTGACCAGTGACGAGTGACCAGTGACCAGTGACCAGTGACCAGTGACTAGTGACTAGTGACCAGTGACAAACGACCAGTGACCAGTGACCAGTGACCAGCGAAATTGACCAGTGACCATTGACCAGTGACCAGCGAAAGTGACCAGTGACGAGTGACCTGTGACAAGTGACCAGTGACCAGCGACCAGTGACCAGTGACCAGTGACCAGTGACCAGTGACCAGTGACCAGTGACCAGTGACCAGTGACCAGTGACCAGTGACCAGTGACCAGCGAAAGTGACAAGTGACCAGTGACCATTGACCAGTGACCAGTGACCAGTGCCCAGCGAAAGTGACCAGTGACCAGCGAAATTGACCAGTTTCCAGTGACCAGTGACAAGTGACCAGTGACCAGTGACCAGCGAAAGGGACAAGTGAACAATGACCAGCGAAATTGACCAGAGACCAGCGAAAGTGACAAGTGACGAGTGACCACTGACCAGTGACCACTGACCAGTGACCAGTGACCAGCGACCAGTGACCAGTGACCAGTGACCAGGGACCAGTGACCAGCGAAAGTGACCAGTGACCAGTGACCAGTGACCAGTGACTAGCCAAATTGAGCAGTGAGCAGTGACCAGTGAACAGTGACCAGTGACCAGTGACCAGTGACCAGCGAAATTGACCAGTGACCATTGACCAGTGACCAGCGAAAGTGACCAGTGACGAGTGACCTGTGACAAGTGACCAGTGACCAGCGACCAGTGACCAGTGACCAGTGACCAGTGACCAGTGACCAGTGACCAGTGACCAGTGACCAGTGACCAGTGACCAGTGACTAGCCAAATTGACCAGTGACCAGTGACCAGTGGCCAGCGGTAGTGACCAGTGACCAGTGACCAGTGATCAGTGACCAGTGAACAGTGACCAGTGACCAGTGACCAGTGACCAGTGACCAGCGAAAATGACCAGTGACCAGTGACCAGTGACCAGTGACCAGTGACCAGCGAAAGTGACAAGTGACCAGTGACCAGTGACCAGTGACCAGTGACCAGTGACCAGCGAAAGTGACTAGTGACCAGTGACCAGTGACCAGTGCCCAGCGACCTGTGACCAGTGACCAGTGACCAGTGACCAGTGACCAGTGACCAGTGACCAGTGACCAGTGACCAGTGACCAGCGAAAGTGACCAGTGACCAGTGACCATTGACCAGCGACAAGTGACCAGTGACCTGTGACGAGTGACCAGTGACCAGTGACCAGTGACCAGTGACCAGTGACCAGTGACCAGCGAAAGTGACAAGTGACCAGTGACCAGTGACCAGTGACCAGTGACCAGTGACCAGCGAAAGTGACTAGTGACCAGTGACCAGTGACCAGTGCCCAGTGACCAGTGACCAGTTACCAGTGACCAGTGACCAGTGACCAGTGACCAGTGACCAGTGACCAGCGAAAGTGACCAGTGACGAGTGACCAGTGACAAGTGACCAGTGACCAGTGACCAGTGACCAGTGACCAGCGAAAGTGACAAGTGACGAGTGACCAGTGACAAGTGACAAGTGACCAGTGACCAGTGACCAGTGACCAGTGACCAGTGACCAGTGACCAGTGACCAGTGACCTGTGACCAGCGAAAGCGACCAGTGACCAGTGTCCAGTGACCAGTGACCAGTGAACAGTGACAAGTGACCAGTGACCAGTGACCAACGAAAGTGACCAGTGAACAGTGACCAGGGACCAGTGACCAGTGACGAGTGACCAGTGACCAGCGAAAGTGAACAGTGACCAGTGACCAGTGACCAGTGACCAGTGACCAGTGACCAGTGACCAGCGAAAGTGACCAGTGACGAGTGACCAGTGACAAGTGACCAGTGACCAGTGACCAGTGACCAGTGACTAGAGACTAGTGACCAGTGACCAACGACCAGTGACCAGTGACCAGTGACCAGTGACCAGCGAAAGTGACCAGTGACCAGTGACCATTGACCAGCGACAAGTGACCAGTGACCAGTGACGAGTGACCAGTGACCAGTGACCAGTGACCAGTGACCAGTGACCAGTGACCAGCGAAAGTGACTAGTGACCAGTGACCAGTGACCAGTGACCAGTGACCAGTGACGAGTGACCAGTGACCAGTGACCAGTGACCAGTGACCAGTGACCAGTGACCAGCGAAAGTGACCAGTGACGAGTGACCAGTGACCAGTGACCAGTGACCAGTGACCAGTGACCAGTGACCAGTGACCAGTGACCAGTGACCAGTGACCAGTGACCAGTGACCAATGACCAGTGACGAGTGACCAGTGACCAGTGACCAGTGACCAGTGACCAGCGAAAGTGACCAGTGACGAGTGACCAGTGACCAGTGACCAGTGACCAGTGACCAGTGACCAGTGACCAGTGACCAGTGACCAGTGACCAGTGACCAGTGACCAGTGACCAGCGAAAGTGACAAGTGACGAGTGACCAGTGACAAGTGACAAGTGACCAGTGACCAGTGACCAGTGACCAGTGACCAGTGACCTGTGACCAGCGAAAGCGACCAGTGACCAGTGATCAGCGAAATTGACCAGTGACAATTGACCAGTGACCAGCGAAAGTGACCAGTGACGAGTGACCAGTGACAAGTGACCAGTGACCACTGACCAGTGACCAGTGACCAGCGACCAGTGACCAGTGACCAGTGACCAGGGACCAGTGACCAGCGAAAGTGACCCGTTACCAGTGACCAGTGACCAGTGACTAGCCAAATTGAGCAGTGAGCAGTGACCAGTGACCAGTGACCAGTGACCAGTGACCAGTGACCAGTGACCAATGACCAGTGAGCAGTGACCAGCGAAAATGACCAGTGACCAGTGACCAGTGACCAGCGAAATTGACCAGTGACCAGTGACCAGTGAACAGTGACAAGTGACCAGTGACCAGTGACCAACGAAAATGACCAGTGACCAGTGACCAGTGATCAGCGAAATTGCCCAGTGACCAGTGACCAGTGAACAGTGACAAGTGACCAGTGACCAGTGACCAACGAAAGTGACCAGTGAACAGTGACCAGGGACCAGTGACCAGTGACGAGTGACCAGTGACCAGCCAAATTGACCAGTGACCAGTGACCAGTGGCCAGCGGTAGTGACCAGTGACCAGTGACCAGTGATCAGTGACCAGTGAACAGTGACCAGTGACCAGTGACCAGTGACCAGCGAAAATGACCAGTGACCAGTGACCAGTGACCAGCGAAATTGACAAGTGACCAGTGACCAGTGAACAGTGACAAGTGACCAGTGACCAGTGACCAACGAAAGTGACCAGTGAACAGTGACCAGGGACCAGTGACCAGTGACGAGTGACCAGTGACCAGCGAAAGTGAACAGTGACCAGTGACCAGTGACCAGTGACCAGTGACCAGTGACCAGTGACCAGCGAAAGTGACCAGTGACGAGTGACCAGTGACAAGTGACCAGTGACCAGTGACCAGTGACCAGTGACTAGAGACTAGTGACCAGTGACCAACGACCAGTGACCAGTGACCAGTGACCAGTGACCAGCGAAAGTGACCAGTGACCAGTGACCATTGACCAGCGACAAGTGACCAGTGACCAGTGACGAGTGACCAGTGACCAGTGACCAGTGACCAGTGACCAGTGACCAGTGACCAGTGACCAGCGAAAGTGACTAGTGACCAGTGACCAGTGACCAGTGACCAGTGACCAGTGACCAGTGACCAGCGAAAGTGACAAGTGACGAGTGACCAGTGACAAGTGACAAGTGACCAGTGACCAGTGACCAGTGACCAGTGACCAGTGACCAGTGACCTGTGACCAGCGAAAGCGACCAGTGACCAGTGATCAGCGAAATTGACCAGTGACCATTGACCAGTGACCAGCGAAAGTGACCAGTGACGAGTGACCAGTGACAAGTGACCAGTGACCACTGACCAGTGACCAGTGACCAGCGACCAGTGACCAGTGACCAGTGACCAGGGACCAGTGACCAGCCAAAGTGACCCGTGACCAGTGACCAGTGACCAGTGACTAGCCAAATTGAGCAGTGAGCAGTGACCAGTGACCAGTGACCAGTGACCAGTGACCAGTGACCAGCGAAATTGACCAGTGACCATTGACCAGTGACCAGCGAAAGTGACCAGTGACGAGTGACCTGTGACAAGTGACCAGTGACCAGCGACCAGTGACCAGTGACCAGTGACCAGTGACCAGTGAACAGTGACCAGTGACCAGTGACCAGTGACCAGCGAAAATGACCAGTGACCAGTGACCAGTGACCAGCGAAATTGACCAGTGTCCAGTGACCAGTGAACAGTGACAAGTGACCAGTGACCAGCGAAAGTGACAAGTGACCAGTGACCATTGACCAGTGACCAGTGACCAGTGACCAGCGAAAGTGACCAGTGACCAGCGAAATTGACAAGTTTCCAGTGACCAGTGACAAGTGACCAGTGACCAGTGACCAGCGAAAGAGACAAGTGAACAGTGACCAGCGAAATTGACCAGTGACCAGCGAAAGTGACAAGTGACCAGTGACCACTGACCAGTGACCACTGACCAGTGACCAGTGACCAGCGACCAGTGACCAGTGACCAGTGACCAGGGACCAGTGACCAGCGAAAGTGACCAGTGACCAGTGACCAGTGACCAGTGACTAGCCAAATTGAGCAGTGAGCAGTGACCAGTGAACAGTGACCAGTGACCAGTGACCAGTGACCAGCGAAAATGACCAGTGACCAGTGACCAGTGACCAGCGAAATTGACAAGTGACCAGTGACCAGTGAACAGTGACAAGTGACCAGTGACCAGTGACCAACGAAAGTGACCAGTGAACAGTGACCAGGGACCAGTGACCAGTGACGAGTGACCAGTGACCAGCGAAAGTGAACAGTGACGAGTGACCAGTGACCAGTGACTAGTGACCAGTGACCAGTGACCAGCGAAAGTGACCAGTGACGAGTGACCAGTGACAAGTGACCAGTGACCAGTGACCAGTGACCAGTGACTAGAGACTAGTGACCAGTGACCAACGACCAGTGACCAGTGACCAGTGACCAGTGACCAGCGAAAGTGACCAGTGACCAGTGACCATTGACCAGCGACAAGTGACCAGTGACCAGTGACGAGTGACCAGTGACCAGTGACCAGTGACCAGTGACCAGTGACCAGCGAAAGTGACTAGTGACCAGTGACCAGTGACCAGTGACCAGTGACCAGTGACGAGTGACCAGTGACCAGTGACCAGTGACCAGTGACCAGTGACCAGTGACCAGCGAAAGTGACCAGTGACGAGTGACCAGTGACCAGTGACCAGTGACCAGTGACCAGTGACCAGTGACCAGTGACCAGTGACCAGCGAAAGTGACCAGTGACGAGTGACCAGTGACCAGTGACCAGTGACCAGTGACCAGTGACCAGTGACCAGTGACCAGTGACCAGTGACCAGTGACCAGTGACCAGCGAAAGTGACAAGTGACGAGTGACCAGTGACAAGTGACCAGTGACCAGTGACCAGTGACCAGTGACCAGCGAAAGTGACCAGTGACCAGTGACCAGTGACCAGTGACCAGTGACCAGTGACCAGTGACCAGTGACCAGTGACCAGTGACCAGTGACCAGTGACCAGTGACCTGTGACCAGTGACCAGTGACCAGTGACCAGTGACCAGTGACCAGTGACCAGTGACCAGTGACCAGTGACCAGCGAAAGTGACCAGTGACGAGTGACCAGTGACCAGTGACCAGTGACCAGTGACCAGTGACCAGTGACCAGTGACCAGTGACCAGTGACCAGTGACCAGCGAAAGTGACAAGTGACGAGTGACCAGTGACAAGTGACAAGTGACCAGTGACCAGTGACCAGTGACCAGTGACCAGTGACCTGTGACCAGCGAAAGCGACCAGTGACCAGTGATCAGCGAAATTGACCAGTGACCATTGACCAGTGACCAGCGAAAGTGACCAGTGACGAGTGACCAGTGACAAGTGACCAGTGACCACTGACCAGTGACCAGTGACCAGTGACCAGGGACCAGTGACCAGCGAAAGTGACCCGTTACCAGTGACCAGTGACCAGCGACTAGCCAAATTGAGCAGTGTGCAGTGACCAGTGACCAGTGACCAGTGACCAGTGACCAGTGACCAGCGAAATTGACCAGTGACCATTGACCAGTGACCAGCGAAAGTGACCAGTGACGAGTGACCTGTGACAAGTGACCAGTGACCAGCGACCAGTGACCAGTGACCAGTGACCAGTGACCAGTGAACAGTGACCAGTGACCAGTGCCCAGTGACCAGCGAAAATGACCAGTGACCAGTGACCAGTGACCAGCGAAATTGACCAGTGACCAGTGACCAGCGAAAATGACCAGTGACCAGTGACCAGTGACCAGCGAAATTGACAAGTGACCTGTGACCAGTGAACAGTGACAAGTGACCAGCGACCTGTGACCAACGAAAG
The DNA here is from genome assembly GCA_951215215.1 of Andrena trimmerana. Classification (NCBI taxonomy): domain Eukaryota; kingdom Metazoa; phylum Arthropoda; class Insecta; order Hymenoptera; family Andrenidae; genus Andrena; species Andrena trimmerana. Next base: position 15,524,905 of record OX578063.1, on the reverse strand, counting down.
TGACCAGTGAACAGTGACCAGGGACCAGTGACCAGTGACGAGTGACCAGTGACCAGCGGAAGTGACCAGTGACGAGTGACCTGTGACAAGTGACCAGTGACCAGCGACCAGTGACCAGTGTCCAGTGACCAGTGACCAGTGACCAGTGACCAGTGACCAGTGACCAATGACCAGTGACCAGCGAAAGTGACAGGTGACCAGTGACCAGTGACCAGTGACAAGTGACCAGTGACCAGCGAAAGTGACCAGTGACCAGTGAATAGTTACCAGCGAAATTGACCAGTTTCCAGTGACCAGTGATAAGTGACCAGTGACCAGTGACCAGCGAAAGTGACCAGTGAACAGTGATCAGCGAAATTGACCAGTGACCATTGACCAGTGACCAGCGAAAGTGACCAGTGACGAGTGACCAGTGACAAGTGACCAGTGACAAGTGACCAGTGACCACTGACCAGTGACCAGTGACCAGCGACCAGTGACCAGTGACCAGTGACCAGGGACCAGTGACCAGCGAAAGTGACCCGTGACCAGTGACCAGTGACCAGTGACTAGCCAAATTGAGCAGTGAGCAGTGACCAGTGACCAGGGACCAGTGACCAGTGAGCAGTGACCAGCGAAAATGACCAGTGACCAGTGACCAGTGACCAGCGAAATTGACCAGTGACCAGTGACCAGTGAACAGTGACAAGTGACCAGTGACCAGTGACCAACGAAAATGACCAGTGACCAGTGACCAGTGATCAGCGAAATTGCCCAGTGACCAGTGACCAGTGAACAGTGACAAGTGACCAGTGACCAGTGACCAACGAAAGTGACCAGTGAACAGTGACCAGGGACCAGTGACCAGTGACGAGTGACCAGTGACCAGCCAAATTGACCAGTGACCAGTGACCAGTGGCCAGCGGTAGTGACCAGTGACCAGTGACCAGTGATCAGTGACCAGTGAACAGTGACCAGTGACCAGTGACCAGTGACCAGCGAAAATGACCAGTGACCAGTGACCAGTGACCAGTGACCAGCGAAATTGACAAGTGACCAGTGACCAGTGAACAGTGACAAGTGACCAGTGACCAGTGACCAACGAAAGTGACCAGTGAACAGTGACCAGGGACCAGTGACCAGTGACGAGTGACCAGTGACCAGCGAAAGTGAACAGTGACCAGTGACCAGTGACCAGTGACCAGTGACCAGTGACCAGTGACCAGCGAAAGTGACCAGTGACGAGTGACCAGTGACAAGTGACCAGTGACCAGTGACCAGTGACCAGTGACTAGAAACTAGTGACCAGTGACCAACGACCAGTGACCAGTGACCAGTGACCAGTGACCAGCGAAAGTGACCAGTGACCAGTGACCATTGACCAGCGACAAGTGACCAGTGACCAGTGACGAGTGACCAGTGACCAGTGACCAGTGACCAGTGACCAGTGACCAGTGACCAGTGACCAGCGAAAGTGACTAGTGACCAGTGACCAGTGACCAGTGACCAGTGACCAGTGACGAGTGACCAGTGACCAGTGACCAGTGACCAGTGACCAGTGACCAGTGACCAGCGAAAGTGACCAGTGACGAGTGACCAGTGACCAGTGACCAGTGACCAGTGACCAGTGACCAGTGACCAGTGACCAGTGACCAGTGACCAGTGACCAGTGACCAGTGACCAGTGACCAGTGACCAATGACCAGTGACCAGTGACCAGTGACCAGTGACCAGTGACCAGTGACCAGCGAAAGTGACCAGTGACGAGTGACCAGTGACCAGTGACCAGTGACCAGTGACCAGTGACCAGTGACCAGTGACCAGTGACCAGTGACCAGCGAAAGTGACAAGTGACGAGTGACCAGTGACAAGTGACAAGTGACCAGTGACCAGTGACCAGTGACCAGTGACCAGTGACCAGTGACCTGTGACCAGCGAAAGCGACCAGTGACCAGTGATCAGCGAAATTGACCAGTGACAATTGACCAGTGACCAGCGAAAGTGACCAGTGACGAGTGACCAGTGACAAGTGACCAGTGACCACTGACCAGTGACCAGTGACCAGCGACCAGTGACCAGTGACCAGTGACCAGGGACCAGTGACCAGCGAAAGTGACCCGTTACCAGTGACCAGTGACCAGTGACTAGCCAAATTGAGCAGTGAGCAGTGACCAGTGACCAGTGACCAGTGACCAGTGACCAGTGACCAGTGACCAGTGACCAATGACCAGTGAGCAGTGACCAGCGAAAATGACCAGTGACCAGTGACCAGTGACCAGCGAAATTGACCAGTGACCAGTGACCAGTGAACAGTGACAAGTGACCAGTGACCAGTGACCAACGAAAATGACCAGTGACCAGTGACCAGTGATCAGCGAAATTGCCCAGTGACCAGTGACCAGTGAACAGTGACAAGTGACCAGTGACCAGTGACCAACGAAAGTGACCAGTGAACAGTGACCAGGGACCAGTGACCAGTGACGAGTGACCAGTGACCAGCCAAATTGACCAGTGACCAGTGACCAGTGGCCAGCGGTAGTGACCAGTGACCAGTGACCAGTGATCAGTGACCAGTGAACAGTGACCAGTGACCAGTGACCAGTGACCAGCGAAAATGACCAGTGACCAGTGACCAGTGACCAGCGAAATTGACAAGTGACCAGTGACCAGTGAACAGTGACAAGTGACCAGTGACCAGTGACCAACGAAAGTGACCAGTGAACAGTGACCAGGGACCAGTGACCAGTGACGAGTGACCAGTGACCAGCGAAAGTGAACAGTGACCAGTGACCAGTGACCAGTGACCAGTGACCAGTGACCAGTGACCAGCGAAAGTGACCAGTGACGAGTGACCAGTGACAAGTGACCAGTGACCAGTGACCAGTGACCAGTGACTAGAGACTAGTGACCAGTGACCAACGACCAGTGACCAGTGTCCAGTGACCAGTGACCAGCGAAAGTGACCAGTGACCAGTGACCATTGACCAGCGACAAGTGACCAGTGACCAGTGACGAGTGACCAGTGACCAGTGACCAGTGACCAGCGAAAGTGACTAGTGACCAGTGACCAGTGACCAGTGACCAGTGACCAGTGACGAGTGACCAGTGACCAGTGACCAGTGACCAGTGACCAGTGACCAGTGACCAGCGAAAGTGACCAGTGACCATTGACCAGTGACCAGCGAAAGTGACAAGTGACGAGTGACCAGTGACAAGTGACAAGTGACCAGTGACCAGTGACCAGTGACCAGTGACCAGTGACCTGTGACCAGCGAAAGCGACCAGTGACCAGTGATCAGCGAAATTGACCAGTGACCATTGACCAGTGACCAGCGAAAGTGACCAGTGACGAGTGACCAGTGACAAGTGACCAGTGACCACTGACCAGTGACCAGTGACCAGTGACCAGGGACCAGTGACCAGCGAAAGTGACCCGTTACCAGTGACCAGTGACCAGCGACTAGCCAAATTGAGCAGTGACCAGTGACCAGTGACCAGTGACCAGCGAAATTGACCAGTGACCATTGACCAGTGACCAGCGAAAGTGACCAGTGACGAGTGACCTGTGACAAGTGACCAGTGACCAGCGACCAGTGACCAGTGACCAGTGACCAGTGACCAGTGACCAGTGACCAGTGACCAGTGACCAGCGAAATTGACCAGTGACCATTGACCAGTGACCAGCGAAAGTGACCAGTGACGAGTGACCTGTGACAAGTGACCAGTGACCAGCGACCAGTGACCAGTGACCAGTGACCAGTGACCAGTGAACAGTGACCAGTGACCAGTGCCCAGTGACCAGCGAAAATGACCAGTGACCAGTGACCAGTGACCAGCGAAATTGACCAGTGACCAGTGACCAGCGAAAATGACCAGTGACCAGTGACCAGTGACCAGCGAAATTGACAAGTGACCTGTGACCAGTGAACAGTGACAAGTGACCAGCGACCTGTGACCAACGAAAGTGACCAGTGAACAGTGACCAGGGACCAGTGACCAGTGACGAGTGACCAGTGACCAGCGGAAGTGACCAGTGACGAGTGACCTGTGACAAGTGACCAGTGACCAGCGACCAGTGACCAGTGTCCAGTGACCAGTGACCAGTGACCAGTGACCAGTGACCAGTGACCAATGACCAGTGACCAGCGAAAGTGACAGGTGACCAGTGACCAGTGACCAGTGACAAGTGACCAGTGACCAGCGAAAGTGACCAGTGACCAGTGAATAGTTACCAGCGAAATTGACCAGTTTCCAGTGACCAGTGATAAGTGACCAGTGACCAGTGACCAGCGAAAGTGACCAGTGAACAGTGATCAGCGAAATTGACCAGTGACCATTGACCAGTGACCAGCGAAAGTGACCAGTGACGAGTGACCAGTGACAAGTGACCAGTGACAAGTGACCAGTGACCACTGACCAGTGACCAGTGACCAGCGACCAGTGACCAGTGACCAGTGACCAGGGACCAGTGACCAGCGAAAGTGACCCGTGACCAGTGACCAGTGACCAGTGACTAGCCAAATTGAGCAGTGAGCAGTGACCAGTGACCAGGGACCAGTGACCAGTGAGCAGTGACCAGCGAAAATGACCAGTGACCAGTGACCAGTGACCAGCGAAATTGACCAGTGACCAGTGACCAGTGAACAGTGACAAGTGACCAGTGACCAGTGACCAACGAAAATGACCAGTGACCAGTGACCAGTGATCAGCGAAATTGCCCAGTGACCAGTGACCAGTGAACAGTGACAAGTGACCAGTGACCAGTGACCAACGAAAGTGACCAGTGAACAGTGACCAGGGACCAGTGACCAGTGACGAGTGACCAGTGACCAGCCAAATTGACCAGTGACCAGTGACCAGTGGCCAGCGGTAGTGACCAGTGACCAGTGACCAGTGATCAGTGACCAGTGAACAGTGACCAGTGACCAGTGACCAGTGACCAGCGAAAATGACCAGTGACCAGTGACCAGTGACCAGTGACCAGCGAAATTGACAAGTGACCAGTGACCAGTGAACAGTGACAAGTGACCAGTGACCAGTGACCAACGAAAGTGACCAGTGAACAGTGACCAGGGACCAGTGACCAGTGACGAGTGACCAGTGACCAGCGAAAGTGAACAGTGACCAGTGACCAGTGACCAGTGACCAGTGACCAGTGACCAGTGACCAGCGAAAGTGACCAGTGACGAGTGACCAGTGACAAGTGACCAGTGACCAGTGACCAGTGACCAGTGACTAGAAACTAGTGACCAGTGACCAACGACCAGTGACCAGTGACCAGTGACCAGTGACCAGCGAAAGTGACCAGTGACCAGTGAACATTGACCAGCGACAAGTGACCAGTGACCAGTGACGAGTGACCAGTGACCAGTGACCAGTGACCAGTGACCAGTGACCAGCGAAAGTGACTAGTGACCAGTGACCAGTGACCAGTGACCAGTGACCAGTGACGAGTGACCAGTGACCAGTGACCAGTGACCAGTGACCAGCGAAAGTGACCAGTGACGAGTGACCAGTGACCAGTGACCAGTGACCAGTGACCAGTGACCAGTGACCAGTGACCAGTGACCAGTGACCAGTGACCAGTGACCAGTGACCAGTGACCAGTGACCAATGACCAGTGACCAGTGACCAGTGACCAGTGACCAGTGACCAGTGACCAGCGAAAGTGACCAGTGACGAGTGACCAGTGACCAGTGACCAGTGACCAGTGACCAGTGACCAGTGACCAGTGACCAGTGACCAGTGACCAGCGAAAGTGACAAGTGACGAGTGACCAGTGACAAGTGACAAGTGACCAGTGACCAGTGACCAGTGACCAGTGACCAGTGACCAGTGACCTGTGACCAGCGAAAGCGACCAGTGACCAGTGATCAGCGAAATTGACCAGTGACAATTGACCAGTGACCAGCGAAAGTGACCAGTGACAAGTGACCAGTGACCACTGACCAGTGACCAGTGACCAGCGACCAGTGACCAGTGACCAGTGACCAGGGACCAGTGACCAGCGAAAGTGACCCGTTACCAGTGACCAGTGACCAGTGACTAGCCAAATTGAGCAGTGAGCAGTGACCAGTGACCAGTGACCAGTGACCAGTGACCAGTGACCAGTGACCAGTGACCAATGACCAGTGAGCAGTGACCAGCGAAAATGACCAGTGACCAGTGACCAGTGACCAGTGACCAGTGAACAGTGACAAGTGACCAGTGACCAGTGACCAACGAAAATGACCAGTGACCAGTGACCAGTGATCAGCGAAATTGCCCAGTGACCAGTGACCAGTGAACAGTGACAAGTGACCAGTGACCAGTGACCAACGAAAGTGACCAATGAACAGTGACCAGGGACCAGTGACCAGTGACGAGTGACCAGTGACCAGCCAAATTGACCAGTGACCAGTGACCAGTGGCCAGCGGTAGTGACCAGTGACCAGTGACCAGTGATTAGTGACCAGTGAACAGTGACCAGTGACCAGTGACCAGTGACCAGCGAAAATGACCAGTGACCAGTGACCAGTGACCAGCGAAATTGACAAGTGACCAGTGACCAGTGAACAGTGACAAGTGACCAGTGACCAGTGACCAACGAAAGTGACCAGTGAACAGTGACCAGGGACCAGTGACCAGTGACGAGTGACCAGTGACCAGCGAAAGTGAACAGTGACCAGTGACCAGTGACCAGTGACCAGTGACCAGTGACCAGTGACCAGCGAAAGTGACCAGTGACGAGTGACCAGTGACAAGTGACCAGTGACCAGTGACCAGTGACCAGTGACTAGAGACTAGTGACCAGTGACCAACGACCAGTGACCAGTGACCAGTGACCAGTGACCAGCGAAAGTGACCAGTGACCAGTGACCATTGACCAGCGACAAGTGACCAGTGACCAGTGACGAGTGACCAGTGACCAGTGACCAGTGACCAGTGACCAGTGACCAGCGAAAGTGACTAGTGACCAGTGACCAGTGACCAGTGACCAGTGACCAGTGACGAGTGACCAGTGACCAGTGACCAGTGACCAGTGACCAGTGACCAGTGACCAGCGAAAGTGACCAGTGACCATTGACCAGCGACAAGTGACCAGTGACCAGTGACCAGTGACCAGTGACCAGTGACCAGTGACCAGTGACCAGTGACCAGTGACCAGCGAAAGTGACTAGTGACCAGTGACCAGTGACCAGTGACCAGTGACCAGTGACGAGTGACCAGTGACCAGTGACCAGTAACCAGTGACCAGTGAACAGCGAAAGTGACCAGTGACGAGTGACCAGTGACCAGTGACCAGTGACCAGTGACCAGTGACCAGTGACCAGTGACCAGTGACCAGTGACCAGTGACCAGCGAAAGTGACAAGTGACGAGTGACCAGTGACAAGTGACAAGTGACCAGTGACCAGTGACCAGTGACCAGCGAAAGTGACCAGTGACCAGTGAACATTGACCAGCGACAAGTGACCAGTGACCAGTGACGAGTGACCAGTGACCAGTGACCAGTGACCAGTGACCAGTGACCAGCGAAAGTGACTAGTGACCAGTGACCAGTGACCAGTGACCAGTGACCAGTGACGAGTGACCAGTGACCAGTGACCAGTGACCAGTGACCAGCGAAAGTGACCAGTGACGAGTGACCAGTGACCAGTGACCAGTGACCAGTGACCAGTGACCAGTGACCAGTGACCAGTGACCAGTGACCAGTGACCAGTGACCAGTGACCAGTGACCAATGACCAGTGACCAGTGACCAGTGACCAGTGACCAGTGACCAGTGACCAGCGAAAGTGACCAGTGACGAGTGACCAGTGACCAGTGACCAGTGACCAGTGACCAGTGACCAGTGACCAGTGACCAGTGACCAGTGACCAGCGAAAGTGACAAGTGACGAGTGACCAGTGACAAGTGACAAGTGACCAGTGACCAGTGACCAGTGACCAGTGACCAGTGACCAGTGACCTGTGACCAGCGAAAGCGACCAGTGACCAGTGATCAGCGAAATTGACCAGTGACAATTGACCAGTGACCAGCGAAAGTGACCAGTGACAAGTGACCAGTGACCACTGACCAGTGACCAGTGACCAGCGACCAGTGACCAGTGACCAGTGACCAGGGACCAGTGACCAGCGAAAGTGACCCGTTACCAGTGACCAGTGACCAGTGACTAGCCAAATTGAGCAGTGAGCAGTGACCAGTGACCAGTGACCAGTGACCAGTGACCAGTGACCAGTGACCAGTGACCAGTGACCAATGACCAGTGAGCAGTGACCAGCGAAAATGACCAGTGACCAGTGACCAGTGACCAGTGACCAGTGAACAGTGACAAGTGACCAGTGACCAGTGACCAACGAAAATGACCAGTGACCAGTGACCAGTGATCAGCGAAATTGCCCAGTGACCAGTGACCAGTGAACAGTGACAAGTGACCAGTGACCAGTGACCAACGAAAGTGACCAATGAACAGTGACCAGGGACCAGTGACCAGTGACGAGTGACCAGTGACCAGCCAAATTGACCAGTGACCAGTGACCAGTGGCCAGCGGTAGTGACCAGTGACCAGTGACCAGTGATTAGTGACCAGTGAACAGTGACCAGTGACCAGTGACCAGTGACCAGCGAAAATGACCAGTGACCAGTGACCAGTGACCAGCGAAATTGACAAGTGACCAGTGACCAGTGAACAGTGACAAGTGACCAGTGACCAGTGACCAACGAAAGTGACCAGTGAACAGTGACCAGGGACCAGTGACCAGTGACGAGTGACCAGTGACCAGCGAAAGTGAACAGTGACCAGTGACCAGTGACCAGTGACCAGTGACCAGTGACCAGTGACCAGCGAAAGTGACCAGTGACGAGTGACCAGTGACAAGTGACCAGTGACCAGTGACCAGTGACCAGTGACTAGAGACTAGTGACCAGTGACCAACGACCAGTGACCAGTGACCAGTGACCAGTGACCAGCGAAAGTGACCAGTGACCAGTGACCATTGACCAGCGACAAGTGACCAGTGACCAGTGACGAGTGACCAGTGACCAGTGACCAGTGACCAGTGACCAGTGACCAGCGAAAGTGACTAGTGACCAGTGACCAGTGACCAGTGACCAGTGACCAGTGACGAGTGACCAGTGACCAGTGACCAGTGACCAGTGACCAGTGACCAGTGACCAGCGAAAGTGACCAGTGACCATTGACCAGCGACAAGTGACCAGTGACCAGTGACCAGTGACCAGTGACCAGTGACCAGTGACCAGTGACCAGTGACCAGCGAAAGTGACTAGTGACCAGTGACCAGTGACCAGTGACCAGTGACCAGTGACGAGTGACCAGTGACCAGTGACCAGTAACCAGTGACCAGTGAACAGCGAAAGTGACCAGTGACGAGTGACCAGTGACCAGTGACCAGTGACCAGTGACCAGTGACCAGTGACCAGTGACCAGTGACCAGTGACCAGTGACCAGCGAAAGTGACAAGTGACGAGTGACCAGTGACAAGTGACAAGTGACCAGTGACCAGTGACCAGTGACCAGTGACCAGTGACCAGTGACCTGTGACCAGCGAAAGCGACCAGTGACCAGTGATCAGCGAAATTGACCAGTGACCATTGACCAGTGACCAGCGAAAGTGACCAGTGACGAGTGACCAGTGACAAGTGACCAGTGACCACTGACCAGTGACCAGTGACCAGCGACCAGTGACCAGTGACCAGTGACCAGGGACCAGTGACCAGCCAAAGTGACCCGTGACCAGTGACCAGTGACCAGTGACTAGCCAAATTGAGCAGTGAGCAGTGACCAGTGACCAGTGACCAGTGACCAGTGACCAGTGACCAGCGAAATTGACCAGTGACCATTGACCAGTGACCAGCGAAAGTGACCAGTGACGAGTGACCTGTGACAAGTGACCAGTGACCAGCGACCAGTGACCAGTGACCAGTGACCAGTGACCAGTGAACAGTGACCAGTGACCAGTGACCAGTGACCAGCGAAAATGACCAGTGACCAGTGACCAGTGACCAGCGAAATTGACCAGTGTCCAGTGACCAGTGAACAGTGACAAGTGACCAGTGACCAGCGAAAGTGACAAGTGACCAGTGACCATTGACCAGTGACCAGTGACCAGTGACCAGCGAAAGTGACTAGTGACCAGTGACCAGTGACCAGTGACCAGTGACCAGTGACGAGTGACCAGTGACCAGTGACCAGTGACCAGTGACCAGTGACCAGTGACCAGCGAAAGTGACCAGTGACCATTGACCAGCGACAAGTGACCAGTGACCAGTGACCAGTGACCAGTGACCAGTGACCAGTGACCAGTGACCAGCGAAAGTGACTAGTGACCAGTGACCAGTGACCAGTGACCAGTGACCAGTGACCAGTGACGAGTGACCAGTGACCAGTGACCAGTAACCAGTGACCAGTGAACAGCGAAAGTGACCAGTGACGAGTGACCAGTGACCAGTGACCAGTGACCAGTGACCAGTGACCAGTGACCAGTGACCAGTGACCAGTGACCAGTGACCAGCGAAAGTGACAAGTGACGAGTGACCAGTGACAAGTGACAAGTGACCAGTGACCAGTGACCAGTGACCAGTGACCAGTGACCAGTGACCTGTGACCAGCGAAAGCGACCAGTGACGAGTGATCAGCGAAATTGACCAGTGACCATTGACCAGTGACCAGCGAAAGTGACCAGTGACGAGTGACCAGTGACAAGTGACCAGTGACCACTGACCAGTGACCAGTGACCAGCGACCAGTGACCAGTGACCAGTGACCAGGGACCAGTGACCAGCCAAAGTGACCCGTGACCAGTGACCAGTGACCAGTGACTAGCCAAATTGAGCAGTGAGCAGTGACCAGTGACCAGTGACCAGTGACCAGTGACCAGTGACCAGCGAAATTGACCAGTGACCATTGACCAGTGACCAGCGAAAGTGACCAGTGACGAGTGACCTGTGACAAGTGACCAGTGACCAGCGACCAGTGACCAGTGACCAGTGACCAGTGACCAGTGAACAGTGACCAGTGACCAGTGACCAGTGACCAGCGAAAATGACCAGTGACCAGTGACCAGTGACCAGCGAAATTGACCAGTGTCCAGTGACCAGTGAACAGTGACAAGTGACCAGTGACCAGCGAAAGTGACAAGTGACCAGTGACCATTGACCAGTGACCAGTGACCAGTGACCAGCGAAAGTGACCAGTGACCAGCGAAATTGACAAGTTTCCAGTGACCAGTGACAAGTGACCAGTGACCAGTGACCAGCGAAAGAGACAAGTGAACAGTGACCAGCGAAATTGACCAGTGACCAGCGAAAGTGACAAGTGACCAGTGACCACTGACCAGTGACCACTGACCAGTGACCAGTGACCAGCGACCAGTGACCAGTGACCAGTGACCAGGGACCAGTGACCAGCGAAAGTGACCAGTGACCAGTGACCAGTGACCAGTGACTAGCCAAATTGAGCAGTGAGCAGTGACCAGTGAACAGTGACCAGTGACCAGTGACCAGCGAAATTGACCACTGACCATTGACCAGTGACCAGCGAAAGTGACCAGTGACGAGTGACCTGTGACAAGAGACCAGTGACCAGCGACCAGTGACCAGTGACCAGTGACCAGTGACCAGTGACCAGTGACCAGTGACCAGTGACCAGTGACCAGTGACTAGTGACTAGTGACCAGTGACAAACGACCAGTGACCAGTGACCAGTGACCAGCGAAATTGACCAGTGACCATTGACCAGTGACCAGCGAAAGTGACCAGTGACGAGTGACCTGTGACAAGTGACCAGTGACCAGCGACCAGTGACCAGTGACCAGTGACCAGTGACCAGTGACCAGTGACCAGTGACCAGCGAAAGTGACAAGTGACCAGTGACCATTGACCAGTGACCAGTGACCAGTGCCCAGCGAAAGTGACCAGTGACCAGCGAAATTGACCAGTTTCCAGTGACCAGTGACAAGTGACCAGTGACCAGTGACCAGCGAAAGGGACAAGTGAACAGTGACCAGCGAAATTGACCAGTGACCAGCGAAAGTGACAAGTGACCAGTGACCACTGACCAGTGACCACTGACCAGTGACCAGTGACCAGCGACCAGTGACCAGTGACCAGTGACCAGGGACCAGTGACCAGCGAAAGTGACCAGTGACCAGTGACCAGTGACCAGTGACTAGCCAAATTGAGCAGTGAGCAGTGACCAGTGAACAGTGACCAGTGACCAGTGACCAGTGACCAGCGAAATTGACCAGTGACCATTGACCAGTGACCAGCGAAAGTGACCAGTGACGAGTGACCTGTGACAAGTGACCAGTGACCAGCGATCAGTGACCAGTGACCAGTGGCCAGTGACCAGTGACCAGTGACCAGTGACCAGCGACCAGTGACCAGTGACTAGCCAAATTGACCAGTGACCAGTGACCAGTGGCCAGCGGTAGTGACCAGTGACCAGTGACCAGTGACCAGTGAGCAGTGACCAGCGAAAATGACCAGTGACCAGTGACCAGTGACCAGCGAAATTGACCAGTGACCAGTGACCAGTGAACAGTGACAAGTGACCAGTGACCAGTGACCAACGAAAATGACCCGTGACCATGACCAGTGATCAGCGAAATTGCCCAGTGACCAGTGACCAGTGAACAGTGACAAGTGACCAGTGACCAGTGACCAACGAAAGTGACCAGTGAACAGTGACCAGGGACCAGTGACCAGTGACGAGTGACCAGTGACCAGCCAAATTGACCAGTGACCAGTGACCAGTGGCCAGCGGTAGTGACCAGTGACCAGTGACCAGTGATCAGTGACCAGTGAACAGTGACCAGTGACCAGTGACCAGTGACCAGCGAAAATGACCAGTGACCAGTGACCAGCGAAATTGACCACTGACCATTGACCAGTGACCAGCGAAAGTGACCAGTGACGAGTGACCTGTGACAAGAGACCAGTGACCAGCGACCAGTGACCAGTGACCAGTGACCAGTGACCAGTGACCAGTGACCAGTGACCAGTGACCAGTGACCAGTGACCAGTGACCAGTGACTAGTGACTAGTGACCAGTGACAAACGACCAGTGACCAGTGACCAGTGACCAGCGAAATTGACCAGTGACCATTGACCAGTGACCAGCGAAAGTGACCAGTGACGAGTGACCTGTGACAAGTGACCAGTGACCAGCGACCAGTGACCAGTGACCAGTGACCAGTGACCAGTGACCAGTGACCAGTGACCAGCGAAAGTGACAAGTGACCAGTGACCATTGACCAGTGACCAGTGACCAGTGCCCAGCGAAAGTGACCAGTGACCAGCGAAATTGACCAGTTTCCAGTGACCAGTGACAAGTGACCAGTGACCAGTGACCAGCGAAAGGGACAAGTGAACAGTGACCAGCGAAATTGACCAGTGACCAGCGAAAGTGACAAGTGACCAGTGACCACTGACCAGTGACCACTGACCAGTGACCAGTGACCAGCGACCAGTGACCAGTGACCAGTGACCAGGGACCAGTGACCAGCGAAAGTGACCAGTGACCAGTGACCAGTGACCAGTGACTAGCCAAATTGAGCAGTGAGCAGTGACCAGTGAACAGTGACCAGTGACCAGTGACCAGTGACCAGCGAAATTGACCAGTGACCATTGACCAGTGACCAGCGAAAGTGACCAGTGACGAGTGACCTGTGACAAGTGACCAGTGACCAGCGATCAGTGACCAGTGACCAGTGGCCAGTGACCAGTGACCAGTGACCAGTGACCAGCGACCAGTGACCAGTGACTAGCCAAATTGACCAGTGACCAGTGACCAGTGGCCAGCGGTAGTGACCAGTGACCAGTGACCAGTGACCAGTGAGCAGTGACCAGCGAAAATGACCAGTGACCAGTGACCAGTGACCAGCGAAATTGACCAGTGACCAGTGACCAGTGAACAGTGACAAGTGACCAGTGACCAGTGACCAACGAAAATGACCCGTGACCATGACCAGTGATCAGCGAAATTGCCCAGTGACCAGTGACCAGTGAACAGTGACAAGTGACCAGTGACCAGTGACCAACGAAAGTGACCAGTGAACAGTGACCAGGGACCAGTGACCAGTGACGAGTGACCAGTGACCAGCCAAATTGACCAGTGACCAGTGACCAGTGGCCAGCGGTAGTGACCAGTGACCAGTGACCAGTGATCAGTGACCAGTGAACAGTGACCAGTGACCAGTGACCAGTGACCAGCGAAAATGACCAGTGACCAGTGACCAGCGAAATTGACAAGTGACCAGTGACCAGTGAACAGTGACAAGTGACCAGTGACCAGTGACCAACGAAAGTGACCAGTGAACAGTGACCAGGGAACAGTGACCAGTGACGAGTGACCAGTGACCAGCGAAAGTGAACAGTGACCTGTGACCAGTGACCAGTGACCAGTGACCAGTGACCAGTGACCAGTGACCTGTGACCAGCGAAAGTGACCAGTGACCAGTGACCAGTGACCAGTGACCAGTGACCAGTGACCAGTGACCAGCGAAAGTGAACAGTGACCAGTGACCAGTGACCAGTGACCAGTGACCAGCGACCAGTGACCAGTGACCAGTGACCAGTGACTAGCCAAATTGACCAGTGACCAGTGACCAGTGGCCAGCGGTAGTGACCAGTGACCAGTGACCAGTGACCAGTGAGCAGTGACCAGCGAAAATGACCAGTGACCAGTGACCAGTGACCAGCGAAATTGACCAGTGACCAGTGACCAGTGAACAGTGACAAGTGACCAGTGACCAGTGACCAACGAAAATGACCCGTGACCAGTGACCAGTGATCAGCGAAATTGCCCAGTGACCAGTGACCAGTGAACAGTGACAAGTGACCAGTGACCAGTGACCAACGAAAGTGACCAGTGAACAGTGACCAGGGACCAGTGACCAGTGACGAGTGACCTGTGACCAGCCAAATTGACCAGTGACCAGTGACCAGTGGCCAGCGGTAGTGACCAGTGACCAGTGACCAGTGATCAGTGACCAGTGAACAGTGACCAGTGACCAGTGACCAGTGACCAGCGAAAATGACCAGTGACCAGTGACCAGTGACCAGCGAAATTGACAAGTGACCAGTGACCAGTGAACAGTGACAAGTGACCAGTGACCAGTGACCAACGAAAGTGACCAGTGAACAGTGACCAGGGACCAGTGACCAGTGACGAGTGACCAGTGACCAGCGAAAGTGAACAGTGACCTGTGACCAGTGACCAGTGACCAGTGACCAGTGACCAGTGACCAGCGAAAGTGACCAGTGACCAGTGACCAGTGACCAGTGACCAGTGACCAGTGACCAGTCACCAGTGACCAGCGAAAGTGAACAGTGACCAGTGACCAGTGACCAGTGACCAGTGATCAGTGACCAGTGACCAGTCACCAGTGACCAGCGAAAGTGAACAGTGACCAGTGACCAGTGACCAGTGACCAGTGACCAGTGACCAGTGACCAGTGACCAGCGAAAGTGACCAGTGACCAGTGACCAGTGACCAGTGACCAGTGACCAGTGACAAGTGACCTGGGACCAGTGACCAGTGACCGGTGACCAGCGAAATTGACCAGTGACCAGTGACCAGTGACCAGTGACTAGCCAAATTGAGCAGTGAGCAGTGACCAGTGACTAGCCAAATTGAGCAGTGAGCAGTGACCAGTGAACAGTGACCAGTGACCAGTGACCAGTGACCAGCGAAATTGACCACTGACCATTGACCAGTGACCAGCGAAAGTGACCAGTGACGAGTGACCGGTGACAAGTGACCAGTGACCAGCGACCAGTGACCAGTGACCAGTGACCAGTGACCAGTGACCAGTGACCAGTGACCAGTGACCAGTGACCAGTGACCAGTGACCAGTGACCAGTGACTAGTGACTAGTGACCAGTGACAAACGACCAGTGACCAGTGACCAGTGACCAGCGAAATTGACCAGTGACCATTGACCAGTGACCAGCGAAAGTGACCAGTGACGAGTGACCTGTGACAAGTGACCAGTGACCAGCGACCAGTGACCAGTGACCAGTGACCAGTGACCAGTGACCAGTGACCAGTGACCAGTGACCAGTGACCAGTGACCAGTGACCAGTGACTAGCCAAATTGACCAGTGACCAGTGACCAGTGGCCAGCGGTAGTGACCAGTGACCAGTGACCAGTGATCAGTGACCAGTGAACAGTGACCAGTGACCAGTGACCAGTGACCAGTGACCAGCGAAAATGACCAGTGACCAGTGACCAGTGACCAGCGAAATTGACCAGTGACCAGTGACCAGTGAACAGTGACAAGTGACCAGTGACCAGTGACCAACGAAAGTGACCAGTCAACAGTGATCAGGGACCAGTGATCAGTGACGAGTGACCAGTGACCAGCGAAAGTGAACAGTGACCAGTGATCAGTGACCAGTGACCAGTGACCAGTGACCAGTGACCAGTGACCAGCGAAAGTGACCAGTGACCAGTGACCAGTGACCAGTGACCAGTGAACAGTGACCAGTGACCAGTGACCAGTGACCAGTGACCAGCGAAAATGACCAGTGACCAGTGACCAGTGACCAGCGAAATTGACCAGTGACCAGTGACCAGTGAACAGTGACAAGTGACCAGTGACCAGTGACCAACGAAAGTGACCAGTCAACAGTGATCAGGGACCAGTGATCAGTGACGAGTGACCAGTGACCAGCGAAAGTGAACAGTGACCAGTGATCAGTGACCAGTGACCAGTGACCAGTGACCAGTGACCAGTGACCAGCGAAAGTGACCAGTGACCAGTGACCAGTGACCAGTGACCAGTGACCAGTGACAAGTGACCTGGGACCAGTGACCAGTGACCAGTGACCAGCGAAATTGACCAGTGACCAGTGACCAGTGACCAGCGACCTGTGACCAGTGACCAGTGACCAGTGACCAGTGACCAGTGACCAGTGACCAGTGACCAGCGAAAGTGACCAGTGACCAGTGACCATTGACCAGCGACAAGTGACCAGTGACCTGTGACGAGTGACCAGTGACCAGTGACCAGTGACCAGTGACCAGTGACCAGTGACCAGCGAAAGTGACAAGTGACCAGTGACCAGTGACCAGTGACCAGTGACCAGTGACCAGTGACCAGTGACCAGCGAAAGTGACTAGTGACCAGTGACCAGTGACCAGTGCCCAGTGACCAGTGACCAGTTACCAGTGACCAGTGACCAGTGACCAGTGACCAGTGACCAGTGACCAGCGAAAGTGACCAGTGACGAGTGACCAGTGACAAGTGACCAGTGACCAGTGACCAGTGACCAGTGACCAGCGAAAGTGACAAGTGACGAGTGACCAGTGACAAGTGACAAGTGACCAGTGACCAGTGACCAGTGACCAGTGACCAGTGACCAGTGACCAGTGACCTGTGACCAGCGAAAGCGACCAGTGACCAGTGTCCAGTGACCAGTGACCAGTGACCAGTGACCAGTGACCAGTGACCAATGACCAGTGACCAGCGAAAGTGACAGGTGACCAGTGACCAGTGACCAGTGACAAGTGACCAGTGACCAGCGAAAGTGACCAGTGACCAGTGAATAGTTACCAGCGAAATTGACCAGTTTCCAGTGACCAGTGATAAGTGACCAGTGACCAGTGACCAGCGAAAGTGACCAGTGAACAGTGATCAGCGAGATTGACCAGTGACCATTGACCAGTGACCAGCGAAAGTGACCAGTGACGAGTGACCAGTGACAAGTGACCAGTGACAAGTGACCAGTGACCACTGACCAGTGACCAGTGACCAGCGACCAGTGACCAGTGACCAGTGACCAGGGACCAGCGACCAGCGAAAGTGACCCGTGACCAGTGACCAGTGACCAGTGACTAGCCAAATTGAGCAGTGAGCAGTGACCAGTGACCAGGGACCAGTGACCAGTGAGCAGTGACCAGCGAAAATGACCAGTGACCAGTGACCAGTGACCAGCGAAATTGACCAGTGACCAGTGACCAGTGAACAGTGACAAGTGACCAGTGACCAGTGACCAACGAAAATGACCAGTGACCAGTGACCAGTGATCAGCGGAATTGCCCAGTGACCAGTGACCAGTGAACAGTGACAAGTGACCAGTGACCAGTGACCAACGAAAGTGACCAGTGAACAGTGACCAGGGACCAGTGACCAGTGACGAGTGACCAGTGACCAGCCAAATTGACCAGTGACCAGTGACCAGTGGCCAGCGGTAGTGACCAGTGACCAGTGACCAGTGATCAGTGACCAGTGAACAGTGACCAGTGACCAGTGACCAGTGACCAGCGAAAATGACCAGTGACCAGTGACCAGTGACCAGTGACCAGCGAAATTGACAAGTGACCAGTGACCAGTGAACAGTGACAAGTGACCAGTGACCAGTGACCAACGAAAGTGACCAGTGAACAGTGACCAGGGACCAGTGACCAGTGACGAGTGACCAGTGACCAGCGAAAGTGAACAGTGACCAGTGACCAGTGACCAGTGACCAGTGACCAGTGACCAGTGACCAGCGAAAGTGACCAGTGACGAGTGACCAGTGACAAGTGACCAGTGACCAGTGACCAGTGACCAGTGACTAGAGACTAGTGACCAGTGACCAACGACCAGTGACCAGTGACCAGTGACCAGTGACCAGCGAAAGTGACCAGTGACCAGTGACCATTGACCAGCGACAAGTGACCAGTGACCAGTGACGAGTGACCAGTGACCAGTGACCAGTGACCAGTGACCAGTGACCAGTGACCAGTGACCAGCGAAAGTGACTAGTGACCAGTGACCAGTGACCAGTGACCAGTGACCAGTGACGAGTGACCAGTGACCAGTGACCAGTGACCAGTGACCAGTGACCAGTGACCAGCGAAAGTGACCAGTGACGAGTGACCAGTGACCAGTGACCAGTGACCAGTGACCAGTGACCAGTGACCAGTGACCAGTGACCAGTGACCAGTGACCAGTGACCAATGACCAGTGACCAGTGACCAGTGACCAGTGACCAGTGACCAGTGACCAGCGAAAGTGACCAGTGACGAGTGACCAGTGACCAGTGACCAGTGACCAGTGACCAGTGACCAGTGACCAGTGACCAGTGACCAGTGACCAGTGACCAGTGACCAGCGAAAGTGACAAGTGACGAGTGACCAGTGACAAGTGACAAGTGACCAGTGACCAGTGACCAGTGACCAGTGACCAGTGACCAGTGACCTGTGACCAGCGAAAGCGACCAGTGACCAGTGATCAGCGAAATTGACCAGTGACCATTGACCAGTGACCAGCGAAAGTGACCAGTGACGAGTGACCAGTGACAAGTGACCAGTGACCACTGACCAGTGACCAGTGACCAGTGACCAGTGACCAGTGACCAGTGACCAGGGACCAGTGACCAGCGAAAGTGACCCGTTACCAGTGACCAGTGACCAGTGACTAGCCAAATTGAGCAGTGAGCAGTGACCAGTGACCAGTGACCAGTGACCAGTGACCAGTGACCAGTGACCAGCGAAATTGACCAGTGACCAGCGAAAGTGACCAGTGACGAGTGACCAGTGACAAGTGACCAGTGACCAGTGACCAGTGACCAGCGACCAGTGACCAGTGACCAGTGACCAGGGACCAGTGACCAGCGAAAGTGACCCGTGACCAGTGACCAGTGACCAGTGACCAGTGACCAGTGACCAGCGAAAATGACCAGTGACCAGTGACCAGTGACCAGCGAAATTGACCAGTGACCAGTGACCAGTGAACAGTGACAAGTGACCAGTGACCAGTGACCAACGAAAGTGACCAGTGAACAGTGACCAGGGACCAGTGACCAGTGACGAGTGACCAGTGACCAGCGAAAGTGAACAGTGACCAGTGACCAGTGACCAGTGACCAGTGACCAGTGACCAGTGACCAGTGACCAGTGACAAGTGACCTGGGACCAGTGACCAGTGACCGGTGACCAGCGAAATTGACCAGTGACCAGTGACCAGTGACCAGTGACCAGCGACCTGTGACCAGTGACCAGTGACCAGTGACCAGTGACCAGTGACCAGTGCCCAGTGACCAGCGAAAGTGACCAGTGACCAGTGACCAGTGACCAGCGAAATTGACCAGTGACCAGTGACCAGAGACCAGTGACTAGCCAAATTGACCAGTGACCAGTGACCAGTGGCCAGCGGTAGTGACCAGTGACCAGTGACCAGTGATCAGTGACCAGTGAACAGTGACCAGTGACCAGTGACCAGTGACCAGCGAAAATGACCAGTGACCAGTGACCAGTGACCAGCGAAATTGACACGTGACCAGTGACCAGTGAACAGTGACAAGTGACCAGTGACCAGTGACCAACGAAAGTGACCAGTGAACAGTGACCAGGGACCAGTGACCAGTGACGAGTGACCAGTGACAAGTGACCAGTGACCAGCGACCAGTGACCAGTGACCAGTGCCCAGTGACCAGTGACCAGAGACCAACGAAAATGACCAGTCAACAGTGATCAGGGACCAGTGACCAGTGACGAGTGACCAGTGACCAGCGAAAGTGAACAGTGACCAGTGACCAGTGACCAGTGACCAGTGACCAGTGACCAGCGAAAGTGACCAGTGACCAGTGACCAGTGACCAGTGACAAGTGACCTGGGACCAGTGACCAGTGACCAGTGACCAGCGAAATTGACCAGCGACCTGTGACCAGTGACCAGTGACCAGTGACCAGTGACCAGTGACCAGTGACCAGTGACCAGCGAAAGTGACCAGTGACCAGTGACCAGCGACAAGTGACCAGTGATCAGTGACGAGTGACCAGTGACCAGTGACCAGTGACCAGTGACCAGCGAAAGTGACCAGTGACCAGTGACCAGTGACCAGTGACCAGTGACCAGTGACAAGTGACCTGGGACCAGTGACCAGTGACCAGTGACCAGCGAAATTGACCAGTGACCAGTGACCAGTGACCAGTGACAAGTGACCTGGGACCAGTGACCAGTGACCAGTGACCAGCGAAATTGACCAGTGACCAGTGACCAGTGACCAGCGACATGTGACCAGTGACCAGTGACCAGTGACCAGTGACCAGTGACCAGCGAAAGTGACCAGTGACCAGTGACCAGTGACCAGCGAAATTGACCAGTGACCAGTGACCAGAGACCTGTGACTAGCCAAATTGACCAGTGACCAGTGACCAGTGGCCAGCGGTAGTGACCAGTGACCAGTGACCAGTGACCAGCGAAAATGACCAGTGACCAGTGACCAGTGACAAGCGAAATTGACAAGTGACCTGTGACCAGTGAACAGTGACAAGTGACCAGTGACCTGTGACCAACGAAAGTGACCAGTGAACAGTGACCAGGGACCAGTGACCAGTGACGAGTGACCAGTGACCAGCGAAAGTGACCAGTGACGAGTGACCTGTGACAAGTGACCAGTGACCAGCGACCAGTGACCAGTGACCAGTGACCAGTGACCAGTGACCAGTGACCAGTGACCAGTGACCAGTGACCAGTGACCAGTGACTAGCCAAATTGACCAGTGACCAGTGACCAGTGGCCAGCGGTAGTGACCAGTGACCAGTGACCAGTGATCAGTGACCAGTGAACAGTGACCAGTGACCAGTGACCAGTGACCAGCGAAAATGACCAGTGACCAGTGACCAGTGACCAGCGAAATTAACCAGTGACCAGTGACCAGTGAACAGTGACAAGTGACCAGTGACCAGTGACCAACGAAAGTGACCAGTCAACAGTGACCAGGGACCAGTGACCAGTGACGAGTGACCAGTGACCAGCGAAAATGACCAGTGACAAGTGACCAGTGACCAGCGAAATTGACCAGTGACCAGTGACCAGAGACCAGTGACTAGCCAAATTGACCAGTGACCAGTGACGAGTGACCAGTGACAAGTGACCAGTGACCAGTGACCAGTGACCAGCGACCAGTGACCAGTGACCAGTGACCAGTGACTAGCCAAATTGACCAGTGACCAGTGACCAGTGGCCAGCGGTAGTGACCAGTGACCAGTGACCAGTGACCAGTGAGCAGTGACCAGCGAAAATGACCAGTGACCAGTGACCAGTGACCAGCGAAATTGACCAGTGACCAGTGACCAGTGAACAGTGACAAGTGACCAGTGACCAGTGACCAACGAAAATGACCCGTGACCAGTGACCAGTGATCAGCGAAATTGCCCAGTGACCAGTGACCAGTGAACAGTGACAAGTGACCAGTGACCAGTGACCAACGAAAGTGACCAGTGACCAGTGACCAGTGACCAGTGACCAGTGACCAGTGACCAGCGACCAGTGACCAGTGACCAGTGACCAGAGACTAGCCAAATTGACCAGTGACCAGTGACCAGTGGCCAGCGGTAGTGACCAGTGACCAGTGACCAGTGACCAGTGAGCAGTGACCAGCGAAAATGACCAGTGACCAGTGACCAGTGACCAGCGAAATTGACCAGTGACCAGTGACCAGTGAACAGTGACAAGTGACCAGTGACCAGTGACCAACGAAAATGACCCGTGACCAGTGACCAGTGATCAGCGAAATTGCCCAGTGACCAGTGACCAGTGAACAGTGACAAGTGACCAGTGACCAGTGACCAACGAAAGTGACCAGTGAACAGTGACCAGGGACCAGTGACCAGTGACGAGTGACCAGTGACCAGCCAAATTGACCAGTGACCAGTGACCAGTGGCCAGCGGTAGTGACCAGTGACCAGTGACCAGTGATCAGTGACCAGTGAACAGTGACCAGTGACCAGTGACCAGTGACCAGCGAAAATGACCAGTGACCAGTGACCAGTGACCAGCGAAATTGACAAGTGACCAGTGACCAGTGAACAGTGACAAGTGACCAGTGACCAGTGACCAACGAAAGTGACCAGTGAACAGTGACCAGGGACCAATGACCAGTGACGAGTGACCAGTGACCAGCGAAAGTGAACAGTGACCTGTGACCAGTGACCAGTGACCAGTGACCAGTGACCAGTGACCAGCGAAAGTGACCAGTGACCAGTGACCAGTGACCAGTGACCAGTGACCAGTCACCAGTGACCAGCGAAAGTGAACAGTGACCAGTGACCAGTGACCAGTGACCAGTGACCAGCGACCAGTGACCAGTGACCAGTGACCAGTGACTAGCCAAATTCACCAGTGACCAGTGACCAGTGGCCAGCGGTAGTGACCAGTGACCAGTGACCAGTGACCAGTGAGCAGTGACCAGCGAAAATGACCAGTGACCAGTGACCAGTGACCAGCGAAATTGACCAGTGACCAGTGACCAGTGAACAGTGACAAGTGACCAGTGACCAGTGACCAACGAAAATGACCCGTGTCCAGTGACCAGTGATCAGCGAAATTGCCCAGTGACCAGTGACCAGTGAACAGTGACAAGTGACCAGTGACCAGTGACCAACGAAAGTGACCAGTGAACAGTGACCAGGGACCAGTGACCAGTGACGAGTGACCAGTGACCAGCCAAATTGACCAGTGACCAGTGACCAGTGGCCAGCGGTAGTGACCAGTGACCAGTGACCAGTGATCAGTGACCAGTGAACAGTGACCAGTGACCAGTGACCAGTGACCAGCGAAAATGACCAGTGACCAGTGACCAGTGACCAGCGAAATTGACAAGTGACCAGTGACCAGTGAACAGTGACAAGTGACCAGTGACCAGTGACCAACGAAAGTGGCCAGTGAACAGTGACCAGGGACCAGTGACCAGTGACGAGTGACCAGTGACCAGCGAAAGTGAACAGTGACCTGTGACCAGTGACCAGTGACCAGTGACCAGTGACCAGTGACCAGCGAAAGTGACCAGTGACCAGTGACCAGTGACCAGTGACCAGTGACCAGTCACCAGTCACCAGTCACCAGTGACCAGCGAAAGTGAACAGTGACCAGTGACCAGTGACCAGTGACCAGTGACCAGTGACCAGTGACCAGCGAAAGTGACCAGTGACCAGTGACCAGTGACCAGTGACCAGTGACCAGTGACCAGTGACCAGTGACCAGTGACAAGTGACCTGGGACCAGTGACCAGTGACCGGTGACCAGCGAAATTGACCAGTGACCAGTGACCAGCGACCTGTGACCAGTGACCAGTGACCAGTGACCAGCGACCAGTGACCAGTGACCAGTGACCAGGGACCAGTGACCAGCGAAAGTGACCAGTGACCAGTGACCAGTGACCAGTGACTAGCCAAATTGAGCAGTGAGCAGTGACCAGTGACCAGTGACCAGCGAAATTGACCACTGACCATTGACCAGTGACCAGCGAAAGTGACCAGTGACGAGTGACCGGTGACAAGTGACCAGTGACCAGCGACCAGTGACCAGTGACCAGTGACCAGTGACCAGTGACCAGTGACCAGTGACCAGTGACCAGTGACCAGTGACCAGTGACCAGTGACCAGTGACCAGTGACCAGTGACTAGTGACTAGTGACCAGTGACAAACGACCAGTGACCAGTGACCAGTGACCAGCGAAATTGACCAGTGACCATTGACCAGTGACCAGCGAAAGTGACCAGTGACGAGTGACCTGTGACAAGTGACCAGTGACCAGCGACCAGTGACCAGTGACCAGTGACCAGTGACCAGTGACAAGTGACCAGTGACCAGTGACCAGTGACCAGTGACCAGCGAAAGTGACAAGTGACCAGTGACCATTGACCAGTGACCAGTGACCAGTGCCCAGCGAAAGTGACCAGTGACCAGCGAAATTGACCAGTTTCCAGTGACCAGTGACAAGTGACCAGTGACCAGTGACCAGCGAAAGGGACAAGTGAACAGTGACCAGCGAAATTGACCAGTGACCAGCGAAAGTGACAAGTGACCAGTGACCACTGACCAGTGACCACTGACCAGTGACCAGTGACCAGCGACCAGTGACCAGTGACCAGTGACCAGGGACCAGTGACCAGCGAAAGTGACCAGTGACCAGTGACCAGTGACCAGTGACTAGCCAAATTGAGCAGTGAGCAGTGACCAGTGAACAGTGACCAGTGACCAGCGAAATTGACCAGTGACCATTGACCAGTGACCAGCGAAAGTGACCAGTGACGAGTGACCTGTGACAAGTGACCAGTGACCAGCGACCAGTGACCAGTGACCAGTGACCAGTGACCAGTGACCAGTGACCAGTGACCAGTGACTAGCCAAATTGACCAGTGACCAGTGACCAGTGGCCAGCGGTAGTGACCAGTGACCAGTGACCAGTGATCAGTGACCAGTGAACAGTGACCAGTGACCAGTGACCAGTGACCAGTGACCAGCGAAAATGACCAGTGACCAGTGACCAGTGACCAGCGAAATTGACCAGTGACCAGTGACCAGTGAACAGTGACAAGTGACCAGTGACCAGTGACCAACGAAAGTGACCAGTCAACAGTGATCAGGGACCAGTGATCAGTGACGAGTGACCAGTGACCAGCGAAAGTGAACAGTGACCAGTGATCAGTGACCAGTGACCAGTGACCAGTGACCAGTGACCAGTGACCAGCGAAAGTGACCAGTGACCAGTGACCAGTGACCAGTGACCAGTGACCAGTGACAAGTGACCTGGGACCAGTGACCAGTGACCAGTGACCAGCGAAATTGACCAGTGACCAGTGACCAGTGACCAGCGACCTGTGACCAGTGACCAGTGACCAGTGACCAGTGACCAGTGACCAGCGAAAGTGACCAGTGACCAGTGACCATTGACCAGCGACAAGTGACCAGTGACCTGTGACGAGTGACCAGTGACCAGTGACCAGTGACCAGTGACCAGTGACCAGTGACCAGCGAAAGTGACAAGTGACCAGTGACCAGTGACCAGTGACCAGTGACCAGTGACCAGTGACCAGTGACCAGTGACCAGCGAAAGTGACTAGTGACCAGTGACCAGTGACCAGTGCCCAGTGACCAGTGACCAGTTACCAGTGACCAGTGACCAGTGACCAGTGACCAGCGAAAGTGACCAGTGACGAGTGACCAGTGACAAGTGACCAGTGACCAGTGACCAGTGACCAGTGACCAGCGAAAGTGACAAGTGACGAGTGACCAGTGACAAGTGACAAGTGACCAGTGACCAGTGACCAGTGACCAGTGACCAGTGACCAGTGACCAGTGACCAATGACCAGTGACCAGCGAAAGTGACAGGTGACCAGTGACCAGTGACCAGTGACAAGTGACCAGTGACCAGCGAAAGTGACCAGTGACCAGTGAATAGTTACCAGCGAAATTGACCAGTTTCCAGTGACCAGTGATAAGTGACCAGTGACCAGTGACCAGCGAAAGTGACCAGTGAACAGTGATCAGCGAAATTGACCAGTGACCATTGACCAGTGACCAGCGAAAGTGACCAGTGACGAGTGACCAGTGACAAGTGACCAGTGACAAGTGACCAGTGACCACTGACCAGTGACCAGTGACCAGCGACCAGTGACCAGTGACCAGTGACCAGGGACCAGTGACCAGCGAAAGTGACCCGTGACCAGTGACCAGTGACCAGTGACTAGCCAAATTGAGCAGTGAGCAGTGACCAGTGACCAGTGACCAGTGACCAGTGACCAGTGACCAGTGACCAGTGACTAGCCAAATTGACCAGTGACCAGTGACCAGTGGCCAGCGGTAGTGACCAGTGACCAGTGACCAGTGACCAGTGAGCAGTGACCAGCGAAAATGACCAGTGACCAGTGACCAGTGACCAGCGAAATTGACCAGTGACCAGTGACCAGTGAACAGTGACAAGTGACCAGTGACCAGTGACCAACGAAAATGACCCGTGACCAGTGACCAGTGATCAGCGAAATTGCCCCGTGACCAGTGACCAGTGAACAGTGACAAGTGACCAGTGACCAGTGACCAACGAAAGTGACCAGTGAACAGTGACCAGGGACCAGTGACCAGTGACGAGTGACCAGTGACCAGCCAAATTGACCAGTGACCAGTGACCAGTGGCCAGCGGTAGTGACCAGTGACCAGTGACCAGTGATCAGTGACCAGTGAACAGTGACCAGTGACCAGTGACCAGTGACCAGCGAAAATGACCAGTGACCAGTGACCAGTGACCAGCGAAATTGACAAGTGACCAGTGACCAGTGAACAGTGACAAGTGACCAGTGACCAGTGACCAACGAAAGTGACCAGTGAACAGTGACCAGTGACCAGTGACCAGTGATCAGTGACCAGTGAACAGTGACCAGTGACCAGCGAAAATGACCAGTGACCAGTGACCAGTGAACAGTGACAAGTGACCAGTGACCAGTGACCAACGAAAGTGACCAGTGAACAGTGACCAGGGACCAGTGACCAGTGACGAGAGACCAGTGACAAGTGACCAGTGACCAGCGACCAGTGACCAGTGACCAGTGACCAGTGACCAGTGACCAGTGACCAGTGACCAACGAAAGTGACCAGTCAACAGTGATCAGGGACCAGTGACCAGTGACGAGTGACCAGTGACCAGCGAAAGTGAACAGTGACCAGTGACCAGTGACCAGTGACCAGTGACCAGTGACCAGCGAAAGTGACCAGTGACCAGTGACCAGTGACCAGTGACCAGTGACCAGTGACAAGTGACCTGGGACCAGTGACCAGTGACCAGTGACCAGCGAAATTGACCAGCGACCTGTGACCAGTGACCAGTGACCAGTGACCAGTGACCAGTGACCAGTGACCAGTGACCAGCGAAAGTGACCAGTGACCAGTGACCAGCGACAAGTGACCAGTGATCAGTGACGAGTGACCAGTGACCAGTGACCAGTGACCAGTGACCAGCGAAAGTGACCAGTGACCAGTGACCAGTGACCAGTGACCAGTGACCAGTGACAAGTGACCTGGGACCAGTGACCAGTGACCAGTGACCAGCGAAATTGACCAGTGACCAGTGACCAGTGACCAGTGACAAGTGACCTGGGACCAGTGACCAGTGACCAGTGACCAGCGAAATTGACCAGTGACCAGTGACCAGTGACCAGCGACATGTGACCAGTGACCAGTGACCAGTGACCAGTGACCAGTGACCAGTGACCAGTGACCAGTGACCAGCGAAAGTGACCAGTGACCAGTGACCAGTGACCAGCGAAATTGACCAGTGACCAGTGACCAGAGACCAGTGACTAGCCAAATTGACCAGTGACCAGTGACCAGTGGCCAGCGGTAGTGACCAGTGACCAGTGACCAGTGACCAGCGAAAATGACCAGTGACCAGTGACCAGTGACCAGCGAAATTGACAAGTGACCTGTGACCAGTGAACAGTGACAAGTGACCAGTGACCTGTGACCAACGAAAGTGACCAGTGAACAGTGACCAGGGACCAGTGACCAGTGACGAGTGACCAGTGACCAGCGAAAGTGACCAGTGACGAGTGACCTGTGACAAGTGACAAGTGACCAGCGACCAGTGACCAGTGACCAGTGACCAGTGACCAGTGACCAGTGACCAGTGACCAGTGACCAGTGACCAGTGACCAGTGACTAGCCAAATTGACCAGTGACCAGTGACCAGTGGCCAGCGGTAGTGACCAGTGACCAGTGACCAGTGATCAGTGACCAGTGAACAGTGACCAGTGACCAGTGACCAGTGACCAGCGAAAATGACCAGTGACCAGTGACCAGTGACCAGCGAAATTAACCAGTGACCAGTGACCAGTGAACAGTGACAAGTGACCAGTGACCAGTGACCAACGAAAGTGACCAGTCAACAGTGACCAGGGAACAGTGACCAGTGACGAGTGACCAGTGACCAGCGAAAATGACCAGTGACAAGTGACCAGTGACCAGCGAAATTGACCAGTGACCAGTGACCAGAGACCAGTGACTAGCCAAATTGACCAGTGACCAGTGACGAGTGACCAGTGACAAGTGACCAGTGACCAGTGACCAGTGACCAGTGACCAGTGACCAGTGACTAGAGACTAGTGACCAGTAACCAACGACCAGTGACCAGTGACCAGTGACCAGTGACCAGCGAAAGTGACCAGTGACCAGTGACCATTGACCAGCGACAAGTGACCAGTGACCAGTGACGAGTGACCAGTGACCAGTGACCAGTGACCAGTGACCAGTGACCAGTGACCAGCGAAAGTGACTAGTGACCAGTGACCAGTGATCAGTGACCAGTGACCAGTGACGAGTGACCAGTGACCAGTGACCAGTAACCAGTGACCAGTGACCAGTGACCAGCGAAAGTGACCAGTGACGAGTGACCAGTGACCAGTGACCAGTGACCAGTGACCAGTGACCAACGAAAGTGACCAGTCAACAGTGATCAGGGACCAGTGACCAGTGACGAGTGACCAGTGACCAGCGAAAGTGAACAGTGACCAGTGACCAGTGACCAGTGACCAGTGACCAGTGACCAGCGAAAGTGACCAGTGACCAGTGACCAGTGACCAGTGACCAGTGACCAGTGACAAGTGACCTGGGACCAGTGACCAGTGACCAGTGACCAGCGAAATTGACCAGCGACCTGTGACCAGTGACCAGTGACCAGTGACCAGTGACCAGTGACCAGTGACCAGTGACCAGTGACCAGCGAAAGTGACCAGTGACCAGTGACCAGCGACAAGTGACCAGTGATCAGTGACGAGTGACCAGTGACCAGTGACCAGTGACCAGTGACCAGCGAAAGTGACCAGTGACCAGTGACCAGTGACCAGTGACCAGTGACCAGTGACAAGTGACCTGGGACCAGTGACCAGTGACCAGTGACCAGCGAAATTGACCAGTGACCAGTGACCAGTGACCAGTGACAAGTGACCTGGGACCAGTGACCAGTGACCAGTGACCAGCGAAATTGACCAGTGACCAGTGACCAGTGACCAGCGACATGTGACCAGTGACCAGTGACCAGTGACCAGTGACCAGTGACCAGTGACCAGTGACCAGTGACCAGCGAAAGTGACCAGTGACCAGTGACCAGTGACCAGCGAAATTGACCAGTGACCAGTGACCAGAGACCAGTGACTAGCCAAATTGACCAGTGACCAGTGACCAGTGACCAGCGAAAATGACCAGTGACCAGTGACCAGTGACCAGCGAAATTGACCAGTGACCAGTGACCAGTGAACAGTGACAAGTGACCAGTGACCAGCGAAAGTGACAAGTGACCAGTGACCATTGACCAGTGACCAGTGACCAGTGACCAGCGAAAGTGACCAGTGACCAGCGAAATTGACCAGTTTCCAGTGACCAGTGACAAGTGACCAGTGACCAGTGAACAGCGAAAGAGACAAGTGAACAGTGACCAGCGAAATTGACCAGTGACCAGCGAAAGTGACAAGTGACCAGTGACCACTGACCAGTGACCACTGACCAGTGACCAGTGACCAGCGACCAGTGACCAGTGACCAGTGACCAGGGACCAGTGACCAGCGAAAGTGACCAGTGACCAGTGACCAGTGACCAGTGACTAGCCAAATTGAGCAGTGAGCAGTGACCAGTGAACAGTGACCAGTGACCAGTGACCAGTGACCAGCGAAATTGACCACTGACCATTGACCAGTGACCAGCGAAAGTGACCAGTGACGAGTGACCTGTGACAAGTGACCAGTGACTAGCCAAATTGAGCAGTGAGCAGTGAGCAGTGACCAGTGACCTGTGACCAGTGACCAGTGACCAGCGAAATTGACCAGTGACCATTGACCAGTGACCATCGAAAGTGACCAGTGAGGAGTGACCTGTGACAAGTGACCAGTGACCAGCGACCAGTGACCAGTGACCAGTGACCAGTGAACAGTGACCAGTGACCAGTGACCAGTGACCAGCGAAAATAACCAGTGACCAGTGACCAGTGACCAGCGAAATTGACCAGTGACCAGTGACCAGTGAACAGTGACAAGTGACCAGTGACCAGTGACCAACGAAAGTGACCAGTGAACAGTGACCAGGGACCAGTGACCAGTGACGAGTGACCAGTGACCAGCGAAAGTGAACAGTGACCAGTGACCAGTGACCAGTGACCAGTGACCAGTGACCAGTGACCAGTGACAAGTGACCTGGGACCAGTGACCAGTGACCGGTGACCAGCGAAATTGACCAGTGACCAGTGACCAGTGACCAGTGACCAGCGACCTGTGACCAGTGACCAGTGACCAGTGACCAGTGACCAGTGACCAGTGACCAGTGACCAGTGACCAGCGAAAGTGACCAGTGACCAGTGACCAGTGACCAGCGAAATTGACCAGTGACCAGTGACCAGAGACCAGTGACTAGCCAAATTGACCAGTGACCAGTGACCAGTGGCCAGCGGTAGTGACCAGTGACCAGTGACCAGTGATCAGTGACCAGTGAACAGTGACCAGTGACCAGTGACCAGTGACCAGCGAAAATGACCAGTGACCAGTGACCAGTGACCAGCGAAATTGACAAGTGACCAGTGACCAGTGAACAGTGACAAGTGACCAGTGACCAGTGACCAACGAAAGTGACCAGTGAACAGTGACCAGGGACCAGTGACCAGTGACGAGTGACCAGTGACCAGCGAAAGTGAACAGTGACCAGTGACCAGTGACCAGTGACCAGTGACCAGTGACCAGTGACCAGCGAAAGTGACCAGTGACGAGTGACCAGTGACAAGTGACCAGTGACCAGTGACCAGTGACCAGTGACTAGAGACTAGTGACCAGTGACCAACGACCAGTGACCAGTGACCAGTGACCAGTGACCAGCGAAAGTGACCAGTGACCAGTGACCATTGACCAGCGACAAGTGACCAGTGACCAGTGACGAGTGACCAGTCACCAGTGACCAGTGACCAGTGACCAGTGACCAGTGACCAGTGACCAGCGAAAGTGACTAGTGACCAGTGACCAGTGACCAGTGACCAGTGACCAGTGGCGAGTGACCAGTGACCAGTGACCAGTGACCAGTGACCAGTGACCAGTGACCAGCGAAAGTGACCAGTGACGAGTGACCAGTGACCAGTGACGAGTGACCAGTGACCAGTGACCAGTGACCAGTGACCAGTGACCAGTGACCAGTGACCAGTGACCAGTGACCAGTGACCAGTGACCAGTGACCAGTGACCAGTGACCAGTGACCAGTGACCAGTGACCAGTGACCAGTGACCAGTGACCAGTGACCAGCGAAAGTGACCAGTGACGAGTGACCAGTGACCAGTGACCAGTGACCAGTGACCAGTGACCAGTGACCAGTGACCAGTGACCAGTGACCAGTGACCAGTGACCAGCGAAAGTGACAAGTGACGAGTGACCAGTGACAAGTGACAAGTGACCAGTGACCAGTGACCAGTGACCAGTGACCAGTGACCTGTGACCAGCGAAAGCGACCAGTGACCAGTGATCAGCGAAATTGACCAGTGACCATTGACCAGTGACCAGCGAAAGTGACCAGTGACGAGTGACCAGTGACAAGTGACCAGTGACCACTGACCAGTGACCAGTGACCAGCGACCAGTGACCAGTGACCAGTGACCAGGGACCAGTGACCAGCGAAAGTGACCCGTTACCAGTGACCAGTGACCAGTGACTAGCCAAATTGAGCAGTGAGCAGTGACCAGTGACCAGTGACCAGTGACCAGTGACCAGCGAAATTGACCAGTGACCATTGACCAGTGACCAGCGAAAGTGACCAGTGACGAGTGACCAGTGACAAGTGACCAGTGACCAGTGACCAGTGACCAGCGACCAGTGACCAGTGACCAGTGACCAGGGACCAGTGACCAGCGAAAGTGACCCGTGTCCAGTGACCAGTGACCAGTGACTAGCCAAATTGAGCATTGAGCAGTGACCAATGACCAGTGACCAGTGACCAGTGAGCAGTGACCAGCGAAAATGACCAGTGACCAGTGACCAGTGACCAGCGAAATTGACCAGTGACCAGTGACCAGTGAACAGTGACCAGTGACCAACGAAAATGACCAGTGACCAGTGACCAGTGATCAGCGAAATTGCCCAGTGACCAGTGACCAGTGAACAGTGACAAGTGACCAGTGACCAGTGACCAACGAAAGTGACCAGTGAACAGTGACCAGGGACCAGTGACCAGTGACGAGTGACCAGTGACCAGCCAAATTGACCAGTGACCAGTGACCAGTGGCCAGCGGTAGTGACCAGTGACCAGTGACCAGTGATCAGTGACCAGTGAACAGTGACCAGTGACCAGTGACCAGTGACCAGCGAAAATGACCAGTGACCAGTGACCAGTGACCAGCGAAATTGACAAGTGACCAGTGACCAGTGAACAGTGACAAGTGACCAGTGACCAGTGACCAACGAAAGTGACCAGTGAACAGTGACCAGGGACCAGTGACCAGTGACGAGTGACCAGTGACCAGCGAAAGTGAACAGTGACCAGTGACCAGTGACCAGTGACCAGTGACCAGTGACCAGTGACCAGCGAAAGTGACCAGTGACGAGTGACCAGTGACAAGTGACCAGTGACCAGTGACCAGTGACCAGTGACTAGAGTCTAGTGACCAGTGACCAACGACCAGTGACCAGTGACCAGTGACCAGTGACCAGCGAAAGTGACCAGTGACCAGTGACCATTGACCAGCGACAAGTGACCAGTGACCAGTGACGAGTGACCAGTGACCAGTGACCAGTGACCAGTGACCAGTGACCAGTGACCAGTGACCAGCGAAAGTGACTAGTGACCAGTGACCAGTGACCAGTGACCAGTGACCAGTGACGAGTGACCAGTGACCAGTGACCAGTGACCAGTGACCAGTGACCAGTGACCAGTGACCAGTGACCAGTGACCAGTGACCAGTGACCAGTGACCAGTGACCAGCGAAAGTGACCAGTGACGAGTGACCAGTGACCAGTGACCAGTGACCAGTGACCAGTGACCAGTGACCAGTGACCAGTGACCAGTGACCAGTGACCAGTGACCAGTGACCAGCGAAAGTGACAAGTGACGAGTGACCAGTGACAAGTGACAAGTGACCAGTGACCAGTGACCAGTGACCAGTGACCAGTGACCTGTGACCAGCGAAAGCGACCAGTGACCAGTGATCAGCGAAATTGACCAGTGACCATTGACCAGTGACCAGCGAAAGTGACCAGTGACGAGTGACCAGTGACAAGTGACCAGTGACCACTGACCAGTGACCAGTGACCAGTGACCAGGGACCAGTGACCAGCGAAAGTGACCCGTTACCAGTGACCAGTGACCAGTGACTAGCCAAATTGAGCAGTGAGCAGTGACCAGTGACCAGTGACCAGTGACCAGTGACCAGTGACCAGTGACCAGCGAAATTGACCAGTGACCATTGACCAGTGACCAGCGAAAGTGACCAGTGACGAGTGACCTGTGACAAGTGACCAGTGACCAGCGACCAGTGACCAGTGACCAGTGACCAGTGACCAGTGAACAGTGACCAGTGACCAGTGACCAGTGACCAGCGAAAATGACCAGTGACCAGTGACCAGTGACCAGCGAAATTGACCAGTGACCAGTGACCAGCGAAAATGACCAGTGACCAGTGACCAGTGACCAGCGAAATTGACAAGTGACCTGTGACCAGTGAACAGTGACAAGTGACCAGCGACCTGTGACCAACGAAAGTGACCAGTGAACAGTGACCAGGGACCAGTGACCAGTGACGAGTGACCAGTGACCAGCGAAAGTGACCAGTGACGAGTGACCTGTGACAAGTGACCAGTGACCAGCGACCAGTGACCAGTGACCAGTGACCAGTGACCAGTGACCAGTGACCAGTGACCAGTGAACAGTGACCAGTGACCAGTGACCAGTGACCAGCGAAAATGACCAGTGACCAGTGACCAGTGACCAGCGAAATTGACCAGTGACCAGTGACCAGTGAACAGTGACTAGTGACCAGTGACCAGCGAAAGTGACAAGTGACCAGTGACCATTGACCAGTGACCAGTGACCAGTGACCAGCGAATGTGACCAGTGACCAGCGAAATTGACCAGTTTCCAGTGACCAGTGACAAGTGACCAGTGACCAGTGACCAGCGAAAGAGACAAGTGAACAGTGACCAGCGAAATTGACCAGTGACCAGCGAAAGTGACAAGTGACCAGTGACCACTGACCAGTGACCACTGACCAGTGACCAGTGACCAGCGACCAGTGACCAGTGACCAGTGACCAGGGACCAGTGACCAGCGAAAGTGACCAGTGACCAGTGACCAGTGACCAGTGACTAGCCAAATTGAGCAGTGAGCAGTGACCAGTGAACAGTGACCAGTGACCAGTGACCAGTGACCAGCGAAATTGACCACTGACCATTGACCAGTGACCAGCGAAAGTGACCAGTGACGAGTGACCTGTGACAAGTGACCAGTGACTAGCCAAATTGAGCAGTGAGCAGTGAGCAGTGACCAGTGACCTGTGACCAGTGACCAGTGACCAGCGAAATTGACCAGTGACCATTGACCAGTGACCATCGAAAGTGACCAGTGAGGAGTGACCTGTGACAAGTGACCAGTGACCAGCGACCAGTGACCAGTGACCAGTGACCAGTGAACAGTGACCAGTGACCAGTGACCAGCGAAAATAACCAGTGACCAGTGACCAGTGACCAGCGAAATTGACCAGTGACCAGTGACCAGTGAACAGTGACAAGTGACCAGTGACCAGTGACCAACGAAAGTGACCAGTGAACAGTGACCAGGGACCAGTGACCAGTGACGAGTGACCAGTGACCAGCGAAAGTGAACAGTGACCAGTGACCAGTGACCAGTGACCAGTGACCAGTGACAAGTGACCTGGGACCAGTGACCAGTGACCGGTGACCAGCGAAATTGACCAGTGACCAGTGACCAGTGACCAGTGACCAGCGACCTGTGACCAGTGACCAGTGACCAGTGACCAGTGACCAGTGACCAGTGACCAGTGACCAGCGAAAGTGACCAGTGACCAGTGACCAGTGACCAGCGAAATTGACCAGTGACCAGTGACCAGAGACCAGTGACTAGCCAAATTGACCAGTGACCAGTGACCAGTGGCCAGCGGTAGTGACCAGTGACCAGTGACCAGTGATCAGTGACCAGTGAACAGTGACCAGTGACCAGTGACCAGTGACCAGCGAAAATGACCAGTGACCAGTGACCAGTGACCAGCGAAATTGACAAGTGACCAGTGACCAGTGAACAGTGACAAGTGACCAGTGACCAGTGACCAACGAAAGTGACCAGTGAACAGTGACCAGGGACCAGTGACCAGTGACGAGTGACCAGTGACCAGCGAAAGTGAACAGTGACCAGTGACCAGTGACCAGTGACCAGTGACCAGTGACCAGTGACCAGCGAAAGTGACCAGTGACGAGTGACCAGTGACAAGTGACCAGTGACCAGTGACCAGTGACCAGTGACTAGAGACTAGTGACCAGTGACCAACGACCAGTGACCAGTGACCAGTGACCAGTGACCAGCGAAAGTGACCAGTGGCCAGTGACCATTGACCAGCGACAAGTGACCAGTGACCAGTGACGAGTGACCAGTGACCAGTGACCAGTGACCAGTGACCAGTGACCAGTGACCAGCGAAAGTGACTAGTGACCAGTGACCAGTGACCAGTGACCAGTGACCAGTGGCGAGTGACCAGTGACCAGTGACCAGTGACCAGTGACCAGTGACCAGTGACCAGCGAAAGTGACCAGTGACGAGTGACCAGTGACCAGTGACCAGTGACCAGTGACCAGTGACCAGTGACCAGTGACCAGTGACCAGTGACCAGTGACCAGTGACCAGTGACCAGTGACCAGTGACCAGTGACCAGTGACCAGTGACCAGTGACCAGCGAAAGTGACCAGTGACGAGTGACCAGAGACCAGTGACCAGTGACCAGTGACCAGTGACCAGTGACCAGTGACCAGTGACCAGTGACCAGTGACCAGTGACCAGTGACCAGCGAAAGTGACAAGTGACGAGTGACCAGTGACAAGTGACAAGTGACCAGTGACCAGTGACCAGTGACCAGTGACCAGTGACCTGTGACCAGCGAAAGCGACCAGTGACCAGTGATCAGCGAAATTGACCAGTGACCATTGACCAGTGACCAGCGAAAGTGACCAGTGACGAGTGACCAGTGACAAGTGACCAGTGACCACTGACCAGTGACCAGTGACCAGCGACCAGTGACCAGTGACCAGTGACCAGGGACCAGTGACCAGCGAAAGTGACCCGTTACCAGTGACCAGTGACCAGTGACTAGCCAAATTGAGCAGTGAGCAGTGACCAGTGACCAGTGACCAGTGACCAGTGACCAGTGACCA
This sequence comes from Andrena trimmerana, assembly GCA_951215215.1. Lineage (NCBI taxonomy): Eukaryota > Metazoa > Arthropoda > Insecta > Hymenoptera > Andrenidae > Andrena > Andrena trimmerana. The sequence continues at coordinate 15,487,771 of OX578063.1, read as the reverse complement.
GTGACCAGCGAAATTGACCAGTGACCATTGACCAGTGACCAGCGAAAGTGACCAGTGACGAGTGACCAGTGACAAGTGACCAGTGACCAGTGACCAGTGACCAGCGACCAGTGACCAGTGACCAGTGACCAGGGACCAGTGACCAGCGAAAGTGACCCGTGACCAGTGACCAGTGACCAGTGACTAGCCAAATTGAGCATTGAGCAGTGACCAATGACCAGTGACCAGTGACCAGTGAGCAGTGACCAGCGAAAATGACCAGTGACCAGTGACCAGTGACCAGCGAAATTGACCAGTGACCAGTGACCAGTGAACAGTGACCAGTGACCAACGAAAATGACCAGTGACCAGTGACCAGTGATCAGCGAAATTGCCCAGTGACCAGTGACCAGTGAACAGTGACAAGTGACCAGTGACCAGTGACCAACGAAAGTGACCAGTGAACAGTGACCAGGGACCAGTGACCAGTGACGACTGACCAGTGACCAGCCAAATTGACCAGTGACAAGTGACCAGTGGCCAGCGGTAGTGACCAGTGACCAGTGACCAGTGATCAGTGACCAGTGAACAGTGACCAGTGACCAGTGACCAGTGACCAGCGAAAATGACCAGTGACCAGTGACCAGTGACCAGCGAAATTGACAAGTGACCAGTGACCAGTGAACAGTGACAAGTGACCAGTGACCAGTGACCAACGAAAGTGACCAGTGAACAGTGACCAGGGACCAGTGACCAGTGACGAGTGACCAGTGACCAGCGAAAGTGAACAGTGACCAGTGACCAGTGACCAGTGACCAGTGACCAGTGACCAGTGACCAGCGAAAGTGACCAGTGACGAGTGACCAGTGACAAGTGACCAGTGACCAGTGACCAGTGACCAGTGACTAGAGACTAGTGACCAGTGACCAACGACCAGTGACCAGTGACCAGTGACCAGTGACCAGCGAAAGTGACCAGTGACCAGTGACCATTGACCAGCGACAAGTGACCAGTGACCAGTGACGAGTGACCAGTGACCAGTGACCAGTGACCAGTGACCAGTGACCAGTGACCAGTGACCAGCGAAAGTGACTAGTGACCAGTGACCAGTGACCAGTGACCAGTGACCAGTGACGAGTGACCAGTGACCAGTGACCAGTGACCAGTGACCAGTGACCAGTGACCAGTGACCAGTGACCAGTGACCAGTGACCAGTGACCAGCGAAAGTGACCAGTGACGAGTGACCAGTGACCAGTGACCAGTGACCAGTGACCAGTGACCAGTGACCAGTGACCAGTGACCAGTGACCAGTGACCAGTGACCAGCGAAAGTGACAAGTGACGAGTGACCAGTGACAAGTGACAAGTGACCAGTGACCAGTGACCAGTGACCAGTGACCAGTGACCTGTGACCAGCGAAAGCGACCAGTGACCAGTGATCAGCGAAATTGACCAGTGACCATTGACCAGTGACCAGCGAAAGTGACCAGTGACGAGTGACCAGTGACAAGTGACCAGTGACCACTGACCAGTGACCAGTGACCAGTGACCAGGGACCAGTGACCAGCGAAAGTGACCCGTTACCAGTGACCAGTGACCAGTGACTAGCCAAATTGAGCAGTGAGCAGTGACCAGTGACCAGTGACCAGTGACCAGTGACCAGTGACCAGCGAAATTGACCAGTGACCATTGACCAGTGACCAGCGAAAGTGACCAGTGACGAGTGACCTGTGACAAGTGACCAGTGACCAGCGACCAGTGACCAGTGACCAGTGACCAGTGACCAGTGAACAGTGACCAGTGACCAGTGACCAGTGACCAGCGAAAATGACCAGTGACCAGTGACCAGTGACCAGCGAAATTGACCAGTGACCAGTGACCAGCGAAAATGACCAGTGACCAGTGACCAGTGACCAGCGAAATTGACAAGTGACCTGTGACCAGTGAACAGTGACAAGTGACCAGCGACCTGTGACCAACGAAAGTGACCAGTGAACAGTGACCAGGGACCAGTGACCAGTGACGAGTGACCAGTGACCAGCGAAAGTGACCAGTGACGAGTGACCTGTGACAAGTGACCAGTGACCAGCGACCAGTGACCAGTGACCAGTGACCAGTGACCAGTGACCAGTGACCAGGGACCAGTAACTAGCCAAATTGACCAGTGACCAGTGACCAGTGGCCAGCGGTAGTGACCAGTGACCAGTGACCAGTGATCAGTGACCAGTGAACAGTGACCAGTGACCAGTGACCAGTGACCAGCGAAAATGACCAGTGACCAGTGACCAGTGACCAGCGAAATTAACCAGTGACCAGTGACCAGTGAACAGTGACAAGTGACCAGTGACCAGTGACCAACGAAAGTGACCAGTCAACAGTGACCAGGGACCAGTGACCAGTGACGAGTGACCAGTGACCAGCGAAAATGACCAGTGACAAGTGACCAGTGACCAGCGAAATTGACCAGTGACCAGTGACCAGAGACCAGTGACTAGCCAAATTGACCAGTGACCAGTGACGAGTGACCAGTGACAAGTGACCAGTGACCAGTGACCAGTGACCAGTGACCAGTGACCAGTGACCAGTGACTAGAGACCAGTGACAAGTGACCTGGGACCAATGACCAGTGACCAGTGACCAGTGACCAGTGACCAGCGACCAGTGACCAGAGACCAGTGACCAGTGACCAGTGACCAGTGACCAGTGACCAGTGACCAGCGAAAGTGACCAGTGACGAGTGACCAGTGACAAGTGACCAGTGACCAGTGACCAGTGACCAGTGACTAGAGACTAGTGACCAGTGACCAACGACCAGTGACCAGTGACCAGTGACCAGTGACCAGCGAAAGTGACCAGTGACCAGTGACCATTGACCAGCGACAAGTGACCAGTGACCAGTGACGAGTGACCAGTGACCAGTGACCAGTGACCAGTGACCAGCGAAAGTGACTAGTGACCAGTGACCAGTGACCAGTGACCAGTGACCAGTGACCAGTGACGAGTGACCAGTGACCAGTGACCAGTGACCAGTGACCAGTGACCAGTGACCAGCGAAAGTGACCAGTGACGAGTGACCAGTGATCAGTGACAAGTGACCAGTGACCAGTGACCAGTGACCAGTGACCAGTGACCAGCGAAAGTGACAAGTGACGAGTGACCAGTGACAAGTGACAAGTGACCAGTGACCAGTGACCAGTGACCAGTGACCAGTGACCTGTGACCAGCGAAAGCGACCAGTGACCAGTGATCAGCGAAATTGACCAGTGACCATTGACAAGTGACCAGCGAAAGTGACCAGTGACGAGTGACCAGTGACAAGTGACCAGTGACCACTGACCAGTGACCAGTGACCAGCGACCAGTGACCAGTGACCAGTGACCAGGGACCAGTGACCAGCGAAAGTGACCCGTGACCAGTGACCAGTGACCAGTGACTAGCCAAATTGAGCAGTGAGCAGTGACCAGTGACCAGTGACCAGTGACCAGTGACCAGTGACCAGCGAAATTGACCAGTGACCATTGACCAGTGACCAGCGAAAGTGACTAGTGACGAGTGACCTGTGACAAGTGACCAGTGACCAGCGACCAGTGACCAGTGACCAGTGACCAGTGACCAGTGAACAGTGACCAGTGACCAGTGACCAGTGACCAGCGAAAATGACCAGTGACCAGTGACCAGTGACCAGCGAAATTGACCAGTGACCAGTGACCAGTGAACAGTGACAAGTGACCAGTGACCAGCGAAAGTGACAAGTGACCAGTGACCATTGACCAGTGACCAGTGACCAGTGACCAGCGAAAGTGACCAGTGACCAGCGAAATTGACCAGTTTCCAGTGACCAGTGACAAGTGACCAGTGACCAGTGACCAGCGAAAGAGACAAGTGAACAGTGACCAGCGAAATTGACCAGTGACCAGCGAAAGTGACAAGTGACCAGTGACCACTGACCAGTGACCACTGACCAGTGACCAGTGACCAGCGACCAGTGACCAGTGACCAGTGACCAGGGACCAGTGACCAGCGAAAGTGACCAGTGACCAGTGACCAGTGACCAGTGACTAGCCAAATTGAGCAGTGAGCAGTGACCAGTGAACAGTGACCAGTGACCAGTGACCAGTGACCAGCGAAATTGACCACTGACCATTGACCAGTGACCAGTGAGCAACGAAAGTGACCAGTGAACAGTGACCAGGGACCAGTGACCAGTGACGAGTGACCAGTGACCAGCCAAATTGACCAGTGACCAGTGACCAGTGGCCAGCGGTAGTGACCAGTGACCAGTGACCAGTGATCAGTGACCAGTGAACAGTGACCAGTGACCAGTGACCAGTGACCAGCGAAAATGACCAGTGACCAGTGACCAGTGACCAGCGAAATTGACAAGTGACCAGTGACCAGTGAACAGTGACAAGTGACCAGTGACCAGTGACCAACGAAAGTGACCAGTGAACAGTGACCAGGGACCAGTGACCAGTGACGAGTGACCAGTGACCAGCGAAAGTGAACAGTGACCAGTGACCAGTGACCAGTGACCAGTGACCAGTGACCAGTGACAAGTGACCAGTGACCAGTGACCAGTGACCAGTGACTAGAGACTAGTGACCAGTGACCAACGACCAGTGACCAGTGACCAGTGACCAGTGACCAGCGAAAGTGACCAGTGACCAGTGACCATTGACCAGCGACAAGTGACCAGTGACCAGTGACGAGTGACCAGTGACCAGTGACCAGCGAAAGTGACTAGTGACCAGTGACCAGTGACCAGTGACCAGTGACCAGTGACGAGTGACCAGTGACCAGTGACCAGTGACCAGTGACCAGTGACCAGTGACCAGCGAAAGTGACCAGTGACCAGTGACCAGTGACCAGTGACCAGTGACCAGTGACCAGTGACCAGCGAAAGTGACCAGTGACGAGTGACCAGTGACAAGTGACCAGTGACCAGTGACCAGTGACCAGTGACTAGAGACTAGTGACCAGTGACCAACGACCAGTGACCAGTGACCAGTGACCAGTGACCAGCGAAAGTGACCAGTGACCAGTGACCATTGACCAGCGACAAGTGACCAGTGACCAGTGACCAGTGACCAGTGACCAGTGACCAGCGAAAGTGACCAGTGACCATTGACAAGTGACCAGCGAAAGTGACCAGTGACGAGTGACCAGTGACAAGTGACCAGTGACCACTGACCAGTGACCAGTGACCAGCGACCAGTGACCAGTGACCAGTGACCAGGGACCAGTGACCAGCGAAAGTGACCCGTGACCAGTGACCAGTGACCAGTGACTAGCCAAATTGAGCAGTGAGCAGTGACCAGTGACCAGTGACCAGTGACCAGTGACCAGTGACCAGCGAAATTGACCAGTGACCATTGACCAGTGACCAGCGAAAGTGACTAGTGACGAGTGACCTGTGACAAGTGACCAGTGACCAGCGACCAGTGACCAGTGACCAGTGACCAGTGACCAGTGAACAGTGACCAGTGACCAGTGACCAGTGACCAGCGAAAATGACCAGTGACCAGTGACCAGTGACCAGCGAAATTGACCAGTGACCAGTGACCAGTGAACAGTGACAAGTGACCAGTGACCAGCGAAAGTGACAAGTGACCAGTGACCATTGACCAGTGACCAGTGACCAGTGACCAGCGAAAGTGACCAGTGACCAGCGAAATTGACCAGTTTCCAGTGACCAGTGACAAGTGACCAGTGACCAGTGACCAGCGAAAGAGACAAGTGAACAGTGACCAGCGAAATTGACCAGTGACCAGCGAAAGTGACAAGTGACCAGTGACCACTGACCAGTGACCACTGACCAGTGACCAGTGACCAGCGACCAGTGACCAGTGACCAGTGACCAGGGACCAGTGACCAGCGAAAGTGACCAGTGACCAGTGACCAGTGACCAGTGACTAGCCAAATTGAGCAGTGAGCAGTGACCAGTGAACAGTGACCAGTGACCAGTGACCAGTGACCAGCGAAATTGACCACTGACCATTGACCAGTGACCAGTGAGCAACGAAAGTGACCAGTGAACAGTGACCAGGGACCAGTGACCAGTGACGAGTGACCAGTGACCAGCCAAATTGACCAGTGACCAGTGACCAGTGGCCAGCGGTAGTGACCAGTGACCAGTGACCAGTGATCAGTGACCAGTGAACAGTGACCAGTGACCAGTGACCAGTGACCAGCGAAAATGACCAGTGACCAGTGACCAGTGACCAGCGAAATTGACAAGTGACCAGTGACCAGTGAACAGTGACAAGTGACCAGTGACCAGTGACCAACGAAAGTGACCAGTGAACAGTGACCAGGGACCAGTGACCAGTGACGAGTGACCAGTGACCAGCGAAAGTGAACAGTGACCAGTGACCAGTGACCAGTGACCAGTGACCAGTGACCAGTGACAAGTGACCAGTGACCAGTGACCAGTGACCAGTGACTAGAGACTAGTGACCAGTGACCAACGACCAGTGACCAGTGACCAGTGACCAGTGACCAGCGAAAGTGACCAGTGACCAGTGACCATTGACCAGCGACAAGTGACCAGTGACCAGTGACGAGTGACCAGTGACCAGTGACCAGCGAAAGTGACTAGTGACCAGTGACCAGTGACCAGTGACGAGTGACCAGTGACCAGTGACCAGTGACCAGTGACCAGTGACCAGTGACTAGCCAAATTGAGCAGTGAGCAGTGAGCAGTGACCAGTGACCTGTGACCAGTGACCAGTGACCAGCGAAATTGACCAGTGACCATTGACCAGTGACCATCGAAAGTGACCAGTGAGGAGTGACCTGTGACAAGTGACCAGTGACCAGCGACCAGTGACCAGTGACCAGTGACCAGTGAACAGTGACCAGTGACCAGTGACCAGCGAAAATAACCAGTGACCAGTGACCAGTGACCAGCGAAATTGACCAGTGACCAGTGACCAGTGAACAGTGACAAGTGACCAGTGACCAGTGACCAACGAAAGTGACCAGTGAACAGTGACCAGGGACCAGTGACCAGTGACGAGTGACCAGTGACCAGCGAAAGTGAACAGTGACCAGTGACCAGTGACCAGTGACCAGTGACCAGTGACAAGTGACCTGGGACCAGTGACCAGTGACCGGTGACCAGCGAAATTGACCAGTGACCAGTGACCAGTGACCAGTGACCAGCGACCTGTGACCAGTGACCAGTGACCAGTGACCAGTGACCAGTGACCAGTGACCAGTGACCAGCGAAAGTGACCAGTGACCAGTGACCAGTGACCAGCGAAATTGACCAGTGACCAGTGACCAGAGACCAGTGACTAGCCAAATTGACCAGTGACCAGTGACCAGTGGCCAGCGGTAGTGACCAGTGACCAGTGACCAGTGATCAGTGACCAGTGAACAGTGACCAGTGACCAGTGACCAGTGACCAGCGAAAATGACCAGTGACCAGTGACCAGTGACCAGCGAAATTGACAAGTGACCAGTGACCAGTGAACAGTGACAAGTGACCAGTGACCAGTGACCAACGAAAGTGACCAGTGAACAGTGACCAGGGACCAGTGACCAGTGACGAGTGACCAGTGACCAGCGAAAGTGAACAGTGACCAGTGACCAGTGACCAGTGACCAGTGACCAGTGACCAGTGACCAGCGAAAGTGACCAGTGACGAGTGACCAGTGACAAGTGACCAGTGACCAGTGACCAGTGACCAGTGACTAGAGACTAGTGACCAGTGACCAACGACCAGTGACCAGTGACCAGTGACCAGTGACCAGCGAAAGTGACCAGTGACCAGTGACCATTGACCAGCGACAAGTGACCAGTGACCAGTGACGAGTGACCAGTGACCAGTGACCAGTGACCAGTGACCAGTGACCAGTGACCAGCGAAAGTGACTAGTGACCAGTGACCAGTGACCAGTGACCAGTGACCAGTGGCGAGTGACCAGTGACCAGTGACCAGTGACCAGTGACCAGTGACCAGTGACCAGCGAAAGTGACCAGTGACGAGTGACCAGTGACCAGTGACCAGTGACCAGTGACCAGTGACCAGTGACCAGTGACCAGTGACCAGTGACCAGTGACCAGTGACCAGTGACCAGTGACCAGTGACCAGTGACCAGTGACCAGTGACCAGTGACCAGCGAAAGTGACCAGTGACGAGTGACCAGAGACCAGTGACCAGTGACCAGTGACCAGTGACCAGTGACCAGTGACCAGTGACCAGTGACCAGTGACCAGTGACCAGTGACCAGCGAAAGTGACAAGTGACGAGTGACCAGTGACAAGTGACAAGTGACCAGTGACCAGTGACCAGTGACCAGTGACCAGTGACCTGTGACCAGCGAAAGCGACCAGTGACCAGTGATCAGCGAAATTGACCAGTGACCATTGACCAGTGACCAGCGAAAGTGACCAGTGACGAGTGACCAGTGACAAGTGACCAGTGACCACTGACCAGTGACCAGTGACCAGCGACCAGTGACCAGTGACCAGTGACCAGGGACCAGTGACCAGCGAAAGTGACCCGTTACCAGTGACCAGTGACCAGTGACTAGCCAAATTGAGCAGTGAGCAGTGACCAGTGACCAGTGACCAGTGACCAGTGACCAGTGACCAGTGACCAGCGAAATTGACCAGTGACCATTGACCAGTGACCAGCGAAAGTGACCAGTGACGAGTGACCAGTGACAAGTGACCAGTGACCAGTGACCAGTGACCAGCGACCAGTGACCAGTGACCAGTGACCAGGGACCAGTGACCAGCGAAAGTGACCCGTGACCAGTGACCAGTGACCAGTGACTAGCCAAATTGAGCATTGAGCAGTGACCAATGACCAGTGACCAGTGACCAGTGAGCAGTGACCAGCGAAAATGACCAGTGACCAGTGACCAGTGACCAGCGAAATTGACCAGTGACCAGTGACCAGTGAACAGTGACCAGTGACCAACGAAAATGACCAGTGACCAGTGACCAGTGATCAGCGAAATTGCCCAGTGACCAGTGACCAGTGAACAGTGACAAGTGACCAGTGACCAGTGACCAACGAAAGTGACCAGTGAACAGTGACCAGGGACCAGTGACCAGTGACGAGTGACCAGTGACCAGCCAAATTGACCAGTGACAAGTGACCAGTGGCCAGCGGTAGTGACCAGTGACCAGTGACCAGTGATCAGTGACCAGTGAACAGTGACCAGTGACCAGTGACCAGTGACAAGCGAAAATGACCAGTGACCAGTGACCAGTGACCAGCGAAATTGACAAGTGACCAGTGACCAGTGAACAGTGACAAGTGACCAGTGACCAGTGACCAACGAAAGTGACCAGTGAACAGTGACCAGGGACCAGTGACCAGTGACGAGTGACCAGTGACCAGCGAAAGTGAACAGTGACCAGTGACCAGTGACCAGTGACCAGTGACCAGTGACCAGTGACCAGCGAAAGTGACCAGTGACGAGTGACCAGTGACAAGTGACCAGTGACCAGTGACCAGTGACCAGTGACTAGAGACTAGTGACCAGTGACCAACGACCAGTGACCAGTGACCAGTGACCAGTGACCAGCGAAAGTGACCAGTGACCAGTGACCATTGACCAGCGACAAGTGACCAGTGACCAGTGACGAGTGACCAGTGACCAGTGACCAGTGACCAGTGACCAGTGACCAGTGACCAGTGACCAGCGAAAGTGACTAGTGACCAGTGACCAGTGACCAGTGACCAGTGACCAGTGACGAGTGACCAGTGACCAGTGACCAGTGACCAGTGACCAGTGACCAGTGACCAGTGACCAGTGACCAGTGACCAGTGACCAGTGACCAGCGAAAGTGACCAGTGACGAGTGACCAGTGACCAGTGACCAGTGACCAGTGACCAGTGACCAGTGACCAGTGACCAGTGACCAGTGACCAGTGACCAGTGACCAGCGAAAGTGACAAGTGACGAGTGACCAGTGACAAGTGACAAGTGACCAGTGACCAGTGACCAGTGACCAGTGACCAGTGACCTGTGACCAGCGAAAGCGACCAGTGACCAGTGATCAGCGAAATTGACCAGTGACCATTGACCAGTGACCAGCGAAAGTGACCAGTGACGAGTGACCAGTGACAAGTGACCAGTGACCACTGACCAGTGACCAGTGACCAGTGACCAGGGACCAGTGACCAGCGAAAGTGACCCGTTACCAGTGACCAGTGACCAGTGACTAGCCAAATTGAGCAGTGAGCAGTGACCAGTGACCAGTGACCAGTGACCAGTGACCAGTGACCAGCGAAATTGACCAGTGACCATTGACCAGTGACCAGCGAAAGTGACCAGTGACGAGTGACCTGTGACAAGTGACCAGTGACCAGCGACCAGTGACCAGTGACCAGTGACCAGTGACCAGTGAACAGTGACCAGTGACCAGTGACCAGTGACCAGCGAAAATGACCAGTGACCAGTGACCAGTGACCAGCGAAATTGACCAGTGACCAGTGACCAGCGAAAATGACCAGTGACCAGTGACCAGTGACCAGCGAAATTGACAAGTGACCTGTGACCAGTGAACAGTGACAAGTGACCAGCGACCTGTGACCAACGAAAGTGACCAGTGAACAGTGACCAGGGACCAGTGACCAGTGACGAGTGACCAGTGACCAGCGAAAGTGACCAGTGACGAGTGACCTGTGACAAGTGACCAGTGACCAGCGACCAGTGACCAGTGACCAGTGACCAGTGACCAGTGACCAGTGACCAGGGACCAGTAACTAGCCAAATTGACCAGTGACCAGTGACCAGTGGCCAGCGGTAGTGACCAGTGACCAGTGACCAGTGATCAGTGACCAGTGAACAGTGACCAGTGACCAGTGACCAGTGACCAGCGAAAATGACCAGTGACCAGTGACCAGTGACCAGCGAAATTAACCAGTGACCAGTGACCAGTGAACAGTGACAAGTGACCAGTGACCAGTGACCAACGAAAGTGACCAGTCAACAGTGACCAGGGACCAGTGACCAGTGACGAGTGACCAGTGACCAGCGAAAATGACCAGTGACAAGTGACCAGTGACCAGCGAAATTGACCAGTGACCAGTGACCAGAGACCAGTGACTAGCCAAATTGACCAGTGACCAGTGACGAGTGACCAGTGACAAGTGACCAGTGACCAGTGACCAGTGACCAGTGACCAGTGACCAGTGACCAGTGACTAGAGACCAGTGACAAGTGACCTGGGACCAATGACCAGTGACCAGTGACCAGTGACCAGTGACCAGCGACCAGTGACCAGAGACCAGTGACCAGTGACCAGTGACCAGTGACCAGTGACCAGTGACCAGCGAAAGTGACCAGTGACGAGTGACCAGTGACAAGTGACCAGTGACCAGTGACCAGTGACCAGTGACTAGAGACTAGTGACCAGTGACCAACGACCAGTGACCAGTGACCAGTGACCAGTGACCAGCGAAAGTGACCAGTGACCAGTGACCATTGACCAGCGACAAGTGACCAGTGACCAGTGACGAGTGACCAGTGACCAGTGACCAGTGACCAGTGACCAGCGAAAGTGACTAGTGACCAGTGACCAGTGACCAGTGACCAGTGACCAGTGACCAGTGACGAGTGACCAGTGACCAGTGACCAGTGACCAGTGACCAGTGACCAGTGACCAGCGAAAGTGACCAGTGACGAGTGACCAGTGATCAGTGACAAGTGACCAGTGACCAGTGACCAGTGACCAGTGACCAGTGACCAGCGAAAGTGACAAGTGACGAGTGACCAGTGACAAGTGACAAGTGACCAGTGACCAGTGACCAGTGACCAGTGACCAGTGACCAGTGACCTGTGACCAGCGAAAGCGACCAGTGACCAGTGATCAGCGAAATTGACCAGTGACCATTGACAAGTGACCAGCGAAAGTGACCAGTGACGAGTGACCAGTGACAAGTGACCAGTGACCACTGACCAGTGACCAGTGACCAGCGACCAGTGACCAGTGACCAGTGACCAGGGACCAGTGACCAGCGAAAGTGACCCGTGACCAGTGACCAGTGACCAGTGACTAGCCAAATTGAGCAGTGAGCAGTGACCAGTGACCAGTGACCAGTGACCAGTGACCAGTGACCAGCGAAATTGACCAGTGACCATTGACCAGTGACCAGCGAAAGTGACTAGTGACGAGTGACCTGTGACAAGTGACCAGTGACCAGCGACCAGTGACCAGTGACCAGTGACCAGTGACCAGTGAACAGTGACCAGTGACCAGTGACCAGTGACCAGCGAAAATGACCAGTGACCAGTGACCAGTGACCAGCGAAATTGACCAGTGACCAGTGACCAGTGAACAGTGACAAGTGACCAGTGACCAGCGAAAGTGACAAGTGACCAGTGACCATTGACCAGTGACCAGTGACCAGTGACCAGCGAAAGTGACCAGTGACCAGCGAAATTGACCAGTTTCCAGTGACCAGTGACAAGTGACCAGTGACCAGTGACCAGCGAAAGAGACAAGTGAACAGTGACCAGCGAAATTGACCAGTGACCAGCGAAAGTGACAAGTGACCAGTGACCACTGACCAGTGACCACTGACCAGTGACCAGTGACCAGCGACCAGTGACCAGTGACCAGTGACCAGGGACCAGTGACCAGCGAAAGTGACCAGTGACCAGTGACCAGTGACCAGTGACTAGCCAAATTGAGCAGTGAGCAGTGACCAGTGAACAGTGACCAGTGACCAGTGACCAGTGACCAGCGAAATTGACCACTGACCATTGACCAGTGACCAGTGAGCAACGAAAGTGACCAGTGAACAGTGACCAGGGACCAGTGACCAGTGACGAGTGACCAGTGACCAGCCAAATTGACCAGTGACCAGTGACCAGTGGCCAGCGGTAGTGACCAGTGACCAGTGACCAGTGATCAGTGACCAGTGAACAGTGACCAGTGACCAGTGACCAGTGACCAGCGAAAATGACCAGTGACCAGTGACCAGTGACCAGCGAAATTGACAAGTGACCAGTGACCAGTGAACAGTGACAAGTGACCAGTGACCAGTGACCAACGAAAGTGACCAGTGAACAGTGACCAGGGACCAGTGACCAGTGACGAGTGACCAGTGACCAGCGAAAGTGAACAGTGACCAGTGACCAGTGACCAGTGACCAGTGACCAGTGACCAGTGACAAGTGACCAGTGACCAGTGACCAGTGACCAGTGACTAGAGACTAGTGACCAGTGACCAACGACCAGTGACCAGTGACCAGTGACCAGTGACCAGCGAATGTGACCAGTGACCAGTGACCATTGACCAGCGACAAGTGACCAGTGACCAGTGACGAGTGACCAGTGACCAGTGACCAGCGAAAGTGACTAGTGACCAGTGACCAGTGACCAGTGACCAGTGACCAGTGACGAGTGACCAGTGACCAGTGACCAGTGACCAGTGACCAGTGACCAGTGACCAGCGAAAGTGACCAGTGACGAGTGACCAGTGACCAGTGACCAGTGACCAGTGACCAGTGACCAGTGACCAGTGACCAGTGACCAGTGACCAGTGACCAGTGACCAGTGACCAGTGACCAGTGACCAGTGACCAGTGACCAGTGACCAGTGACCAGTGACCAGCGAAAGTGACCAGTGACGAGTGACCAGTGACCAGTGACCAGTGACCAGTGACCAGTGACCAGTGACCAGTGACCAGTGACCAGTGACCAGTGACCAGCGAAATTGACCAGTGACCAGTGACCAGTGACCAGTGACCAGCGACCTGTGACCAGTGACCAGTGACCAGTGACCAGTGACCAGTGACCAGCGAAAGTGACCAGTGACCAGTGACCAGTGACCAGCGAAATTGACCAGTGACCAGTGACCAGAGACCAGTGACTAGCCAAATTGACCAGTGACCAGTGACCAGTGGCCAGCGGTAGTGACCAGTGACCAGTGACCAGTGATCAGTGACCAGTGAACAGTGACCAGTGACCAGTGACCAGTGACCAGCGAAAATGACCAGTGACCAGTGACCAGTGACCAGCGAAATTGACAAGTGACCAGTGACCAGTGAACAGTGACAAGTGACCAGTGACCAGTGACCAACGAAAGTGACCAGTGAACAGTGACCAGGGACCAGTGACCAGTGACGAGTGACCAGTGACCAGCGAAAGTGAACAGTGACCAGTGACCAGTGACCAGTGACCAGTGACCAGTGACCAGTGACCAGCGAAAGTGACCAGTGACGAGTGACCAGTGACAAGTGACCAGTGACCAGTGACCAGTGACCAGTGACTAGAGACTAGTGACCAGTGACCAACGACCAGTGACCAGTGACCAGTGACCAGTGACCAGCGAAAGTGACCAGTGACCAGTGACCATTGACCAGCGACAAGTGACCAGTGACCAGTGACGAGTGACCAGTGACCAGTGACCAGTGACCAGTGACCAGTGACCAGTGACCAGCGAAAGTGACTAGTGACCAGTGACCAGTGACCAGTGACCAGTGACCAGTGGCGAGTGACCAGTGACCAGTGACCAGTGACCAGTGACCAGTGACCAGCGAAAGTGACCAGTGACGAGTGACCAGTGACCAGTGACCAGTGACCAGTGACCAGTGACCAGTGACCAGTGACCAGTGACCAGTGACCAGTGACCAGTGACCAGTGACCAGTGACCAGTGACCAGTGACCAGTGACCAGTGACCAGTGACCAGTGACCAGTGACCAGTGACCAGTGACCAGCGAAAGTGACCAGTGACGAGTGACCAGTGACCAGTGACCAGTGACCAGTGACCAGTGACCAGTGACCAGTGACCAGTGACCAGTGACCAGTGACCAGTGACCAGCGAAAGTGACAAGTGACGAGTGACCAGTGACAAGTGACAAGTGACCAGTGACCAGTGACCAGTGACCAGTGACCAGTGACCTGTGACCAGCGAAAGCGACCAGTGACCAGTGATCAGCGAAATTGACCAGTGACCATTGACCAGTGACCAGCGAAAGTGACCAGTGACGAGTGACCAGTGACAAGTAACCAGTGACCACTGACCAGTGACCAGTGACCAGCGACCAGTGACCAGTGACCAGTGACCAGGGACCAGTGACCAGCGAAAGTGACCCGTTACCAGTGACCAGTGACCAGTGACTAGCCAAATTGAGCAGTGAGCAGTGACCAGTGACCAGTGACCAGTGACCAGTGACCAGTGACCAGTGACCAGCGAAATTGACCAGTGACCATTGACCAGTGACCAGCGAAAGTGACCAGTGACGAGTGACCAGTGACAAGTGACCAGTGACCAGTGACCAGTGACCAGCGACCAGTGACCAGTGACCAGTGACCAGGGACCAGTGACCAGCGAAAGTGACCCGTGACCAGTGACCAGTGACCAGTGACTAGCCAAATTGAGCATTGAGCAGTGACCAATGACCAGTGACCAGTGACCAGTGAGCAGTGACCAGCGAAAATGACCAGTGACCAGTGACCAGTGACCAGCGAAATTGACCAGTGACCAGTGACCAGTGAACAGTGACCAGTGACCAACGAAAATGACCAGTGACCAGTGACCAGTGATCAGCGAAATTGCCCAGTGACCAGTGACCAGTGAACAGTGACAAGTGACCAGTGACCAGTGACCAACGAAAGTGACCAGTGAACAGTGACCAGGGACCAGTGACCAGTGACGAGTGACCAGTGACCAGCCAAATTGACCAGTGACCAGTGACCAGTGGCCAGCGGTAGTGACCAGTGACCAGTGACCAGTGATCAGTGACCAGTGAACAGTGACCAGTGACCAGTGACCAGTGACCAGCGAAAATGACCAGTGACCAGTGACCAGTGACCAGCGAAATTGACAAGTGACCAGTGACCAGTGAACAGTGACAAGTGACCAGTGACCAGTGACCAACGAAAGTGACCAGTGAACAGTGACCAGGGACCAGTGACCAGTGACGAGTGACCAGTGACCAGCGAAAGTGAACAGTGACCAGTGACCAGTGACCAGTGACCAGTGACCAGTGACCAGTGACCAGCGAAAGTGACCAGTGACGAGTGACCAGTGACAAGTGACCAGTGACCAGTGACCAGTGACCAGTGACTAGAGACTAGTGACCAGTGACCAACGACCAGTGACCAGTGACCAGTGACCAGTGACCAGCGAAAGTGACCAGTGACCAGTGACCATTGACCAGCGACAAGTGACCAGTGACCAGTGACCAGTGACCAGTGACCAGCGAAAGTGACCAGTGACCATTGACAAGTGACCAGCGAAAGTGACCAGTCACGAGTGACCAGTGACAAGTGACCAGTGACCACTGACCAGTGACCAGTGACCAGCGACCAGTGACCAGTGACCAGTGACCAGGGACCAGTGACCAGCGAAAGTGACCCGTGACCAGTGACCAGTGACCAGTGACTAGCCAAATTGAGCAGTGAGCAGTGACCAGTGACCAGTGACCAGTGACCAGTGACCAGTGACCAGCGAAATTGACCAGTGACCATTGACCAGTGACCAGCGAAAGTGACTAGTGACGAGTGACCTGTGACAAGTGACCAGTGACCAGCGACCAGTGACCAGTGACCAGTGACCAGTGACCAGTGAACAGTGACCAGTGACCAGTGACCAGTGACCAGCGAAAATGACCAGTGACCAGTGACCAGTGACCAGCGAAATTGACCAGTGACCAGTGACCAGTGAACAGTGACAAGTGACCAGTGACCAGCGAAAGTGACAAGTGACCAGTGACCATTGACCAGTGACCAGTGACCAGTGACCAGCGAAAGTGACCAGTGACCAGCGAAATTGACCAGTTTCCAGTGACCAGTGACAAGTGACCAGTGACCAGTGACCAGCGAAAGAGACAAGTGAACAGTGACCAGCGAAATTGACCAGTGACCAGCGAAAGTGACAAGTGACCAGTGACCACTGACCAGTGACCACTGACCAGTGACCAGTGACCAGCGACCAGTGACCAGTGACCAGTGACCAGGGACCAGTGACCAGCGAAAGTGACCAGTGACCAGTGACCAGTGACCAGTGACTAGCCAAATTGAGCAGTGAGCAGTGACCAGTGAACAGTGACCAGTGACCAGTGACCAGTGACCAGCGAAATTGACCACTGACCATTGACCAGTGACCAGTGAGCAACGAAAGTGACCAGTGAACAGTGACCAGGGACCAGTGACCAGTGACGAGTGACCAGTGACCAGCCAAATTGACCAGTGACCAGTGACCAGTGGCCAGCGGTAGTGACCAGTGACCAGTGACCAGTGATCAGTGACCAGTGAACAGTGACCAGTGACCAGTGACCAGTGACCAGCGA
Source organism: Andrena trimmerana (assembly GCA_951215215.1). Lineage (NCBI taxonomy): Eukaryota > Metazoa > Arthropoda > Insecta > Hymenoptera > Andrenidae > Andrena > Andrena trimmerana. The sequence continues at coordinate 15,470,528 of OX578063.1, read as the reverse complement.
AAATGACCAGTGACCAGTGACCAGTGACCAGCGAAATTGACAAGTGACCAGTGACCAGTGAACAGTGACAAGTGACCAGTGACCAGTGACCAACGAAAGTGACCAGTGAACAGTGACCAGGGACCAGTGACCAGTGACGAGTGACCAGTGACCAGCGAAAGTGAACAGTGACCAGTGACCAGTGACCAGTGACCAGTGACCAGTGACCAGTGACAAGTGACCAGTGACCAGTGACCAGTGACCAGTGACTAGAGACTAGTGACCAGTGACCAACGACCAGTGACCAGTGACCAGTGACCAGTGACCAGCGAAAGTGACCAGTGACCAGTGACCATTGACCAGCGACAAGTGACCAGTGACCAGTGACGAGTGACCAGTGACCAGTGACCAGCGAAAGTGACTAGTGACCAGTGACCAGTGACCAGTGACCAGTGACCAGTGACGAGTGACCAGTGACCAGTGACCAGTGACCAGTGACCAGTGACCAGTGACCAGCGAAAGTGACCAGTGACGAGTGACCAGTGACCAGTGACCAGTGACCAGTGACCAGTGACCAGTGACCAGTGACCAGTGACCAGTGACCAGTGACCAGTGACCAGTGACCAGTGACCAGTGACCAGTGACCAGTGACCAGTGACCAGTGACCAGTGACCAGCGAAAGTGACCAGTGACGAGTGACCAGTGACCAGTGACCAGTGACCAGTGACCAGTGACCAGTGACCAGTGACCAGTGACCAGTGACCAGTGACCAGTGACCAGCGAAATTGACCAGTGACCAGTGACCAGTGACCAGTGACCAGCGACCTGTGACCAGTGACCAGTGACCAGTGACCAGTGACCAGTGACCAGTGACCAGTGACCAGCGAAAGTGACCAGTGACCAGTGACCAGTGACCAGCGAAATTGACCAGTGACCAGTGACCAGAGACCAGTGACTAGCCAAATTGACCAGTGACCAGTGACCAGTGGCCAGCGGTAGTGACCAGTGACCAGTGACCAGTGATCAGTGACCAGTGAACAGTGACCAGTGACCAGTGACCAGTGACCAGCGAAAATGACCAGTGACCAGTGACCAGTGACCAGCGAAATTGACAAGTGACCAGTGACCAGTGAACAGTGACAAGTGACCAGTGACCAGTGACCAACGAAAGTGACCAGTGAACAGTGACCAGGGACCAGTGACCAGTGACGAGTGACCAGTGACCAGCGAAAGTGAACAGTGACCAGTGACCAGTGACCAGTGACCAGTGACCAGTGACCAGTGACCAGCGAAAGTGACCAGTGACGAGTGACCAGTGACAAGTGACCAGTGACCAGTGACCAGTGACCAGTGACTAGAGACTAGTGACCAGTGACCAACGACCAGTGACCAGTGACCAGTGACCAGTGACCAGCGAAAGTGACCAGTGACCAGTGACCATTGACCAGCGACAAGTGACCAGTGACCAGTGACGAGTGACCAGTGACCAGTGACCAGTGACCAGTGACCAGTGACCAGTGACCAGCGAAAGTGACTAGTGACCAGTGACCAGTGACCAGTGACCAGTGACCAGTGGCGAGTGACCAGTGACCAGTGACCAGTGACCAGTGACCAGTGACCAGCGAAAGTGACCAGTGACGAGTGACCAGTGACCAGTGACCAGTGACCAGTGACCAGTGACCAGTGACCAGTGACCAGTGACCAGTGACCAGTGACCAGTGACCAGTGACCAGTGACCAGTGACCAGTGACCAGTGACCAGTGACCAGTGACCAGTGACCAGTGACCAGTGACCAGTGACCAGCGAAAGTGACCAGTGACGAGTGACCAGTGACCAGTGACCAGTGACCAGTGACCAGTGACCAGTGACCAGTGACCAGTGACCAGTGACCAGTGACCAGTGACCAGTGACCAGCGAAAGTGACAAGTGACGAGTGACCAGTGACAAGTGACAAGTGACCAGTGACCAGTGACCAGTGACCAGTGACCAGTGACCTGTGACCAGCGAAAGCGACCAGTGACCAGTGATCAGCGAAATTGACCAGTGACCATTGACCAGTGACCAGCGAAAGTGACCAGTGACGAGTGACCAGTGACAAGTAACCAGTGACCACTGACCAGTGACCAGTGACCAGCGACCAGTGACCAGTGACCAGTGACCAGTGACCAGCGAAAGTGACTAGTGACCAGTGACCAGTGACCAGTGACCAGTGACCAGTGACGAGTGACCAGTGACCAGTGACCAGTGACCAGTGACCAGTGACCAGCGAAAGTGACCAGTGACGAGTGACCAGTGACCAGTGACCAGTGACCAGTGACCAGTGACCAGTGACCAGTGACCAGTGACCAGTGACCAGTGACCAGTGACCAGTGACCAGTGACCAGTGACCAGCGAAAGTGACCAGTGACGAGTGACCAGTGACCAGGGACCAGTGACCAGTGACCAGTGACCAGTGACCAGTGACCAGTGACCAGTGACCAGTGACCAGTGACCAGTGACCAGTGACCAGCGAAAGTGACAAGTGACGAGTGACCAGTGACAAGTGACAAGTGACCAGTGACCAGTGACCAGTGACCAGTGACCAGTGACCTGTGACCAGCGAAAGCGACCAGTGACCAGTGATCAGCGAAATTGACCAGTGACCATTGACCAGTGACCAGCGAAAGTGACCAGTGACGAGTGACCAGTGACAAGTGACCAGTGACCACTGACCAGTGACCAGTGACCAGCGACCAGTGACCAGTGACCAGTGACCAGGGACCAGTGACCAGCGAAAGTGACCCGTTACCAGTGACCAGTGACCAGTGACTAGCCAAATTGAGCAGTGAGCAGTGACCAGTGACCAGTGACCAGTGACCAGTGACCAGTGACCAGCGAAATTGACCAGTGACCATTGACCAGTGACCAGCGAAAGTGACCAGTGACGAGTGACCTGTGACAAGTGACCAGTGACCAGCGACCAGTGACCAGTGACCAGTGACCAGTGACCAGTGAACAGTGACCAGTGACCAGTGACCAGTGACCAGCGAAAATGACCAGTGACCAGTGACCAGTGACCAGCGAAATTGACCAGTGACCAGTGACCAGCGAAAATGACCAGTGACCAGTGACCAGTGACCAGCGAAATTGACAAGTGACCTGTGACCAGTGAACAGTGACAAGTGACCAGTGACCTGTGACCAACGAAAGTGACCAGTGAACAGTGACCAGGGACCAGTGACCAGTGACGAGTGACCAGTGACCAGCGAAAGTGACCAGTGACGAGTGACCTGTGACAAGTGACCAGTGACCAGCGACCAGTGACCAGTGACCAGTGACCAGTGACCAGTGACCAGTGACCAGTGACCAGTGACCAGTGACCAGTGACCAGTGACTAGCCAAATTGACCAGTGACCAGTGACCAGTGGCCAGCGGTAGTGACCAGTGACCAGTGACCAGTGATCAGTGACCAGTGAACAGTGACCAGTGACCAGTGACCAGTGACCAGCGAAAATGACCAGTGACCAGTGACCAGTGACCAGCGAAATTAACCAGTGACCAGTGACCAGTGAACAGTGACAAGTGACCAGTGACCAGTGACCAACGAAAGTGACCAGTCAACAGTGACCAGGGACCAGTGACCAGTGACGAGTGACCAGTGACCAGCGAAAATGACCAGTGACAAGTGACCAGTGACCAGCGAAATTGACCAGTGACCAGTGACCAGAGACCAGTGACTAGCCAAATTGACCAGTGACCAGTGACGAGTGACCAGTGACAAGTGACCAGTGACCAGTGACCAGTGACCAGTGACCAGTGACCAGTGACTAGAGACCAGTGACAAGTGACCTGGGACCAATGACCAGTGACCAGTGACCAGTGACCAGTGACCAGCGACCAGTGACCAGAGACCAGTGACCAGTGACCAGTGACCAGTGACCAGTGACCAGTGACCAGCGAAAGTGACCAGTGACGAGTGACCAGTGACAAGTGACCAGTGACCAGTGACCAGTGACCAGTGACTAGAGACTAGTGACCAGTGACCAACGACCAGTGACCAGTGACCCGTGACCAGTGACCAGCGAAAGTGACCAGTGACCAGTGACCATTGACCAGCGACAAGTGACCAGTGACCAGTGACGAGTGACCAGTGACCAGTGACCAGTGACCAGTGACCAGCGAAAGTGACTAGTGACCAGTGACCAGTGACCAGTGACCAGTGACCAGTGACGAGTGACCAGTGACCAGTGACCAGTGACCAGTGACCAGTGACCAGTGACCAGTGACCAGCGAAAGTGACCAGTGACGAGTGACCAGTGATCAGTGACAAGTGACCAGTGACCAGTGACCAGTGACCAGTGACCAGTGACCAGCGAAAGTGACAAGTGACGAGTGACCAGTGACAAGTGACAAGTGACCAGTGACCAGTGACCAGTGACCAGTGACCAGTGACCAGTGACCTGTGACCAGCGAAAGCGACCAGTGACCAGTGATCAGCGAAATTGACCAGTGACCATTGACCAGTGACCAGCGAAAGTGACCAGTGACGAGTGACCAGTGACAAGTGACCAGTGACCACTGACCAGTGACCAGTGACCAGCGACCAGTGACCAGTGACCAGTGACCAGGGACCAGTGACCAGCGAAAGTGACCCGTGACCAGTGACCAGTGACCAGTGACTAGCCAAATTGAGCAGTGAGCAGTGACCAGTGACCAGTGACCAGTGACCAGTGACCAGTGACCAGTGACCAGTGACCAGCGAAATTGACCAGTGACCATTGACCAGTGACCAGCGAAAGTGACCAGTGACGAGTGACCTGTGACAAGTGACCAGTGACCAGCGACCAGTGACCAGTGACCAGTGACCAGTGACCAGTGACCAGTGACCAGTGACCAGTGACCAGCGACCTGTGACCAGTGACCAGTGACCAGTGACCAGTGACCAGTGACCAACGAAAGTGACCAGTCAACAGTGACCAGGGACCAGTGACCAGTGACGAGTGACCAGTGACCAGCGAAAGTGACTAGTGACCAGTGACCAGTGACCAGTGACCAGTGACCAGTGACGAGTGACCAGTGACCAGTGACCAGTAACCAGTGACCAGTGACCAGTGACCAGCGAAAGTGACCAGTGACCAGTGACCAGTGACCAGTGAACAGTGACCAGTGACCAGTGACCAGTGACCAGCGAAAATGACCAGTGACCAGTGACCAGTGACCAGCGAAAATGACCAGTGACCAGTGACCAGTGACCAGCGAAATTGACAAGTGACCTGTGACCAGTGAACAGTGACAAGTGACCAGTGACCTGTGACCAACGAAAGTGACCAGTGAACAGTGACCAGGGACCAGTGACCAGTGACGAGTGACCAGTGACCAGCGAAAGTGACCAGTGACGAGTGACCTGTGACAAGTGACCAGTGACCAGCGACCAGTGACCAGTGACCAGTGACCAGTGACCAGTGACCAGTGACCAGTGACCAGTGACCAGTGACCAGTGACTAGCCAAATTGACCAGTGACCAGTGACCAGTGGCCAGCGGTAGTGACCAGTGACCAGTGACCAGTGATCAGTGACCAGTGAACAGTGACCAGTGACAAGTGACCAGTGACCAGCGAAATTGACCAGTGACCAGTGACCAGAGACCAGTGACCAGTGACGAGTGACCAGTGACCAGCGAAAATGACCAGTGACAAGTGACCAGTGACCAGCGAAATTGACCAGTGACCAGTGACCAGAGACCAGTGACTAGCCAAATTGACCAGTGACCAGTGACGAGTGACCAGTGACAAGTGACCAGTGACCAGTGACCAGTGACCAGTGACCAGTGACCAGTGACTAGAGACCAGTGACAAGTGACCTGGGACCAATGACCAGTGACCAGTGACCAGTGACCAGTGACCAGCGACCAGTGACCAGAGACCAGTGACCAGTGACCAGTGACCAGTGACCAGTGACCAGTGACCAGCGAAAGTGACCAGTGACGAGTGACCAGTGACAAGTGACCAGTGACCAGTGACCAGTGACCAGTGACTAGAGACTAGTGACCAGTGACCAACGACCAGTGACCAGTGACCAGTGACCAGTGACCAGCGAAAGTGACCAGTGACCAGTGACCATTGACCAGCGACAAGTGACCAGTGACCAGTGACGAGTGACCAGTGACCAGTGACCAGTGACCAGTGACCAGCGAAAGTGACTAGTGACCAGTGACCAGTGACCAGTGACCAGTGACCAGTGACGAGTGACCAGTGACCAGTGACCAGTGACCAGTGACCAGTGACCAGTGACCAGCGAAAGTGACCAGTGACGAGTGACCAGTGATCAGTGACAAGTGACCAGTGACCAGTGACCAGTGACCAGTGACCAGTGACCAGCGAAAGTGACAAGTGACGAGTGACCAGTGACAAGTGACAAGTGACCAGTGACCAGTGACCAGTGACCAGTGACCAGTGACCTGTGACCAGCGAAAGCGACCAGTGACCAGTGATCAGCGAAATTGACCAGTGACCATTGACCAGTGACCAGCGAAAGTGACCAGTGACGAGTGACCAGTGACAAGTGACCAGTGACCACTGACCAGTGACCAGTGACCAGCGACCAGTGACCAGTGACCAGTGACCAGGGACCAGTGACCAGCGAAAGTGACCCGTGACCAGTGACCAGTGACCAGTGACTAGCCAAATTGAGCAGTGAGCAGTGACCAGTGACCAGTGACCAGTGACCAGTGACCAGTGACCAGTGACCAGCGAAAGTGACCAGTGACCAGTGACCAGTGACCAGTGACCAGTAACCAGTGACAAGTGACCTGGGACCAGTGACCAGTGACCAGTGACCAGCGAAATTGACCAGCGACCTGTGACCAGTGACCAGTGACCAGTGACCAGTGACCAGCGAAAGTGACCAGTGACCAGTGACCAGCGACAAGTGACCAGTGATCAGTGACGAGTGACCAGTGACCAGTGACCAGTGACCAGTGACCAGCGAAAGTGACCAGTGACCAGTGACCAGTGACCAGTGACCAGTGACCAGTGACAAGTGACCTGGGACCAGTGACCAGTGACCAGTGACCAGCGAAATTGACCAGTGACCAGTGACCAGTGACTAGTGACAAGTGACCTGGGACCAGTGACCAGTGACCAGTGACCAGCGAAATTGACCAGTGACCAGTGACCAGTGACCAGCGACATGTGACCAGTGACCAGTGACCAGTGACCAGTGACCAGTGACCAGTGACCAGTGACCAGCGAAAGTGACCAGTGACCAGTGACCAGTGACCAGCGAAATTGACCAGTGACCAGTGACCAGAGACCAGTGACTAGCCAAATTGACCAGTGACCAGTGACCAGTGGCCAGCGGTAGTGACCAGTGACCAGTGACCAGTGATCAGTGACCAGTGAACAGTGACCAGTGACCAGGGACCAGTGACCAGCGAAAATGACCAGTGACCAGTGACCAGTGACCAGCGAAATTAACCAGTGACCAGTGACCAGTGAACAGTGACAAGTGACCAGTGACCAGTGACCAACGAAAGTGACCAGTCAACAGTGACCAGGGAACAGTGACCAGTGACGAGTGACCAGTGACCAGCGAAAATGACCAGTGACAAGTGACCAGTGACCAGCGAAATTGACCAGTGACCAGTGACCAGAGACCAGTGACTAGCCAAATTGACCAGTGACCAGTGACGAGTGACCAGTGACAAGTGACCAGTGACCAGTGACCAGTGACCAGTGACCAGTGACCAGTGACTAGAGACTAGTGACCAGTAACCAACGACCAGTGACCAGTGACCAGTGACCAGTGACCAGCGAAAGTGACCAGTGACCAGTGACCATTGACCAGCGACAAGTGACCAGTGACCAGTGACGAGTGACCAGTGACCAGTGACCAGTGACCAGTGACCAGTGACCAGCGAAAGTGACTAGTGACCAGTGACCAGTGACCAGTGACCAGTGACCAGTGACGAGAGACCAGTGACCAGTGACCAGTAACCAGTGACCAGTGACCAGTGACCAGCGAAAGTGACCAGTGACGAGTGACCAGTGACCAGTGACCAGTGACCAGTGACCAGTGACCAGTGACCAGTGACCAGTGACCAGCGAAAGTGACAAGTGACGAGTGACCAGTGACAAGTGACAAGTGACCAGTGACCAGTGACCAGTGACCAGTGACCAGTGACCAGTGACCTGTGACCAGCGAAAGCGACCAGTGACCAGTGATCAGCGAAATTGACCAGTGACCATTGACCAGTGACCAGCGAAAGTGACCAGTGACCTGGGACCAGTGACCAGTGACCAGTCACCAGTCACCAGTGACCAGCGACCAGTGACCAGAGACCAGTGACCAGTGACCAGTGACCAGTGACCAGTGACCAGTGACCAGCGAAAGTGACCAGTGACGAGTGACCAGTGACAAGTGACCAGTGACCAGTGACCAGTGACCAGTGACTAGAGACTAGTGACCAGTAACCAACGACCAGTGACCAGTGACCAGTGACCAGTGACCAGCGAAAGTGACCAGTGACCAGTGACCATTGACCAGCGACAAGTGACCAGTGACCAGTGACGAGTGACCAGTGACCAGTGACCAGTGACCAGTGACCAGTGACCAGTGACCAGTGACCAGTGACCAGCGAAAGTGACTAGTGACCAGTGACCAGTGACCAGTGACCAGTGACCAGTGACGAGTGACCAGTGACCAGTGACCAGTAACCAGTGACCAGTGACCAGTGACCAGCGAAAGTGACCAGTGACGAGTGACCAGTGACCAGTGACCAGTGACCAGTGACCAGTGACCAGTGACCAGTGACCAGTGACCAGTGACCAGTGACCAGCGAAAGTGACAAGTGACGAGTGACCAGTGACAAGTGACAAGTGACCAGTGACCAGTGACCAGTGACCAGTGACCAGTGACCAGTGACCTGTGACCAGCGAAAGCGACCAGTGACCAGTGATCAGCGAAATTGACCAGTGACCATTGACCAGTGACCAGCGAAAGTGACCAGTGACGAGTGACCAGTGACAAGTGATCAGTGACCACTGACCAGTGCCCAGTGACCAGCGACCAGTGACCAGTGACCAGTGACCAGGGACCAGTGACCAGCGAAAGTGACCCGTGACCAGTGACCAGTGACCACTGACTAGCCAAATTGAGCAGTGAGCAGTGACCAGTGACCAGTGACCAGTGACCAGTGACCAGTGACCAGCGAAATTGACCAGTGACCATTGACCAGTGACCAGCGAAAGTGACCAGTGACGAGTGACCTGTGACAAGTGACCAGTGACCAGCGACCAGTGACCAGTGACCAGTGACCAGTGACCAGTGAACAGTGACCAGTGACCAGTGACCAGTGACCAGCGAAAATGACCAGTGTCCAGTGACCAGTGACCAGCGAAATTGACCAGTGTCCAGTGACCAGTGAACAGTGACAAGTGACCAGTGACCAGCGAAAGTGACAAGTGACCAGTGACCATTGACCAGTGACCAGTGACCAGTGAGCAGCGAAAGTGACCAGTGACCAGCGAAATTGACCAGTTTCCAGTGACCAGTGACAAGTGACCAGTGACCAGCGACCAGTGACCAGTGACCAGTGACCAGTGAACAGTGACCAGTGACCAGTGACCAGTGACCAGCGAAAATGACCAGTGACCAGTGACCAGTGACCAGCGAAATTGACCAGTGACCAGTGACCAGTGAACAGTGACAAGTGACCAGTGACCAGTGACCAACGAAAGTGACCAGTGAACAGTGACCAGGGACCAGTGACCAGTGACGAGTGACCAGTGACCAGCGAAAGTGAACAGTGACCAGTGACCAGTGACCAGTGACCAGTGACCAGTGACCAGAGACCAGCGAAAGTGACCAGTGACCAGTGACCAGTGACCAGTGACCAGTGACCAGTGACCAGTGACCAGTGACCAGTGACAAGTGACCTGGGACCAGTGACCAGTGACCGGTGACCAGCGAAATTGACCAGTGACCAGTGACCAGTGACCAGTGACCAGCGACCTGTGACCAGTGACCAGTGACCAGTGACCAGTGACCAGTGACCAGTGACCAGTGACCAGTGACCAGTGACCAGCGAAAGTGACCAGTGACCAGTGACCAGTGACCAGCGAAATTGACCAGTGACCAGTGACCAGAGACCAGTGACTAGCCAAATTGACCAGTGACCAGTGACCAGTGGCCAGCGGTAGTGACCAGTGACCAGTGACCAGTGATCAGTGACCAGTGAACAGTGACCAGTGACCAGTGACCAGTGACCAGCGAAAATGACCAGTGACCAGTGACCAGTGACCAGCGAAATTGACAAGTGACCAGTGACCAGTGAACAGTGACAAGTGACCAGTGACCAGTGACCAACGAAAGTGACCAGTGAACAGTGACCAGGGACCAGTGACCAGTGACGAGTGACCAGTGACAAGTGACCAGTGACCAGCGACCAGTGACCAGTGACCAGTGACCAGTGACCAGTGACCAGTGACCAACGAAAGTGACCAGTCAACAGTGATCAGGGACCAGTGACCAGTGACGAGTGACCAGTGACCAGCGAAAGTGAACAGTGACCAGTGACCAGTGACCAGTGACCAGTGACCAGTGACCAGCGAAAGTGACCAGTGACCAGTGACCAGTGACCAGTGACCAGTGACCAGTGACAAGTGACCTGGGACCAGTGACCAGTGACCAGTGACCAGCGAAATTGACCAGCGACCTGTGACCAGTGACCAGTGACCAGTGACCAGTGACCAGTGACCAGTGACCAGCGAAAGTGACCAGTGACCAGTGACCAGCGACCAGTGACCAGTGACCAGTGACCAGCGAAAGTGACCAGTGACCAGTGACCAGTGACCAGTGACCAGTGACCAGTGACAAGTGACCTGGGACCAGTGACCAGTGACCAGTGACCAGCGAAATTGACCAGTGACCAGTGACCAGTGACCAGTGACAAGTAACCTGGGACCAGTGACCAGTGACCAGTGACCAGCGAAATTGACCAGTGACCAGTGACCAGTGACCAGCGACATGTGACCAGTGACCAGTGACCAGTGACCAGTGACCAGTGACCAGTGACCAGTGACCAGCGAAAGTGACCAGTGACCAGTGACCAGTGACCAGCGACCAGTGACCAGTGACCAGCGAAAGTGACCAGTGACCAGTGACCAGTGACCAGTGACCAGTGACCAGTGACCAGTGACAAGTGACCTGGGACCAGTGACCAGTGACCAGTGACCAGCGAAATTGACCAGTGACCAGTGACCAGTGACCAGTGACAAGTAACCTGGGACCAGTGACCAGTGACCAGTGACCAGCGAAATTGACCAGTGACCAGTGACCAGTGACCAGCGACATGTGACCAGTGACCAGTGACCAGTGACCAGTGACCAGCGACCAGTGACCAGTGACCAGTGACCAGCGAAAGTGACCAGTGACCAGTGACCAGTGACCAGTGACCAGTGACCAGTGACAAGTGACCTGGGACCAGTGACCAGTGACCAGTGACCAGCGAAATTGACCAGTGACCAGTGACCAGTGACCAGTGACAAGTGACCTGGGACCAGTGACCAGTGACCAGTGACCAGCGAAATTGACCAGCGACCTGTGACCAGTGACCAGTGACCAGTGACCAGTGACCAGTGACCAGTGACCAGCGAAAGTGACCAGTGACCAGTGACCAGCGACCAGTGACCAGTGACCAGTGACCAGCGAAAGTGACCAGTGACCAGTGACCAGTGACCAGTGACCAGTGACCAGTGACAAGTGACCTGGGACCAGTGACCAGTGACCAGTGACCAGCGAAATTGACCAGTGACCAGTGACCAGTGACCAGTGACAAGTAACCTGGGACCAGTGACCAGTGACCAGTGACCAGCGAAATTGACCAGTGACCAGTGACCAGTGACCAGCGACATGTGACCAGTGACCAGTGACCAGTGACCAGTGACCAGCGACCAGTGACCAGTGACCAGTGACCAGCGAAAGTGACCAGTGACCAGTGACCAGTGACCAGTGACCAGTGACCAGTGACAAGTGACCTGGGACCAGTGACCAGTGACCAGTGACCAGCGAAATTGACCAGTGACCAGTGACCAGTGACCAGTGACAAGTAACCTGGGACCAGTGACCAGTGACCAGTGACCAGCGAAATTGACCAGTGACCAGTGACCAGTGACCAGCGACATGTGACCAGTGACCAGTGACCAGTGACCAGTGACCAGTGACCAGTGACCAGTGACCAGCGAAAGTGACCAGTGACCAGTGACCAGTGACCAGCGAAATTGACCAGTGACCAGTGACCAGAGACCAGTGACTAGCCAAATTGACCAGTGACCAGTGACCAGTGGCCAGCGGTAGTGACCAGTGACCAGTGACCAGTGACCAGCGAAAATGACCAGTGACCAGTGACCAGTGACCAGCGAAATTGACAAGTGACCTGTGACCAGTGAACAGTGACAAGTGACCAGTGACCTGTGACCAACGAAAGTGACAAGTGACCAGTGACCAGTGACCAGTGACCAGTGACCAGTGACCAGTGACCTGTGACCAGCGAAAGCGACCAGTGTCCAGTGATCAGCGAAATTGACCAGTGACCATTGAACAGTGACCAGGGAAAGTGACCAGTGACGAGTGACCAGTGACAAGTGACCAGTGACCAGGGACCAGTGACCAGCGAAAGTGACCCGTGACCAGTGACCAGTGACCAGTGACTAGCCAAATTGAGCAGTGAGCAGTGACCAGTGACCAGTGACCAGTGACCAGTGACCAGTGACCAGCGAAATTGACCAGTGACCATTGACCAGTGACCAGCGAAAGTGACCAGTGACGAGTGACCTGTGACAAGTGACCAGTGACCAGCGAACAGTGACCAGTGACCAGTGACCAGTGACCAGTGAACAGTGACCAGTGACCAGTGACCAGTGACCAGCGAAAATGACCAGTGACCAGTGACCAGTGACCAGCGAAATTGACCAGTGTCCAGTGACCAGTGAACAGTGACAAGTGACCAGTGACCAGCGAAAGTGACAAGTGACCAGTGACCATTGACCAGTGACCAGTGACCAGTGACCAGCGAAAGTGACCAGTGACCAGCGAAATTGACCAGTTTCCAGTGACCAGTGACAAGTGACCAGTGACCAGTGACCAGCGAAAGAGACAAGTGAACAGTGACCAGCGAAATTGACCAGTGACCAGCGAAAGTGACAAGTGACCAGTGACCACTGACCAGTGACCACTGACCAGTGACCAGTGACCAGCGACCAGTGACCAGTGACCAGTGACCAGGGACCAGTGACCAGCGAAAGTGACCAGTGACCAGTGACCAGTGACCAGTGACTAGCCAAATTGAGCAGTGAGCAGTGACCAGTGAACAGTGACCAGTGACCAGTGACCAGTGACCAGCGAAATTGACCACTGACCATTGACTAGTGACCAGCGAAAGTGACCAGTGACGAGTGACCTGTGACAAGTGACCAGTGACCAGCGACCAGTGACCAGTGACCAGTGACCAGTGACCAGTGACCAGTGACCAGTGACCAGTGACCAGTGACTAGTGACTAGTGACCAGTGACAAACGACCAGTGACCAGTGACCAGTGACCAGCGAAATTGACCAGTGACCATTGACCAGTGACCAGCGAAAGTGACCAGTGACGAGTGACCTGTGACAAGTGACCAGTGACCAGCGACCAGTGACCAGTGACCAGTGACCAGTGACCAGTGACCAGTGACCAGTGACCAGCGAAAGTGACAAGTGACCAGTGACCATTGACCAGTGACCAGTGACCAGTGCCCAGCGAAAGTGACCAGTGACCAGCGAAATTGACCAGTTTCCAGTGACCAGTGACAAGTGACCAGTGACCAGTGACCAGCGAAAGGGACAAGTGAACAGTGACCAGCGAAATTGACCAGTGACCAGCGAAAGTGACAAGTGACCAGTGACCACTGACCAGTGACCACTGACCAGTGACCAGTGACCAGCGACCAGTGACCAGTGACCAGTGACCAGGGACCAGTGACCAGCGAAAGTGACCAGTGACCAGTGACCAGTGACCAGTGACTAGCCAAATTGAGCAGTGAGCAGTGACCAGTGAACAGTGACCAGTGACCAGTGAACAGTGACCAGCGAAATTGACCAGTGACCATTGACCAGTGACCAGCGAAAGTGACCAGTGACGAGTGACCTGTGACAAGTGACCAGTGACCAGCGACCAGTGACCAGTGACCAGTGACCAGTGACCAGTGACCAGTGACCAGCGACCAGTGACCAGTGACCAGTGACCAGTGACTAGCCAAATTGACCAGTGACTAGTGACCAGTGGCCAGCGGTAGTGACCAGTGACCAGTGACCAGTGATCAGTGACCAGTGAACAGTGACCAGTGACCAGTGACCAGTGACCAGTGACCAGCGAAAATGACCAGTGACCAGTGACCAGTGACCAGCGAAATTGACCAGTGACCAGTGACCAGTGAACATTGACAAGTGACCAGTGACCAGTGACCAACGAAAGTGACCAGTCAACAGTGATCAGGGACCAGTGATCAGTGACGAGTGACCAGTGACCAGCGAAAGTGAACAGTGACCAGCGACCAGTGACCAGTGACCAGTGACCAGTGACCAGTGACCAGTGACCAGTGACCAGTGACCAGTGACCAGTGACTAGCCAAATTGACCAGTGACCAGTGACCAGTGGCCAGCGGTAGTGACCAGTGACCAGTGACCAGTGATCAGTGACCAGTGAACAGTGACCAGTGACCAGTGACCAGTGACCAGCGAAAATGACCAGTGACCAGTGACCAGTGACCAGCGAAATTGACAAGTGACCAGTGACCAGTGAACAGTGACAAGTGACCAGTGACCAGTGACCAACGAAAGTGACCAGTGAACAGTGACCAGGGACCAGTGACCAGTGACGAGTGACCAGTGACAAGTGACCAGTGACCAGCGACCAGTGACCAGTGACCAGTGACCAGTGACCAGTGACCAGTGACCAACGAAAGTGACCAGTCAACAGTGATCAGGGACCAGTGACCAGTGACGAGTGACCAGTGACCAGCGAAAGTGAACAGTGACCAGTGACCAGTGACTAGCCAAATTGAGCAGTGAGCAGTGACCAGTGACCAGTGACCAGTGACCAGTGACCAGTGACCAGCGAAATTGACCAGTGACCATTGACCAGTGACCAGCGAAAGTGACCAGTGACGAGTGACCTGTGACAAGTGACCAGTGACCAGCGAACAGTGACCAGTGACCAGTGACCAGTGACCAGTGAACAGTGACCAGTGACCAGTGACCAGTGACCAGCGAAAATGACCAGTGACCAGTGACCAGTGACCAGCGAAATTGACCAGTGTCCAGTGACCAGTGAACAGTGACAAGTGACCAGTGACCAGCGAAAGTGACAAGTGACCAGTGACCATTGACCAGTGACCAGTGACCAGTGACCAGCGAAAGTGACCAGTGACCAGCGAAATTGACCAGTTTCCAGTGACCAGTGACAAGTGACCAGTGACCAGTGACCAGCGAAAGAGACAAGTGAACAGTGACCAGCGAAATTGACCAGTGACCAGCGAAAGTGACAAGTGACCAGTGACCACTGACCAGTGACCACTGACCAGTGACCAGTGACCAGCGACCAGTGACCAGTGACCAGTGACCAGGGACCAGTGACCAGCGAAAGTGACCAGTGACCAGTGACCAGTGACCAGTGACTAGCCAAATTGAGCAGTGAGCAGTGACCAGTGAACAGTGACCAGTGACCAGTGACCAGTGACCAGCGAAATTGACCACTGACCATTGACTAGTGACCAGCGAAAGTGACCAGTGACGAGTGACCTGTGACAAGTGACCAGTGACCAGCGACCAGTGACCAGTGACCAGTGACCAGTGACCAGTGACCAGTGACCAGTGACCAGTGACCAGTGACCAGTGACCAGTGACTAGTGACTAGTGACCAGTGACAAACGACCAGTGACCAGTGACCAGTGACCAGCGAAATTGACCAGTGACCATTGACCAGTGACCAGCGAAAGTGACCAGTGACGAGTGACCTGTGACAAGTGACCAGTGACCAGCGACCAGTGACCAGTGACCAGTGACCAGTGACCAGTGACCAGTGACCAGTGACCAGCGAAAGTGACAAGTGACCAGTGACCATTGACCAGTGACCAGTGACCAGTGCCCAGCGAAAGTGACCAGTGACCAGCGAAATTGACCAGTTTCCAGTGACCAGTGACAAGTGACCAGTGACCAGTGACCAGCGAAAGGGACAAGTGAACAGTGACCAGCGAAATTGACCAGTGACCAGCGAAAGTGACAAGTGACCAGTGACCACTGACCAGTGACCACTGACCAGTGACCAGTGACCAGCGACCAGTGACCAGTGACCAGTGACCAGGGACCAGTGACCAGCGAAAGTGACCAGTGACCAGTGACCAGTGACCAGTGACTAGCCAAATTGAGCAGTGAGCAGTGACCAGTGAACAGTGACCAGTGACCAGTGAACAGTGACCAGCGAAATTGACCAGTGACCATTGACCAGTGACCAGCGAAAGTGACCAGTGACGAGTGACCTGTGACAAGTGACCAGTGACCAGCGACCAGTGACCAGTGACCAGTGACCAGTGACCAGTGACCAGTGACCAGCGACCAGTGACCAGTGACCAGTGACCAGTGACTAGCCAAATTGACCAGTGACCAGTGACCAGTGGCCAGCGGTAGTGACCAGTGACCAGTGACCAGTGATCAGTGACCAGTGAACAGTGACCAGTGACCAGTGACCAGTGACCAGTGACCAGCGAAAATGACCAGTGACCAGTGACCAGTGACCAGCGAAATTGACCAGTGACCAGTGACCAGTGAACATTGACAAGTGACCAGTGACCAGTGACCAACGAAAGTGACCAGTCAACAGTGATCAGGGACCAGTGATCAGTGACGAGTGACCAGTGACCAGCGAAAGTGAACAGTGACCAGCGACCAGTGACCAGTGACCAGTGACCAGTGACCAGTGACCAGTGACCAGTGACCAGTGACCAGTGACCAGTGACTAGCCAAATTGACCAGTGACCAGTGACCAGTGGCCAGCGGTAGTGACCAGTGACCAGTGACCAGTGATCAGTGACCAGTGAACAGTGACCAGTGACCAGTGACCAGTGACCAGCGAAAATGACCAGTGACCAGTGACCAGTGACCAGCGAAATTGACAAGTGACCAGTGACCAGTGAACAGTGACAAGTGACCAGTGACCAGTGACCAACGAAAGTGACCAGTGAACAGTGACCAGGGACCAGTGACCAGTGACGAGTGACCAGTGACAAGTGACCAGTGACCAGCGACCAGTGACCAGTGACCAGTGACCAGTGACCAGTGACCAGTGACCAACGAAAGTGACCAGTCAACAGTGATCAGGGACCAGTGACCAGTGACGAGTGACCAGTGACCAGCGAAAGTGAACAGTGACCAGTGACCAGTGACCAGTGACCAGTGACCAGTGACCAGCGAAAGTGACCAGTGACCAGTGACCAGTGACCAGTGACCAGTGACCAGTGACAAGTGACCTGGGACCAGCGAAATTGACAAGTGACCTGTGACCAGTGAACAGTGACAAGTGACCAGTGACCTGTGACCAACGAAAGTGACCAGTGAACAGTGACCAGGGACCAGTGACCAGTGACGAGTGACCAGTGACCAGCGAAAGTGACCAGTGACGAGTGACCTGTGACAAGTGACCAGTGACCAGCGACCAGTGACCAGTGACCAGTGACCAGTGACCAGTGACCAGTGACCAGTGACCAGTGACCAGTGACCAGTGACCAGTGACCAGTGACCAGCGAAAGTGACCAGTGACCAGTGACCAGCGACAAGTGACCAGTGATCAGTGACGAGTGACCAGTGACCAGTGACCAGTGACCAGTGACCAGCGAAAGTGACCAGTGACCAGTGACCAGTGACCAGTGACCAGTGACCAGTGACCAGTGACCAGCGAAATTGACCAGTGACCAGTGACCAGTGACCAGTGACAAGTGACCTGGGACCAGTGACCAGTGACCAGTGACCAGCGAAATTGACCAGTGACCAGTGACCAGTGACCAGCGACATGTGACCAGTGACCAGTGACCAGTGACCAGTGACCAGTGACCAGTGACCAGTGACCAGTGACCAGTGACCAGCGAAAGTGACCAGTGACCAGTGACCAGTGACCAGCGAAATTGACCAGTGACCAGTGACCAGTGACCAGCGAAATTGACAAGTGACCTGTGACCAGTGAACAGTGACAAGTGACCAGTGACCTGTGACCAACGAAAGTGACAAGTGACCAGTGACCAGTGACCAGTGACCAGTGACCAGTGACCAGTGACCTGTGACCAGCGAAAGCGACCAGTGACCAGTGATCAGCGAAATTGACCAGTGACCATTGAACAGTGACCAGGGAAAGTGACCAGTGACGAGTGACCAGTGACAAGTGACCAGTGACCACTGACCAGTGACCAGTGACCAGCGACCAGTGACCAGTGACCAGTGACCAGGGACCAGTGACCAGCGAAAGTGACCCGTGACCAGTGACCAGTGACCAGTGACTAGCCAAATTGAGCAGTGAGCAGTGACCAGTGACCAGTGACCAGTGACCAGTGACCAGTGACCAGCGAAATTGACCAGTGACCATTGACCAGTGACCAGCGAAAGTGACCAGTGACGAGTGACCTGTGACAAGTGACCAGTGACCAGCGACCAGTGACCAGTGACCAGTGACCAGTGACCAGTGAACAGTGACCAGTGACCAGCGACCTGTGACCAGTGACCAGTGACCAGTGACCAGTGACCAGTGACCAGTGACCAGTGACCAGTGACCAGTGACCAGCGAAAGTGACCAGTGACCAGTGACCAGTGACCAGCGAAATTGACCAGTGACCAGTGACCAGAGACCAGTGACTAGCCAAATTGACCAGTGACCAGTGACCAGTGGCCAGCGGTAGTGACCAGTGACCAGTGACCAGTGATCAGTGACCAGTGAACAGTGACCAGTGACCAGTGACCAGTGACCAGCGAAAATGACCAGTGACCAGTGACCAGTGACCAGCGAAATTGACAAGTGACCAGTGACCAGTGAACAGTGACAAGTGACCAGTGACCAGTGACCAACGAAAGTGACCAGTGAACAGTGACCAGGGACCAGTGACCAGTGACGAGTGACCAGTGACAAGTGACCAGTGACCAGCGACCAGTGACCAGTGACCAGTGACCAGTGACCAGTGACCAGTGACCAACGAAAGTGACCAGTCAACAGTGATCAGGGACCAGTGACCAGTGACGAGTGACCAGTGACCAGCGAAAGTGAACAGTGACCAGTGACCAGTGACCAGTGACCAGTGACCAGTGACCAGCGAAAGTGACCAGTGACCAGTGACCAGTGACCAGTGACCAGTGACCAGTGACAAGTGACCTGGGACCAGTGACCAGTGACCAGTGACCAGCGAAATTGACCAGCGACCTGTGACCAGTGACCAGTGACCAGTGACCAGTGACCAGTGACCAGTGACCAGCGAAAGTGACCAGTGACCAGTGACCAGCGACCAGTGACCAGTGACCAGTGACCAGCGAAAGTGACCAGTGACCAGTGACCAGTGACCAGTGACCAGTGACCAGTGACAAGTGACCTGGGACCAGTGACCAGTGACCAGTGACCAGCGAAATTGACCAGTGACCAGTGACCAGTGACCAGTGACAAGTAACCTGGGACCAGTGACCAGTGACCAGTGACCAGCGAAATTGACCAGTGACCAGTGACCAGTGACCAGCGACATGTGACCAGTGACCAGTGACCAGTGACCAGTGACCAGTGACCAGTGACCAGTGACCAGCGAAAGTGACCAGTGACCAGTGACCAGTGACCAGCGACCAGTGACCAGTGACCAGCGAAAGTGACCAGTGACCAGTGACCAGTGACCAGTGACCAGTGACCAGTGACCAGTGACAAGTGACCTGGGACCAGTGACCAGTGACCAGTGACCAGCGAAATTGACCAGTGACCAGTGACCAGTGACCAGTGACAAGTAACCTGGGACCAGTGACCAGTGACCAGTGACCAGCGAAATTGACCAGTGACCAGTGACCAGTGACCAGCGACATGTGACCAGTGACCAGTGACCAGTGACCAGTGACCAGCGACCAGTGACCAGTGACCAGTGACCAGCGAAAGTGACCAGTGACCAGTGACCAGTGACCAGTGACCAGTGACCAGTGACAAGTGACCTGGGACCAGTGACCAGTGACCAGTGACCAGCGAAATTGACCAGTGACCAGTGACCAGTGACCAGTGACAAGTGACCTGGGACCAGTGACCAGTGACCAGTGACCAGCGAAATTGACCAGCGACCTGTGACCAGTGACCAGTGACCAGTGACCAGTGACCAGTGACCAGTGACCAGCGAAAGTGACCAGTGACCAGTGACCAGCGACCAGTGACCAGTGACCAGTGACCAGCGAAAGTGACCAGTGACCAGTGACCAGTGACCAGTGACCAGTGACCAGTGACAAGTGACCTGGGACCAGTGACCAGTGACCAGTGACCAGCGAAATTGACCAGTGACCAGTGACCAGTGACCAGTGACAAGTAACCTGGGACCAGTGACCAGTGACCAGTGACCAGCGAAATTGACCAGTGACCAGTGACCAGTGACCAGCGACATGTGACCAGTGACCAGTGACCAGTGACCAGTGACCAGCGACCAGTGACCAGTGACCAGTGACCAGCGAAAGTGACCAGTGACCAGTGACCAGTGACCAGTGACCAGTGACCAGTGACAAGTGACCTGGGACCAGTGACCAGTGACCAGTGACCAGCGAAATTGACCAGTGACCAGTGACCAGTGACCAGTGACAAGTAACCTGGGACCAGTGACCAGTGACCAGTGACCAGCGAAATTGACCAGTGACCAGTGACCAGTGACCAGCGACATGTGACCAGTGACCAGTGACCAGTGACCAGTGACCAGTGACCAGTGACCAGTGACCAGCGAAAGTGACCAGTGACCAGTGACCAGTGACCAGCGAAATTGACCAGTGACCAGTGACCAGAGACCAGTGACTAGCCAAATTGACCAGTGACCAGTGACCAGTGGCCAGCGGTAGTGACCAGTGACCAGTGACCAGTGACCAGCGAAAATGACCAGTGACCAGTGACCAGTGACCAGCGAAATTGACAAGTGACCTGTGACCAGTGAACAGTGACAAGTGACCAGTGACCTGTGACCAACGAAAGTGACAAGTGACCAGTGACCAGTGACCAGTGACCAGTGACCAGTGACCAGTGACCTGTGACCAGCGAAAGCGACCAGTGTCCAGTGATCAGCGAAATTGACCAGTGACCATTGAACAGTGACCAGGGAAAGTGACCAGTGACGAGTGACCAGTGACAAGTGACCAGTGACCAGGGACCAGTGACCAGCGAAAGTGACCCGTGACCAGTGACCAGTGACCAGTGACTAGCCAAATTGAGCAGTGAGCAGTGACCAGTGACCAGTGACCAGTGACCAGTGACCAGTGACCAGCGAAATTGACCAGTGACCATTGACCAGTGACCAGCGAAAGTGACCAGTGACGAGTGACCTGTGACAAGTGACCAGTGACCAGCGAACAGTGACCAGTGACCAGTGACCAGTGACCAGTGAACAGTGACCAGTGACCAGTGACCAGTGACCAGCGAAAATGACCAGTGACCAGTGACCAGTGACCAGCGAAATTGACCAGTGTCCAGTGACCAGTGAACAGTGACAAGTGACCAGTGACCAGCGAAAGTGACAAGTGACCAGTGACCATTGACCAGTGACCAGTGACCAGTGACCAGCGAAAGTGACCAGTGACCAGCGAAATTGACCAGTTTCCAGTGACCAGTGACAAGTGACCAGTGACCAGTGACCAGCGAAAGAGACAAGTGAACAGTGACCAGCGAAATTGACCAGTGACCAGCGAAAGTGACAAGTGACCAGTGACCACTGACCAGTGACCACTGACCAGTGACCAGTGACCAGCGACCAGTGACCAGTGACCAGTGACCAGGGACCAGTGACCAGCGAAAGTGACCAGTGACCAGTGACCAGTGACCAGTGACTAGCCAAATTGAGCAGTGAGCAGTGACCAGTGAACAGTGACCAGTGACCAGTGACCAGTGACCAGCGAAATTGACCACTGACCATTGACTAGTGACCAGCGAAAGTGACCAGTGACGAGTGACCTGTGACAAGTGACCAGTGACCAGCGACCAGTGACCAGTGACCAGTGACCAGTGACCAGTGACCAGTGACCAGTGACCAGTGACCAGTGACCAGTGACCAGTGACTAGTGACAAGTGACCAGTGACAAACGACCAGTGACCAGTGACCAGTGACCAGCGAAATTGACCAGTGACCATTGACCAGTGACCAGCGAAAGTGACCAGTGACGAGTGACCTGTGACAAGTGACCAGTGACCAGCGACCAGTGACCAGTGACCAGTGACCAGTGACCAGTGACCAGTGACCAGTGACCAGCGAAAGTGACAAGTGACCAGTGACCATTGACCAGTGACCAGTGACCAGTGCCCAGCGAAAGTGACCAGTGACCAGCGAAATTGACCAGTTTCCAGTGACCAGTGACAAGTGACCAGTGACCAGTGACCAGCGAAAGGGACAAGTGAACAGTGACCAGCGAAATTGACCAGTGACCAGCGAAAGTGACAAGTGACCAGTGACCACTGACCAGTGACCACTGACCAGTGACCAGTGACCAGCGACCAGTGACCAGTGACCAGTGACCAGGGACCAGTGACCAGCGAAAGTGACCAGTGACCAGTGACCAGTGACCAGTGACTAGCCAAATTGAGCAGTGAGCAGTGACCAGTGAACAGTGACCAGTGACCAGTGAACAGTGACCAGCGAAATTGACCAGTGACCATTGACCAGTGACCAGCGAAAGTGACCAGTGACGAGTGACCTGTGACAAGTGACCAGTGACCAGCGACCAGTGACCAGTGACCAGTGACCAGTGACCAGTGACCAGTGACCAGCGACCAGTGACCAGTGACCAGTGACCAGTGACTAGCCAAATTGACCAGTGACCAGTGACCAGTGGCCAGCGGTAGTGACCAGTGACCAGTGACCAGTGATCAGTGACCAGTGAACAGTGACCAGTGACCAGTGACCAGTGACCAGTGACCAGCGAAAATGACCAGTGACCAGTGACCAGTGACCAGCGAAATTGACCAGTGACCAGTGACCAGTGAACATTGACAAGTGACCAGTGACCAGTGACCAACGAAAGTGACCAGTCAACAGTGATCAGGGACCAGTGATCAGTGACGAGTGACCAGTGACCAGCGAAAGTGAACAGTGACCAGCGACCAGTGACCAGTGACCAGTGACCAGTGACCAGTGACCAGTGACCAGTGACCAGTGACCAGTGACCAGTGACTAGCCAAATTGACCAGTGACCAGTGACCAGTGGCCAGCGGTAGTGACCAGTGACCAGTGACCAGTGATCAGTGACCAGTGAACAGTGACCAGTGACCAGTGACCAGTGACCAGCGAAAATGACCAGTGACCAGTGACCAGTGACCAGCGAAATTGACAAGTGACCAGTGACCAGTGAACAGTGACAAGTGACCAGTGACCAGTGACCAACGAAAGTGACCAGTGAACAGTGACCAGGGACCAGTGACCAGTGACGAGTGACCAGTGACAAGTGACCAGTGACCAGCGACCAGTGACCAGTGACCAGTGACCAGTGACCAGTGACCAGTGACCAACGAAAGTGACCAGTCAACAGTGATCAGGGACCAGTGACCAGTGACGAGTGACCAGTGACCAGCGAAAGTGAACAGTGACCAGTGACCAGTGACTAGCCAAATTGAGCAGTGAGCAGTGACCAGTGACCAGTGACCAGTGACCAGTGACCAGTGACCAGCGAAATTGACCAGTGACCATTGACCAGTGACCAGCGAAAGTGACCAGTGACGAGTGACCTGTGACAAGTGACCAGTGACCAGCGAACAGTGACCAGTGACCAGTGACCAGTGACCAGTGAACAGTGACCAGTGACCAGTGACCAGTGACCAGCGAAAATGACCAGTGACCAGTGACCAGTGACCAGCGAAATTGACCAGTGTCCAGTGACCAGTGAACAGTGACAAGTGACCAGTGACCAGCGAAAGTGACAAGTGACCAGTGACCATTGACCAGTGACCAGTGACCAGTGACCAGCGAAAGTGACCAGTGACCAGCGAAATTGACCAGTTTCCAGTGACCAGTGACAAGTGACCAGTGACCAGTGACCAGCGAAAGAGACAAGTGAACAGTGACCAGCGAAATTGACCAGTGACCAGCGAAAGTGACAAGTGACCAGTGACCACTGACCAGTGACCACTGACCAGTGACCAGTGACCAGCGACCAGTGACCAGTGACCAGTGACCAGGGACCAGTGACCAGCGAAAGTGACCAGTGACCAGTGACCAGTGACCAGTGACTAGCCAAATTGAGCAGTGAGCAGTGACCAGTGAACAGTGACCAGTGACCAGTGACCAGTGACCAGCGAAATTGACCACTGACCATTGACTAGTGACCAGCGAAAGTGACCAGTGACGAGTGACCTGTGACAAGTGACCAGTGACCAGCGACCAGTGACCAGTGACCAGTGACCAGTGACCAGTGACCAGTGACCAGTGACCAGTGACCAGTGACCAGTGACCAGTGACTAGTGACTAGTGACCAGTGACAAACGACCAGTGACCAGTGACCAGTGACCAGCGAAATTGACCAGTGACCATTGACCAGTGACCAGCGAAAGTGACCAGTGACGAGTGACCTGTGACAAGTGACCAGTGACCAGCGACCAGTGACCAGTGACCAGTGACCAGTGACCAGTGACCAGTGACCAGTGACCAGCGAAAGTGACAAGTGACCAGTGACCATTGACCAGTGACCAGTGACCAGTGCCCAGCGAAAGTGACCAGTGACCAGCGAAATTGACCAGTTTCCAGTGACCAGTGACAAGTGACCAGTGACCAGTGACCAGCGAAAGGGACAAGTGAACAGTGACCAGCGAAATTGACCAGTGACCAGCGAAAGTGACAAGTGACCAGTGACCACTGACCAGTGACCACTGACCAGTGACCAGTGACCAGCGACCAGTGACCAGTGACCAGTGACCAGGGACCAGTGACCAGCGAAAGTGACCAGTGACCAGTGACCAGTGACCAGTGACTAGCCAAATTGAGCAGTGAGCAGTGACCAGTGAACAGTGACCAGTGACCAGTGAACAGTGACCAGCGAAATTGACCAGTGACCATTGACCAGTGACCAGCGAAAGTGACCAGTGACGAGTGACCTGTGACAAGTGACCAGTGACCAGCGACCAGTGACCAGTGACCAGTGACCAGTGACCAGTGACCAGTGACCAGCGACCAGTGACCAGTGACCAGTGACCAGTGACTAGCCAAATTGACCAGTGACCAGTGACCAGTGGCCAGCGGTAGTGACCAGTGACCAGTGACCAGTGATCAGTGACCAGTGAACAGTGACCAGTGACCAGTGACCAGTGACCAGTGACCAGCGAAAATGACCAGTGACCAGTGACCAGTGACCAGCGAAATTGACCAGTGACCAGTGACCAGTGAACATTGACAAGTGACCAGTGACCAGTGACCAACGAAAGTGACCAGTCAACAGTGATCAGGGACCAGTGATCAGTGACGAGTGACCAGTGACCAGCGAAAGTGAACAGTGACCAGCGACCAGTGACCAGTGACCAGTGACCAGTGACCAGTGACCAGTGACCAGTGACCAGTGACCAGTGACCAGTGACTAGCCAAATTGACCAGTGACCAGTGACCAGTGGCCAGCGGTAGTGACCAGTGACCAGTGACCAGTGATCAGTGACCAGTGAACAGTGACCAGTGACCAGTGACCAGTGACCAGCGAAAATGACCAGTGACCAGTGACCAGTGACCAGCGAAATTGACAAGTGACCAGTGACCAGTGAACAGTGACAAGTGACCAGTGACCAGTGACCAACGAAAGTGACCAGTGAACAGTGACCAGGGACCAGTGACCAGTGACGAGTGACCAGTGACAAGTGACCAGTGACCAGCGACCAGTGACCAGTGACCAGTGACCAGTGACCAGTGACCAGTGACCAACGAAAGTGACCAGTCAACAGTGATCAGGGACCAGTGACCAGTGACGAGTGACCAGTGACCAGCGAAAGTGAACAGTGACCAGTGACCAGTGACCAGTGACCAGTGACCAGTGACCAGCGAAAGTGACCAGTGACCAGTGACCAGTGACCAGTGACCAGTGACCAGTGACCAGCGACCAGTGACCAGTGACCAGTGACCAGTGACTAGCCAAATTGACCAGTGACCAGTGACCAGTGGCCAGCGGTAGTGACCAGTGACCAGTGACCAGTGATCAGTGACCAGTGAACAGTGACCAGTGACCAGTGACCAGTGACCAGTGACCAGCGAAAATGACCAGTGACCAGTGACCAGTGACCAGCGAAATTGACCAGTGACCAGTGACCAGTGAACATTGACAAGTGACCAGTGACCAGTGACCAACGAAAGTGACCAGTCAACAGTGATCAGGGACCAGTGATCAGTGACGAGTGACCAGTGACCAGCGAAAGTGAACAGTGACCAGCGACCAGTGACCAGTGACCAGTGACCAGTGACCAGTGACCAGTGACCAGTGACCAGTGACCAGTGACCAGTGACTAGCCAAATTGACCAGTGACCAGTGACCAGTGGCCAGCGGTAGTGACCAGTGACCAGTGACCAGTGATCAGTGACCAGTGAACAGTGACCAGTGACCAGTGACCAGTGACCAGCGAAAATGACCAGTGACCAGTGACCAGTGACCAGCGAAATTGACAAGTGACCAGTGACCAGTGAACAGTGACAAGTGACCAGTGACCAGTGACCAACGAAAGTGACCAGTGAACAGTGACCAGGGACCAGTGACCAGTGACGAGTGACCAGTGACAAGTGACCAGTGACCAGCGACCAGTGACCAGTGACCAGTGACCAGTGACCAGTGACCAGTGACCAACGAAAGTGACCAGTCAACAGTGATCAGGGACCAGTGACCAGTGACGAGTGACCAGTGACCAGCGAAAGTGAACAGTGACCAGTGACCAGTGACCAGTGACCAGTGACCAGTGACCAGCGAAAGTGACCAGTGACCAGTGACCAGTGACCAGTGACCAGTGACCAGTGACAAGTGACCTGGGACCAGCGAAATTGACAAGTGACCTGTGACCAGTGAACAGTGACAAGTGACCAGTGACCTGTGACCAACGAAAGTGACCAGTGAACAGTGACCAGGGACCAGTGACCAGTGACGAGTGACCAGTGACCAGCGAAAGTGACCAGTGACGAGTGACCTGTGACAAGTGACCAGTGACCAGCGACCAGTGACCAGTGACCAGTGACCAGTGACCAGTGACCAGTGACCAGTGACCAGTGACCAGTGACCAGTGACCAGTGACCAGTGACCAGCGAAAGTGACCAGTGACCAGTGACCAGCGACAAGTGACCAGTGATCAGTGACGAGTGACCAGTGACCAGTGACCAGTGACCAGTGACCAGCGAAAGTGACCAGTGACCAGTGACCAGTGACCAGTGACCAGTGACCAGTGACCAGTGACCAGCGAAATTGACCAGTGACCAGTGACCAGTGACCAGTGACAAGTGACCTGGGACCAGTGACCAGTGACCAGTGACCAGCGAAATTGACCAGTGACCAGTGACCAGTGACCAGCGACATGTGACCAGTGACCAGTGACCAGTGACCAGTGACCAGTGACCAGTGACCAGTGACCAGTGACCAGCGAAAGTGACCAGTGACCAGTGACCAGTGACCAGCGAAATTGACCAGTGACCAGTGACCAGTGACCAGCGAAATTGACAAGTGACCTGTGACCAGTGAACAGTGACAAGTGACCAGTGACCTGTGACCAACGAAAGTGACAAGTGACCAGTGACCAGTGACCAGTGACCAGTGACCAGTGACCAGTGACCTGTGACCAGCGAAAGCGACCAGTGACCAGTGATCAGCGAAATTGACCAGTGACCATTGAACAGTGACCAGGGAAAGTGACCAGTGACGAGTGACCAGTGACAAGTGACCAGTGACCACTGACCAGTGACCAGTGACCAGCGACCAGTGACCAGTGACCAGTGACCAGGGACCAGTGACCAGCGAAAGTGACCCGTGACCAGTGACCAGTGACCAGTGACTAGCCAAATTGAGCAGTGAGCAGTGACCAGTGACCAGTGACCAGTGACCAGTGACCAGTGACCAGCGAAATTGACCAGTGACCATTGACCAGTGACCAGCGAAAGTGACCAGTGACGAGTGACCTGTGACAAGTGACCAGTGACCAGCGACCAGTGACCAGTGACCAGTGACCAGTGACCAGTGAACAGTGACCAGTGACCAGTGACCAGTGACCAGCGAAAATGACCAGTGACCAGTGACCAGTGACCAGCGAAATTGACCAGTGTCCAGTGACCAGTGAACAGTGACAAGTGACCAGTGACCAGCGAAAGTGACAAGTGACCAGTGACCATTGACCAGTGACCAGTGACCAGTGACCAGCGAAAGTGACCAGTGACCAGCGAAATTGACCAGTTTCCAGTGACCAGTGACAAGTGACCAGTGACCAGTGACCAGCGAAAGAGACAAGTGAACAGTGACCAGCGAAATTGACCAGTGACCAGCGAAAGTGACAAGTGACCAGTGACCACTGACCAGTGACCACTGACCAGTGACCAGTGACCAGCGACCAGTGACCAGTGACCAGTGACCAGGGACCAGTGACCAGCGAAAGTGACCAGTGACCAGTGACCAGTGACCAGTGACTAGCCAAATTGAGCAGTGAGCAGTGACCAGTGAACAGTGACCAGTGACCAGTGACCAGTGACCAGCGAAATTGACCACTGACCATTGACTAGTGACCAGCGAAAGTGACCAGTGACGAGTGACCTGTGACAAGTGACCAGTGACCAGCGACCAGTGACCAGTGACCAGTGACCAGTGACCAGTGACCAGTGACCAGTGACCAGTGACCAGTGACCAGTGACCAGTGACTAGTGACTAGTGACCAGTGACAAACGACCAGTGACCAGTGACCAGTGACCAGCGAAATTGACCAGTGACCATTGACCAGTGACCAGCGAAAGTGACCAGTGACGAGTGACCTGTGACAAGTGACCAGTGACCAGCGACCAGTGACCAGTGACCAGTGACCAGTGACCAGTGACCAGTGACCAGTGACCAGCGAAAGTGACAAGTGACCAGTGACCATTGACCAGTGACCAGTGACCAGTGCCCAGCGAAAGTGACCAGTGACCAGCGAAATTGACCAGTTTCCAGTGACCAGTGACAAGTGACCAGTGACCAGTGACCAGCGAAAGGGACAAGTGAACAGTGACCAGCGAAATTGACCAGTGACCAGCGAAAGTGACAAGTGACCAGTGACCACTGACCAGTGACCACTGACCAGTGACCAGTGACCAGCGACCAGTGACCAGTGACCAGTGACCAGGGACCAGTGACCAGCGAAAGTGACCAGTGACCAGTGACCAGTGACCAGTGACTAGCCAAATTGAGCAGTGAGCAGTGACCAGTGAACAGTGACCAGTGACCAGTGAACAGTGACCAGCGAAATTGACCAGTGACCATTGACCAGTGACCAGCGAAAGTGACCAGTGACGAGTGACCTGTGACAAGTGACCAGTGACCAGCGACCAGTGACCAGTGACCAGTGACCAGTGACCAGTGACCAGTGACCAGCGACCAGTGACCAGTGACCAGTGACCAGTGACTAGCCAAATTGACCAGTGACCAGTGACCAGTGGCCAGCGGTAGTGACCAGTGACCAGTGACCAGTGATCAGTGACCAGTGAACAGTGACCAGTGACCAGTGACCAGTGACCAGTGACCAGCGAAAATGACCAGTGACCAGTGACCAGTGACCAGCGAAATTGACCAGTGACCAGTGACCAGTGAACATTGACAAGTGACCAGTGACCAGTGACCAACGAAAGTGACCAGTCAACAGTGATCAGGGACCAGTGATCAGTGACGAGTGACCAGTGACCAGCGAAAGTGAACAGTGACCAGCGACCAGTGACCAGTGACCAGTGACCAGTGACCAGTGACCAGTGACCAGTGACCAGTGACCAGTGACCAGTGACTAGCCAAATTGACCAGTGACCAGTGACCAGTGGCCAGCGGTAGTGACCAGTGACCAGTGACCAGTGATCAGTGACCAGTGAACAGTGACCAGTGACCAGTGACCAGTGACCAGCGAAAATGACCAGTGACCAGTGACCAGTGACCAGCGAAATTGACAAGTGACCAGTGACCAGTGAACAGTGACAAGTGACCAGTGACCAGTGACCAACGAAAGTGACCAGTGAACAGTGACCAGGGACCAGTGACCAGTGACGAGTGACCAGTGACAAGTGACCAGTGACCAGCGACCAGTGACCAGTGACCAGTGACCAGTGACAAGTGACCTGGGACCAGCGAAATTGACAAGTGACCTGTGACCAGTGAACAGTGACAAGTGACCAGTGACCTGTGACCAACGAAAGTGACCAGTGAACAGTGACCAGGGACCAGTGACCAGTGACGAGTGACCAGTGACCAGCGAAAGTGACCAGTGACGAGTGACCTGTGACAAGTGACCAGTGACCAGCGACCAGTGACCAGTGACCAGTGACCAGTGACCAGTGACCAGTGACCAGTGACCAGTGACCAGTGACCAGTGACCAGTGACCAGTGACCAGCGAAAGTGACCAGTGACCAGTGACCAGCGACAAGTGACCAGTGATCAGTGACGAGTGACCAGTGACCAGTGACCAGTGACCAGTGACCAGCGAAAGTGACCAGTGACCAGTGACCAGTGACCAGTGACCAGTGACCAGTGACCAGTGACCAGCGAAATTGACCAGTGACCAGTGACCAGTGACCAGTGACAAGTGACCTGGGACCAGTGACCAGTGACCAGTGACCAGCGAAATTGACCAGTGACCAGTGACCAGTGACCAGCGACATGTGACCAGTGACCAGTGACCAGTGACCAGTGACCAGTGACCAGTGACCAGTGACCAGTGACCAGCGAAAGTGACCAGTGACCAGTGACCAGTGACCAGCGAAATTGACCAGTGACCAGTGACCAGAGACCAGTGACTAGCCAAATTGACCAGTGACCAGTGACCAGTGGCCAGCGGTAGTGACCAGTGACCAGTGACCAGTGACCAGCGAAAATGACCAGTGACCAGTGACCAGTGACCAGCGAAATTGACAAGTGACCTGTGACCAGTGAACAGTGACAAGTGACCAGTGACCTGTGACCAACGAAAGTGACCAGTGAACAGTGACCAGGGACCAGTGACCAGTGACGAGTGACCAGTGACCAGCGAAAGTGACCAGTGACGAGTGACCTGTGACAAGTGACCAGTGACCAGCGACCAGTGACCAGTGACCAGTGACCAGTGACCAGTGACCAGTGACCAGTGACCAGTGACCAGTGACCAGTGACCAGTGACCAGTGACTAGCCAAATTGACCAGTGACCAGTGACCAGTGGCCAGCGGTAGTGACCAGTGACCAGTGACCAGTGATCAGTGACCAGTGAACAGTGACCAGTGACCAGTGACCAGTGACCAGCGAAAATGACCAGTGACTAGTGACCAGTGACCAGCGAAATTAACCAGTGACCAGTGACCAGTGAACAGTGACAAGTGACCAGTGACCAGTGACCAACGAAAGTGACCAGTCAACAGTGACCAGGGACCAGTGACCAGTGACGAGTGACCAGTGACCAGCGAAAATGACCAGTGACAAGTGACCAGTGACCAGCGAAATTGACCAGTGACCAGTGACCAGAGACCAGTGACTAGCCAAATTGACCAGTGACCAGTGACGAGTGACCAGTGACAAGTGACCAGTGACCAGTGACCAGTGACCAGTGACCAGTGACCAGTGACCAGTGACCAGTGACTAGAGACCAGTGACTAGAGACTAGTGACCAGTAACCAACGACCAGTGACCAGTGACCAGTGACCAGTGACCTGTGACCAGCGAAAGCGACCAGTGACCAGTGATCAGCGAAATTGACCAGTGACCATTGACAAGTGACCAGCGAAAGTGACCAGTGACGAGTGACCTGGGACCAGTGACCAGTGACCAGTCACCAGTCACCAGTGACCAGCGACCAGTGACCAGAGACCAGTGACCAGTGACCAGTGACCAGTGACCAGTGACCAGTGACCAGCGAAAGTGACCAGTGACGAGTGACCAGTGACAAGTGACCAGTGACCAGTGACCAGTGACCAGTGACTAGAGACTAGTGACCAGTAACCAACGACCAGTGACCAGTGACCAGTGACCAGTGACCTGTGACCAGCGAAAGCGACCAGTGACCAGTGATCAGCGAAATTGACCAGTGACCATTGACAAGTGACCAGCGAAAGTGACCAGTGACGAGTGACCAGTGACAAGTGACCAGTGACCACTGACCAGTGACCAGTGACCAGCGACCAGTGACCAGTGACCAGTGACCAGGGACCAGTGACCAGCGAAAGTGACCCGTGACCAGTGACCAGTGACCAGTGACTAGCCAAATTGAGCAGTGAGCAGTGACCAGTGACCAGTGACCAGTGACCAGTGACCAGTGACCAGCGAAATTGACCAGTGACCATTGACCAGTGACCAGCGAAAGTGACCAGTGACGAGTGACCTGTGACAAGTGACCAGTGACCAGCGACCAGTGACCAGTGACCAGTGACCAGTGACCAGTGAACAGTGACCAGTGACCAGTGACCAGTGACCAGCGAAAATGACCAGTGACCAGTGACCAGTGACCAGCGAAATTGACCAGTGACCAGTGACCAGTGAACAGTGACAAGTGACCAGTGACCAGCGAAAGTGACAAGTGACCAGTGACCATTGACCAGTGACCAGTGACCAGTGACCAGCGAAAGTGACCAGTGACCAGCGAAATTGACCAGTTTCCAGTGACCAGTGACAAGTGACCAGTGACCAGTGACCAGCGAAAGAGACAAGTGAACAGTGACCAGCGAAATTGACCAGTGACCAGCGAAAGTGACAAGTGACCAGTGACCACTGACCAGTGACCACTGACCAGTGACCAGTGACCAGTGACCAGGGACCAGTGACCAGCGAAAGTGACCAGTGACCAGTGACCAGTGACCAGTGACTAGCCAAATTGAGCAGTGAGCAGTGACCAGTGAACAGTGACCAGTGACCAGTGACCAGTGACCAGCGAAATTGACCACTGACCATTGACCAGTGACCAGCGAAAGTGACCAGTGACGAGTGACCTGTGACAAGTGACCAGTGACTAGCCAAATTGAGCAGTGAGCAGTGAGCAGTGACCAGTGACCAGTGACCAGTGACCAGTGACCAGCGAAATTGACCAGTGACCATTGACCAGTGACCATCGAAAGTTACCAGTGAGGAGTGACCTGTGACAAGTGACCAGTGACCAGCGACCAGTGACCAGTGACCAGTGACCAGTGAACAGTGACCAGTGACCAGTGACCAGTGACCAGCGAAAATGACCAGTGACCAGTGACCAGTGACCAGCGAAATTGACCAGTGACCAGTGACCAGTGAACAGTGACAAGTGACCAGTGACCAGTGACCAACGAAAGTGACCAGTGAACAGTGACCAGGGACCAGTGACCAGTGACGAGTGACCAGTGACCAGCGAAAGTGAACAGTGACCAGTGACCAGTGACCAGTGACCAGTGACCAGTGACCAGTGACCAGTGACAAGTGACCTGGGACCAGTGACCAGTGACCGGTGACCAGCGAAATTGACCAGTGACCAGTGACCAGTGACCAGTGACCAGCGACCTGTGACCAGTGACCAGTGACCAGTGACCAGTGACCAGTGACCAGTGACCAGTGACCAGCGAAAGTGACCAGTGACCAGTGACCAGTGACCAGCGAAATTGACCAGTGACCAGTGACCAGAGACCAGTGACTAGCCAAATTGACCAGTGACCAGTGACCAGTGGCCAGCGGTAGTGACCAGTGACCAGTGACCAGTGACCAGTGACCAGTGACTAGAGACTAGTGACCAGTGACCAACGACCAGTGACCAGTGACCAGTGACCAGTGACCATTGACCAGCGACAAGTGACCAGTGACCAGTGACGAGTGACCAGTGACCAGTGACCAGTGACCAGTGACCAGCGAAATTGACCAGTGACCATTGACCAGTGACCAGCGAAAATGACCAGTGACGAGTGACCTGTGACAAGTGACCAGTGACCAGCGACCAGTGACCAGTGACCAGTGACCAGTGACCAGTGAACAGTGACCAGTGACCAGTGACCAGTGACCAGCGAAAATGACCAGTGACCAGTGACCAGTGACCAGCGAAATTGACCAGTGACCAGTGACCAGCGAAAATGACCAGTGACCAGTGACCAGTGACCAGCGAAATTGACAAGTGACCTGTGACCAGTGAACAGTGACAAGTGACCAGCGACCTGTGACCAACGAAAGTGACCAGTGAACAGTGACCAGGGACCAGTGACCAGTGACCAGTGACCAGTGACCAGTGACCAGCGAAAGTGACAAGTGACGAGTGACCAGTGACAAGTGACAAGTGACCAGTGACCAGTGACCAGTGACCAGTGACCAGTGACCTGTGACCAGCGAAAGCGACCAGTGACCAGTGACCAGCGAAATTGACCAGTGACCAGTGACCAGCGAAAATGACCAGTGACCAGTGACCAGTGACCAGCGAAATTGACAAGTGACCTGTGACCAGTGAACAGTGACAAGTGACCAGCGACCTGTGACCAACGAAAGTGACCAGTGAACAGTGACCAGGGACCAGTGACCAGTGACCAGTGACCAGTGACCAGTGACCAGCGAAAGTGACCAGTGACGAGTGACCAGTGACAAGTGACCAGTGACCACTGACCAGTGACCAGTGACCAGCGACCAGTGACCAGTGACCAGTGACCAGGGACCAGTGACCAGCGAAAGTGACCCGTTACCAGTGACCAGTGACCAGTGACTAGCCAAATTGAGCAGTGAGCAGTGACCAGTGACCAGTGACCAGTGACCAGTGACCAGTGACCAGTGACCAGTGACCAGTGACCAGTGACTAGCCAAATTGACCAGTGACCAGTGACCAGTGGCCAGCGGTAGTGACCAGTGACCAGTGACCAGTGATCAGTGACCAGTGAACAGTGACCAGTGACCAGTGACCAGTGACCAGCGAAAATGACCAGTGACTAGTGACCAGTGACCAGCGAAATTAACCAGTGACCAGTGACCAGTGACCAGTGACCAACGAAAGTGACCAGTCAACAGTGACCAGGGACCAGTGACCAGTGACGAGTGACCAGTGACCAGCGAAAATGACCAGTGACAAGTGACCAGTGACCAGCGAAATTGACCAGTGACCAGTGACCAGAGACCAGTGACTAGCCAAATTGACCAGTGACCAGTGACGAGTGACCAGTGACAAGTGACCAGTGACCAGTGACCAGTGACCAGTGACCAGTGACCAGTGACCAGTGACCAGTGACTAGAGACCAGTGACAAGTGACCTGGGACCAGTGACCAGTGACCAGTCACCAGTCACCAGTGACCAGCGACCAGTGACCAGAGACCAGTGACCAGTGACCAGTGACCAGTGACCAGTGACCAGTGACCAGCGAAAGTGACCAGTGACGAGTGACCAGTGACAAGTGACCAGTGACCAGTGACCAGTGACCAGTGACTAGAGACTAGTGACCAGTAACCAACGACCAGTGACCAGTGACCAGTGACCAGTGACCTGTGACCAGCGAAAGCGACCAGTGACCAGTGATCAGCGAAATTGACCAGTGACCATTGACAAGTGACCAGCGAAAGTGACCAGTGACGAGTGACCAGTGACAAGTGACCAGTGACCACTGACCAGTGACCAGTGACCAGCGACCAGTGACCAGTGACCAGTGACCAGGGACCAGTGACCAGCGAAAGTGACCCGTGACCAGTGACCAGTGACCAGTGACTAGCCAAATTGAGCAGTGAGCAGTGACCAGTGACCAGTGACCAGTGACCAGTGACCAGTGACCAGCGAAATTGACCAGTGACCATTGACCAGTGACCAGCGAAAGTGACCAGTGACGAGTGACCTGTGACAAGTGACCAGTGACCAGCGACCAGTGACCAGTGACCAGTGACCAGTGACCAGTGAACAGTGACCAGTGACCAGTGACCAGTGACCAGCGAAAATGACCAGTGACCAGTGACCAGTGACCAGCGAAATTGACCAGTGACCAGTGACCAGTGAACAGTGACAAGTGACCAGTGACCAGCGAAAGTGACAAGTGACCAGTGACCATTGACCAGTGACCAGTGACCAGTGACCAGCGAAAGTGACCAGTGACCAGCGAAATTGACCAGTTTCCAGTGACCAGTGACAAGTGACCAGTGACCAGTGACCAGCGAAAGAGACAAGTGAACAGTGACCAGCGAAATTGACCAGTGACCAGCGAAAGTGACAAGTGACCAGTGACCACTGACCAGTGACCACTGACCAGTGACCAGTGACCAGCGACCAGTGACCAGTGACCAGTGACCAGGGACCAGTGACCAGCGAAAGTGACCAGTGACCAGTGACCAGTGACCAGTGACTAGCCAAATTGAGCAGTGAGCAGTGACCAGTGAACAGTGACCAGTGACCAGTGACCAGTGACCAGCGAAATTGACCACTGACCATTGACCAGTGACCAGCGAAAGTGACCAGTGACGAGTGACCTGTGACAAGTGACCAGTGACTAGCCAAATTGAGCAGTGAGCAGTGAGCAGTGACCAGTGACCAGTGACCAGTGACCAGTGACCAGCGAAATTGACCAGTGACCATTGACCAGTGACCATCGAAAGTGACCAGTGAGGAGTGACCTGTGACAAGTGACCAGTGACCAGCGACCAGTGACCAGTGACCAGTGACCAGTGAACAGTGACCAGTGACCAGTGACCAGTGACCAGCGAAAATGACCAGTGACCAGTGACCAGTGACCAGCGAAATTGACCAGTGACCAGTGACCAGTGAACAGTGACAAGTGACCAGTGACCAGTGACCAACGAAAGTGACCAGTGAACAGTGACCAGGGACCAGTGACCAGTGACGAGTGACCAGTGACCAGCGAAAGTGAACAGTGACCAGTGACCAGTGACCAGTGACCAGTGACCAGTGACCAGTGACCAGTGACAAGTGACCTGGGACCAGTGACCAGTGACCGGTGACCAGCGAAATTGACCAGTGACCAGTGACCAGTGACCAGTGACCAGCGACCTGTGACCAGTGACCAGTGACCAGTGACCAGTGACCAGTGACCAGTGACCAGTGACCAGCGAAAGTGACCAGTGACCAGTGACCAGTGACCAGCGAAATTGACCAGTGACCAGTGACCAGAGACCAGTGACTAGCCAAATTGACCAGTGACCAGTGACCAGTGGCCAGCGGTAGTGACCAGTGACCAGTGACCAGTGACCAGTGACCAGTGACTAGAGACTAGTGACCAGTGACCAACGACCAGTGACCAGTGACCAGTGACCAGTGACCATTGACCAGCGACAAGTGACCAGTGACCAGTGACGAGTGACCAGTGACCAGTGACCAGTGACCAGTGACCAGTGACCAGTGACCAGTGACCAGCGAAAGTGACTAGTGACCAGTGACCAGTGACGAGTGACCAGTGACCAGTGACCAGTGACCAGTGACCAGTGACCAGTGACCAGCGAAAGTGACCAGTGACGAGTGACCAGTGACCAGTGACCAGTGACCAGTGACCAGTGACCAGTGACCAGTGACCAGTGACCAGTGACCAGTGACCAGTGACCAGTGACCAGTGACCAGCGAAAGTGACCAGTGACGAGTGACCAGTGACCAGTGACCAGTGACCAGTGACCAGTGACCAGTGACCAGTGACCAGTGACCAGTGACCAGTGACCAGTGACCAGCGAAAGTGACAAGTGACGAGTGACCAGTGACAAGTGACAAGTGACCAGTGACCAGTGACCAGTGACCAGTGACCAGTGACCTGTGACCAGCGAAAGCGACCAGTGACCAGTGATCAGCGAAATTGACCAGTGACCATTGACCAGTGACCAGCGAAAGTGACCAGTGACGAGTGACCAGTGACAAGTGACCAGTGACCACTGACCAGTGACCAGTGACCAGTGACCAGGGACCAGTGACCAGCGAAAGTGACCCGTTACCAGTGACCAGTGACCAGTGACTAGCCAAATTGAGCAGTGAGCAGTGACCAGTGACCAGTGACCAGTGACCAGCGAAATTGACCAGTGACCATTGACCAGTGACCAGCGAAAATGACCAGTGACGAGTGACCTGTGACAAGTGACCAGTGACCAGCGACCAGTGACCAGTGACCAGTGACCAGTGACCAGTGAACAGTGACCAGTGACCAGTGACCAGTGACCAGCGAAAATGACCAGTGACCAGTGACCAGTGACCAGCGAAATTGACAAGTGACCTGTGACCAGTGAACAGTGACAAGTGACCAGCGACCTGTGACCAACGAAAGTGACCAGTGAACAGTGACCAGGGACCAGTGACCAGTGACCAGTGACCAGTGACCAGTGACCAGCGAAAGTGACAAGTGACGAGTGACCAGTGACAAGTGACAAGTGACCAGTGACCAGTGACCAGTGACCAGTGACCAGTGACCTGTGACCAGCGAAAGCGACCAGTGACCAGTGATCAGCGAAATTGACCAGTGACCATTGACCAGTGACCAGCGAAAGTGACCAGTGACGAGTGACCAGTGACAAGTGACCAGTGACCACTGACCAGTGACCAGTGACCAGCGACCAGTGACCAGTGACCAGTGACCAGGGACCAGTGACCAGCGAAAGTGACCCGTTACCAGTGACCAGTGACCAGTGACTAGCCAAATTGAGCAGTGAGCAGTGACCAGTGACCAGTGACCAGTGACCAGTGACCAGTGACCAGCGAAATTGACCAGTGACCATTGACCAGTGACCAGCGAAAGTGACCAGTGACGAGTGACCAGTGACAAGTGACCAGTGACCAGTGACCAGTGACCAGCGACCAGTGACCAGTGACCAGTGACCAGGGACCAGTGACCAGCGAAAGTGACCCGTGACCAGTGACCAGTGACCAGTGACTGGCCAAATTGAGCATTGAGCAGTGACCAGTGACCAGTGACCAGTGACCAGTGAGCAGTGACCAGCGAAAATGACCAGTGACCAGTGACCAGTGACCAGCGAAATTGACCAGTGACCAGTGACCAGTGAACAGTGACAAGTGACCAGTGACCAGTGACCAACGAAAATGACCAGTGACCAGTGACCAGTGATCAGCGAAATTGCCCAGTGACCAGTGACCAGTGAACAGTGACAAGTGACCAGTGACCAGTGACCAACGAAAGTGACCAGTGAACAGTGACCAGGGACCAGTGACCAGTGACCAGCCAAATTGACCAGTGACCAGTGACCAGTGGCCAGCGGTAGTGACCAGTGACCAGTGACCAGTGATCAGTGACCAGTGAACAGTGACCAGTGACCAGTGACCCGTGACCAGCGAAAATGACCAGTGACCAGTGACCAGTGACCAGCGAAATTGACAAGTGACCAGTGACCAGTGAACAGTGACAAGTGACCAGTGACCAGTGACCAACGAAAGTGACCAGTGAACAGTGACCAGGGACCAGTGACCAGTGACGAGTGACCAGTGACCAGCGAAAGTGAACAGTGACCAGTGACCAGTGACCAGTGACCAGTGACCAGTGACCAGTGACCAGCGAAAGTGACCAGTGACGAGTGACCAGTGACAAGTGACCAGTGACCAGTGA
Source organism: Andrena trimmerana (assembly GCA_951215215.1). Taxonomy (NCBI): domain Eukaryota; kingdom Metazoa; phylum Arthropoda; class Insecta; order Hymenoptera; family Andrenidae; genus Andrena; species Andrena trimmerana. Next base: position 15,430,657 of record OX578063.1, on the reverse strand, counting down.
CCAGTGACCAGTGACTAGAGACTAGTGACCAGTGACCAACGACCAGTGACCAGTGACCAGTGACCAGTGACCATTGACCAGCGACAAGTGACCAGTGACCAGTGACGAGTGACCAGTGACCAGTGACCAGTGACCAGTGACCAGTGACCAGTGACCAGCGAAAGTGACTAGTGACCAGTGACCAGTGACCAGTGACCAGTGACCAGTGACCAGTGACCAGTGACCAGTGACGAGTGACCAGTGACCAGTGACCAGTGACCAGTGACCAGTGACCAGTGACCAGCGAAAGTGACCAGTGACGAGTGACCAGTGACCAGTGACCAGTGACCAGTGACCAGTGACCAGTGACCAGTGACCAGTGACCAGTGACCAGTGACCAGTGACCAGTGACCAGTGACCAGTGACCAGTGACCAGTGACCAGTGACCAGTGACCAGTGACCAGCGAAAGTGACCAGTGACGAGTGACCAGTGACCAGTGACCAGTGACCAGTGACCAGTGACCAGTGACCAGTGACCAGTGACCAGTGACCAGTGACCAGTGACCAGCGAAAGTGACAAGTGACGAGTGACCAGTGACAAGTGACAAGTGACCAGTGACCAGTGACCAGTGACCAGTGACCAGTGACCTGTGACCAGCGAAAGCGACCAGTGACCAGTGATCAGCGAAATTGACCAGTGACCATTGACCAGTGACCAGCGAAAGTGACCAGTGACGAGTGACCAGTGACAAGTGACCAGTGACCACTGACCAGTGACCAGTGACCAGTGACCAGGGACCAGTGACCAGCGAAAGTGACCCGTTACCAGTGACCAGTGACCAGTGACTAGCCAAATTGAGCAGTGAGCAGTGACCAGTGACCAGTGACCAGTGACCAGTGACCAGTGACCAGCGAAATTGACCAGTGACCATTGACCAGTGACCAGCGAAAGTGACCAGTGACAAGTGACCTGTGACAAGTGACCAGTGACCAGCGACCAGTGACCAGTGACCAGTGACCAGTGACCAGTGAACAGTGACCAGTGACCAGTGACCAGTGACCAGCGAAAATGACCAGTGACCAGTGACCAGTGACCAGCGAAATTGACCAGTGACCAGTGACCAGCGAAAATGACCAGTGACCAGTGACCAGTGACCAGCGAAATTGACAAGTGACCTGTGACCAGTGAACAGTGACAAGTGACCAGCGACCTGTGACCAACGAAAGTGACCAGTGAACAGTGACCAGGGACCAGTGACCAGTGACGAGTGACCAGTGACCAGCGAAAGTGACCAGTGACGAGTGACCTGTGACAAGTGACCAGTGACCAGCGACCAGTGACCAGTGACCAGTGACCAGTGACCAGTGACCAGTGACCAGTGACCAGTAACTAGCCAAATTGACCAGTGACCAGTGACCAGTGGCCAGCGGTAGTGACCAGTGACCAGTGACCAGTGATCAGTGACCAGTGAACAGTGACCAGTGACCAGTGACCAGTGACCAGCGAAAATGACCAGTGACCAGTGACCAGTGACCAGCGAAATTAACCAGTGACCAGTGACCAGTGAACAGTGACAAGTGACCAGTGACCAGTGACCAACGAAAGTGACCAGTCAACAGTGACCAGGGACCAGTGACCAGTGACGAGTGACCAGTGACCAGCGAAAATGACCAGTGACAAGTGACCAGTGACCAGCGAAATTGACCAGTGACCAGTGACCAGAGACCAGTGACTAGCCAAATTGACCAGTGACCCGTGACGAGTGACCAGTGACAAGTGACCAGTGACCAGTGACCAGTGACCAGTGACCAGTGACCAGTGACTAGAGACCAGTGACAAGTGACCTGGGACCAATGACCAGTGACCAGTGACCAGTGACCAGTGACCAGCGACCAGTGACCAGAGACCAGTGACCAGTGACCAGTGACCAGTGACCAGTGACCAGTGACCAGCGAAAGTGACCAGTGACGAGTGACCAGTGACAAGTGACCAGTGACCAGTGACCAGTGACCAGTGACTAGAGACTAGTGACCAGTGACCAACGACCAGTGACCAGTGACCAGTGACCAGTGACCAGCGAAAGTGACCAGTGACCAGTGACCATTGACCAGCGACAAGTGACCAGTGACCAGTGACGAGTGACCAGTGACCAGTGACCAGTGACCAGTGACCAGCGAAAGTGACTAGTGACCAGTGACGAGTGACCAGTGACCAGTGACCAGTGACCAGTGATCAGCGAAATTGCCCAGTGACCAGTGACCAGTGAACAGTGACAAGTGACCAGTGACCAGTGACCAACGAAAGTGACCAGTGAACAGTGACCAGGGACCAGTGACCAGTGACGAGTGACCAGTGACCAGCCAAATTGACCAGTGACCAGTGACCAGTGGCCAGCGGTAGTGACCAGTGACCAGTGACCAGTGATCAGTGACCAGTGAACAGTGACCAGTGACCAGTGACCAGTGACCAGCGAAAATGACCAGTGACCAGTGACCAGTGACCAGCGAAATTGACAAGTGACCAGTGACCAGTGAACAGTGACAAGTGACCAGTGACCAGTGACCAACGAAAGTGACCAGTGAACAGTGACCAGGGACCAGTGACCAGTGACGAGTGACCAGTGACCAGCGAAAGTGAACAGTGACCAGTGACCAGTGACCAGTGACCAGTGACCAGTGACCAGTGACCAGCGAAAGTGACCAGTGACGAGTGACCAGTGACAAGTGACCAGTGACCAGTGACCAGTGACCAGTGACTAGAGACTAGTGACCAGTGACCAACGACCAGTGACCAGTGACCAGTGACCAGTGACCAGTGACGAGTGACCAGTGACCAGTGACCAGTGACCAGTGACCAGTGACCAGTGACCAGTGACCAGCGAAAGTGACTAGTGACCAGTGACAAGTGACCAGTGACCAGTGACCAGTGACGAGTGACCAGTGACCAGTGACCAGTGACCAGTGACCAGTGACCAGTGACCAGCGAAAGTGACCAGTGACGAGTGACCAGTGACCAGTGACCAGTGACCAGTGACCAGTGACCAGTGACCAGTGACCAGTGACCAGTGACCAGTGACCAGTGACCAGTGACCAGTGACCAGTGACCAGTGACCAGTGACCAGTGACCAGCGAAAGTGACCAGTGACGAGTGACCAGTGACCAGTGACCAGTGACCAGTGACCAGTGACCAGTGACCAGTGACCAGTGACCAGTGACCAGTGACCAGTGACCAGCGAAAGTGACAAGTGACGAGTGACCAGTGACAAGTGACAAGTGACCAGTGACCAGTGACCAGTGACCAGTGACCAGTGACCTGTGACCAGCGAAAGCGACCAGTGACCAGTGATCAGCGAAATTGACCAGTGACCATTGACCAGTGACCAGCGAAAGTGACCAGTGACGAGTGACCAGTGACAAGTGACCAGTGACCACTGACCAGTGACCAGTGACCAGTGACCAGGGACCAGTGACCAGCGAAAGTGACCCGTTACCAGTGACCAGTGACCAGTGACTAGCCAAATTGAGCAGTGAGCAGTGACCAGTGACCAGTGACCAGTGACCAGTGACCAGTGACCAGCGAAATTGACCAGTGACCATTGACCAGTGACCAGCGAAAGTGACCAGTGACGAGTGACCTGTGACAAGTGACCAGTGACCAGCGACCAGTGACCAGTGACCAGTGACCAGTGACCAGTGAACAGTGACCAGTGACCAGTGACCAGTGACCAGCGAAAATGACCAGTGACCAGTGACCAGTGACCAGCGAAATTGACCAGTGACCAGTGACCAGCGAAAATGACCAGTGACCAGTGACCAGTGACCAGCGAAATTGACAAGTGACCTGTGACCAGTGAACAGTGACAAGTGACCAGCGACCTGTGACCAACGAAAGTGACCAGTGAACAGTGACCAGGGACCAGTGACCAGTGACGAGTGACCAGTGACCAGCGAAAGTGACCAGTGACGAGTGACCTGTGACAAGTGACCAGTGACCAGCGACCAGTGACCAGTGACCAGTGACCAGTGACCAGTGACCAGTGACCAGTGACCAGTAACTAGCCAAATTGACCAGTGACCAGTGACCAGTGGCCAGCGGTAGTGACCAGTGACCAGTGACCAGTGATCAGTGACCAGTGAACAGTGACCAGTGACCAGTGACCAGTGACCAGCGAAAATGACCAGTGACCAGTGACCAGTGACCAGCGAAATTAACCAGTGACCAGTGACCAGTGAACAGTGACAAGTGACCAGTGACCAGTGACCAACGAAAGTGACCAGTCAACAGTGACCAGGGACCAGTGACCAGTGACGAGTGACCAGTGACCAGCGAAAATGACCAGTGACAAGTGACCAGTGACCAGCGAAATTGACCAGTGACCAGTGACCAGAGACCAGTGACTAGCCAAATTGACCAGTGACCAGTGACGAGTGACCAGTGACAAGTGACCAGTGACCAGTGACCAGTGACCAGTGACCAGTGACTAGTGACTAGAGACCAGTGACAAGTGACCTGGGACCAATGACCAGTGACCAGTGACCAGTGACCAGTGACCAGCGACCAGTGACCAGAGACCAGTGACCAGTGACCAGTGACCAGTGACCAGTGACCAGTGACCAGCGAAAGTGACCAGTGACGAGTGACCAGTGACAAGTGACCAGTGACCAGTGACCAGTGACCAGTGACTAGAGACTAGTGACCAGTGACCAACGACCAGTGACCAGTGACCAGTGACCAGTGACCAGCGAAAGTGACCAGTGACCAGTGACCATTGACCAGCGACAAGTGACCAGTGACCAGTGACGAGTGACCAGTGACCAGTGACCAGTGACCAGTGACCAGCGAAAGTGACTAGTGACCAGTGACCAGTGACCAGTGACCAGTGACCAGTGACCAGTGACGAGTGACCAGTGACCAGTGACCAGTGACCAGTGACCAGTGACCAGTGACCAGCGAAAGTGACCAGTGACGAGTGACCAGTGATCAGTGACAAGTGACCAGTGACCAGTGACCAGTGACCAGTGACCAGTGACCAGCGAAAGTGACAAGTGACGAGTGACCAGTGACAAGTGACAAGTGACCAGTGACCAGTGACCAGTGACCAGTGACCAGTGACCTGTGACCAGCGAAAGCGACCAGTGACCAGTGATCAGCGAAATTGACCAGTGACCATTGACAAGTGACCAGCGAAAGTGACCAGTGACGAGTGACCAGTGACAAGTGACCAGTGACCACTGACCAGTGACCAGTGACCAGCGACCAGTGACCAGTGACCAGTGACCAGGGACCAGTGACCAGCGAAAGTGACCCGTGACCAGTGACCAGTGACCAGTGACTAGCCAAATTGAGCAGTGAGCAGTGACCAGTGACCAGTGACCAGTGACCAGTGACCAGTGACCAGCGAAATTGACCAGTGACCATTGACCAGTGACCAGCGAAAGTGACCAGTGACGAGTGACCTGTGACAAGTGACCAGTGACCAGCGACCAGTGACCAGTGACCAGTGACCAGTGACCAGTGAACAGTGACCAGTGACCAGTGACCAGTGACCAGCGAAAATGACCAGTGACCAGTGACCAGTGACCAGCGAAATTGACCAGTGACCAGTGACCAGTGAACAGTGACAAGTGACCAGTGACCAGCGAAAGTGACAAGTGACCAGTGACCATTGACCAGTGACCAGTGACCAGTGACCAGCGAAAGTGACCAGTGACCAGCGAAATTGACCAGTTTCCAGTGACCAGTGACAAGTGACCAGTGACCAGTGACCAGCGAAAGAGACAAGTGAACAGTGACCAGCGAAATTGACCAGTGACCAGCGAAAGTGACAAGTGACCAGTGACCACTGACCAGTGACCACTGACCAGTGACCAGTGACCAGCGACCAGTGACCAGTGACCAGTGACCAGGGACCAGTGACCAGCGAAAGTGACCAGTGACCAGTGACCAGTGACCAGTGACTAGCCAAATTGAGCAGTGAGCAGTGACCAGTGACCAACGAAAGTGACCAGTGAACAGTGACCAGGGACCAGTGACCAGTGACGAGTGACCAGTGACCAGCCAAATTGACCAGTGACCAGTGACCAGTGGCCAGCGGTAGTGACCAGTGACCAGTGACCAGTGATCAGTGACCAGTGAACAGTGACCAGTGACCAGTGACCAGTGACCAGCGAAAATGACCAGTGACCAGTGACCAGTGACCAGCGAAATTGACAAGTGACCAGTGACCAGTGAACAGTGACAAGTGACCAGTGACCAGTGACCAACGAAAGTGACCAGTGAACAGTGACCAGGGACCAGTGACCAGTGACGAGTGACCAGTGACCAGCGAAAGTGAACAGTGACCAGCGACCAGTGACCAGTGACCAGTGACCAGTGACCAGTGACCAGTGACCAGTGACCAGTGACCAGCGAAAGTGACCAGTGACGAGTGACCAGTGACAAGTGACCAGTGACCAGTGACCAGTGACCAGTGACCAGTGACGAGTGACCAGTGACCAGTGACCAGTGACCAGTGACCAGCGAAAGTGACTAGTGACCAGTGACCAGTGACCAGTGACCAGTGACCAGCGAAAGTGAACAGTGACCAGCGACCAGTGACCAGTGACCAGTGACCAGTGACCAGTGACCAGTGACCAGTGACCAGTGACCAGCGAAAGTGACCAGTGACGAGTGACCAGTGACAAGTGACCAGTGACCAGTGACCAGTGACCAGTGACCAGTGACGAGTGACCAGTGACCAGTGACCAGTGACCAGTGACCAGCGAAAGTGACTAGTGACCAGTGACCAGTGACCAGTGACCAGTGACCAGTGACCAGTGACCAGTGACCAGTGACCAGTGACCAGTGACCAGTGACCAGTGACCAGTGACCAGTGACCAGTGACCAGTGACCAGTGACCAGCGAAAGTGACCAGTGACGAGTGACCAGTGACCAGTGACCAGTGACCAGTGACCAGTGACCAGTGACCAGTGACCAGTGACCAGTGACCAGTGACCAGTGACCAGCGAAAGTGACAAGTGACGAGTGACCAGTGACAAGTGACAAGTGACCAGTGACCAGTGACCAGTGACCAGTGACCAGTGACCTGTGACCAGCGAAAGCGACCAGTGACCAGTGATCAGCGAAATTGACCAGTGACCATTGACCAGTGACCAGCGAAAGTGACCAGTGACGAGTGACCAGTGACAAGTGACCAGTGACCACTGACCAGTGACCAGTGACCAGTGACCAGGGACCAGTGACCAGCGAAAGTGACCCGTTACCAGTGACCAGTGACCAGTGACTAGCCAAATTGAGCAGTGAGCAGTGACCAGTGACCAGTGACCAGTGACCAGTGACCAGTGACCAGCGAAATTGACCAGTGACCATTGACCAGTGACCAGCGAAAGTGACCAGTGACGAGTGACCTGTGACAAGTGACCAGTGACCAGCGACCAGTGACCAGTGACCAGTGACCAGTGACCAGTGAACAGTGACCAGTGACCAGTGACCAGCGAAATTGACCAGTGACCAGTGACCAGCGAAAATGACCAGTGACCAGTGACCAGTGACCAGCGAAATTGACAAGTGACCTGTGACCAGTGAACAGTGACAAGTGACCAGCGACCTGTGACCAACGAAAGTGACCAGTGAACAGTGACCAGGGACCAGTGACCAGTGACGAGTGACCAGTGACCAGCGAAAGTGACCAGTGACGAGTGACCTGTGACAAGTGACCAGTGACCAGCGACCAGTGACCAGTGACCAGTGACCAGTGACCAGTGACCAGTGACCAGTGACCAGTAACTAGCCAAATTGACCAGTGACCAGTGACCAGTGGCCAGCGGTAGTGACCAGTGACCAGTGACCAGTGATCAGTGACCAGTGAACAGTGACCAGTGACCAGTGACCAGTGACCAGCGAAAATGACCAGTGACCAGTGACCAGTGACCAGCGAAATTAACCAGTGACCAGTGACCAGTGAACAGTGACAAGTGACCAGTGACCAGTGACCAACGAAAGTGACCAGTCAACAGTGACCAGGGACCAGTGACCAGTGACGAGTGACCAGTGACCAGCGAAAATGACCAGTGACAAGTGACCAGTGACCAGCGAAATTGACCAGTGACCAGTGACCAGAGACCAGTGACTAGCCAAATTGACCAGTGACCAGTGACGAGTGACCAGTGACAAGTGACCAGTGACCAGTGACCAGTGACCAGTGACCAGTGACCAGTGACTAGAGACCAGTGACAAGTGACCTGGGACCAATGACCAGTGACCAGTGACCAGTGACCAGTGACCAGCGACCAGTGACCAGAGACCAGTGACCAGTGACCAGTGACCAGTGACCAGTGACCAGTGACCAGCGAAAGTGACCAGTGACGAGTGACCAGTGACAAGTGACCAGTGACCAGTGACCAGTGACCAGTGACTAGAGACTAGTGACCAGTGACCAACGACCAGTGACCAGTGACCAGTGACCAGTGACCAGCGAAAGTGACCAGTGACCAGTGACCATTGACCAGCGACAAGTGACCAGTGACCAGTGACGAGTGACCAGTGACCAGTGACCAGTGACCAGTGACCAGCGAAAGTGACTAGTGACCAGTGACCAGTGACCAGTGACCAGTGACCAGTGACCAGTGACCAGTGACGAGTGACCAGTGACCAGTGACCAGTGACCAGTGACCAGTGACCAGTGACCAGGGACCAGTGACCAGCGAAAGTGACCAGTGACCAGTGACCAGTGACCAGTGACTAGCCAAATTGAGCAGTGAGCAGTGACCAGTGACCAACGAAAGTGACCAGTGAACAGTGACCAGGGACCAGTGACCAGTGACGAGTGACCAGTGACCAGCCAAATTGACCAGTGACCAGTGACCAGTGGCCAGCGGTAGTGACCAGTGACCAGTGACCAGTGATCAGTGACCAGTGAACAGTGACCAGTGACCAGTGACCAGTGACCAGCGAAAATGACCAGTGACCAGTGACCAGTGACCAGCGAAATTGACAAGTGACCAGTGACCAGTGAACAGTGACAAGTGACCAGTGACCAGTGACCAACGAAAGTGACCAGTGAACAGTGACCAGGGACCAGTGACCAGTGACGAGTGACCAGTGACCAGCGAAAGTGAACAGTGACCAGCGACCAGTGACCAGTGACCAGTGACCAGTGACCAGTGACCAGTGACCAGTGACCAGTGACCAGCGAAAGTGACCAGTGACGAGTGACCAGTGACAAGTGACCAGTGACCAGTGACCAGTGACCAGTGACCAGTGACGAGTGACCAGTGACCAGTGACCAGTGACCAGTGACCAGCGAAAGTGACTAGTGACCAGTGACCAGTGACCAGTGACCAGTGACCAGCGAAAGTGAACAGTGACCAGCGACCAGTGACCAGTGACCAGTGACCAGTGACCAGTGACCAGTGACCAGTGACCAGTGACCAGCGAAAGTGACCAGTGACGAGTGACCAGTGACAAGTGACCAGTGACCAGTGACCAGTGACCAGTGACCAGTGACGAGTGACCAGTGACCAGTGACCAGTGACCAGTGACCAGCGAAAGTGACTAGTGACCAGTGACCAGTGACCAGTGACCAGTGACCAGTGACCAGTGACCAGTGACCAGTGACCAGTGACCAGTGACCAGTGACCAGTGACCAGTGACCAGTGACCAGTGACCAGTGACCAGTGACCAGTGACCAGCGAAAGTGACCAGTGACGAGTGACCAGTGACCAGTGACCAGTGACCAGTGACCAGTGACCAGTGACCAGTGACCAGTGACCAGTGACCAGTGACCAGTGACCAGCGAAAGTGACAAGTGACGAGTGACCAGTGACAAGTGACAAGTGACCAGTGACCAGTGACCAGTGACCAGTGACCAGTGACCTGTGACCAGCGAAAGCGACCAGTGACCAGTGATCAGCGAAATTGACCAGTGACCATTGACCAGTGACCAGCGAAAGTGACCAGTGACGAGTGACCAGTGACAAGTGACCAGTGACCACTGACCAGTGACCAGTGACCAGTGACCAGGGACCAGTGACCAGCGAAAGTGACCCGTTACCAGTGACCAGTGACCAGTGACTAGCCAAATTGAGCAGTGAGCAGTGACCAGTGACCAGTGACCAGTGACCAGTGACCAGTGACCAGCGAAATTGACCAGTGACCATTGACCAGTGACCAGCGAAAGTGACCAGTGACGAGTGACCTGTGACAAGTGACCAGTGACCAGCGACCAGTGACCAGTGACCAGTGACCAGTGACCAGTGAACAGTGACCAGTGACCAGTGACCAGCGAAATTGACCAGTGACCAGTGACCAGCGAAAATGACCAGTGACCAGTGACCAGTGACCAGCGAAATTGACAAGTGACCTGTGACCAGTGAACAGTGACAAGTGACCAGCGACCTGTGACCAACGAAAGTGACCAGTGAACAGTGACCAGGGACCAGTGACCAGTGACGAGTGACCAGTGACCAGCGAAAGTGACCAGTGACGAGTGACCTGTGACAAGTGACCAGTGACCAGCGACCAGTGACCAGTGACCAGTGACCAGTGACCAGTGACCAGTGACCAGTGACCAGTAACTAGCCAAATTGACCAGTGACCAGTGACCAGTGGCCAGCGGTAGTGACCAGTGACCAGTGACCAGTGATCAGTGACCAGTGAACAGTGACCAGTGACCAGTGACCAGTGACCAGTGACCAGCGAAAATGACCAGTGACCAGTGACCAGTGACCAGCGAAATTAACCAGTGACCAGTGACCAGTGAACAGTGACAAGTGACCAGTGACCAGTGACCAACGAAAGTGACCAGTCAACAGTGACCAGGGACCAGTGACCAGTGACGAGTGACCAGTGACCAGCGAAAATGACCAGTGACAAGTGACCAGTGACCAGCGAAATTGACCAGTGACCAGTGACCAGAGACCAGTGACTAGCCAAATTGACCAGTGACCAGTGACGAGTGACCAGTGACAAGTGACCAGTGACCAGTGACCAGTGACCAGTGACCAGTGACCAGTGACTAGAGACCAGTGACAAGTGACCTGGGACCAATGACCAGTGACCAGTGACCAGTGACCAGTGACCAGCGACCAGTGACCAGAGACCAGTGACCAGTGACCAGTGACCAGTGACCAGTGACCAGTGACCAGCGAAAGTGACCAGTGACGAGTGACCAGTGACAAGTGACCAGTGACCAGTGACCAGTGACCAGTGACTAGAGACTAGTGACCAGTGACCAACGACCAGTGACCAGTGACCAGTGACCAGTGACCAGCGAAAGTGACCAGTGACCAGTGACCATTGACCAGCGACAAGTGACCAGTGACCAGTGACGAGTGACCAGTGACCAGTGACCAGTGACCAGTGACCAGCGAAAGTGACTAGTGACCAGTGACCAGTGACCAGTGACCAGTGACCAGTGACCAGTGACCAGTGACGAGTGACCAGTGACCAGTGACCAGTGACCAGTGACCAGTGACCAGTGACCAGCCAAAGTGACCAGTGACGAGTGACCAGTGATCAGTGACAAGTGACCAGTGACCAGTGACCAGTGACCAGCGAAAGTGACAAGTGACGAGTGACCAGTGACAAGTGACAAGTGACCAGTGACCAGTGACCAGTGACCAGTGACCAGTGACCTGTGACCAGCGAAAGCGACCAGTGACCAGTGATCAGCGAAATTGACCAGTGACCATTGACAAGTGACCAGCGAAAGTGACCAGTGACGAGTGACCAGTGACAAGTGACCAGTGACCACTGACCAGTGACCAGTGACCAGCGACCAGTGACCAGTGACCAGTGACCAGGGACCAGTGACCAGCGAAAGTGACCCGTGACCAGTGACCAGTGACCAGTGACTAGCCAAATTGAGCAGTGAGCAGTGACCAGTGACCAGTGACCAGTGACCAGTGACCAGTGACCAGCGAAATTGACCAGTGACCATTGACCAGTGACCAGCGAAAGTGACCAGTGACGAGTGACCTGTGACAAGTGACCAGTGACCAGCGACCAGTGACCAGTGACCAGTGACCAGTGACCAGTGAACAGTGACCAGTGACCAGTGACCAGTGACCAGCGAAAATGACCAGTGACCAGTGACCAGTGACCAGCGAAATTGACCAGTGACCAGTGACCAGTGAACAGTGACAAGTGACCAGTGACCAGCGAAAGTGACAAGTGACCAGTGACCATTGACCAGTGACCAGTGACCAGTGACCAGCGAAAGTGACCAGTGACCAGCGAAATTGACCAGTTTCCAGTGACCAGTGACAAGTGACCAGTGACCAGTGACCAGCGAAAGAGACAAGTGAACAGTGACCAGCGAAATTGACCAGTGACCAGCGAAAGTGACAAGTGACCAGTGACCACTGACCAGTGACCACTGACCAGTGACCAGTGACCAGCGACCAGTGACCAGTGACCAGTGACCAGGGACCAGTGACCAGCGAAAGTGACCAGTGACCAGTGACCAGTGACCAGTGACTAGCCAAATTGAGCAGTGAGCAGTGACCAGTGAACAGTGACCAGTGACCAGTGACCAGTTACCAGCGAAATTGACCACTGACCATTGACCAGTGACCAGCGAAAGTGACCAGTGACGAGTGACCTGTGACAAGTGACCAGTGACTAGCCAAATTGAGCAGTGAGCAGTGAGCAGTGACCAGTGACCAGTGACCAGTGACCAGTGACCAGCGAAATTGACCAGTGACCATTGACCAGTGACCATCGAAAGTGACCAGTGAGGAGTGACCTGTGACAAGTGACCAGTGACCAGCGACCAGTGACCAGTGACCAGTGACCAGTGAACAGTGACCAGTGACCAGCGAAAATGACCAGTGACCAGTGACCAGTGACCAGCGAAATTGACCAGTGACCAGTGACCAGTGAACAGTGACAAGTGACCAGTGACCAGTGACCAACGAAAGTGACCAGTGAACAGTGACCAGGGACCAGTGACCAGTGACGAGTGACCAGTGACCAGCGAAAGTGAACAGTGACCAGTGACCAGTGACCAGTGACCAGTGACCAGTGACCAGTGACCAGTGACAAGTGACCTGGGACCAGTGACCAGTGACCGGTGACCAGCGAAATTGACCAGTGACCAGTGACCAGTGACCAGTGACCAGCGACCTGTGACCAGTGACCAGTGACCAGTGACCAGTGACCAGTGACCAGTGACCAGTGACCAGTGACCAGTGACCAGCGAAAGTGACCAGTGACCAGTGACCAGTGACCAGCGAAATTGACCAGTGACCAGTGACCAGAGACCAGTGACTAGCCAAATTGACCAGTGACCAGTGACCAGTGGCCAGCGGTAGTGACCAGTGACCAGTGACCAGTGATCAGTGACCAGTGAACAGTGACCAGTGACCAGTGACCAGTGACCAGCGAAAATGACCAGTGACCAGTGACCAGTGACCAGCGAAATTGACAAGTGACCAGTGACCAGTGAACAGTGACAAGTGACCAGTGACCAGTGACCAACGAAAGTGACCAGTGAACAGTGACCAGGGACCAGTGACCAGTGACGAGTGACCAGTGACAAGTGACCAGTGACCAGCGACCAGTGACCAGTGACCAGTGACCAGTGACCAGTGACCAGAGACCAACGAAAGTGACCAGTCAACAGTGATCAGGGACCAGTGACCAGTGACGAGTGACCAGTGACCAGCGAAAGTGAACAGTGACCAGTGACCAGTGACCAGTGACCAGTGACCAGTGACCAGCGAAAGTGACCAGTGACCAGTGACCAGTGACCAGTGACCAGTGACCAGTGACAAGTGACCTGGGACCAGTGACCAGTGACCAGTGACCAGCGAAATTGACCAGCGACCTGTGACCAGTGACCAGTGACCAGTGACCAGTGACCAGTGACCAGTGACCACTGACCAGCGAAAGTGACCAGTGACCAGTGACCAGCGACAAGTGACCAGTGATCAGTGACGAGTGACCAGTGACCAGTGACCAGTGACCAGTGACCTGCGAAAGTGACCAGTGACCAGTGACCAGTGACCAGTGACCAGTGACCAGTGACCAGTGACCAGTGACAAGTGACCTGGGACCAGTGACCAGTGACCAGTGACCAGCGAAATTGACCAGTGACCAGTGACCAGTGACCAGTGACAAGTGACCTGGGACCAGTGACCAGTGACCAGTGACCAGCGAAATTGACCAGTGACCAGTGACCAGTGACCAGCGACATGTGACCAGTGACCAGTGACCAGTGACCAGTGACCAGTGACCAGTGACCAGTGACCAGCGAAAGTGACCAGTGACCAGTGACCAGTGACCAGCGAAATTGACCAGTGACCAGTGACCAGAGACCTGTGACTAGCCAAATTGACCAGTGACCAGTGACCAGTGGCCAGCGGTAGTGACCAGTGACCAGTGACCAGTGACCAGCGAAAATGACCAGTGACCAGTGACCAGTGACCAGCGAAATTGACAAGTGACCTGTGACCAGTGAACAGTGACAAGTGACCAGTGACCTGTGACCAACGAAAGTGACCAGTGAACAGTGACCAGGGACCAGTGACCAGTGACGAGTGACCAGTGACCAGCGAAAGTGACCAGTGACGAGTGACCTGTGACAAGTGACCAGTGACCAGCGACCAGTGACCAGTGACCAGTGACCAGTGACCAGTGACCAGTGACCAGTGACCAGTGACCAGTGACCAGTGACCAGTGACTAGCCAAATTGACCAGTGACCAGTGACCAGTGGCCAGCGGTAGTGACCAGTGACCAGTGACCAGTGATCAGTGACCAGTGAACAGTGACCAGGGACCAGTGACCAGTGACGAGTGACCAGTGACCAGCGAAAGTGAACAGTGACCAGTGACCAGTGACCAGTGACCAGTGACCAGTGACCAGTGACCAGCGAAAGTGACCAGTGACGAGTGACCAGTGACAAGTGACCAGTGACCAGTGACCAGTGACCAGTGACTAGAGACTAGTGACCAGTGACCAACGACCAGTGACCAGTGACCAGTGACCAGTGACCAGCGAAAGTGACCAGTGACCAGTGACCATTGACCAGCGACAAGTGACCAGTGACCAGTGACGAGTGACCAGTGACCAGTGACCAGTGACCAGTGACCAGCGAAAGTGACTAGTGACCAGTGACCAGTGACCAGTGACCAGTGACCAGTGACCAGTGACCAGTGACGAGTGACCAGTGACCAGTGACCAGTGACCAGTGACCAGTGACCAGTGACCAGCCAAAGTGACCAGTGACGAGTGACCAGTGATCAGTGACAAGTGACCAGTGACCAGTGACCAGTGACCAGCGAAAGTGACAAGTGACGAGTGACCAGTGACAAGTGACAAGTGACCAGTGACCAGTGACCAGTGACCAGTGACCAGTGACCTGTGACCAGCGAAAGCGACCAGTGACCAGTGATCAGCGAAATTGACCAGTGACCATTGACAAGTGACCAGCGAAAGTGACCAGTGACGAGTGACCAGTGACAAGTGACCAGTGACCACTGACCAGTGACCAGTGACCAGCGACCAGTGACCAGTGACCAGTGACCAGGGACCAGTGACCAGCGAAAGTGACCCGTGACCAGTGACCAGTGACCAGTGACTAGCCAAATTGAGCAGTGAGCAGTGACCAGTGACCAGTGACCAGTGACCAGTGACCAGTGACCAGCGAAATTGACCAGTGACCATTGACCAGTGACCAGCGAAAGTGACCAGTGACGAGTGACCTGTGACAAGTGACCAGTGACCAGCGACCAGTGACCAGTGACCAGTGACCAGTGACCAGTGAACAGTGACCAGTGACCAGTGACCAGTGACCAGCGAAAATGACCAGTGACCAGTGACCAGTGACCAGCGAAATTGACCAGTGACCAGTGACCAGTGAACAGTGACAAGTGACCAGTGACCAGCGAAAGTGACAAGTGACCAGTGACCATTGACCAGTGACCAGTGACCAGTGACCAGCGAAAGTGACCAGTGACCAGCGAAATTGACCAGTTTCCAGTGACCAGTGACAAGTGACCAGTGACCAGTGACCAGCGAAAGAGACAAGTGAACAGTGACCAGCGAAATTGACCAGTGACCAGCGAAAGTGACAAGTGACCAGTGACCACTGACCAGTGACCACTGACCAGTGACCAGTGACCAGTGACCAGTGACCAGTGACCAGTGACAAGTGACCTGGGACCAGTGACCAGTGACCAGTGACCAGCGAAATTGACCAGTGACCAGTGACCAGTGACCAGTGACAAGTGACCTGGGACCAGTGACCAGTGACCAGTGACCAGCGAAATTGACCAGTGACCAGTGACCAGTGACCAGCGACATGTGACCAGTGACCAGTGACCAGTGACCAGTGACCAGTGACCAGTGACCAGTGACCAGCGAAAGTGACCAGTGACCAGTGACCAGTGACCAGCGAAATTGACCAGTGACCAGTGACCAGAGACCTGTGACTAGCCAAATTGACCAGTGACCAGTGACCAGTGGCCAGCGGTAGTGACCAGTGACCAGTGACCAGTGACCAGCGAAAATGACCAGTGACCAGTGACCAGTGACCAGCGAAATTGACAAGTGACCTGTGACCAGTGAACAGTGACAAGTGACCAGTGACCTGTGACCAACGAAAGTGACCAGTGAACAGTGACCAGGGACCAGTGACCAGTGACGAGTGACCAGTGACCAGCGAAAGTGACCAGTGACGAGTGACCTGTGACAAGTGACCAGTGACCAGCGACCAGTGACCAGTGACCAGTGACCAGTGACCAGTGACCAGTGACCAGTGACCAGTGACCAGTGACCAGTGACCAGTGACTAGCCAAATTGACCAGTGACCAGTGACCAGTGGCCAGCGGTAGTGACCAGTGACCAGTGACCAGTGATCAGTGACCAGTGAACAGTGACCAGGGACCAGTGACCAGTGACGAGTGACCAGTGACCAGCGAAAGTGAACAGTGACCAGTGACCAGTGACCAGTGACCAGTGACCAGTGACCAGTGACCAGCGAAAGTGACCAGTGACGAGTGACCAGTGACAAGTGACCAGTGACCAGTGACCAGTGACCAGTGACTAGAGACTAGTGACCAGTGACCAACGACCAGTGACCAGTGACCAGTGACCAGTGACCATTGACCAGCGACAAGTGACCAGTGACCAGTGACGAGTGACCAGTGACCAGTGACCAGTGACCAGTGACCAGTGACCAGTGACCAGTGACCAGCGAAAGTGACTAGTGACCAGTGACCAGTGACCAGTGACCAGTGACCAGTGACGAGTGACGAGTGACCAGTGACCAGTGACCAGTGACCAGTGACCAGCGAAAGTGACCAGTGACGAGTGACCAGTGACCAGTGACCAGTGACCAGTGACCAGTGACCAGTGACCAGTGACCAGTGACCAGTGACCAGTGACCAGTGACCAGTGACCAGTGACCAGTGACCAGTGACCAGTGACCAGCGAAAGTGACCAGTGACGAGTGACCAGTGACCAGTGACCAGTGACCAGTGACCAGTGACCAGTGACCAGTGACCAGTGACCAGTGACCAGTGACCAGCGAAAGTGACAAGTGACGAGTGACCAGTGACAAGTGACAAGTGACCAGTGACCAGTGACCAGTGACCAGTGACCAGTGACCTGTGACCAGCGAAAGCGACCAGTGACCAGTGATCAGCGAAATTGACCAGTGACCATTGACCAGTGACCAGCGAAAGTGACCAGTGACGAGTGACCAGTGACAAGTGACCAGTGACCACTGACCAGTGACCAGTGACCAGTGACCAGGGACCAGTGACCAGCGAAAGTGACCCGTTACCAGTGACCAGTGACCAGTGACTAGCCAAATTGAGCAGTGAGCAGTGACCAGTGACCAGTGACCAGTGACCAGCGAAATTGACCAGTGACCATTGACCAGTGACCAGCGAAAGTGACCAGTGACGAGTGACCTGTGACAAGTGACCAGTGACCAGCGACCAGTGACCAGTGACCAGTGACCAGTGACCAGTAACTAGCCAAATTGACCAGTGACCAGTGACCAGTGGCCAGCGGTAGTGACCAGTGACCAGTGACCAGTGATCAGTGACCAGTGAACAGTGACCAGTGACCAGTGACCAGTGACCAGCGAAAATGACCAGTGACCAGTGACCAGTGACCAGCGAAATTAACCAGTGACCAGTGACCAGTGACCAGCGAAAATGACCAGTGACCAGTGACCAGTGACCAGCGAAATTGACAAGTGACCTGTGACCAGTGAACAGTGACAAGTGACCAGTGACCTGTGACCAACGAAAGTGACCAGTGAACAGTGACCAGTGACCAGTGACCAGTGACCAGTGACCAGTGACCAGTGACCAGTGACCAGTGACCAGCGAAAGTGACCAGTGACGAGTGACCAGTGACAAGTGACCAGTGACCAGCGAAAGTGACCAGTGACCAGTGACCATTGACCAGCGACAAGTGACCAGTGACCAGTGACCAGTGACCATTGACCAGCGAAAGTGACCAGTGAACAGTGACCAGTGACCAGTGACCAGTGACCAGTGACCAGTGACCAGCGAAAGTGACCAGTGACGAGTGACCAGTGACAAGTGACCAGTGACCAGTGACCAGTGACCAGTGACTAGAGACTAGTGACCAGTGACCAACGACCAGTGACCAGTGACCAGTGACCAGCGAAAGTGACCAGTGACCAGTGACCAGTGACAAGTGACCAGTGACCAGTGACCAGCGAAAGAGACAAGTGAACAGTGACCAGCGAAATTGACCAGTGACCAGCGAAAGTGACAGGTGACCAGTGACCACTGACCAGTGACCAGTGACCAGTGACCAGTGACCAGCGACCAGTGACCAGTGACCAGTGACCAGGGACCAGTGACCAGCGAAAGTGAGCAGTGACCAGTGACCAGTGACCAGTTACTAGCCAAATTGAGCATTGAGCAGTGACCAGTGAACAGTGACCAGTGACCAGTGACCAGTGACCAGCGAAATTGACCAGTGACCATTGACCAGTGACCAGCGAAAGTGACCAGTGACGAGTGACCTGTGACAAGTGACCAGTGACCAGCGACCAGTGACCAGTGACCAGTGATCAGTGACCAGTGAACAGTGACCAGTGACCAGTGACCAGTGACCAGTGACCAGCGAAAATGACCAGTGACCAGTGACCAGTGACCAGCGAAATTGACCAGTGACCAGTGACCAGTGACCAGTGACCAGCGAAAGTGACCAGTGACCAGTGAATAGTGACAAGCGAAATTGACCAGTTTCCAGTGACCAGTGATAAGTGACCAGTGACCAGTGACCAGCGAAAGTGACCAGTGAACAGTGATCAGCGAAATTGACCAGTGACCATTGACCAGTGACCAGCGAAAGTGACCAGTGACGAGTGACCAGTGACAAGTGACCAGTGACAAGTGACCAGTGACCACTGACCAGTGACCAGTGACCAGCGACCAGTGACCAGTGACCAGTGACCAGGGACCAGTGACCAGTGACCAGTGACCAGTGACTAGCCAAATTGAGCAGTGAGCAGTGACCAGTGACCAGTGACCAGTGACCAGTGACCAGTGACCAGTGACCAGCGAAATTGACCAGTGACCATTGACCAGTGACCAGCGAAAGTGACCAGTGAGGAGTGACCTGTGACAAGTGACCAGTGACCAGCGACCAGTGACCAGTGACCAGTGACGAGTGAACAGTGACCAGTGACCAGTGACCAGTGACCAGCGAAAATGACCAGTGACCAGTGACCAGTGACCAGCGAAATTGACCAGTGACCAGTGACCAGTGAACAGTGACAAGTGACCAGTGACCAGTGACCAACGAAAGTGACCAGTGACGAGTGACCAGTGACAAGTGACCAGTGACCAGCGAAAGTGACCAGTGACCAGTGACCATTGACCAGCGACAAGTGAACAGTGACCAGTGAACAGTGACCATTGACCAGCGAAAGTGACCAGTGAACAGTGACCAGTGACCAGTGACCAGTGACCAGTGACCAGTGACCAGCGAAAGTGACCAGTGACGAGTGACCAGTGACAAGTGACCAGTGACCAGTGACCAGTGACCAGTGACTAGAGACTAGTGACCAGTGACCAACGACCAGTGACCAGTGACCAGTGACCAGCGAAAGTGACCAGTGACCAGTGACCAGTGACAAGTGACCAGTGACCAGTGACCAGCGAAAGAGACAAGTGAACAGTGACCAGCGAAATTGACCAGTGACCAGCGAAAGTGACAGGTGACCAGTGACCACTGACCAGTGACCACTGACCAGTGACCAGTGACCAGTGACCAGTGACCAGCGACCAGTGACCAGTGACCAGTGACCAGGGACCAGTGACCAGCGAAAGTGACCAGTGACCAGTGACCAGTGACTAGCCAAATTGAGCATTGAGCAGTGACCAGTGAACAGTGACCAGTGACCAGTGACCAGTGACCAGCGAAATTGACCAGTGACCATTGACCAGTGACCAGCGAAAGTGACCAGTGACGAGTGACCTGTGACAAGTGACCAGTGACCAGCGACCAGTGACCAGTGACCAGTGACCAGTGACCAGCGAAAGTGACCAGTGACCAGTGACCATTGACCAGCGACAAGTGACCAGTGACCAGTGACGAGTGACCAGTGACCAGTGACCAGTGACCAGTGACCAGTGACCAGTGACCAGCGAAAGTGACTAGTGACCAGTGACCAGTGACCAGTGACCAGTGACCAGTGACCAGTGACGAGTGACCAGTGACCAGTGACCAGTGACCAGCGAAATTGACCAGTGACCATTGACCAGTGACCAGCGAAAGTGACCAGTGACGAGTGACCTGTGACAAGTGACCAGTGACCAGCGACCAGTGACCAGTGACCAGTGACCAGTGACCAGTGACCAGTGACCAGTGACCAGCGAAAGTGACAAGTGACCAGTGACCATTGACCAGTGACCAGTGACCAGTGCCCAGCGAAAGTGACCAGTGACCAGCGAAATTGACCAGTTTCCAGTGACCAGTGACAAGTGACCAGTGACCAGTGACCAGCGAAAGGGACAAGTGAACAGTGACCAGCGAAATTGACCAGTGACCAGCGAAAGTGACAAGTGACCAGTGACCACTGACCAGTGACCACTGACCAGTGACCAGTGACCAGCGACCAGTGACCAGTGACCAGTGACCAGGGACCAGTGACCAGCGAAAGTGACCAGTGACCAGTGACCAGTGACCAGTGACTAGCCAAATTGAGCAGTGAGCAGTGACCAGTGAACAGTGACCAGTGACCAGTGACCAGTGACCAGCGAAATTGACCAGTGACCATTGACCAGTGACCGGCGAAAGTGACCAGTGACGAGTGACCTGTGACAAGTGACCAGTGACCAGCGACCAGTGACCAGTGACCAGTGACCAGTGACCAGTGACCAGTGACCAGCGACCAGTGACCAGTGACCAGCGAAAATGACCAGTGTCCAGTGACCAGTGACCAGTGACCAGTGACCAGCGAAAATGACCAGTGTCCAGTGACCAGTGACCAGCGAAATTGACAAGTGACCACTGACCAGTGAACAGTGACCAGGGACCAGTGACCAGTGACGAGTGACCATTGACCAGCGAAAGTGAACAGTGACCAGTGACCAGTGACCAGTGACCAGTGACCAGTGACCAGCGAAAGTGACAAGTGACCAGTGACCATTGACCAGTGACCAGTGACCAGTGACCAGCGAAAGTGACCAGTGACCAGTGACCAGTGACCAGTGACCAGTGACCAGCGAAAATGACCAGTGACCAGTGATCAGTGACCAGCGAAATTGACCAGTGACCAGTGACCAGAGACCAGTGACTAGCCAAATTGACCAGTGACCAGTGACCAGTGGCCAGCGGTAGTGACCAGTGACCAGTGACCAGTGATCAGTGACCAGTGAACAGTAACGAGTGACCAGTGAATAGTGACCAGCGAAATTGACCAGTTTCCAGTGACCAGTGATAAGTGACCAGTGACCAGTGACCAGCGAAAGTGACCAGTGAACAGTGATCAGCGAAATTGACCAGTGACCAGTGACGAGTGACCAGTGACAAGTGACCAGTGACAAGTGACCAGTGACCAGTGACCACTGACCAGTGACCAGTGACCAGCGACCAGTGACCAGTGACCAGTGACCAGGGACCAGTGACCAGCGAAAGTGACCCGTGACCAGTGACCAGTGACCAGGGACCAGTGACCAGCGAAAGTGACCCGTGACCAGTGACCAGTGACCAGTGACTAGCCAAATTGAGCAGTGAGCAGTGACCAGTGACCAGTGACCAGCGAAATTGACCAGTGACCATTGACCAGTGACCAGCGAAAGTGACCAGTGAGGAGTGACATGTGACAAGTGACCAGTGACCAGCGACCAGTGACCAGTGACCAGTGACCAGTGAACAGTGACCAGTGACCAGTGACCAGTGACCAGCGAAAATGACCAGTGACCAGTGACCAGTGACCAGCGAAATTGACCAGTGACCAGTGACCAGTGAACAGTGACAAGTGACCAGTGACCAGTGACGAACGAAAGTGACCAGTGAACAGTGACCAGGGACCAGTGACCAGTGACGAGTGACCAGTGACCAGCGAAAGTGAACAGTGACCAGTGACCAGTGACCAGTGACCAGTGACCAGTGACCAGTGACCAGTGACCAGTGACGAGTGACCAGTGACCAGCGAAAGTGAACAGTGACCAGTGACCAGTGACCAGTGACCAGTGACCAGTGACCAGTGACCAGCGAAAGTGACCAGTGACGAGTGACCAGTGACAAGTGACCAGTGACCAGTGACCAGTGACCAGTGACTAGAGACTAGTGACCAGTGACCAACGACCAGTGACCAGTGACCAGTGACCAGTGACCAGCGAAAGTGACCAGTGACCAGTGACCATTGACCAGCGACAAGTGACCAGTGACCAGTGACGAGTGACCAGTGACCAGTGACCAGTGACCAGTGACCAGTGACCAGTGACCAGCGAAAGTGACTAGTGACCAGTGACCAGTGACCAGTGACCAGTGACCAGTGACGAGTGACCAGTGACCAGTGACCAGTGACCAGTGACCAGTGACCAGTGACCAGCGAAAGTGACCAGTGACGAGTGACCAGTGACCAGTGACCAGTGACCAGTGACCAGTGACCAGTGACCAGTGACCAGTGACCAGTGAGCTGTGACCAGCGAAAGTGACAAGTGACGAGTGACCAGTGACAAGTGACAAGTGACCAGTGACCAGTGACCAGTGACCAGTGACCAGTGACCTGTGACCAGCGCAAGCGACCAGTGACCAGTGATCAGCGAAATTGACCAGTGACCATTGACCAGTGACCAGCGAAAGTGACCAGTGACGAGTGACCAGTGACAAGTGACCAGTGACCACTGACCAGTGACCAGTGACCAGCGACCAGTGACCAGTGACCAGTGACCAGGGACCAGTGACCAGCGAAAGTGACCCGCTACCAGTGACCAGTGACCAGTGACTAGCCAAATTGAGCAGTGAGCAGTGACCAGTGACCAGTGACCAGTGACCAGTGACCAGTGACCAGCGAAATTGACCAGTGACCATTGACCAGTGACCAGCGAAAGTGACCAGTGACGAGTGACCTGTGACAAGTGACCAGTGACCAGCGACCAGTGACCAGTGACCAGTGACCAGTGAACAGTGACCAGTGACCAGTGACCAGTGACCAGCGAAAATGACCAGTGACCAGTGACCAGTGACCAGCGAAATTGACCAGTGACCAGTGACCAGTGAACAGTGACAAGTGACCAGTGACCAGTGACCAACGAAAGTGACCAGTGAACAGTGACCAGGGACCAGTGACCAGTGACGAGTGACCAGTGACCAGCGAAAGTGACCAGTGACCAGTGACCAGCGAAAGTGACCAGTGACGAGTGACCAGTGACAAGTGACCAGTGACCAGTGACCAGTGACCATTGACCAGCGACAAGTGACCAGTGACCAGTGACCAGTGACCATTGACCAGCGAAAGTGACCAGTGAACAGTGACCAGTGACCAGTGACCAGTGACCAGTGACCAGTGACCAGTGACCAGCGAAAGTGACCAGTGACCAGTGAATAGTTACCAGCGAAATTGACCAGTTTCCATTGACCAGTGATAAGTGACCAGTGACCAGTGACCAGCGAAAGTGACCAGTGAACAGTGATCAGCGAAATTGACCAGTGACCATTGACCAGTGACCAGCGAAAGTGACCAGTGACGAGTGACCAGTGACAAGTGACCAGTGACAAGTGACCAGTGACCACTGACCAGTGACCAGTGACCAGCGACCAGTGACCAGTGACCAGTGACCAGGGACCAGTGACCAGCGAAAGTGACCCGTGACCAGTGACCAGTGACCAGTGACTAG
Source organism: Andrena trimmerana (assembly GCA_951215215.1). Taxonomy (NCBI): domain Eukaryota; kingdom Metazoa; phylum Arthropoda; class Insecta; order Hymenoptera; family Andrenidae; genus Andrena; species Andrena trimmerana. The sequence continues at coordinate 15,406,335 of OX578063.1, read as the reverse complement.
CCAAATTGAGCAGTGAGCAGTGACCAGTGACCAGTGACCAGTGACCAGTGAACAGTGACCAGCGAAAATGACCAGTGACCAGTGACCAGTGACCAGCGAAATTGACCAGTGACGAGTGACCAGTGACCAGTGACCAGTGACCAGCGAAATTGACCAGTGACGAGTGACCAGTGACAAGTGACCAGTGACCAGTGACTAGAGACTAGTGACCAGTGACCAACGACCAGTGACCAGTGACCAGTGACCAGTGACCAGCGAAAGTGACCAGTGACCAGTGACCATTGACCAGCGACAAGTGACCAGTGACCAGTGACGAGTGACCAGTGACCAGTGACCAGTGACCAGTGACCAGTGACCAGCGAAAGTGACTAGTGACCAGTGACCAGTGACCAGTGACCAGTGACGAGTGACCAGTGACCAGTGACCAGTGACCAGTGACCAGTGACCAGTGACCAGTGACCAGTGACCAGTGACCAGCGAAAGTGACCAGTGACGAGTGACCAGTGATCAGTGACCAGTGACCAGTGACCAGTGACCAGTGACCAGTGACCAGTGACCAGTGACCAGTGACCAGTGACCAGTGACCAGTGACCAGTGACCAGTGACCAGTGACCAGTGACCTGTGACCAGCGAAAGCGACCAGTGACCAGTGATCAGCGAAATTGACCAGTGACCAGTGACCAGTGACCAGTGACCAGTGACGAGTGACCAGTGACCAGTGACCAGTGACCAGTGACCAGTGACCAGTGACCAGTGACCAGTGACCAGCGAAAGTGACCAGTGACCAGTGACCTGTGACCAGCGAAAGCGACCAGTGACCAGTGATCAGCGAAATTGACCAGTGACCAGTGACCAGTGAACATTGACAAGTGACCAGTGACCAGTGACCAACGAAAGTGACCAGTCAACAGTGATCAGGGACCAGTGATCAGTGACGAGTGACCAGTGACCAGCGAAAGTGAACAGTGACCAGCGACCAGTGACCAGTGACCAGTGACCAGTGACCAGTGACCAGTGACCAGTGACCAGTGACCAGTGACCAGTGACCAGTGACCAGTGACTAGCCAAATTGACCAGTGACCAGTGACCAGTGGCCAGCGGTAGTGACCAGTCACCAGTGACCAGTGATCAGTGACCAGTGAACAGTGACCAGTGACCAGTGACCAGTGACCAGCGAAAATGACCAGTGACCAGTGACCAGTGACCAGCGAAATTAACCAGTGACCAGTGACCAGTGAACAGTGACAAGTGACCAGTGACCAGTGACCAACGAAAGTGACCAGTCAACAGTGACCAGGGACCAGTGACCAGTGACGAGTGACCAGTGACCAGCGAAAATGACCAGTGACAAGTGACCAGTGACCAGCGAAATTGACCAGTGACCAGTGACCAGAGACCAGTGACTAGCCAAATTGACCAGTGACCAGTGACGAGTGACCAGTGACAAGTGACCAGTGACCAGTGACCAGTGACCAGTGACCAGTGACCAGTGACCAGTGACCAGTGACCAGTGACTAGAGACCAGTGACAAGTGACCTGGGACCAGTGACCAGTGACCAGTCACCAGTCACCAGTGACCAGCGACCAGTGACCAGAGACCAGTGACCAGTGACCAGTGACCAGTGACCAGTGACCAGTGACCAGTGACCAGCGAAAGTGACCAGTGACGAGTGACCAGTGACAAGTGACCAGTGACCAGTGACCAGTGACCAGTGACTAGAGACTAGTGACCAGTAACCAACGACCAGTGACCAGTGACCAGTGACCAGTGACCAGCGAAAGTGACCAGTGACCAGTGACCATTGACCAGCGACAAGTGACCAGTGACCAGTGACGAGTGACCAGTGACCAGTGACCAGTGACCAGTGACCAGTGACCAGTGACCAGTGACCAGCGAAAGTGACTAGTGACCAGTGACCAGTGACCAGTGACCAGTGACTAGTGACGAGTGACCAGTGACCAGTGACCAGTAACCAGTGACCAGTGACCAGTGACCAGCGAAAGTGACCAGTGACGAGTGACCAGTGACCAGTGACCAGTGACCAGTGACCAGTGACCAGTGACCAGTGACCAGTGACCAGCGAAAGTGACAAGTGACGAGTGACCAGTGACAAGTGACAAGTGACCAGTGACCAGTGACCAGTGACCAGTGACCAGTGACCAGTGACCTGTGACCAGCGAAAGCGACCAGTGACCAGTGATCAGCGAAATTGACCAGTGACCATTGACCAGTGACCAGCGAAAGTGACCAGTGACGAGTGACCAGTGACAAGTGACCAGTGACCACTGACCAGTGACCAGTGACCACCGACCAGTGACCAGTGACCAGTGACCAGGGACCAGTGACCAGCGAAAGTGACCCGTGACCAGTGACCAGTGACCAGTGACTAGCCAAATTGAGCAGTGAGCAGTGACCAGTGACCAGTGACCAGTGACCAGTGACCAGTGACCAGCGAAATTGACCAGTGACCATTGACCAGTGACCAGCGAAAGTGACCAGTGACGAGTGACCTGTGACAAGTGACCAGTGACCAGCGACCAGTGACCAGTGACCAGTGACCAGTGACCAGTGAACAGTGACCAGTGACCAGTGACCAGTGACCAGCGAAAATGACCAGTGACCAGTGACCAGTGACCAGCGAAATTGACAAGTGACCTGTGACCAGTGAACAGTGACAAGTGACCAGTGACCTGTGACCAACGAAAGTGACCAGTGAACAGTGACCAGGGACCAGTGACCAGTGACGAGTGACCAGTGACCAGCGAAAGTGACCAGTGACGAGTGACCTGTGACAAGTGACCAGTGACCAGCGACCAGTGACCAGTGACCAGTGACCAGTGACCAGTGACCAGTGACCAGTGACCAGTGACCAGTGACCAGTGACCAGTGACCAGTGACCAGTGACTAGCCAAATTGACCAGTGACCAGTGACCAGTGGCCAGCGGTAGTGACCAGTGACCAGTGACCAGTGATCAGTGACCAGTGAACAGTGACCAGTGACCAGTGACCAGTGACCAGCGAAAATGACCAGTGACCAGTGACCAGTGACCAGCGAAATTAACCAGTGACCAGTGACCAGTGAACAGTGACCAGTGACCAGTGACCAGCGAAATTGACCAGTGACCAGTGACCAGAGACCAGTGACTAGCCAAATTGACCAGTGACCAGTGACGAGTGACCAGTGACAAGTGACCAGTGACCAGTGACCAGTGACCAGTGACCAGTGACCAGTGACCAGTGACCAGTGACAAGTGACCTGGGACCAGTGACCAGTGACCAGTCACCAGTCACCAGTGACCAGCGACCAGTGACCAGAGACCAGTGACCAGTGACCAGTGACCAGTGACCAGTGACCAGTGACCAGTGACCAGCGAAAGTGACCAGTGACGAGTGACCAGTGACAAGTGACCAGTGACCAGTGACCAGTGACCAGTGACTAGAGACTAGTGACCAGTAACCAACGACCAGTGACCAGTGACCAGTGACCAGTGACCAGCGAAAGTGACCAGTGACCAGTGACCATTGACCAGCGACAAGTGACCAGTGACCAGTGACGAGTGACCAGTGACCAGTGACCAGTGACCAGTGACCAGTGACCAGTGACCAGTGACCAGTGACCAGTGACCAGCGAAAGTGACTAGTGACCAGTGACCAGTGACCAGTGACCAGTGACCAGTGACGAGTGACCAGTGACCAGTGACCAGTAACCAGTGACCAGTGACCAGTGACCAGCGAAAGTGACCAGTGACGAGTGACCAGTGACCAGTGACCAGTGACCAGTGACCAGTGACCAGTGACCAGTGACCAGTGACCAGTGACCAGTGACCAGCGAAAGTGACAAGTGACGAGTGACCAGTGACAAGTGACAAGTGACCAGTGACCAGTGACCAGTGACCAGTGACCAGTGACCAGTGACCTGTGACCAGCGAAAGCGACCAGTGACCAGTGATCAGCGAAATTGACCAGTGACCATTGACCAGTGACCAGCGAAAGTGACCAGTGACGAGTGACCAGTGACAAGTGACCAGTGACCACTGACCAGTGACCAGTGACCAGCGACCAGTGACCAGTGACCAGTGACCAGGGACCAGTGACCAGCGAAAGTGACCCGTGACCAGTGACCAGTGACCAGTGACTAGCCAAATTGAGCAGTGAGCAGTGACCAGTGACCAGTGACCAGTGACCAGTGACCAGTGACCAGCGAAATTGACCAGTGACCATTGACCAGTGACCAGCGAAAGTGACCAGTGACGAGTGACCTGTGACAAGTGACCAGTGACCAGCGACCAGTGACCAGTGACCAGCGAAAGTGACAAGTGACCAGTGACCATTGACCAGTGACCAGTGACCAGTGCCCAGCGAAAGTGACCAGTGACCAGCGAAATTGACCAGTTTCCAGTGACCAGTGACAAGTGACCAGTGACCAGTGACCAGCGAAAGGGACAAGTGAACAGTGACCAGCGAAATTGACCAGTGACCAGCGAAAGTGACAAGTGACCAGTGACCACTGACCAGTGACCACTGACCAGTGACCAGTGACCAGCGACCAGTGACCAGTGACCAGTGACCAGGGACCAGTGACCAGCGAAAGTGACCAGTGACCAGTGACCAGTGACCAGTGACTAGCCAAATTGAGCAGTGAGCAGTGACCAGTGAACAGTGACCAGTGACCAGTGACCAGTGACCAGCGAAATTGACCAGTGACCATTGACCAGTGACCAGCGAAAGTGACCAGTGACGAGTGACCTGTGACAAGTGACCAGTGACCAGCGACCAGTGACCAGTGACCAGTGACCAGTGACCAGTGACCAGTGACCAGCGACCAGTGACCAGTGACCAGTGACCAGTGACTAGCCAAATTGACCAGTGAACAGTGACCAGTGGCCAGCGGTAGTGACCAGTGACCAGTGACCAGTGATCAGTGACCAGTGAACAGTGACCAGTGACCAGTGACCAGTGACCAGTGACCAGCGAAAATGACCAGTGACCAGTGACCAGTGACCAGCGAAATTGACCAGTGACCAGTGACCAGTGAACATTGACAAGTGACCAGTGACCAGTGACCAACGAAAGTGACCAGTCAACAGTGATCAGGGACCAGTGATCAGTGACGAGTGACCAGTGACCAGCGAAAGTGAACAGTGACCAGCGACCAGTGACCAGTGACCAGTGACCAGTGACCAGTGACCAGTGACCAGTGACCAGTGACCAGTGACCAGTGACCAGTGACCAGTGACCAGTGACTAGCCAAATTGACCAGTGACCAGTGACCAGTGGCCAGCGGTAGTGACCAGTGACCAGTGACCAGTGATCAGTGACCAGTGAACAGTGACCAGTGACCAGTGACCAGTGACCAGCGAAAATGACCAGTGACCAGTGACCAGTGACCAGCGAAATTAACCAGTGACCAGTGACCAGTGAACAGTGACAAGTGACCAGTGACCAGTGACCAACGAAAGTGACCAGTCAACAGTGACCAGGGACCAGTGACCAGTGACGAGTGACCAGTGACCAGCGAAAATGACCAGTGACAAGTGACCAGTGACCAGCGAAATTGACCAGTGACCAGTGACCAGAGACCAGTGACTAGCCAAATTGACCAGTGACCAGTGACGAGTGACCAGTGACAAGTGACCAGTGACCAGTGACCAGTGACCAGTGACAAGTGACCAGTGACCAGTGACCAGTGACCAGTGACTAGAGACCAGTGACAAGTGACCTGGGACCAGTGACCAGTGACCAGTCACCAGTCACCAGTGACCAGCGACCAGTGACCAGAGACCAGTGACCAGTGACCAGTGACCAGTGACCAGTGACCAGCGAAAGTGACCAGTGACGAGTGACCAGTGACAAGTGACCAGTGACCAGTGACCAGTGACCAGTGACTAGAGACTAGTGACCAGTAACCAACGACCAGTGACCAGTGACCAGTGACCAGTGACCAGCGAAAGTGACCAGTGACCAGTGACCATTGACCAGCGACAAGTGACCAGTGACCAGTGACGAGTGACCAGTGACCAGTGACCAGTGACCAGTGACCAGTGACCAGTGACCAGTGACCAGTGACCAGGGACCAGTGACCAGCGAAAGTGACCCGTGACCAGTGACCAGTGACCAGTGACTAGCCAAATTGAGCAGTGACCAGTGACGAGTGACCAGTGACCAGTGACCAGTGACCAGTGACCAGTGACCAGTGACCAGTGACCAGCGAAAGTGACTAGTGACCAGTGACCAGTGACCAGTGACCAGTGACCAGTGACGAGTGACCAGTGACCAGTGACCAGTAACCAGTGACCAGTGACCAGTGACCAGCGAAAGTGACCAGTGACGAGTGACCAGTGACCAGTGACCAGTGACCAGTGACCAGTGACCAGTGACCAGTGACCAGTGACCAGTGACCAGTGACCAGTGACCAGCGAAAGTGACAAGTGACGAGTGACCAGTGACAAGTGACAAGTGACCAGTGACCAGTGACCAGTGACCAGTGACCAGTGACCTGTGACCAGCGAAAGCGACCAGTGACCAGTGATCAGCGAAATTGACCAGTGACCATTGACCAGTGACCAGCGAAAGTGACCAGTGACGAGTGACCAGTGACAAGTGACCAGTGACCACTGACCAGTGACCAGTGACCAGCGACCAGTGACCAGTGACCAGTGACCAGGGACCAGTGACCAGCGAAAGTGACCCGTGACCAGTGACCAGTGACCAGTGACTAGCCAAATTGAGCAGTGAGCAGTGACCAGTGACCAGTGACCAGTGACCAGTGACCAGTGACCAGCGAAATTGACCAGTGACCATTGACCAGTGACCAGCGAAAGTGACCAGTGACGAGTGACCTGTGACAAGTGACCAGTGACCAGCGACCAGTGACCAGTGACCAGTGACCAGTGACCAGTGAACAGTGACCAGTGACCAGTGACCAGTGACCAGCGAAAATGACCAGTGACCAGTGACCAGTGACCAGCGAAATTGACCAGTGTCCAGTGACCACTGAACAGTGACAAGTGACCAGTGACCAGCGAAAGTGACAAGTGACCAGTGACCATTGACCAGTGACCAGTGACCAGTGACCAGCGAAAGTGACCAGTGACCAGCGAAATTGACCAGTTTCCAGTGACCAGTGACAAGTGACCAGTGACCAGTGACCAGCGAAAGAGAGCAAGTGAACAGTGACCAGCGAAATTGACCAGTGACCAGCGAAAGTGACAAGTGACCAGTGACCACTGACCAGTGACCACTGACCAGTGACCAGTGACCAGCGACCAGTGACCAGTGACCAGTGACCAGTGACCAGTGACCAGTGACCAGTGACTAGCCAAATTGAGCAGTGAGCAGTGACCAGTGAACAGTGACCAGTGACCAGTGACCAGTGACCAGCGAAATTGACCACTGACCATTGACCAGTGACCAGCGAAAGTGACCAGTGACGAGTGACCTGTGACAAGTGACCAGTGACCAGCGACCAGTGACCAGTGACCAGTGACCAGTGACCAGTGACCAGTGACCAGTGACCAGTGACTAGTGACTAGTGACCAGTGACAAACGACCAGTGACCAGTGACCAGTGACCAGCGAAATTGACCAGTGACCATTGACCAGTGACCAGCGAAAGTGACCAGTGACGAGTGACCTGTGGCAAGTGACCAGTGACCAGCGAAAGGGACAAGTGACCAGTGACCAGCGAAAATGACCAGTGACCAGTGACCAGTGACCAGTGACTAGCCAAATTGACCAGTGACCAGTGACCAGTGGCCAGCGGTAGTGACCAGTGACCAGTGACCAGTGATCAGTGACCAGTGAACAGTGACCAGTGACCAGTGACCAGTGACCAGCGAAAATGACCAGTGACCAGTGACCAGTGACCAGCGAAATTGACAAGTGACCAGTGACCAGTGAACAGTGAACAGTGACAAGTGACCAGTGACCAGTGACCAACGAAAGTGACCAGTGAACAGTGACCAGGGACCAGTGACCAGTGACGAGTGACCAGTGACCAGCGAAACTGAACAGTGACCAGTGACCAGTGACCAGTGACCAGTGACCAGTGACCAGTGACCAGTGACCAGTGACCAGCGAAAGTGACCAGTGACGAGTGACCAGTGACAAGTGACCAGTGACCAGTGACCAGTGACCAGTGACTAGAGACTAGTGACCAGTGACCAACGACCAGTGACCAGTGACCAGTGACCAGTGACCAGCGAAAGTGACCAGTGACCAGTGACCATTGACCAGCGACAAGTGACCAGTGACCAGTGACGAGTGACCAGTGACCAGTGACCAGTGACCAGTGACCAGTGACCAGTGACCAGCGAAAGTGACTAGTGACCAGTGACCAGTGACCAGTGACCAGTGACCAGTGACGAGTGACCAGTGACCAGTGACCAGTGACCAGTGACCAGTGACCAGTGACCAGCGAAAGTGACCAGTGACGAGTGACCAGTGACCAGTGACCAGTGACCAGTGACCAGTGACCAGTGACCAGTGACCAGTGACCAGTGAGCAGTGACCAGCGAAAGTGACAAGTGACGAGTGACCAGTGACAAGTGACAAGTGACCAGTGACCAGTGACCAGTGACCAGTGACCAGTGACCTGTGACCAGCGCAAGCGACCAGTGACCAGTGACCAGGGACCAGTGACCAGCGAAAGTGACCCGTTACCAGTGACCAGTGACCAGTGACTAGCCAAATTGAGCAGTGAGCAGTGACCAGTGACCAGTGACCAGTGACCAGTGACCAGTGACCAGCGAAATTGACCAGTGACCATTGACCAGGGACCAGTGACCAGCGAAAGTGACCCGTTACCAGTGACCAGTGACCAGTGACTAGCCAAATTGAGCAGTGAGCAGTGACCAGTGACCAGTGACCAGTGACCAGTGACCAGTGACCAGCGAAATTGACCAGTGACCATTGACCAGTGACCAGCGAAAGTGACCAGTGACGAGTGACCAGTGACAAGTGACCAGTGACCACTGACCAGTGACCAGTGACCAGCGACCAGTGACCAGTGACCAGTGACCAGGGACCAGTGACCAGCGAAAGTGACCCGTTACCAGTGACCAGTGACCAGTGACTAGCCAAATTGAGCAGTGAGCAGTGACCAGTGACCAGTGACCAGTGACCAGTGACCAGTGACCAGCGAAATTGACCAGTGACCATTGACCAGTGACCAGCGAAAGTGACCAGTGACGAGTGACCTGTGACAAGTGAACAGTGACCAGGGACCAGTGACCAGTGACGAGTGACCAGTGACCAGCGAAAGTGAACAGTGACCAGTGACCAGTGACCAGTGACCAGTGACCAGTGACCAGTGACCAGCGAAAGTGACCAGTGACGAGTGACCAGTGACAAGTGACCAGTGACCAGTGACCAGTGACCAGTGACTAGAGACTAGTGACCAGTGACCAACGACCAGTGACCAGTGACCAGTGACCAGTGACCAGCGAAAGTGACCAGTGACCAGTGACCATTGACCAGCGACAAGTGACCAGTGACCAGTGACGAGTGACCAGTGACCAGTGACCAGTGACCAGTGACCAGTGACCAGTGACCAGCGAAAGTGACTAGTGACCAGTGACCAGTGACCAGTGACCAGTGACCAGTGACGAGTGACCAGTGACCAGTGACCAGTGACCAGTGACCAGTGACCAGTGACCAGCGAAAGTGACCAGTGACGAGTGACCAGTGACCAGTGACCAGTGACCAGTGACCAGTGACCAGTGACCAGTGACCAGTGACCAGTGAGCTGTGACCAGCGAAAGTGACAAGTGACGAGTGACCAGTGACAAGTGACAAGTGACCAGTGACCAGTGACCAGTGACCAGTGACCAGTGACCTGTGACCAGCGCAAGCGACCAGTGACCAGTGATCAGCGAAATTGACCAGTGACCATTGACCAGTGACCAGCGAAAGTGACCAGTGACGAGTGACCAGTGACAAGTGACCAGTGACCACTGACCAGTGACCAGTGACCAGCGACCAGTGACCAGTGACCAGTGACCAGGGACCAGTGACCAGCGAAAGTGACCCGCTACCAGTGACCAGTGACCAGTGACTAGCCAAATTGAGCAGTGAGCAGTGACCAGTGACCAGTGACCAGTGACCAGTGACCAGTGACCAGCGAAATTGACCAGTGACCATTGACCAGTGACCAGCGAAAGTGACCAGTGACGAGTGACCTGTGACAAGTGACCAGTGACCAGCGACCAGTGACCAGTGACCAGTGACCAGTGAACAGTGACCAGTGACCAGTGACCAGTGACCAGCGAAAATGACCAGTGACCAGTGACCAGTGACCAGCGAAATTGACCAGTGACCAGTGACCAGTGAACAGTGACAAGTGACCAGTGACCAGTGACCAACGAAAGTGACCAGTGAACAGTGACCAGGGACCAGTGACCAGTGACGAGTGACCAGTGACCAGCGAAAGTGACCAGTGACCAGTGACCAGCGAAAGTGACCAGTGACGAGTGACCAGTGACAAGTGACCAGTGACCAGTGACCAGTGACCATTGACCAGCGACAAGTGACCAGTGACCAGTGACCAGTGACCATTGACCAGCGAAAGTGACCAGTGAACAGTGACCAGTGACCAGTGACCAGTGACCAGTGACCAGTGACCAGTGACCAGCGAAAGTGACCAGTGACCAGTGAATAGTTACCAGCGAAATTGACCAGTTTCCATTGACCAGTGATAAGTGACCAGTGACCAGTGACCAGCGAAAGTGACCAGTGAACAGTGATCAGCGAAATTGACCAGTGACCATTGACCAGTGACCAGCGAAAGTGACCAGTGACGAGTGACCAGTGACAAGTGACCAGTGACAAGTGACCAGTGACCACTGACCAGTGACCAGTGACCAGCGACCAGTGACCAGTGACCAGTGACCAGGGACCAGTGACCAGCGAAAGTGACCCGTGACCAGTGACCAGTGACCAGTGACTAGCCAAATTGAGCAGTGAGCAGTGACCAGTGACCAGTGACCAGTGACCAGTGAACAGTGACCAGCGAAAATGACCAGTGACCAGTGACCAGTGACCAGCGAAATTGACCAGTGACGAGTGACCAGTGACCAGTGACCAGTGACCAGCGAAATTGACCAGTGACGAGTGACCAGTGACAAGTGACCAGTGACCAGTGACTAGAGACTAGTGACCAGTGACCAACGACCAGTGACCAGTGACCAGTGACCAGTGACCAGCGAAAGTGACCAGTGACCAGTGACCATTGACCAGCGACAAGTGACCAGTGACCAGTGACGAGTGACCAGTGACCAGTGACCAGTGACCAGTGACCAGTGACCAGTGACCAGCGAAAGTGACTAGTGACCAGTGACCAGTGACCAGTGACCAGTGACGAGTGACCAGTGACCAGTGACCAGTGACCAGTGACCAGTGACCAGTGACCAGTGACCAGCGAAAGTGACCAGTGACGAGTGACCAGTGATCAGTGACCAGTGACCAGTGACCAGTGACCAGTGACCAGTGACCAGTGACCAGTGACCAGTGACCAGTGACCAGTGACCAGTGACCAGTGACCAGTGACCAGTGACCAGTGACCTGTGACCAGCGAAAGCGACCAGTGACCAGTGATCAGCGAAATTGACCAGTGACCAGTGACCAGTGACCAGTGACCAGTGACGAGTGACCAGTGACCAGTGACCAGTGACCAGTGACCAGTGACCAGTGACCAGTGACCAGCGAAAGTGACCAGTGACCAGTGACCTGTGACCAGCGAAAGCGACCAGTGACCATTGATCAGCGAAATTGACCAGTGACCAGTGACCAGTGACCAGTGACCAGTGACGAGTGACCAGTGACCAGTGACCAGTGACCAGTGACCAGTGACCAGCGAAAGTGACCAGTGACGAGTGACCAGTGACCAGTGACCAGTGACCAGTGACTAGAGACTAGTGACCCGTGACCAACGACCAGTGACCAGTGACCAGTGACCAGTGACCAGCGAAAGTGACCAGTGACCAGTGACCATTGACCAGCGACAAGTGACCAGTGACCAGTGACGAGTGACCAGTGACCTGTGACCAGTGACCAGCGAAAGTGACTAGTGACCAGTGACCAGTGACCAGTGACCAGTGACCAGTGACCAGTGACCACCGAAAGTGACCAGTGACCAGCGAAATTGACCATTGACCAGTGACCAGTGAACAGTGACAAGTGACCAGTGACCAGTGACCAACGAAAGTGACCAGTGAACAGTGACCAGTGACCAGTGACCAGTGACCAGTGACCAGTGACCAGTGACCAGTGACCAGTGACCAGCGAAAGTGACCTGTGACGAGTGACCAGTGACAAGTGACCAGTGACCAGCGAAAGTGACCAGTGACCAGTGACCATTGACCAGCGACAAGTGACCAGTGACCAGTGACCAGTGACCATTGACCAGCGAAAGTGACCAGTGAACAGTGACCAGTGACCAGTGACCAGTGACCAGCGAAAGTGACCAGTGACGAGTGACCAGTGACAAGTGACCAGTGACCAGTGACCAGTGACCAGTGACTAGAGACTAGTGACCAGTGACCAACGACCAGTGACCAGTGACCAGTGACCAGCGAAAGTGACCAGTGACCAGTGACCAGTGACAAGTGACCAGTGACCAGTGACCAGCGAAAGAGACAAGTGAACAGTGACCAGCGAAATTGACCAGTGACCAGCGAAAGTGACAGGTGACCAGTGACCACTGACCAGTGACCACTGACCAGTGACCAGTGACCAGTGACCAGTGACCAGCGACCAGTGACCAGTGACCAGTGACCAGGGACCAGTGACCAGCGAAAGTGACCAGTGACCAGTGACCAGTGACCAGTTACTAGCCAAATTGAGCATTGAGCAGTGACCAGTGAACAGTGACCAGTGACCAGTGACCAGTGACCAGTGACCAGTGACCAGCGAAATTGACCAGTGACCATTGACCAGTGACCAGCGAAAGTGACCAGTGGCGAGTGACCTGTGACAAGTGACCAGTGACCAGCGACCAGTGACCAGTGACCAGTGATCAGTGACCAGTGAACAGTGACCAGTGACCAGTGACCAGTGACCAGTGACCAGCGAAAATGACCAGTGACCAGTGACCAGTGACCAGCGAAATTGACCAGTGACCAGTGACCAGTGACCAGTGACCAGTGACCAGTGACCAGTGACCAGCGAAAGTGACCAGTGACCAGTGAATAGTGACAAGCGAAATTGACCAGTTTCCAGTGACCAGTGATAAGTGACCAGTGACCAGTGACCAGCGAAAGTGACCAGTGAACAGTGATCAGCGAAATTGACCAGTGACCATTGACCAGTGACCAGCGAAAGTGACCAGTGACGAGTGACGAGTGACAAGTGACCAGTGACAAGTGACCAGTGACCACTGACCAGTGACCAGTGACCAGCGACCAGTGACCAGTGACCAGTGACCAGGGACCAGTGACCAGTGACCAGTGACCAGTGACTAGCCAAATTCAGCAGTGAGCAGTGACCAGTGACCAGTGACCAGTGACCAGTGACCAGTGACCAGTGACCAGCGAAATTGACCAGTGACCATTGACCAGTGACCAGCGAAAGTGACCAGTGAGGAGTGACCTGTGACAAGTGACCAGTGACCAGCGACCAGTGACCAGTGACCAGTGACGAGTGACCAGTGACCAGCGACCAGTGACCAGTGACCAGTGACGAGTGAACAGTGACCAGTGACCAGTGACCAGTGACCAGCGGAAATGACCAGTGACCAGTGACCAGTGACCAGCGAAATTGACCAGTGACCAGTGACCAGTGAACAGTGACAAGTGACCAGTGACCAGTGACCAACGAAAGTGACCAGTGACGAGTGACCAGTGACAAGTGACCAGTGACCAGCGAAAGTGACCAGTGACCAGTGACCATTGACCAGCGACAAGTGACCAGTGACCAGTGACCAGTGACCATTGACCAGCGAAAGTGACCAGTGAACAGTGACCAGTGACCAGTGACCAGTGACCAGTGACCAGTGACCAGTGACCAGTGACCAGCGAAAGTGACCAGTGACGAGTGACCAGTGACAAGTGACCAGTGACCAGTGACCAGTGACCAGTGACCAGTGACTAGAGACTAGTGACCAGTGACCAACGACCAGTGACCAGTGACCAGTGACCAGCGAAAGTGACCAGTGACCAGTGACCAGTGACAAGTGACCAGTGACCAGTGACCAGCGAAAGAGACAAGTGAACAGTGACCAGCGAAATTGACCAGTGACCAGCGAAAGTGACAGGTGACCAGTGACCACTGACCAGTGACCACTGACCAGTGACCAGTGACCAGTGACCAGTGACCAGCGACCAGTGACCAGTGACCAGTGACCAGGGACCAGTGACCAGCGAAAGTGACCAGTGACCAGTGACCAGTGACTAGCCAAATTGAGCATTGAGCAGTGACCAGTGAACAGTGACCAGTGACCAGTGACCAGTGACCAGCGAAATTGACCAGTGACCATTGACCAGTGACCAGCGAATGTGACCAGTGACGAGTGACCTGTGACAAGTGTCCAGTGACCAGCGACCAGTGACCAGTGACCAGTGATCAGTGACCAGTGAACAGTGACCAGTGACCAGTGACCAGTGACCAGTGACCAGCGAAAATGACCAGTGACCAGTGACCAGTGACCAGCGAAATTGACCAGTGACCAGTGACCAGTGAACAGTGACAAGTGACCAGTGACCAGTGACCAGCGAAAGTGACCAGTGACCAGTGACCAGAGACCAGTGACCAGTGACCAGTGACCAGTGACAAGTGACCTGGGACCAGTGACCAGTGACCAGTGACCAGCGAAATTGACCAGTGCCCAGTGACCAGTGACCAGCGACCTGTGACCAGTGACCAGTGACCAGTGACCAGTGACCAGTGACCAGCGAAAATGACCAGTGACCAGTGACCAGTGACCAGCGAAATTGACCAGTGACCAGTGACCAGAGACCAGTGACTAGCCAAATTGACCAGTGACCAGTGACCAGTGGCCAGCGGTAGTGACCAGTGACCAGTGACCAGTGATCAGTGACCAGTGAACAGTGACCAGTGAACAGGGTCCAGTGACCAGTGAATAGTGACCAGCGAAATTGACCAGTTTCCAGTGACCAGTGATAATTGACCAGTGACCAGTGACCAGCGAAAGTGACCAGTGAACAGT
Source organism: Andrena trimmerana (assembly GCA_951215215.1). Classification (NCBI taxonomy): domain Eukaryota; kingdom Metazoa; phylum Arthropoda; class Insecta; order Hymenoptera; family Andrenidae; genus Andrena; species Andrena trimmerana. The sequence continues at coordinate 15,391,175 of OX578063.1, read as the reverse complement.
GATCAGCGAAATTGACCAGTGACCATTGACCAGTGACCAGTGACCAGCGAAATTGACCAGTGACCAGTGACCAGTGAACAGTGACAAGTGACCAGTGACCAGTGACCAACGAAAGTGACCAGTGAACAGTGACCAGTGACCAGTGACCAGTGACCAGTGACCAGTGACCAGTGACCAGTGACCAGCGAAAGTGACCAGTGACGAGTGACCAGTGACAAGTGACCAGTGACCAGCGAAAGTGACCAGTGACCAGTGACCATTGACCAGCGACAAGTGACCAGTGACCAGTGACCAGTGACCATTGACCAGCGAAAGTGACCAGTGAACAGTGACCAGTGACCAGTGACCAGTGACCAGTGACCAGTGACCAGTGACCAGTGACCAGCGAAAGTGACCAGTGACGAGTGACCAGTGACAAGTGACCAGTGACCAGTGACCAGTGACCAGTGACTAGAGACTAGTGACAAGTGACCAACGACCAGTGACCAGTGACCAGTGACCAGCGAAAGTGACCAGTGACCAGTGACCAGTGACAAGTGACCAGTGACCAGTGACCAGCGAAAGAGACAAGTGAACAGTGACCAGCGAAATTGACCAGTGACCAGCGAAAGTGACAGGTGACCAGTGACCGCTGACCAGTGACCACTGACCAGTGACCAGTGACCAGCGACCAGTGACCAGTGACCAGTGACCAGGGACCAGTGACCAGCGAAAGTGACCAGTGACCAGTGACCAGTGACCAGTGACTAGCCAAATTGAGCATTGAGCAGTGACCAGTGAACAGTGACCAGTGACCAGTGACCAGTGACCAGCGAAAGTGACCAGTGACCAGTGACCAGTGACCAGTGACCAGTGACCAGTGACCAGTGACAAGTGACCTGGGACCAGTGACCAGTGACCAGTGACCAGCGAAATTGACCAGTGCCCAGTGACCAGTGACCAGCGACCTGTGACCAGTGACCACTGACCAGTGACCAGTGACCAGTGACCAGCGAAAATGACCAGTGACCAGTGACCAGTGACCAGCGAAATTGACCAGTGACCAGTGACCAGAGACCAGTGACTAGCCAAATTGACCAGTGACCAGTGACCAGTGGCCAGCGGTAGTGACCAGTGACCAGTGACCAGTGATCAGTGACCAGTGAACAGTGACCAGTGAACAGTGACCAGTGACCAGTGAATAGTGACCAGTGACAAGTGACCAGTGACCAGCGACCAGTGACCAGTGACCAGTGACCAGTGACCAGTGACCAGTGACCAGTGACCAGTGACCAGTGACCAGTGACCAGTAACCAGTGACCAGTGACCAGTGACCAGTGACAAGTGACAAGTGACCAGTGACCAGCGACCAGTGACCTGTGACCAGTGACCAGTGACCAGTGACCAGCGAAAGTGACCAGTGACCAGGGACCAGTGACCAGTGACCATTGACCAGTGACCAGTGACCAGCAAAAATGACCAGTGACCAGTGACCAGCAAAAATGACCAGTGACCAGTGACCATTGACCAGTTACCAGTGACCAGTGACCAGCGGAAGTGACCAGTGACCAGTGAGCAGTGACCAGCGAAATTGACCAGTGAGCAGTGACCAGCGAAATTGACCAGTGACAAGTGACCAGTGACCAGTGACCAGCGAAAGAGACAAGTGAACAGTGACCAGCGAAATTGACCAGTGACCATTGACCTGTGACCAGTGACCAGTGACCAGTGACCAGTGACCAGTGACCAGTGACCAGCGAAAGTGACCAGTGACCAGTGAATAGTGACAAGCGAAATTGACCAGTTTCCAGTGACCAGTGATAAGTGACCAGTGACCAGTGACCAGCGAAAGTGACCAGTGAACAGTGATCAGCGAAATTGACCAGTGACCATTGACCAGTGACCAGCGAAAGTGACCAGTGACGAGTGACCAGTGACAAGTGACCACTGACCAGTGACCAGTGACCAGCGACCAGTGACCAGTGACCAGTGACCAGGGACCAGTGACCAGTGACCAGTGACCAGTGACTAGCCAAATTGAGCAGTGAGCAGTGACCAGTGACCAGTGACCAGTGACCAGTGACCAGTGACCAGTGACCAGCGAAATTGACCAGTGACCATTGACCAGTGACCAGCGAAAGTGACCAGTGAGGAGTGACCTGTGACAAGTGACCAGTGACCAGCGACCAGTGACCAGTGACCAGTGACGAGTGAACAGTGACCAGTGACCAGTGACCAGTGACCAGCGAAAGTGACCAGTGACGAGTGACCAGTGACCAGTGACCAGTGACCAGTGACCAGTGACCAGTGACCAGTGACCAGTGACCAGTGAGCAGTGACCAGCGAAAGTGACAAGTGACGAGTGACCAGTGACAAGTGACAAGTGACCAGTGACCAGTGACCAGTGACCAGTGACCAGTGACCTGTGACCAGCGCAAGCGACCAGTGACCAGTGATCAGCGAAATTGACCAGTGACCATTGACCAGTGACCAGCGAAAGTGACCAGTGACGAGTGACCAGTGACAAGTGACCAGTGACCACTGACCAGTGACCAGTGACCAGCGACCAGTGACCAGTGACCAGTGACCAGGGACCAGTGACCAGCGAAAGTGACCCGTTACCAGTGACCAGTGACCAGTGACTAGCCAAATTGAGCAGTGAGCAGTGACCAGTGACCAGTGACCAGTGACCAGTGACCAGTGACCAGCGAAATTGACCAGTGACCATTGACCAGTGACCAGCGAAAGTGACCAGTGACGAGTGACCTGTGACAAGTGAACAGTGACCAGGGACCAGTGACCAGTGACGAGTGACCAGTGACCAGCGAAAGTGAACAGTGACCAGTGACCAGTGACCAGTGACCAGTGACCAGTGACCAGTGACCAGCGAAAGTGACCAGTGACGAGTGACCAGTGACAAGTGACCAGTGACCAGTGACCAGTGACCAGTGACTAGAGACTAGTGACCAGTGACCAACGACCAGTGACCAGTGACCAGTGACCAGTGACCAGCGAAAGTGACCAGTGACCAGTGACCATTGACCAGCGACAAGTGACCAGTGACCAGTGACGAGTGACCAGTGACCAGTGACCAGTGACCAGTGACCAGTGACCAGTGACCAGCGAAAGTGACTAGTGACCAGTGACCAGTGACCAGTGACCAGTGACCAGTGACGAGTGACCAGTGACCAGTGACCAGTGACCAGTGACCAGTGACCAGTGACCAGCGAAAGTGACCAGTGACGAGTGACCAGTGACCAGTGACCAGTGACCAGTGACCAGTGACCAGTGACCAGTGACCAGTGACCAGTGAGCTGTGACCAGCGAAAGTGACAAGTGACGAGTGACCAGTGACAAGTGACAAGTGACCAGTGACCAGTGACCAGTGACCAGTGACCAGTGACCTGTGACCAGCGCAAGCGACCAGTGACCAGTGATCAGCGAAATTGACCAGTGACCATTGACCAGTGACCAGCGAAAGTGACCAGTGACGAGTGACCAGTGACAAGTGACCAGTGACCACTGACCAGTGACCAGTGACCAGCGACCAGTGACCAGTGACCAGTGACCAGGGACCAGTGACCAGCGAAAGTGACCCGCTACCAGTGACCAGTGACCAGTGACTAGCCAAATTGAGCAGTGAGCAGTGACCAGTGACCAGTGACCAGTGACCAGTGACCAGTGACCAGCGAAATTGACCAGTGACCATTGACCAGTGACCAGCGAAAGTGACCAGTGACGAGTGACCTGTGACAAGTGACCAGTGACCAGCGACCAGTGACCAGTGACCAGTGACCAGTGAACAGTGACCAGTGACCAGTGACCAGTGACCAGCGAAAATGACCAGTGACCAGTGACCAGTGACCAGCGAAATTGACCAGTGACCAGTGACCAGTGAACAGTGACAAGTGACCAGTGACCAGTGACCAACGAAAGTGACCAGTGAACAGTGACCAGGGACCAGTGACCAGTGACGAGTGACCAGTGACCAGCGAAAGTGACCAGTGACCAGTGACCAGCGAAAGTGACCAGTGACGAGTGACCAGTGACAAGTGACCAGTGACCAGTGACCAGTGACCATTGACCAGCGACAAGTGACCAGTGACCAGTGACCAGTGACCATTGACCAGCGAAAGTGACCAGTGAACAGTGACCAGTGACCAGTGACCAGTGACCAGTGACCAGTGACCAGTGACCAGCGAAAGTGACCAGTGACCAGTGAATAGTTACCAGCGAAATTGACCAGTTTCCATTGACCAGTGATAAGTGACCAGTGACCAGTGACCAGCGAAAGTGACCAGTGAACAGTGATCAGCGAAATTGACCAGTGACCATTGACCAGTGACCAGCGAAAGTGACCAGTGACGAGTGACCAGTGACAAGTGACCAGTGACAAGTGACCAGTGACCACTGACCAGTGACCAGTGACCAGCGACCAGTGACCAGTGACCAGTGACCAGGGACCAGTGACCAGCGAAAGTGACCCGTGACCAGTGACCAGTGACCAGTGACTAGCCAAATTGAGCAGTGAGCAGTGACCAGTGACCAGTGACCAGTGACCAGTGAACAGTGACCAGCGAAAATGACCAGTGACCAGTGACCAGTGACCAGCGAAATTGACCAGTGACGAGTGACCAGTGACCAGTGACCAGTGACCAGCGAAATTGACCAGTGACGAGTGACCAGTGACAAGTGACAAGTGACCAGTGACCAGTGACGAGTGACCAGTGACCAGTGACCAGTGACCAGTGACCAGTGACCAGTGACCAGCGAAAGTGACTAGTGACCAGTGACCAGTGACCAGTGACCAGTGACGAGTGACCAGTGACCAGTGACCAGTGACCAGTGACCAGTGACCAGTGACCAGTGACCAGTGACCAGTGACCAGCGAAAGTGACCAGTGACGAGTGACCAGTGATCAGTGACCAGTGACCAGTGACCAGTGACCAGTGACCAGTGACCAGTGACCAGTGACCAGTGACCAGTGACCAGTGACCAGTGACCAGTGACCAGTGACCAGTGACCAGTGACCTGTGACCAGCGAAAGCGACCAGTGACCAGTGATCAGCGAAATTGACCAGTGACCAGTGACCAGTGACCAGTGACCAGTGACGAGTGACCAGTGACCAGTGACCAGTGACCAGTGACCAGTGACCAGTGACCAGTGACCAGCGAAAGTGACCAGTGACCAGTGACCTGTGACCAGCGAAAGCGACCAGTGACCATTGATCAGCGAAATTGACCAGTGACCAGTGACCAGTGACCAGTGACCAGTGACGAGTGACCAGTGACCAGTGACCAGTGACCAGTGACCAGTGACCAGCGAAAGTGACCAGTGACGAGTGACCAGTGACCAGTGACCAGTGACCAGTGACTAGAGACTAGTGACCCGTGACCAACGACCAGTGACCAGTGACCAGTGACCAGTGACCAGCGAAAGTGACCAGTGACCAGTGACCATTGACCAGCGACAAGTGACCAGTGACCAGTGACGAGTGACCAGTGACCAGTGACCAGTGACCAGCGAAAGTGACTAGTGACCAGTGACCAGTGACCAGTGACCAGTGACCAGTGACCAGTGACCACCGAAAGTGACCAGTGACCAGCGAAATTGACCATTGACCAGTGACCAGTGAACAGTGACAAGTGACCAGTGACCAGTGACCAACGAAAGTGACCAGTGAACAGTGACCAGTGACCAGTGACCAGTGACCAGTGACCAGTGACCAGTGACCAGTGACCAGTGACCAGCGAAAGTGACCTGTGACGAGTGACCAGTGACAAGTGACCAGTGACCAGCGAAAGTGACCAGTGACCAGTGACCATTGACCAGCGACAAGTGACCAGTGACCAGTGACCAGTGACCATTGACCAGCGAAAGTGACCAGTGAACAGTGACCAGTGACCAGTGACCAGTGACCAGTGACCAGTGACCAGCGAAAGTGACCAGTGACGAGTGACCAGTGACAAGTGACCAGTGACCAGTGACCAGTGACCAGTGACTAGAGACTAGTGACCAGTGACCAACGACCAGTGACCAGTGACCAGTGACCAGCGAAAGTGACCAGTGACCAGTGACCAGTGACAAGTGACCAGTGACCAGTGACCAGCGAAAGAGACAAGTGAACAGTGACCAGCGAAATTGACCAGTGACCAGCGAAAGTGACAGGTGACCAGTGACCACTGACCAGTGACCACTGACCAGTGACCAGTGACCAGTGACCAGTGACCAGCGACCAGTGACCAGTGACCAGTGACCAGGGACCAGTGACCAGCGAAAGTGACCAGTGACCAGTGACCAGTGACCAGTTACTAGCCAAATTGAGCATTGAGCAGTGACCAGTGAACAGTGACCAGTGACCAGTGACCAGTGACCAGTGACCAGTGACCAGCGAAATTGACCAGTGACCATTGACCAGTGACCAGCGAAAGTGACCAGTGGCGAGTGACCTGTGACAAGTGACCAGTGACCAGCGACCAGTGACCAGTGACCAGTGATCAGTGACCAGTGAACAGTGACCAGTGACCAGTGACCAGTGACCAGTGACCAGCGAAAATGACCAGTGACCAGTGACCAGTGACCAGCGAAATTGACCAGTGACCAGTGACCAGTGACCAGTGACCAGTGACCAGTGACCAGTGACCAGCGAAAGTGACCAGTGACCAGTGAATAGTGACAAGCGAAATTGACCAGTTTCCAGTGACCAGTGATAAGTGACCAGTGACCAGTGACCAGCGAAAGTGACCAGTGAACAGTGATCAGCGAAATTGACCAGTGACCATTGACCAGTGACCAGCGAAAGTGACCAGTGACGAGTGACGAGTGACAAGTGACCAGTGACAAGTGACCAGTGACCACTGACCAGTGACCAGTGACCAGCGACCAGTGACCAGTGACCAGTGACCAGGGACCAGTGACCAGTGACCAGTGACCAGTGACTAGCCAAATTCAGCAGTGAGCAGTGACCAGTGACCAGTGACCAGTGACCAGTGACCAGTGACCAGTGACCAGCGAAATTGACCAGTGACCATTGACCAGTGACCAGCGAAAGTGACCAGTGAGGAGTGACCTGTGACAAGTGACCAGTGACCAGCGACCAGTGACCAGTGACCAGTGACGAGTGACCAGTGACCAGCGACCAGTGACCAGTGACCAGTGACGAGTGAACAGTGACCAGTGACCAGTGACCAGTGACCAGCGGAAATGACCAGTGACCAGTGACCAGTGACCAGCGAAATTGACCAGTGACCAGTGACCAGTGAACAGTGACAAGTGACCAGTGACCAGTGACCAACGAAAGTGACCAGTGACGAGTGACCAGTGACAAGTGACCAGTGACCAGCGAAAGTGACCAGTGACCAGTGACCATTGACCAGCGACAAGTGACCAGTGACCAGTGACCAGTGACCATTGACCAGCGAAAGTGACCAGTGAACAGTGACCAGTGACCAGTGACCAGTGACCAGTGACCAGTGACCAGTGACCAGTGACCAGCGAAAGTGACCAGTGACGAGTGACCAGTGACAAGTGACCAGTGACCAGTGACCAGTGACCAGTGACCAGTGACTAGAGACTAGTGACCAGTGACCAACGACCAGTGACCAGTGACCAGTGACCAGCGAAAGTGACCAGTGACCAGTGACCAGTGACAAGTGACCAGTGACCAGTGACCAGCGAAAGAGACAAGTGAACAGTGACCAGCGAAATTGACCAGTGACCAGCGAAAGTGACAGGTGACCAGTGACCACTGACCAGTGACCACTGACCAGTGACCAGTGACCAGTGACCAGTGACCAGCGACCAGTGACCAGTGACCAGTGACCAGGGACCAGTGACCAGCGAAAGTGACCAGTGACCAGTGACCAGTGACCAGTTACTAGCCAAATTGAGCATTGAGCAGTGACCAGTGAACAGTGACCAGTGACCAGTGACCAGTGACCAGTGACCAGTGACCAGCGAAATTGACCAGTGACCATTGACCAGTGACCAGCGAAAGTGACCAGTGGCGAGTGACCTGTGACAAGTGACCAGTGACCAGCGACCAGTGACCAGTGACCAGTGATCAGTGACCAGTGAACAGTGACCAGTGACCAGTGACCAGTGACCAGTGACCAGCGAAAATGACCAGTGACCAGTGACCAGTGACCAGCGAAATTGACCAGTGACCAGTGACCAGTGACCAGTGACCAGTGACCAGTGACCAGTGACCAGCGAAAGTGACCAGTGACCAGTGAATAGTGACAAGCGAAATTGACCAGTTTCCAGTGACCAGTGATAAGTGACCAGTGACCAGTGACCAGCGAAAGTGACCAGTGAACAGTGATCAGCGAAATTGACCAGTGACCATTGACCAGTGACCAGCGAAAGTGACCAGTGACGAGTGACGAGTGACAAGTGACCAGTGACAAGTGACCAGTGACCACTGACCAGTGACCAGTGACCAGCGACCAGTGACCAGTGACCAGTGACCAGGGACCAGTGACCAGTGACCAGTGACCAGTGACTAGCCAAATTCAGCAGTGAGCAGTGACCAGTGACCAGTGACCAGTGACCAGTGACCAGTGACCAGTGACCAGCGAAATTGACCAGTGACCATTGACCAGTGACCAGCGAAAGTGACCAGTGAGGAGTGACCTGTGACAAGTGACCAGTGACCAGCGACCAGTGACCAGTGACCAGTGACGAGTGACCAGTGACCAGCGACCAGTGACCAGTGACCAGTGACGAGTGAACAGTGACCAGTGACCAGTGACCAGTGACCAGCGGAAATGACCAGTGACCAGTGACCAGTGACCAGCGAAATTGACCAGTGACCAGTGACCAGTGAACAGTGACAAGTGACCAGTGACCAGTGACCAACGAAAGTGACCAGTGACGAGTGACCAGTGACAAGTGACCAGTGACCAGCGAAAGTGACCAGTGACCAGTGACCATTGACCAGCGACAAGTGACCAGTGACCAGTGACCAGTGACCATTGACCAGCGAAAGTGACCAGTGAACAGTGACCAGTGACCAGTGACCAGTGACCAGTGACCAGTGACCAGTGACCAGTGACCAGCGAAAGTGACCAGTGACGAGTGACCAGTGACAAGTGACCAGTGACCAGTGACCAGTGACCAGTGACCAGTGACTAGAGACTAGTGACCAGTGACCAACGACCAGTGACCAGTGACCAGTGACCAGCGAAAGTGACCAGTGACCAGTGACCAGTGACAAGTGACCAGTGACCAGTGACCAGCGAAAGAGACAAGTGAACAGTGACCAGCGAAATTGACCAGTGACCAGCGAAAGTGACAGGTGACCAGTGACCACTGACCAGTGACCACTGACCAGTGACCAGTGACCAGTGACCAGTGACCAGCGACCAGTGACCAGTGACCAGTGACCAGGGACCAGTGACCAGCGAAAGTGACCAGTGACCAGTGACCAGTGACTAGCCAAATTGAGCATTGAGCAGTGACCAGTGAACAGTGACCAGTGACCAGTGACCAGTGACCAGCGAAATTGACCAGTGACCATTGACCAGTGACCAGCGAATGTGACCAGTGACGAGTGACCTGTGACAAGTGTCCAGTGACCAGCGACCAGTGACCAGTGACCAGTGATCAGTGACCAGTGAACAGTGACCAGTGACCAGTGACCAGTGACCAGTGACCAGCGAAAATGACCAGTGACCAGTGACCAGTGACCAGCGAAATTGACCAGTGACCAGTGACCAGTGAACAGTGACAAGTGACCAGTGACCAGTGACCAGCGAAAGTGACCAGTGACCAGTGACCAGAGACCAGTGACCAGTGACCAGTGACCAGTGACAAGTGACCTGGGACCAGTGACCAGTGACCAGTGACCAGCGAAATTGACCAGTGCCCAGTGACCAGTGACCAGCGACCTGTGACCAGTGACCAGTGACCAGTGACCAGTGACCAGTGACCAGCGAAAATGACCAGTGACCAGTGACCAGTGACCAGCGAAATTGACCAGTGACCAGTGACCAGAGACCAGTGACTAGCCAAATTGACCAGTGACCAGTGACCAGTGGCCAGCGGTAGTGACCAGTGACCAGTGACCAGTGATCAGTGACCAGTGAACAGTGACCAGTGAACAGGGTCCAGTGACCAGTGAATAGTGACCAGCGAAATTGACCAGTTTCCAGTGACCAGTGATAATTGACCAGTGACCAGTGACCAGCGAAAGTGACCAGTGAACAGTGATCAGCGAAATTGACCAGTGACCATTGACCAGTGACCAGTGACCAGCGAAATTGACCAGTGACCAGTGACCAGTGAACAGTGACAAGTGACCAGTGACCAGTGACCAACGAAAGTGACCAGTGAACAGTGACCAGTGACCAGTGACCAGTGACCAGTGACCAGTGACCAGTGACCAGTGACCAGCGAAAGTGACCAGTGACGAGTGACCAGTGACAAGTGACCAGTGACCAGCGAAAGTGACCAGTGACCAGTGACCATTGACCAGCGACAAGTGACCAGTGACCAGTGACCAGTGACCATTGACCAGCGAAAGTGACCAGTGAACAGTGACCAGTGACCAGTGACCAGTGACCAGTGACCAGTGACCAGTGACCAGTGACCAGCGAAAGTGACCAGTGACGAGTGACCAGTGACAAGTGACCAGTGACCAGTGACCAGTGACCAGTGACTAGAGACTAGTGACAAGTGACCAACGACCAGTGACCAGTGACCAGTGACCAGCGAAAGTGACCAGTGACCAGTGACCAGTGACAAGTGACCAGTGACCAGTGACCAGCGAAAGAGACAAGTGAACAGTGACCAGCGAAATTGACCAGTGACCAGCGAAAGTGACAGGTGACCAGTGACCGCTGACCAGTGACCACTGACCAGTGACCAGTGACCAGCGACCAGTGACCAGTGACCAGTGACCAGGGACCAGTGACCAGCGAAAGTGACCAGTGACCAGTGACCAGTGACCAGTGACTAGCCAAATTGAGCATTGAGCAGTGACCAGTGAACAGTGACCAGTGACCAGTGACCAGTGACCAGCGAAAGTGACCAGTGACCAGTGACCAGTGACCAGTGACCAGTGACCAGTGACCAGTGACAAGTGACCTGGGACCAGTGACCAGTGACCAGTGACCAGCGAAATTGACCAGTGCCCAGTGACCAGTGACCAGCGACCTGTGACCAGTGACCACTGACCAGTGACCAGTGACCAGTGACCAGCGAAAATGACCAGTGACCAGTGACCAGTGACCAGCGAAATTGACCAGTGACCAGTGACCAGAGACCAGTGACTAGCCAAATTGACCAGTGACCAGTGACCAGTGGCCAGCGGTAGTGACCAGTGACCAGTGACCAGTGATCAGTGACCAGTGAACAGTGACCAGTGAACAGTGACCAGTGACCAGTGAATAGTGACCAGTGACAAGTGACCAGTGACCAGCGACCAGTGACCAGTGACCAGTGACCAGTGACCAGTGACCAGTGACCAGTGACCAGTGACCAGTGACCAGTGACCAGTAACCAGTGACCAGTGACCAGTGACCAGTGACAAGTGACAAGTGACCAGTGACCAGCGACCAGTGACCTGTGACCAGTGACCAGTGACCAGTGACCAGCGAAAGTGACCAGTGACCAGGGACCAGTGACCAGTGACCATTGACCAGTGACCAGTGACCAGCAAAAATGACCAGTGACCAGTGACCAGCAAAAATGACCAGTGACCAGTGACCATTGACCAGTTACCAGTGACCAGTGACCAGCGGAAGTGACCAGTGACCAGTGAGCAGTGACCAGCGAAATTGACCAGTGAGCAGTGACCAGCGAAATTGACCAGTGACAAGTGACCAGTGACCAGTGACCAGCGAAAGAGACAAGTGAACAGTGACCAGCGAAATTGACCAGTGACCATTGACCTGTGACCAGTGACCAGTGACCAGTGACCAGTGACCAGTGACCAGTGACCAGCGAAAGTGACCAGTGACCAGTGAATAGTGACAAGCGAAATTGACCAGTTTCCAGTGACCAGTGATAAGTGACCAGTGACCAGTGACCAGCGAAAGTGACCAGTGAACAGTGATCAGCGAAATTGACCAGTGACCATTGACCAGTGACCAGCGAAAGTGACCAGTGACGAGTGACCAGTGACAAGTGACCACTGACCAGTGACCAGTGACCAGCGACCAGTGACCAGTGACCAGTGACCAGGGACCAGTGACCAGTGACCAGTGACCAGTGACTAGCCAAATTGAGCAGTGAGCAGTGACCAGTGACCAGTGACCAGTGACCAGTGACCAGTGACCAGTGACCAGCGAAATTGACCAGTGACCATTGACCAGTGACCAGCGAAAGTGACCAGTGAGGAGTGACCTGTGACAAGTGACCAGTGACCAGCGACCAGTGACCAGTGACCAGTGACGAGTGAACAGTGACCAGTGACCAGTGACCAGTGACCAGCGAAAGTGACCAGTGACGAGTGACCAGTGACCAGTGACCAGTGACCAGTGACCAGTGACCAGTGACCAGTGACCAGTGACCAGTGAGCAGTGACCAGCGAAAGTGACAAGTGACGAGTGACCAGTGACAAGTGACAAGTGACCAGTGACCAGTGACCAGTGACCAGTGACCAGTGACCTGTGACCAGCGCAAGCGACCAGTGACCAGTGATCAGCGAAATTGACCAGTGACCATTGACCAGTGACCAGCGAAAGTGACCAGTGACGAGTGACCAGTGACAAGTGACCAGTGACCACTGACCAGTGACCAGTGACCAGCGACCAGTGACCAGTGACCAGTGACCAGGGACCAGTGACCAGCGAAAGTGACCCGTTACCAGTGACCAGTGACCAGTGACTAGCCAAATTGAGCAGTGAGCAGTGACCAGTGACCAGTGACCAGTGACCAGTGACCAGTGACCAGCGAAATTGACCAGTGACCATTGACCAGTGACCAGCGAAAGTGACCAGTGACGAGTGACCTGTGACAAGTGAACAGTGACCAGGGACCAGTGACCAGTGACGAGTGACCAGTGACCAGCGAAAGTGAACAGTGACCAGTGACCAGTGACCAGTGACCAGTGACCAGTGACCAGTGACCAGCGAAAGTGACCAGTGACGAGTGACCAGTGACAAGTGACCAGTGACCAGTGACCAGTGACCAGTGACTAGAGACTAGTGACCAGTGACCAACGACCAGTGACCAGTGACCAGTGACCAGTGACCAGCGAAAGTGACCAGTGACCAGTGACCATTGACCAGCGACAAGTGACCAGTGACCAGTGACGAGTGACCAGTGACCAGTGACCAGTGACCAGTGACCAGTGACCAGTGACCAGCGAAAGTGACTAGTGACCAGTGACCAGTGACCAGTGACCAGTGACCAGTGACGAGTGACCAGTGACCAGTGACCAGTGACCAGTGACCAGTGACCAGTGACCAGCGAAAGTGACCAGTGACGAGTGACCAGTGACCAGTGACCAGTGACCAGTGACCAGTGACCAGTGACCAGTGACCAGTGACCAGTGAGCTGTGACCAGCGAAAGTGACAAGTGACGAGTGACCAGTGACAAGTGACAAGTGACCAGTGACCAGTGACCAGTGACCAGTGACCAGTGACCTGTGACCAGCGCAAGCGACCAGTGACCAGTGATCAGCGAAATTGACCAGTGACCATTGACCAGTGACCAGCGAAAGTGACCAGTGACGAGTGACCAGTGACAAGTGACCAGTGACCACTGACCAGTGACCAGTGACCAGCGACCAGTGACCAGTGACCAGTGACCAGGGACCAGTGACCAGCGAAAGTGACCCGCTACCAGTGACCAGTGACCAGTGACTAGCCAAATTGAGCAGTGAGCAGTGACCAGTGACCAGTGACCAGTGACCAGTGACCAGTGACCAGCGAAATTGACCAGTGACCATTGACCAGTGACCAGCGAAAGTGACCAGTGACGAGTGACCTGTGACAAGTGACCAGTGACCAGCGACCAGTGACCAGTGACCAGTGACCAGTGAACAGTGACCAGTGACCAGTGACCAGTGACCAGCGAAAATGACCAGTGACCAGTGACCAGTGACCAGCGAAATTGACCAGTGACCAGTGACCAGTGAACAGTGACAAGTGACCAGTGACCAGTGACCAACGAAAGTGACCAGTGAACAGTGACCAGGGACCAGTGACCAGTGACGAGTGACCAGTGACCAGCGAAAGTGACCAGTGACCAGTGACCAGCGAAAGTGACCAGTGACGAGTGACCAGTGACAAGTGACCAGTGACCAGTGACCAGTGACCATTGACCAGCGACAAGTGACCAGTGACCAGTGACCAGTGACCATTGACCAGCGAAAGTGACCAGTGAACAGTGACCAGTGACCAGTGACCAGTGACCAGTGACCAGTGACCAGTGACCAGCGAAAGTGACCAGTGACCAGTGAATAGTTACCAGCGAAATTGACCAGTTTCCATTGACCAGTGATAAGTGACCAGTGACCAGTGACCAGCGAAAGTGACCAGTGAACAGTGATCAGCGAAATTGACCAGTGACCATTGACCAGTGACCAGCGAAAGTGACCAGTGACGAGTGACCAGTGACAAGTGACCAGTGACAAGTGACCAGTGACCACTGACCAGTGACCAGTGACCAGCGACCAGTGACCAGTGACCAGTGACCAGGGACCAGTGACCAGCGAAAGTGACCCGTGACCAGTGACCAGTGACCAGTGACTAGCCAAATTGAGCAGTGAGCAGTGACCAGTGACCAGTGACCAGTGACCAGTGAACAGTGACCAGCGAAAATGACCAGTGACCAGTGACCAGTGACCAGCGAAATTGACCAGTGACGAGTGACCAGTGACCAGTGACCAGTGACCAGCGAAATTGACCAGTGACGAGTGACCAGTGACAAGTGACCAGTGACCAGTGACTAGAGACTAGTGACCAGTGACCAACGACCAGTGACCAGTGACCAGTGACCAGTGACCAGCGAAAGTGACCAGTGACCAGTGACCATTGACCAGCGACAAGTGACCAGTGACCAGTGACGAGTGACCAGTGACCAGTGACCAGTGACCAGTGACCAGTGACCAGTGACCAGCGAAAGTGACTAGTGACCAGTGACCAGTGACCAGTGACCAGTGACGAGTGACCAGTGACCAGTGACCAGTGACCAGTGACCAGTGACCAGTGACCAGTGACCAGTGACCAGTGACCAGCGAAAGTGACCAGTGACGAGTGACCAGTGATCAGTGACCAGTGACCAGTGACCAGTGACCAGTGACCAGTGACCAGTGACCAGTGACCAGTGACCAGTGACCAGTGACCAGTGACCAGTGACCAGTGACCAGTGACCAGTGACCTGTGACCAGCGAAAGCGACCAGTGACCAGTGATCAGCGAAATTGACCAGTGACCAGTGACCAGTGACCAGTGACCAGTGACGAGTGACCAGTGACCAGTGACCAGTGACCAGTGACCAGTGACCAGTGACCAGTGACCAGCGAAAGTGACCAGTGACCAGTGACCTGTGACCAGCGAAAGCGACCAGTGACCATTGATCAGCGAAATTGACCAGTGACCAGTGACCAGTGACCAGTGACCAGTGACGAGTGACCAGTGACCAGTGACCAGTGACCAGTGACCAGTGACCAGCGAAAGTGACCAGTGACGAGTGACCAGTGACCAGTGACCAGTGACCAGTGACTAGAGACTAGTGACCCGTGACCAACGACCAGTGACCAGTGACCAGTGACCAGTGACCAGCGAAAGTGACCAGTGACCAGTGACCATTGACCAGCGACAAGTGACCAGTGACCAGTGACGAGTGACCAGTGACCAGTGACCAGTGACCAGCGAAAGTGACTAGTGACCAGTGACCAGTGACCAGTGACCAGTGACCAGTGACCAGTGACCACCGAAAGTGACCAGTGACCAGCGAAATTGACCATTGACCAGTGACCAGTGAACAGTGACAAGTGACCAGTGACCAGTGACCAACGAAAGTGACCAGTGAACAGTGACCAGTGACCAGTGACCAGTGACCAGTGACCAGTGACCAGTGACCAGTGACCAGTGACCAGCGAAAGTGACCTGTGACGAGTGACCAGTGACAAGTGACCAGTGACCAGCGAAAGTGACCAGTGACCAGTGACCATTGACCAGCGACAAGTGACCAGTGACCAGTGACCAGTGACCATTGACCAGCGAAAGTGACCAGTGAACAGTGACCAGTGACCAGTGACCAGTGACCAGTGACCAGTGACCAGCGAAAGTGACCAGTGACGAGTGACCAGTGACAAGTGACCAGTGACCAGTGACCAGTGACCAGTGACTAGAGACTAGTGACCAGTGACCAACGACCAGTGACCAGTGACCAGTGACCAGCGAAAGTGACCAGTGACCAGTGACCAGTGACAAGTGACCAGTGACCAGTGACCAGCGAAAGAGACAAGTGAACAGTGACCAGCGAAATTGACCAGTGACCAGCGAAAGTGACAGGTGACCAGTGACCACTGACCAGTGACCACTGACCAGTGACCAGTGACCAGTGACCAGTGACCAGCGACCAGTGACCAGTGACCAGTGACCAGGGACCAGTGACCAGCGAAAGTGACCAGTGACCAGTGACCAGTGACCAGTTACTAGCCAAATTGAGCATTGAGCAGTGACCAGTGAACAGTGACCAGTGACCAGTGACCAGTGACCAGTGACCAGTGACCAGCGAAATTGACCAGTGACCATTGACCAGTGACCAGCGAAAGTGACCAGTGGCGAGTGACCTGTGACAAGTGACCAGTGACCAGCGACCAGTGACCAGTGACCAGTGATCAGTGACCAGTGAACAGTGACCAGTGACCAGTGACCAGTGACCAGTGACCAGCGAAAATGACCAGTGACCAGTGACCAGTGACCAGCGAAATTGACCAGTGACCAGTGACCAGTGACCAGTGACCAGTGACCAGTGACCAGTGACCAGCGAAAGTGACCAGTGACCAGTGAATAGTGACAAGCGAAATTGACCAGTTTCCAGTGACCAGTGATAAGTGACCAGTGACCAGTGACCAGCGAAAGTGACCAGTGAACAGTGATCAGCGAAATTGACCAGTGACCATTGACCAGTGACCAGCGAAAGTGACCAGTGACGAGTGACGAGTGACAAGTGACCAGTGACAAGTGACCAGTGACCACTGACCAGTGACCAGTGACCAGCGACCAGTGACCAGTGACCAGTGACCAGGGACCAGTGACCAGTGACCAGTGACCAGTGACTAGCCAAATTCAGCAGTGAGCAGTGACCAGTGACCAGTGACCAGTGACCAGTGACCAGTGACCAGTGACCAGCGAAATTGACCAGTGACCATTGACCAGTGACCAGCGAAAGTGACCAGTGAGGAGTGACCTGTGACAAGTGACCAGTGACCAGCGACCAGTGACCAGTGACCAGTGACGAGTGACCAGTGACCAGCGACCAGTGACCAGTGACCAGTGACGAGTGAACAGTGACCAGTGACCAGTGACCAGTGACCAGCGGAAATGACCAGTGACCAGTGACCAGTGACCAGCGAAATTGACCAGTGACCAGTGACCAGTGAACAGTGACAAGTGACCAGTGACCAGTGACCAACGAAAGTGACCAGTGACGAGTGACCAGTGACAAGTGACCAGTGACCAGCGAAAGTGACCAGTGACCAGTGACCATTGACCAGCGACAAGTGACCAGTGACCAGTGACCAGTGACCATTGACCAGCGAAAGTGACCAGTGAACAGTGACCAGTGACCAGTGACCAGTGACCAGTGACCAGTGACCAGTGACCAGTGACCAGCGAAAGTGACCAGTGACGAGTGACCAGTGACAAGTGACCAGTGACCAGTGACCAGTGACCAGTGACCAGTGACTAGAGACTAGTGACCAGTGACCAACGACCAGTGACCAGTGACCAGTGACCAGCGAAAGTGACCAGTGACCAGTGACCAGTGACAAGTGACCAGTGACCAGTGACCAGCGAAAGAGACAAGTGAACAGTGACCAGCGAAATTGACCAGTGACCAGCGAAAGTGACAGGTGACCAGTGACCACTGACCAGTGACCACTGACCAGTGACCAGTGACCAGTGACCAGTGACCAGCGACCAGTGACCAGTGACCAGTGACCAGGGACCAGTGACCAGCGAAAGTGACCAGTGACCAGTGACCAGTGACTAGCCAAATTGAGCATTGAGCAGTGACCAGTGAACAGTGACCAGTGACCAGTGACCAGTGACCAGCGAAATTGACCAGTGACCATTGACCAGTGACCAGCGAATGTGACCAGTGACGAGTGACCTGTGACAAGTGTCCAGTGACCAGCGACCAGTGACCAGTGACCAGTGATCAGTGACCAGTGAACAGTGACCAGTGACCAGTGACCAGTGACCAGTGACCAGCGAAAATGACCAGTGACCAGTGACCAGTGACCAGCGAAATTGACCAGTGACCAGTGACCAGTGAACAGTGACAAGTGACCAGTGACCAGTGACCAGCGAAAGTGACCAGTGACCAGTGACCAGAGACCAGTGACCAGTGACCAGTGACCAGTGACAAGTGACCTGGGACCAGTGACCAGTGACCAGTGACCAGCGAAATTGACCAGTGCCCAGTGACCAGTGACCAGCGACCTGTGACCAGTGACCAGTGACCAGTGACCAGTGACCAGTGACCAGCGAAAATGACCAGTGACCAGTGACCAGTGACCAGCGAAATTGACCAGTGACCAGTGACCAGAGACCAGTGACTAGCCAAATTGACCAGTGACCAGTGACCAGTGGCCAGCGGTAGTGACCAGTGACCAGTGACCAGTGATCAGTGACCAGTGAACAGTGACCAGTGAACAGGGTCCAGTGACCAGTGAATAGTGACCAGCGAAATTGACCAGTTTCCAGTGACCAGTGATAATTGACCAGTGACCAGTGACCAGCGAAAGTGACCAGTGAACAGTGATCAGCGAAATTGACCAGTGACCATTGACCAGTGACCAGTGACCAGCGAAATTGACCAGTGACCAGTGACCAGTGAACAGTGACAAGTGACCAGTGACCAGTGACCAACGAAAGTGACCAGTGAACAGTGACCAGTGACCAGTGACCAGTGACCAGTGACCAGTGACCAGTGACCAGTGACCAGCGAAAGTGACCAGTGACGAGTGACCAGTGACAAGTGACCAGTGACCAGCGAAAGTGACCAGTGACCAGTGACCATTGACCAGCGACAAGTGACCAGTGACCAGTGACCAGTGACCATTGACCAGCGAAAGTGACCAGTGAACAGTGACCAGTGACCAGTGACCAGTGACCAGTGACCAGTGACCAGTGACCAGTGACCAGCGAAAGTGACCAGTGACGAGTGACCAGTGACAAGTGACCAGTGACCAGTGACCAGTGACCAGTGACTAGAGACTAGTGACAAGTGACCAACGACCAGTGACCAGTGACCAGTGACCAGCGAAAGTGACCAGTGACCAGTGACCAGTGACAAGTGACCAGTGACCAGTGACCAGCGAAAGAGACAAGTGAACAGTGACCAGCGAAATTGACCAGTGACCAGCGAAAGTGACAGGTGACCAGTGACCGCTGACCAGTGACCACTGACCAGTGACCAGTGACCAGCGACCAGTGACCAGTGACCAGTGACCAGGGACCAGTGACCAGCGAAAGTGACCAGTGACCAGTGACCAGTGACCAGTGACTAGCCAAATTGAGCATTGAGCAGTGACCAGTGAACAGTGACCAGTGACCAGTGACCAGTGACCAGCGAAAGTGACCAGTGACCAGTGACCAGTGACCAGTGACCAGTGACCAGTGACCAGTGACAAGTGACCTGGGACCAGTGACCAGTGACCAGTGACCAGCGAAATTGACCAGTGCCCAGTGACCAGTGACCAGCGACCTGTGACCAGTGACCACTGACCAGTGACCAGTGACCAGTGACCAGCGAAAATGACCAGTGACCAGTGACCAGTGACCAGCGAAATTGACCAGTGACCAGTGACCAGAGACCAGTGACTAGCCAAATTGACCAGTGACCAGTGACCAGTGGCCAGCGGTAGTGACCAGTGACCAGTGACCAGTGATCAGTGACCAGTGAACAGTGACCAGTGAACAGTGACCAGTGACCAGTGAATAGTGACCAGTGACAAGTGACCAGTGACCAGCGACCAGTGACCAGTGACCAGTGACCAGTGACCAGTGACCAGTGACCAGTGACCAGTGACCAGTGACCAGTGACCAGTAACCAGTGACCAGTGACCAGTGACCAGTGACAAGTGACAAGTGACCAGTGACCAGCGACCAGTGACCTGTGACCAGTGACCAGTGACCAGTGACCAGCGAAAGTGACCAGTGACCAGGGACCAGTGACCAGTGACCATTGACCAGTGACCAGTGACCAGCAAAAATGACCAGTGACCAGTGACCAGCAAAAATGACCAGTGACCAGTGACCATTGACCAGTTACCAGTGACCAGTGACCAGCGGAAGTGACCAGTGACCAGTGAGCAGTGACCAGCGAAATTGACCAGTGAGCAGTGACCAGCGAAATTGACCAGTGACAAGTGACCAGTGACCAGTGACCAGCGAAAGAGACAAGTGAACAGTGACCAGCGAAATTGACCAGTGACCATTGACCTGTGACCAGTGACCAGTGACCAGTGACCAGTGACCAGTGACCAGTGACCAGCGAAAGTGACCAGTGACCAGTGAATAGTGACAAGCGAAATTGACCAGTTTCCAGTGACCAGTGATAAGTGACCAGTGACCAGTGACCAGCGAAAGTGACCAGTGAACAGTGATCAGCGAAATTGACCAGTGACCATTGACCAGTGACCAGCGAAAGTGACCAGTGACGAGTGACCAGTGACAAGTGACCACTGACCAGTGACCAGTGACCAGCGACCAGTGACCAGTGACCAGTGACCAGGGACCAGTGACCAGTGACCAGTGACCAGTGACTAGCCAAATTGAGCAGTGAGCAATGACCAGTGACCAGTGACCAGTGACCTGTGACCAGTGACCAGTGACCAGCGAAATTGACCAGTGACCATTGACCAGTGACCAGCGAAAGTGACCAGTGAGGAGTGACCTGTGACAAGTGACCAGTGACCAGCGACCAGTGACCAGTGACCAGTGACGAGTGAACAGTGACCAGTGACCAGTGACCAGTGACCAGTGACCAGCGAAAATGACCAGTGACCAGTGACCAGTGACCAGCGAAATTGACATGTGACCAGTGACCAGTGAACAGTGACAAGTGACCAGTGACCAGTGACCAACGAAAGTGACCAGTGAACAGTGACCAGGGACCAATGACCAGTGACGAGTGACCAGTGACCAGCGAAAGTGAACAGTGACCAGTGACCAGTGACCAGTGACCAGTGACCAGTGACCAGTGACCAGTGACCAGTGACAAGTGACCTGGGACCAGTGACCAGTGACCAGTGACCAGTGACCAGCGAAATTGACCAGTGACCAGTGACCAGTGACCAGCGACCTGTGACCAGTGACCAGTGACCAGTGACCAGTGACCAGTGACCAGTGACCAGTGACCAGTGAACAGCGAAAGTGACCAGTGACCAGTGACCAGTGACCAGTGACCAGCGAAATTGACCAGTGACCAGTGACCAGAGACCAGTGACTAGCCAAATTGACCAGTGACCAGTGACCAGTGGCCAGCGGTAGTGACCAGTGACCAGTGACCAGTGATCAGTGACCAGTGAACAGTGACCAGTGACCAGTGACCAGTGACCAGCGAAAATGACCAGTGACCAGTGACCAGTGACCAGCGAAATTGACAAGTGACCAGTGACCAGTGAACAGTGACCAGTGACCAGTGACCAGTGACCAGTGACCAGTGACCAGTGACCAGCGAAAGTGACCAGTGAACAGTGACCAGTGACCAGTGACCTGTGACCAGTGACCAGTGACCAGTGACCAGCGAAAGTGACCAGTGACGAGTAACCAGTGACAAGTGACCAGTGACTGTGACCATTGACCAGTGACTAGTGACTAGTGACCAGTGACCAACGACCAGTGACCAGTGACCAGTGACCAGTGACCAGTGAAAGTGACAAGTGACCAGTGACCAGTGACCAGTGACCAGTGACCAGCGAAAGTGACTAGTGACCAGTGACCAGTGACCAGTGACCAGTGACCAGTGACCAGTGACCAGTGACCAGTGACAAGTGACCAGTGACCAGCGACCAGTGACCAGTGACCAGTGACCAGTGACCAGTGACCAGTGACCAGTGACCAGTGACCAGTGACCAGTGACCAGTAACCAGTGACCAGTGACCAGTGACCAGTGACAAGTGACAAGTGACCAGTGACCAGCGACCAGTGACCAGTGACCAGTGACCAGTGACCAGTGACCAGCGAAAGTGACCAGTGACCAGGGACCAGTGACCAGTGACCAGTGACCAGCGAAAGTGACCAGTGACCAGTGACCAGTGACCAGTGACCAGTGACCAGTGACCAGTGACCAGTGACCAGTAACCAGTGACCAGTGACCAGTGACCAGTGACAAGTGACAAGTGACCAGTGACCAGCGACCAGTGACCAGTGACCAGTGACCAGTGACCAGTGACCAGCGAAAGTGACCAGTGACCAGGGACCAGTGACCAGTGACCAGTGACCAGTGACCAGTGACCAGCGAAAGTGACCAGTGACCAGTGACCAGTGACCAGTGACCAGTGACCAGTGACCAGTGACCAGTGACCAGTGACCAGTGACAAGTGACCTGGGACCAGTGACCAGTGACCAGTGACCAGCGAAATTGACCAGTGACCAGTGACCAGTGACCAGCGACCTGTGACCAGTGACCAGTGACCAGTGACCAGTGACCAGTGACCAGTGACCAGTGACCAGCGAAAGTGACCAGTGACCAGTGACCAGCGAAATTGACCAGTGACCAGTGACCAGAGACCAGTGACTAGCCAAATTGACCAGTGACCAGTGACCAGTGGCCAGCGGTAGTGACCAGTGACCAGTGACCAGTGATCAGTGACCAGTGAACAGTGACCAGTGACCAGTGACCAGTGACCAGCGAAAATGACCAGTGACCAGTGACCAGTGACCAGCGAAATTGACAAGTGACCAGTGACCAGTGAACAGTGACCAGTGACCAGTGACCAGTGACCAGTGACCAGTGACCAGTGACCAGCGAAAGTGACCAGTGAACAGTGACCAGTGACCTGTGACCAGTGACCAGTGACCAGTGACCAGCGAAAGTGACCAGTGACGAGTAACCAGTGACAAGTGACCAGTGACTGTGACCATTGACCAGTGACTAGTGACTAGTGACCAGTGACCAACGACCAGTGACCAGTGACCAGTGACCAGCGAAAGTGACAAGTGACCAGTGACCAGTGACCTGTGACCAGTGACCAGCGAAAGTGACTAGTGACCAGTGACCAGTGACCAGTGACCAGTGACCAGTGACCAGTGAACAGTGACCAGTGACCAGTGACCAGTGACCAGTGACCAGTGACAAGTGACCAGTGACCAGCGACCAGTGACCAGTGACCAGTGACCAGTGACCAGTGACCAGTGACCAGTGACCAGTGACCAGTGACCAGTGACCAGTAACCAGTGACAAGTGACAAGTGACCAGTGACCAGCGACCAGTGACCAGTGACCAGTGACCAGTGACCAGTGACCAGCGAAAGTGACCAGTGACCAGGGACCAGTGACCAGTGACCAGCGAAATTGACCAGTGACCAGTGACCAGTGACCAGTGACAAGTGACCAGTGACCAGTGACCAGCGAAAGTGACCAGTGAACAGTGACCAGTGAGCAGTGACCAGCAAAATTGACCAGCAAAATTGACCAGTGACCAGTGACCAGTGACCAATGACCAGTGACCAGTGACCAGTGACCAGTGACCAGTGACCAGTGACCAGTGACCAGTGACCAGCGAAAGTGACCAGCGAACAGTGACCAGTGACCAGTGACCTGTGACCAGTGACCAGTGACCAGTGACCAGCGAAAGTGACCAGTGACGAGTGACCAGTGACAATTGACCAGTGACCAGTGACCAGTGACCAGTGACTAGTGACTAGTGACCAGTGACCAGCGACCAGTGACCAGTGACCATTGACCAGTGACCAGTGACCAGTGACCAGAGACCAGCGAAAGTGACCAGGGACAAGTGACCAGTGACCAGTGACCAGTGACCAGTGACCAGTGACCAGTGACCAGTGACAAGTGACCAGTGACCAGCGACCAGTGACCAGTGACCAGTGACCAGTGACGAGTGACCAGTGACCAGCGAAAGTGAACAGTGACCAGTGACCAGTGACCAGTGACCAGTGACCAGTGACCAGTGACCAGTGACCAGTGACCAGCGAAAGTGACCAGTGACCAGTGACCAGTGACCAGTGACCAGTGACCAGTGACAAGTGACCTGGGACCAGTGACCAGTGACCAGTGACCAGCGAAATTGACCAGTGACCAGTGACCAGAGACCAGTGACTAGCCAAATTGACCAGTGACCAGTGACCAGTGGCCAGCGGTAGTGACCAGTGACCAGTGACCAGTGATCAGTGACCAGTGAACAGTGACCAGTGACCAGTGACCAGTGACCAGCGAAAATGACCAGTGACCAGTGACCAGTGACCAGTGAACAGTGACCAGTGACCAGTGACCAGTGACCAGTGACCAGTGACCAGTGACCAGCGAAAGTGACCAGTGAACAGTGACCAGTGACCAGTGACCTGTGACCAGTGACCAGTGACCAGTGACCAGCGAAAGTGACCAGTGACGAGTAACCAGTGACAAGTGACCAGTGACTGTGACCATTGACCAGTGACTAGTGACTAGTGACCAGTGACCAACGACCAGTGACCAGTGACCAGTGACCAGCGAAAGTGACAAGTGACCAGTGACCAGTGACCAGTGACCAGTGACCAGCGAAAGTGACTAGTGACCAGTGACCAGTGACCAGTGACCAGTGACCAGTGACCAGTGACCAGTGACCAGTGACCAGTGACAAGTGACCAGTGACCAGCGACCAGTGACCAGTGACCAGTGACCAGTGACCAGTGACCAGTGACCAGTAACCAGTGACCAGTGACCAGTGACAAGTGACAAGTGACCAGTGACCTGCGACCAGTGACCAGTGACCAGTGACCAGTGTCCAGTGACCAACGAAAGTGACCAGCGAAATTGACCAGTCACCAGTGACCAGTGAACAGTGACAAGTGACCAGTGTCCAGTGACCAACGAAAGTGACCAGTGAACAGTGACCAGGGACCAGTGACCAGTGACGAGTGACCAGTGACCAGCGAAAGTGAACAGTGACCAGTGACCAGTGACCAGTGACCAGTGACCAGCGAAAGTGACCAGTGACCAGTGACCAGTGACCAGTGACCAGTGACCAGTGACCAGTGACAAGTGACCTGGGACCAGTGACCAGTGACCAGTGACCAGCTAAATTGACCAGTGACCAGTGACCAGTGACCAGCGACCTGTGACCAGTGACCAGTGACCAGTGACCAGTGACCAGTGACCAGTGACCAGTGACCAGTGACCAGCGAAAGTGACCAGTGACCAGGGACCAGTGACCAGTGAAAGTGACCAGTGACCAGTGACCAGTGACCAGTGACTAGCCAAATTGAGCATTGAGCAGTGACCAGTGAACAGTGACCAGTGACCAGTGACCAGTGACCAGCGAAATTGACCAGTGACCATTGACCAGTGACCAGCGAAAGTGACCAGTGACGAGTGACCTGTGACAAGTGACCAGTGACCAGCGACCAGTGACCAGTGACCAGTGACCAGTGACCAGTGACCAGTGACCAGTGACCAGTGACCAGTGACTAGCCAAATTGACCAGTGACCAGTGACCAGTGGCCAGCGGTAGTGACCAGTGACCAGTGACCAGTGATCAGTGACCAGTGAACAGTGACCAGTGACCAGTGACCAGTGACCAGTGACCAGTGACCAGCGAAAATGACCAGTGACCAGTGACCAGTGACCAGCGAAATTGACCAGTGACCAGTGACCAGTGAACAGTGACAAGTGACCAGTGACCAGTGACCAACGAAAGTGACCAGTCAACAGTGATCAGGGACCAGTGACCAGTGACGATGACCAGTGACCAGCGAAAGTGAACAGTGACCAGTGACCAGTGACCAGTGACCAGTGACCAGTGACCAGTGACCAGTGACCAGCGAAAGTGACCAGTGACCATTGACCAGTGACCAGCGTAAGTGACCAGTGAGGAGTGACCTGTGACAAGTGACCAGTGACCAGCGACAAGTGACCAGTGACCAGTGACCAGTGAACAGTGACCAGTGACCAGTGACCAGTGACCAGCGAAAATGACCAGTGACCAGTGACCAGTGACCAGCGAAATTGACCAGTGACGAGTGACCAGTGACAAGTGACCAGTGACAAGTGACCAGTGACCAGTGACCAGTGACCACTGACCAGTGACCAGTGACCAGCGACCAGTGACCAGTGACCAGTGACCAGTGACCAGTGACCAGCGAAATTGACCAGTGACCATTGACCAGTGACCAGCGTAAGTGACCAGTGAGGAGTGACCTGTGACAAGTGACCAGTGACCAGCGAAAGAGACAAGTGAACAGTGACCAGCGAAATTGACCAGTGACCATTGACCTGTGACCAGTGACCAGTGACCAGTGACCAGTGACCAGCGAAAGTGACCAGTGACCAGTGAATAGTGACAAGCGAAATTGACCAGTTTCCAGTGACCAGTGATAAGTGACCAGTGACCAGTGACCAGCGAAAGTGACCAGTGAACAGTGATCAGCGAAATTGACCAGTGACCATTGACCAGTGACCAGCGAAAGTGACCAGTGACGAGTGACCAGTGACAAGTGACCACTGACCAGTGACCAGTGACCAGCGACCAGTGACCAGTGACCAGTGACCAGGGACCAGTGACCAGTGACCATTGACCAGTGACCAGCGAAAGTGACCAGTGAGGAGTGACCTGTGACAAGTGACCAGTGACCAGCGACCAGTGACCAGTGACCAGTGACGAGTGAACAGTGACCAGTGACCAGTGACCAGTGACCAGTGACCAGCGAAAATGACCAGTGACCAGTGACCAGTGACCAGCGAAATTGACATGTGACCAGTGACCAGTGAACAGTGACAAGTGACCAGTGACCAGTGACCAACGAAAGTGACCAGTGAACAGTGACCAGGGACCAATGACCAGTGACGAGTGACCAGTGACCAGCGAAAGTGAACAGTGACCAGTGACCAGTGACCAGTGACCAGTGACCAGTGACCAGTGACCAGTGACCAGTGACAAGTGACCTGGGACCAGTGACCAGTGACCAGTGACCAGTGACCAGCGAAATTGACCAGTGACCAGTGACCAGTGACCAGCGACCTGTGACCAGTGACCAGTGACCAGTGACCAGTGACCAGTGACCAGTGACCAGTGACCAGTGAACAGCGAAAGTGACCAGTGACCAGTGACCAGTGACCAGTGACCAGCGAAATTGACCAGTGACCAGTGACCAGAGACCAGTGACTAGCCAAATTGACCAGTGACCAGTGACCAGTGGCCAGCGGTAGTGACCAGTGACCAGTGACCAGTGATCAGTGACCAGTGAACAGTGACCAGTGACCAGTGACCAGTGACCAGCGAAAATGACCAGTGACCAGTGACCAGTGACCAGCGAAATTGACAAGTGACCAGTGACCAGTGAACAGTGACCAGTGACCAGTGACCAGTGACCAGTGACCAGTGACCAGTGACCAGCGAAAGTGACCAGTGAACAGTGACCAGTGACCAGTGACCTGTGACCAGTGACCAGTGACCAGTGACCAGCGAAAGTGACCAGTGACGAGTAACCAGTGACAAGTGACCAGTGACTGTGACCATTGACCAGTGACTAGTGACTAGTGACCAGTGACCAACGACCAGTGACCAGTGACCAGTGACCAGTGACCAGTGAAAGTGACAAGTGACCAGTGACCAGTGACCAGTGACCAGTGACCAGCGAAAGTGACTAGTGACCAGTGACCAGTGACCAGTGACCAGTGACCAGTGACCAGTGACCAGTGACCAGTGACCAGTGACAAGTGACCAGTGACCAGCGACCAGTGACCAGTGACCAGTGACCAGTGACCAGTGACCAGTGACCAGTGACCAGTGACCAGTGACCAGTGACCAGTAACCAGTGACCAGTGACCAGTGACCAGTGACAAGTGACAAGTGACCAGTGACCAGCGACCAGTGACCAGTGACCAGTGACCAGTGACCAGTGACCAGCGAAAGTGACCAGTGACCAGGGACCAGTGACCAGTGACCAGTGACCAGCGAAAGTGACCAGTGACCAGTGACCAGTGACCAGTGACCAGTGACCAGTGACCAGTGACCAGTGACCAGTAACCAGTGACCAGTGACCAGTGACCAGTGACAAGTGACAAGTGACCAGTGACCAGCGACCAGTGACCAGTGACCAGTGACCAGTGACCAGTGACCAGCGAAAGTGACCAGTGACCAGGGACCAGTGACCAGTGACCAGTGACCAGTGACCAGTGACCAGCGAAAGTGACCAGTGACCAGTGACCAGTGACCAGTGACCAGTGACCAGTGACCAGTGACCAGTGACCAGTGACAAGTGACCTGGGACCAGTGACCAGTGACCAGTGACCAGCGAAATTGACCAGTGACCAGTGACCAGTGACCAGCGACCTGTGACCAGTGACCAGTGACCAGTGACCAGTGACCAGTGACCAGTGACCAGTGACCAGCGAAAGTGACCAGTGACCAGTGACCAGCGAAATTGACCAGTGACCAGTGACCAGAGACCAGTGACTAGCCAAATTGACCAGTGACCAGTGACCAGTGGCCAGCGGTAGTGACCAGTGACCAGTGACCAGTGATCAGTGACCAGTGAACAGTGACCAGTGACCAGTGACCAGTGACCAGCGAAAATGACCAGTGACCAGTGACCAGTGACCAGCGAAATTGACAAGTGACCAGTGACCAGTGAACAGTGACCAGTGACCAGTGACCAGTGACCAGTGACCAGCGAAAGTGACCAGTGAACAGTGACCAGTGACCTGTGACCAGTGACCAGTGACCAGTGACCAGCGAAAGTGACCAGTGACGAGTAACCAGTGACAAGTGACCAGTGACTGTGACCATTGACCAGTGACTAGTGACTAGTGACCAGTGACCAACGACCAGTGACCAGTGACCAGTGACCAGCGAAAGTGACAAGTGACCAGTGACCAGTGACCTGTGACCAGTGACCAGCGAAAGTGACTAGTGACCAGTGACCAGTGACCAGTGACCAGTGACCAGTGACCAGTGAACAGTGACCAGTGACCAGTGACCAGTGACCAGTGACCAGTGACAAGTGACCAGTGACCAGCGACCAGTGACCAGTGACCAGTGACCAGTGACCAGTGACCAGTGACCAGTGACCAGTGACCAGTGACCAGTGACCAGTAACCAGTGACAAGTGACAAGTGACCAGTGACCAGCGACCAGTGACCAGTGACCAGTGACCAGTGACCAGTGACCAGCGAAAGTGACCAGTGACCAGGGACCAGTGACCAGTGACCAGCGAAATTGACCAGTGACCAGTGACCAGTGACCAGTGACAAGTGACCAGTGACCAGTGACCAGCGAAAGTGACCAGTGAACAGTGACCAGTGAGCAGTGACCAGCAAAATTGACCAGCAAAATTGACCAGTGACCAGTGACCAGTGACCAATGACCAGTGACCAGTGACCAGTGACCAGTGACCAGTGACCAGTGACCAGTGACCAGCGAACAGTGACCAGCGAACAGTGACCAGTGACCAGTGACCTGTGACCAGTGACCAGTGACCAGTGACCAGCGAAAGTGACCAGTGACGAGTGACCAGTGACAATTGACCAGTGACCAGTGACCAGTGACCAGTGACTAGTGACTAGTGACCAGTGACCAGCGACCAGTGACCAGTGACCATTGACCAGTGACCAGTGACCAGTGACCAGAGACCAGCGAAAGTGACCAGGGACAAGTGACCAGTGACCAGTGACCAGTGACCAGTGACCAGTGACCAGTGACCAGTGACAAGTGACCAGTGACCAGCGACCAGTGACCAGTGACCAGTGACCAGTGACGAGTGACCAGTGACCAGCGAAAGTGAACAGTGACCAGTGACCAGTGACCAGTGACCAGTGACCAGTGACCAGTGACCAGTGACCAGTGACCAGCGAAAGTGACCAGTGACCAGTGACCAGTGACCAGTGACCAGTGACCAGTGACAAGTGACCTGGGACCAGTGACCAGTGACCAGTGACCAGCGAAATTGACCAGTGACCAGTGACCAGAGACCAGTGACTAGCCAAATTGACCAGTGACCAGTGACCAGTGGCCAGCGGTAGTGACCAGTGACCAGTGACCAGTGATCAGTGACCAGTGAACAGTGACCAGTGACCAGTGACCAGTGACCAGCGAAAATGACCAGTGACCAGTGACCAGTGACCAGTGAACAGTGACCAGTGACCAGTGACCAGTGACCAGTGACCAGTGACCAGTGACCAGCGAAAGTGACCAGTGAACAGTGACCAGTGACCAGTGACCTGTGACCAGTGACCAGTGACCAGTGACCAGCGAAAGTGACCAGTGACGAGTAACCAGTGACAAGTGACCAGTGACTGTGACCATTGACCAGTGACTAGTGACTAGTGACCAGTGACCAACGACCAGTGACCAGTGACCAGTGACCAGCGAAAGTGACAAGTGACCAGTGACCAGTGACCAGTGACCAGTGACCAGCGAAAGTGACTAGTGACCAGTGACCAGTGACCAGTGACCAGTGACCAGTGACCAGTGACCAGTGACCAGTGACCAGTGACAAGTGACCAGTGACCAGCGACCAGTGACCAGTGACCAGTGACCAGTGACCAGTGACCAGTGACCAGTAACCAGTGACCAGTGACCAGTGACAAGTGACAAGTGACCAGTGACCTGCGACCAGTGACCAGTGACCAGTGACCAGTGTCCAGTGACCAACGAAAGTGACCAGCGAAATTGACCAGTCACCAGTGACCAGTGAACAGTGACAAGTGACCAGTGTCCAGTGACCAACGAAAGTGACCAGTGAACAGTGACCAGGGACCAGTGACCAGTGACGAGTGACCAGTGACCAGCGAAAGTGAACAGTGACCAGTGACCAGTGACCAGTGACCAGTGACCAGCGAAAGTGACCAGTGACCAGTGACCAGTGACCAGTGACCAGTGACCAGTGACCAGTGACAAGTGACCTGGGACCAGTGACCAGTGACCAGTGACCAGCTAAATTGACCAGTGACCAGTGACCAGTGACCAGCGACCTGTGACCAGTGACCAGTGACCAGTGACCAGTGACCAGTGACCAGTGACCAGTGACCAGTGACCAGCGAAAGTGACCAGTGACCAGGGACCAGTGACCAGTGAAAGTGACCAGTGACCAGTGACCAGTGACCAGTGACTAGCCAAATTGAGCATTGAGCAGTGACCAGTGAACAGTGACCAGTGACCAGTGACCAGTGACCAGCGAAATTGACCAGTGACCATTGACCAGTGACCAGCGAAAGTGACCAGTGACGAGTGACCTGTGACAAGTGACCAGTGACCAGCGACCAGTGACCAGTGACCAGTGACCAGTGACCAGTGACCAGTGACCAGTGACCAGTGACCAGTGACTAGCCAAATTGACCAGTGACCAGTGACCAGTGGCCAGCGGTAGTGACCAGTGACCAGTGACCAGTGATCAGTGACCAGTGAACAGTGACCAGTGACCAGTGACCAGTGACCAGTGACCAGTGACCAGCGAAAATGACCAGTGACCAGTGACCAGTGACCAGCGAAATTGACCAGTGACCAGTGACCAGTGAACAGTGACAAGTGACCAGTGACCAGTGACCAACGAAAGTGACCAGTCAACAGTGATCAGGGACCAGTGACCAGTGACGATGACCAGTGACCAGCGAAAGTGAACAGTGACCAGTGACCAGTGACCAGTGACCAGTGACCAGTGACCAGTGACCAGTGACCAGCGAAAGTGACCAGTGACCATTGACCAGTGACCAGCGTAAGTGACCAGTGAGGAGTGACCTGTGACAAGTGACCAGTGACCAGCGACAAGTGACCAGTGACCAGTGACCAGTGAACAGTGACCAGTGACCAGTGACCAGTGACCAGCGAAAATGACCAGTGACCAGTGACCAGTGACCAGCGAAATTGACCAGTGACGAGTGACCAGTGACAAGTGACCAGTGACAAGTGACCAGTGACCAGTGACCAGTGACCACTGACCAGTGACCAGTGACCAGCGACCAGTGACCAGTGACCAGTGACCAGTGACCAGTGACCAGCGAAATTGACCAGTGACCATTGACCAGTGACCAGCGTAAGTGACCAGTGAGGAGTGACCTGTGACAAGTGACCAGTGACCAGCGACAAGTGACCAGTGACCAGTGACCAGTGACCAGTGACCAGCGAAAATGACCAGTGACCAGTGACCAGTGACCAGCGAAATTGACCAGTGACCAGTGACCAGTGAACAGTGACAAGTGACCAGTGACCAGTGACCAGTGACCAGTGACCAGCGAAAGTGACCAGTAACCAGTGACCTGTGACCAGCGAAATTGACCAGTGACCAGTGACCAGAGACCAGTGACTAGCCAAATTGACCAGTGACCAGTGACCAGTGACCAGCGGTAGTGACCAGTGATCAGTGACCAGTGAACAGTGACCAGTGACCAGTGACCAGTGACAAGCGAAAGTGACCAGTGACCAGTGATCAGTGACCAGCGAAATTGACCAGTGACCAGTGACCAGTGACCAGTGACAAGTGACCAGTTACCAGTGACCAGCGAAAGTGACCAGTGAACAGTGACCAGGGACCTGTGACCAGTGACCAGTGACCAGTGATCAGTGTCCAGTGACCAGGGACCAGTGAACAGTGACCAGCGAAAGTGACCAGGGACCAGTGACCAGTGACCAGTGACCAGTGACCAGTGACCATTGACCAGTGACCAGTGACCAGCAAAAATGACCAGTGACCAGTGACCATTGACCAGTTACCAGTGACCAGTGACCAGCGGAAGTGACCAGTGACCAGTGAGCAGTGACCAGCGAAATTGACCAGTTTCCAGTGACCAGTGACAAGTGACCAGTGACCAGTGACCAGCGAAAGAGACAAGTGAACAGTGACCAGCGAAATTGACCAGTGACCATTGACCTGTGACCAGTGACCAGTGAATAGTGACCAGCGAAATTGACCAGTTTCCAGTGACCAGTGATAAGTGACCAGTGACCAGTGACCAGCGAAAGTGACCAGTGGACAGTGATCAGCGAAATTAACCAGTGACCATTGACCAGTGACCAGCGAAAGTGACCAGTGACGAGTGACCAGTGACAAGTGACCAGTGACAAGAGACCAGTGACCACTGACCAGTGACCAGTGACCAGCGACCAGTGACCAGTGACCAGTGACCAGTGACCAGGGACCAGTGACCAGCGAAAGTGACCCGTGACCAGTGACCAGTGACCAGTGACTAGCCAAATTGAGCAGTGAGCAGTGACCAGTGACCAGTGACCAGTGACCAGTGACCAGTGACCAGTGACCAGCGAAATTGACCAGTGACCATTGACCAGTGACCAGCGAAAGTGACCAGTGAGGAGTGACCTGTGACAAGTGACCAGTGACCAGCGACCAGTGACCAGTCACCAGTGACGAGTGAACAGTGACCAGTGACCAGTGACCAGTGACCAGCGAAAATGACCAGTGACCAGTGACCAGTGACCAGCGAAATTGACCAGTGACCAGTGACCAGTGAACAGTGACAAGTGACCAGTGACCAGTGACCAACGAAAGTGACCAGTGAACAGTGACCAGGGACCAATGACCAGTGACGAGTGACCAGTGACCAGCGAAAGTGAACAGTGACCAGTGACCAGTGACCAGTGACCAGTGACCAGTGACCAGTGACCAGCGAAAGTGACCAGTGACCAGTGACCAGTGACCAGTGACCAGTGACCAGTGACCAGTGACCAGTGACAAGTGACCTGGGACCAGTGACCAGTGACCAGTGACCAGCGAAATTGACCAGTGACCAGTGACCAGTGACCAGCGACCTGTGACCAGTGACCAGTGACCAGTGACCAGTGACCAGTGACCAGTGACCAGTGACCAGTGACCAGCGAAAGTGACCAGTGACCAGTGACCAGTGACCAGCGAAATTGACCAGTGACCAGTGACCAGAGACCAGTGACTAGCCAAATTGACCAGTGACCAGTGACCAGTGGCCAGCGGTAGTGACCAGTGACCAGTGAACAGTGACCAGTGACCAGTGACCAGTGACCAGCGAAATTGACCAGTGACCATTGACCAGTGACCAGCGAAAGTGACCAGTGACGAGTGACCTGTGACAAGTGACCAGTGACCAGCGACCAGTGACCAGTGACCAGTGACCAGTGACCAGTGACCAGTGACCAGTGACCAGTGACCAGTGACTAGCCAAATTGACCAGTGACCAGTGACCAGTGGCCAGCGGTAGTGACCAGTGACCAGTGACCAGTGACCAGTGACCAGTGACCAGTGACCAGTGACCAGTGACAAGTGACCAGTGACCAGCGACCAGTGACCAGTGACCAGTGACCAGTGACCAGTGACCAGTGACCAGTAACCAGTGACCAGTGACCAGTGACAAGTGACAAGTGACCAGTGACCTGCGACCAGTGACCAGTGACCAGTGACCAGTGACCAGTGACCAGCGAAAGTGACCAGTGACCATTGACCAGTGACCAGCGAAATTGACCAGTCACCAGTGACCAGTGAACAGTGACAAGTGACCAGTGTCCAGTGACCAACGAAAGTGACCAGTGAACAGTGACCAGGGACCAGTGACCAGTGACGAGTGACCAGTGACCAGCGAAAGTGAACAGTGACCAGTGACCAGTGACCAGTGACCAGTGACCAGCGAAAGTGACCAGTGACCAGTGACCAGTGACCAGTGACCAGTGACCAGTGACCAGTGACAAGTGACCTGGGACCAGTGACCAGTGACCAGTGACCAGCTAAATTGACCAGTGACCAGTGACCAGTGACCAGCGACCTGTGACCAGTGACCAGTGACCAGTGACCAGTGACCAGTGACCAGTGACCAGTGACCAGTGACCAGTGACCAGCGAAAGTGACCAGTGACCAGCGAAAGTGACCAGTGACCAGTGACCAGTGACCAGTGACTAGCCAAATTGAGCATTGAGCAGTGACCAGTGAACAGTGACCAGTGACCAGTGACCAGTGACCAGCGAAATTGACCAGTGACCATTGACCAGTGACCAGCGAAAGTGACCAGTGACGAGTGACCTGTGACAAGTGACCAGTGACCAGCGACCAGTGACCAGTGACCAGTGACCAGTGACCAGTGACCAGTGACCAGTGACCAGTGACCAGTGACTAGCCAAATTGACCAGTGACCAGTGACCAGTGGCCAGCGGTAGTGACCAGTGACCAGTGACCAGTGATCAGTGACCAGTGAACAGTGACCAGTGACCAGTGACCAGTGACCAGTGACCAGTGACCAGCGAAAATGACCAGTGACCAGTGACCAGTGACCAGCGAAATTGACCAGTGACCAGTGACCAGTGAACAGTGACAAGTGACCAGTGACCAGTGACCAACGAAAGTGACCAGTCAACAGTGATCAGGGACCAGTGACCAGTGACGATGACCAGTGACCAGCGAAAGTGAACAGTGACCAGTGACCAGTGACCAGTGACCAGTGACCAGTGACCAGTGACCAGTGACCAGCGAAAGTGACCAGTGACCATTGACCAGTGACCAGTGACCAGCGAAATTGACCAGTGACCATTGACCAGTGACCAGCGTAAGTGACCAGTGAGGAGTGACCTGTGACAAGTGACCAGTGACCAGCGACAAGTGACCAGTGACCAGTGACCAGTGACCAGTGACCAGCGAAAATGACCAGTGACCAGTGACCAGTGACCAGCGAAATTGACCAGTGACCAGTGACCAGTGAACAGTGACAAGTGACCAGTGACCAGTGACCAGTGACCAGTGAACAGTGACCAGTGACCAGTGAACAGTGACCAGTGACCAGTGACCAGTGACCAGCGAAAATGACCAGTGACCAGTGACCAGTGACCAGCGAAATTGACCAGTGACGAGTGACCAGTGACAAGTGACCAGTGACAAGTGACCAGTGACCAGTGACCAGTGACCACTGACCAGTGACCAGTGACCAGCGACCAGTGACCAGTGACCAGTGACCAGTGACCAGTGACCAGCGAAATTGACCAGTGACCATTGACCAGTGACCAGCGTAAGTGACCAGTGAGGAGTGACCTGTGACAAGTGACCAGTGACCAGCGACAAGTGACCAGTGACCAGTGACCAGTGACCAGTGACCAGCGAAAATGACCAGTGACCAGTGACCAGTGACCAGCGAAATTGACCAGTGACCAGTGACCAGTGAACAGTGACAAGTGACCAGTGACCAGTGACCAGTGACCAGTGACCAGCGAAAGTGACCAGTAACCAGTGACCTGTGACCAGCGAAATTGACCAGTGACCAGTGACCAGAGACCAGTGACTAGCCAAATTGACCAGTGACCAGTGACCAGTGACCAGCGGTAGTGACCAGTGATCAGTGACCAGTGAACAGTGACCAGTGACCAGTGACCAGTGACAAGCGAAAGTGACCAGTGACCAGTGATCAGTGACCAGCGAAATTGACCAGTGACCAGTGACCAGTGACCAGTGACAAGTGACCAGTTACCAGTGACCAGCGAAAGTGACCAGTGAACAGTGACCAGGGACCTGTGACCAGTGACCAGTGACCAGTGATCAGTGTCCAGTGACCAGGGACCAGTGAACAGTGACCAGCGAAAGTGACCAGGGACCAGTGACCAGTGACCAGTGACCAGTGACCAGTGACCATTGACCAGTGACCAGTGACCAGCAAAAATGACCAGTGACCAGTGACCATTGACCAGTTACCAGTGACCAGTGACCAGCGGAAGTGACCAGTGACCAGTGAGCAGTGACCAGCGAAATTGACCAGTTTCCAGTGACCAGTGACAAGTGACCAGTGACCAGTGACCAGCGAAAGAGACAAGTGAACAGTGACCAGCGAAAATGACCAGTGACCATTGACCTGTGACCAGTGACCAGTGAATAGTGACCAGCGAAATTGACCAGTTTCCAGTGACCAGTGATAAGTGACCAGTGACCAGTGACCAGCGAAAGTGACCAGTGGACAGTGATCAGCGAAATTAACCAGTGACCATTGACCAGTGACCAGCGAAAGTGACCAGTGACGAGTGACCAGTGACAAGTGACCAGTGACAAGAGACCAGTGACCACTGACCAGTGACCAGTGACCAGCGACCAGTGACCAGTGACCAGTGACCAGTGACCAGGGACCAGTGACCAGCGAAAGTGACCCGTGACCAGTGACCAGTGACCAGTGACTAGCCAAATTGAGCAGTGAGCAGTGACCAGTGACCAGTGACCAGTGACCAGTGACCAGTGACCAGTGACCAGCGAAATTGACCAGTGACCATTGACCAGTGACCAGCGAAAGTGACCAGTGAGGAGTGACCTGTGACAAGTGACCAGTGACCAGCGACCAGTGACCAGTCACCAGTGACGAGTGAACAGTGACCAGTGACCAGTGACCAGTGACCAGCGAAAATGACCAGTGACCAGTGACCAGTGACCAGCGAAATTGACCAGTGACCAGTGACCAGTGAACAGTGACAAGTGACCAGTGACCAGTGACCAACGAAAGTGACCAGTGAACAGTGACCAGGGACCAATGACCAGTGACGAGTGACCAGTGACCAGCGAAAGTGAACAGTGACCAGTGACCAGTGACCAGTGACCAGTGACCAGTGACCAGTAACCAGCGAAAGTGACCAGTGACCAGTGACCAGTGACCAGTGACCAGTGACCAGTGACCAGTGACCAGTGACAAGTGACCTGGGACCAGTGACCAGTGACCAGTGACCAGCGAAATTGACCAGTGACCAGTGACCAGTGACCAGCGACCTGTGACCAGTGACCAGTGACCAGTGACCAGTGACCAGTGACCAGTGACCAGTGACCAGTGACCAGCGAAAGTGACCAGTGACCAGTGACCAGTGACCAGCGAAATTGACCAGTGACCAGTGACCAGAGACCAGTGACTAGCCAAATTGACCAGTGACCAGTGACCAGTGGCCAGCGGTAGTGACCAGTGACCAGTGAACAGTGACCAGTGACCAGTGACCAGTGACCAGCGAAATTGACCAGTGACCATTGACCAGTGACCAGCGAAAGTGACCAGTGACGAGTGACCTGTGACAAGTGACCAGTGACCAGCGACCAGTGACCAGTGACCAGTGACCAGTGACCAGTGACCAGTGACCAGTGACCAGTGACCAGTGACTAGCCAAATTGACCAGTGACCAGTGACCAGTGGCCAGCGGTAGTGACCAGTGACCAGTGACCAGTGACCAGTGACCAGTGACCAGTGACCAGTGACCAGTGACAAGTGACCAGTGACCAGCGACCAGTGACCAGTGACCAGTGACCAGTGACCAGTGACCAGTGACCAGTAACCAGTGACCAGTGACCAGTGACAAGTGACAAGTGACCAGTGACCTGCGACCAGTGACCAGTGACCAGTGACCAGTGACCAGTGACCAGCGAAAGTGACCAGTGACCATTGACCAGTGACCAGCGAAATTGACCAGTCACCAGTGACCAGTGAACAGTGACAAGTGACCAGTGTCCAGTGACCAACGAAAGTGACCAGTGAACAGTGACCAGGGACCAGTGACCAGTGACGAGTGACCAGTGACCAGCGAAAGTGAACAGTGACCAGTGACCAGTGACCAGTGACCAGTGACCAGCGAAAGTGACCAGTGACCAGTGACCAGTGACCAGTGACCAGTGACCAGTGACCAGTGACAAGTGACCTGGGACCAGTGACCAGTGACCAGTGACCAGCTAAATTGACCAGTGACCAGTGACCAGTGACCAGCGACCTGTGACCAGTGACCAGTGACCAGTGACCAGTGACCAGTGACCAGTGACCAGTGACCAGTGACCAGTGACCAGCGAAAGTGACCAGTGACCAGCGAAAGTGACCAGTGACCAGTGACCAGTGACCAGTGACTAGCCAAATTGAGCATTGAGCAGTGACCAGTGAACAGTGACCAGTGACCAGTGACCAGTGACCAGCGAAATTGACCAGTGACCATTGACCAGTGACCAGCGAAAGTGACCAGTGACGAGTGACCTGTGACAAGTGACCAGTGACCAGCGACCAGTGACCAGTGACCAGTGACCAGTGACCAGTGACCAGTGACCAGTGACCAGTGACCAGTGACTAGCCAAATTGACCAGTGACCAGTGACCAGTGGCCAGCGGTAGTGACCAGTGACCAGTGACCAGTGATCAGTGACCAGTGAACAGTGACCAGTGACCAGTGACCAGTGACCAGTGACCAGTGACCAGCGAAAATGACCAGTGACCAGTGACCAGTGACCAGCGAAATTGACCAGTGACCAGTGACCAGTGAACAGTGACAAGTGACCAGTGACCAGTGACCAACGAAAGTGACCAGTCAACAGTGATCAGGGACCAGTGACCAGTGACGATGACCAGTGACCAGCGAAAGTGAACAGTGACCAGTGACCAGTGACCAGTGACCAGTGACCAGTGACCAGTGACCAGTGACCAGCGAAAGTGACCAGTGACCATTGACCAGTGACCAGCGTAAGTGACCAGTGAGGAGTGACCTGTGACAAGTGACCAGTGACCAGCGACAAGTGACCAGTGACCAGTGACCAGTGAACAGTGACCAGTGACCAGTGACCAGTGACCAGCGAAAATGACCAGTGACCAGTGACCAGTGACCAGCGAAATTGACCAGTGACGAGTGACCAGTGACAAGTGACCAGTGACAAGTGACCAGTGACCAGTGACCAGTGACCACTGACCAGTGACCAGTGACCAGCGACCAGTGACCAGTGACCAGTGACCAGTGACCAGTGACCAGCGAAATTGACCAGTGACCATTGACCAGTGACCAGCGTAAGTGACCAGTGAGGAGTGACCTGTGACAAGTGACCAGTGACCAGCGACAAGTGACCAGTGACCAGTGACCAGTGACCAGTGACCAGCGAAAATGACCAGTGACCAGTGACCAGTGACCAGCGAAATTGACCAGTGACCAGTGACCAGTGAACAGTGACAAGTGACCAGTGACCAGTGACCAGTGACCAGTGACCAGCGAAAGTGACCAGTAACCAGTGACCTGTGACCAGCGAAATTTACCAGTGACCAGTGACCAGAGACCAGTGACTAGCCAAATTGACCAGTGACCAGTGACCAGTGACCAGCGGTAGTGACCAGTGATCAGTGACCAGTGAACAGTGACCAGTGACCAGTGACCAGTGACAAGCGAAAGTGACCAGTGACCAGTGATCAGTGACCAGCGAAATTGACCAGTGACCAGTGACCAGTGACCAGTGACAAGTGACCAGTTACCAGTGACCAGCGAAAGTGACCAGTGAACAGTGACCAGGGACCTGTGACCAGTGACCAGTGACCAGTGATCAGTGTCCAGTGTCCAGTGACCAGGGACCAGTGAACAGTGACCAGCGAAAGTGACCAGGGACCAGTGACCAGTGACCAGTGACCAGTGACCAGTGACCATTGACCAGTGACCAGTGACCAGCAAAAATGACCAGTGACCAGTGACCATTGACCAGTTACCAGTGACCAGTGACCAGCGGAAGTGACCAGTGACCAGTGAGCAGTGACCAGCGAAATTGACCAGTTTCCAGTGACCAGTGACAAGTGACCAGTGACCAGTGACCAGCGAAAGAGACAAGTGAACAGTGACCAGCGAAATTGACCAGTGACCATTGACCTGTGACCAGTGACCAGTGAATAGTGACCAGCGAAATTGACCAGTTTCCAGTGACCAGTGATAAGTGACCAGTGACCAGTGACCAGCGAAAGTGACCAGTGGACAGTGATCAGCGAAATTAACCAGTGACCATTGACCAGTGACCAGCGAAAGTGACCAGTGACGAGTGACCAGTGACAAGTGACCAGTGACAAGAGACCAGTGACCACTGACCAGTGACCAGTGACCAGCGACCAGTGACCAGTGACCAGTGACCAGTGACCAGGGACCAGTGACCAGCGAAAGTGACCCGTGACCAGTGACCAGTGACCAGTGACTAGCCAAATTGAGCAGTGAGCAGTGACCAGTGACCAGTGACCAGTGACCAGTGACCAGTGACCAGTGACCAGCGAAATTGACCAGTGACCATTGACCAGTGACCAGCGAAAGTGACCAGTGAGGAGTGACCTGTGACAAGTGACCAGTGACCAGCGACCAGTGACCAGTCACCAGTGACGAGTGAACAGTGACCAGTGACCAGTGACCAGTGACCAGCGAAAATGACCAGTGACCAGTGACCAGTGACCAGCGAAATTGACCAGTGACCAGTGACCAGTGAACAGTGACAAGTGACCAGTGACCAGTGACCAACGAAAGTGACCAGTGAACAGTGACCAGGGACCAATGACCAGTGACGAGTGACCAGTGACCAGCGAAAGTGAACAGTGACCAGTGACCAGTGACCAGTGACCAGTGACCAGTGACCAGTGACCAGCGAAAGTGACCAGTGACCAGTGACCAGTGACCAGTGACCAGTGACCAGTGACCAGTGACCAGTGACAAGTGACCTGGGACCAGTGACCAGTGACCAGTGACCAGCGAAATTGACCAGTGACCAGTGACCAGTGACCAGCGACCTGTGACCAGTGACCAGTGACCAGTGACCAGTGACCAGTGACCAGTGACCAGTGACCAGTGACCAGCGAAAGTGACCAGTGACCAGTGACCAGTGACCAGCGAAATTGACCAGTGACCAGTGACCAGAGACCAGTGACTAGCCAAATTGACCAGTGACCAGTGACCAGTGGCCAGCGGTAGTGACCAGTGACCAGTGAACAGTGACCAGTGACCAGTGACCAGTGACCAGCGAAATTGACCAGTGACCATTGACCAGTGACCAGCGAAAGTGACCAGTGACGAGTGACCTGTGACAAGTGACCAGTGACCAGCGACCAGTGACCAGTGACCAGTGACCAGTGACCAGTGACCAGTGACCAGTGACCAGTGACCAGTGACTAGCCAAATTGACCAGTGACCAGTGACCAGTGGCCAGCGGTAGTGACCAGTGACCAGTGACCAGTGATCAGTGACCAGTGAACAGTGACCAGTGACCAGTGACCAGTGACCAGTGACCAGCGAAAATGACCAGTGACCAGTGACCAGTGACCAGCGAAATTGACCAGTGACCAGTGACCAGTGAACAGTGACAAGTGACCAGTGACCAACGAAAGTGACCAGTCAACAGTGATCAGGGACCAGTGACCAGTGACGAGTGACCAGTGACCAGCGAAAGTGAACAGTGACCAGTGACCAGTGACCAGTGACCAGTGACCAGTGACCAGTGACCAGCGAAAGTGACCAGTGACCATTGACCAGTGACCAGCGTAAGTGACCAGTGAGGAGTGACCTGTGACAAGTGACCAGTGACCAGCGACAAGTGACCAGTGACCAGTGACCAGTGAACAGTGACCAGTGACCAGTGACCAGTGACCAGCGAAAATGACCAGTGACCAGTGACCAGTGACCAGCGAAATTGACCAGTGACGAGTGTCCAGTGACAAGTGACCAGTGACAAGTGACCAGTGACCAGTGACCAGTGACCACTGACCAGTGACCAGTGACCAGCGACCAGTGACCAGTGACCAGTGACCAGTGACCAGTGACCAGCGAAATTGACCAGTGACCATTGACCAGTGACCAGCGTAAGTGACCAGTGAGGAGTGACCTGTGACAAGTGACCAGTGACCAGCGACAAGTGACCAGTGACCAGTGACCAGTGAACAGTGACCAGTGACCAGTGACCAGTGACCAGCGAAAATGACCAGTGACCAGTGACCAGTGACCAGCGAAATTGACCAGTGACCAGTGACCAGTGAACAGTGACAAGTGACCAGTGACCAGTGACCAGTGACCAGTGACCAGCGAAAGTGACCAGTAACCAGTGACCTGTGACCAGCGAAATTGACCAGTGACCAGTGACCAGAGACCAGTGACTAGCCAAATTGACCAGTGACCAGTGACCAGTGACCAGCGGTAGTGACCAGTGATCAGTGACCAGTGAAAAGTGACCAGTGACCAGTGACCAGTGACAAGCGAAAGTGACCAGTGACCAGTGATCAGTGACCAGCGAAATTGACCAGTGACCAGTGACCAGTGACCAGTGACAAGTGACCAGTTACCAGTGACCAGCGAAAGTGACCAGTGAACAGTGACCAGGGACCTGTGACCAGTGACCAGTGACCAGTGATCAGTGTCCAGTGACCAGGGACCAGTGAACAGTGACCAGCGAAAGTGACCAGGGACCAGTGACCAGTGACCAGTGACCCGTGACCAGTGACCATTGACCAGTGTCCAGTGACCAGCAAAAATGACCAGTGACCAGTGACCATTGACCAGTTACCAGTGACCAGTGACCAGCGGAAGTGACCAGTGACCAGTGAGCAGTGACCAGCGAAATTGACCAGTTTCCAGTGACCAGTGACAAGTGACCAGTGACCAGTGACCAGCGAATGAGACAAGTGAACAGTGACCAGCGAAATTGACCAGTGACCATTGACCTGTGACCAGTGACCAGTGACCAGTGACCAGTGACCAGTGACCAGTGACCAGCGAAAGTGACCAGTGACCAGTGAATAGTGACCAGCGAAATTGACCAGTTTCCAGTGACCAGTGATAAGTGACCAGTGACCAGTGACCAGCGAAAGTGACCAGTGGACAGTGATCAGCGAAATTAACCAGTGACCATTGACCAGTGACCAGCGAAAGTGACCAGTGACGAGTGACCAGTGACAAGTGACCAGTGACAAGAGACCAGTGACCACTGACCAGTGACCAGTGACCAGCGACCAGTGACCAGTGACCAGTGACCAGTGACCAGGGACCAGTGACCAGCGAAAGTGACCCGTGACCAGTGACCAGTGACCAGTGACTAGCCAAATTGAGCAGTGAGCAGTGACCAGTGACCAGTGACCAGTGACCAGTGACCAGTGACCAGTGACCAGCGAAATTGACCAGTGACCATTGACCAGTGACCAGCGAAAGTGACCAGTGAGGAGTGACCTGTGACAAGTGACCAGTGACCAGCGACCAGTGACCAGTCACCAGTGACGAGTGAACAGTGACCAGTGACCAGTGACCAGTGACCAGCGAAAATGACCAGTGACCAGTGACCAGTGACCAGCGAAATTGACCAGTGACCAGTGACCAGTGAACAGTGACAAGTGACCAGTGACCAGTGACCAACGAAAGTGACCAGTGAACAGTGACCAGGGACCAATGACCAGTGACGAGTGACCAGTGACCAGCGAAAGTGAACAGTGACCAGTGACCAGTGACCAGTG
Organism: Andrena trimmerana; assembly: GCA_951215215.1. Lineage (NCBI taxonomy): Eukaryota > Metazoa > Arthropoda > Insecta > Hymenoptera > Andrenidae > Andrena > Andrena trimmerana. Next base: position 15,346,677 of record OX578063.1, on the reverse strand, counting down.
ACCAGTGACCAGTGACCAGTGACCAGCGAAAGTGACCAGTGACCAGTGACCAGTGACCAGTGACCAGTGACAAGTGACCTGGGACCAGTGACCAGTGACCAGTGACCAGCGAAATTGACCAGTGACCAGTGACCAGTGACCAGTGACCAGCGACCTGTGACCAGTGACCAGTGACCAGTGACCAGTGACCAGTGACCAGTGACCAGTGACCAGTGACCAGTGACCAGTGACCAGCGAAAGTGACCAGTGACCAGTGACCAGTGACCAGCGAAATTGACCAGTGACCAGTGACCAGAGACCAGTGACTAGCCAAATTGACCAGTGACCAGTGACCAGTGGCCAGCGGTAGTGACCAGTGTCCAGTGACCAGTGATCAGTGACCAGTGAACAGTGACCAGTGACCAGTGACCAGTGACCAGTGACCAGTGACCAGCGAAAATGACCAGTGACCAGCGAAATTGACAAGTGACCAGTGACCAGTGAACAGTGACAAGTGACCAGTGACCAGTGACCAACGAAAGTGACCAGTGAACAGTGACCAGTGAACAGTGACAAGTGACCAGTGTCCAGTGACCAACGAAAGTGACCAGTGAACAGTGACCAGGGACCAGTGACCAGTGACGAGTGACTAGTGACCAGCGAAAGTAAACAGTGACCAGTGACCAGTGACCAGTGACCAGTGACCAGCGAAAGTGAACAGTGACCAGTGACCAGTGACCAGTGACCAGTGACCAGTGACCAGTGACCAGTGACCAGTGACAAGTGACCTGGGACCAGTGACCAGTGACCAGTGACCAGCTAAATTGACCAGTGACCAGTGACCAGTGACCAGCGACCTGTGACCAGTGACCAGTGACCAGTGACCAGTGACCAGTGACCAGTGACCAGTGACCAGTGACCAGCGAAAGTGACCAGTGACCAGGGACCAGTGACCAGCGAAAGTGACCAGTGACCAGTGACCAGTGACCAGTGACTAGCCAAATTGAGCATTGAGCAGTGACCAGTGAACAGTGACCAGTGACCAGTGACCAGTGACCAGCGAAATTGACCAGTGACCATTGACCAGTGACCAGCGAAAGTGACCAGTGACGAGTGACCTGTGACAAGTGACCAGTGACCAGCGACCAGCGACCAGTGACCAGTGACCAATGACCAGTGACCAGTGACCAGTGACCAGTGACCAGTGACTAGCCAAATTGACCAGTGACCAGTGACCAGTGGCCAGCGGTAGTGACCAGTGACCAGTGACCAGTGATCAGTGACCAGTGAACAGTGACCAGTGACCAGTGACCAGTGACCAGTGACCAGCGAAAATGACCAGTGACCAGTGACCAGTGACCAGCGAAATTGACCAGTGACCAGTGACCAGTGAACAGTGACAAGTGACCAGTGACCAGTGACCAACGAAAGTGACCAGTCAACAGTGATCAGGGACCAGTGACCAGTGACGAGTGACCAGTGACCAGCGAAAGTGAACAGTGACCAGTGACCAGTGACCAGTGACCAGTGACCAGCGAAAGTGACCAGTGACCATTGACCAGTGACCAGCGTAAGTGACCAGTGAGGAGTGACCTGTGACAAGTGACCAGTGACCAGTGACCAGTGACCAGCGAAAATGACCAGTGACCAGTGACCAGTGACCAGCGAAATTGACCAGTGACGAGTGACCAGTGACAAGTGACCAGTGACAAGTGACCAGTGACCAGTGACCAGTGACCACTGACCAGTGACCAGTGACCAGCGACCAGTGGCCAGTGACCAGTGACCAGTGACCAGTGACCAGCGAAATTGACCAGTGACCATTGACCAGTGACCAGCGTAAGTGACCAGTGAGGAGTGACCTGTGACAAGTGACCAGTGACCAGTGACCAGTGAACAGTGACCAGTGACCAGTGACCAGTGACCAGCGAAAATGACCAGTGACCAGTGACCAGTGACCAGCGAAATTGACCAGTGACCAGTGACCAGTGAACAGTGACAAGTGACCAGTGACCAGTGACCAGTGACCAGTGACCAGCGAAAGTGACCAGTAACCAGTGACCTGTGACCAGCGAAATTGACCAGTGACCAGTGACCAGAGACCAGTGACTAGCCAAATTGACCAGTGACCAGTGACCAGTGACCAGCGGTAGTGACCAGTGATCAGTGACCAGTGAACAGTGACCAGTGACCAGTGACCAGTGACAAGCGAAAGTGACCAGTGACCAGTGATCAGTGACCAGCGAAATTGACCAGTGACCAGTGACCAGTGACCAGTGACAAGTGACCAGTTACCAGTGACCAGCGAAAGTGACCAGTGAACAGTGACCAGGGACCTGTGACCAGTGACCAGTGACCAGTGATCAGTGTCCAGTGACCAGGGACCAGTGAACAGTGACCAGCGAAAGTGACCAGGGACCAGTGACCAGTGACCAGTGACCAGTGACCAGTGACCAGTGACCAGCGAAAGAGACAAGTGAACAGTGACCAGCGAAATTGACCAGTGACCATTGACCTGTGACCAGTGACCAGTGAATAGTGACCAGCGAAATTGACCAGTTTCCAGTGACCAGTGATAAGTGACCAGTGACCAGTGACCAGCGAAAGTGACCAGTGGACAGTGATCAGCGAAATTAACCAGTGACCATTGACCAGTGACCAGCGAAAGTGACCAGTGACGAGTGACCAGTGACAAGTGACCAGTGACAAGAGACCAGTGACCACTGACCAGTGACCAGTGACCAGCGACCAGTGACCAGTGACCAGTGACCAGTGACCAGGGACCAGTGACCAGCGAAAGTGACCCGTGACCAGTGACCAGTGACCAGTGACTAGCCAAATTGAGCAGTGAGCAGTGACCAGTGACCAGTGACCAGTGACCAGTGACCAGTGACCAGTGACCAGCGAAATTGACCAGTGACCATTGACCAGTGACCAGCGAAAGTGACCAGTGAGGAGTGACCTGTGACAAGTGACCAGTGACCAGCGACCAGTGACCAGTCACCAGTGACGAGTGAACAGTGACCAGTGACCAGTGACCAGTGACCAGCGAAAATGACCAGTGACCAGTGACCAGTGACCAGCGAAATTGACCAGTGACCAGTGACCAGTGAACAGTGACAAGTGACCAGTGACCAGTGACCAACGAAAGTGACCAGTGAACAGTGACCAGGGACCAATGACCAGTGACGAGTGACCAGTGACCAGCGAAAGTGAACAGTGACCAGTGACCAGTGACCAGTGACCAGTGACCAGTGACCAGTGACCAGCGAAAGTGACCAGTGACCAGTGACCAGTGACCAGTGACCAGTGACCAGTGACCAGTGACCAGTGACAAGTGACCTGGGACCAGTGACCAGTGACCAGTGACCAGCGAAATTGACCAGTGACCAGTGACCAGTGACCAGCGACCTGTGACCAGTGACCAGTGACCAGTGACCAGTGACCAGTGACCAGTGACCAGTGACCAGTGACCAGCGAAAGTGACCAGTGACCAGTGACCAGTGACCAGCGAAATTGACCAGTGACCAGTGACCAGAGACCAGTGACTAGCCAAATTGACCAGTGACCAGTGACCAGTGGCCAGCGGTAGTGACCAGTGACCAGTGAACAGTGACCAGTGACCAGTGACCAGTGACCAGCGAAATTGACCAGTGACCATTGACCAGTGACCAGCGAAAGTGACCAGTGACGAGTGACCTGTGACAAGTGACCAGTGACCAGCGACCAGTGACCAGTGACCAGTGACCAGTGACCAGTGACCAGTGACCAGTGACCAGTGACCAGTGACTAGCCAAATTGACCAGTGACCAGTGACCAGTGGCCAGCGGTAGTGACCAGTGACCAGTGACCAGTGATCAGTGACCAGTGAACAGTGACCAGTGACCAGTGACCAGTGACCAGTGACCAGCGAAAATGACCAGTGACCAGTGACCAGTGACCAGCGAAATTGACCAGTGACCAGTGACCAGTGAACAGTGACAAGTGACCAGTGACCAGTGACCAACGAAAGTGACCAGTCAACAGTGATCAGGGACCAGTGACCAGTGACGAGTGACCAGTGACCAGCGAAAGTGAACAGTGACCAGTGACCAGTGACCAGTGACCAGTGACCAGTGACCAGTGACCAGCGAAAGTGACCAGTGACCATTGACCAGTGACCAGCGTAAGTGACCAGTGAGGAGTGACCTGTGACAAGTGACCAGTGACCAGCGACAAGTGACCAGTGACCAGTGACCAGTGAACAGTGACCAGTGACCAGTGACCAGTGACCAGCGAAAATGACCAGTGACCAGTGACCAGTGACCAGCGAAATTGACCAGTGACGAGTGACCAGTGACAAGTGACCAGTGACAAGTGACCAGTGACCAGTGACCAGTGACCACTGACCAGTGACCAGTGACCAGCGACCAGTGACCAGTGACCAGTGACCAGTGACCAGTGACCAGCGAAATTGACCAGTGACCATTGACCAGTGACCAGCGTAAGTGACCAGTGAGGAGTGACCTGTGACAAGTGACCAGTGACCAGCGACAAGTGACCAGTGACCAGTGACCAGTGAACAGTGACCAGTGACCAGTGACCAGTGACCAGCGAAAATGACCAGTGACCAGTGACCAGTGACCAGCGAAATTGACCAGTGACCAGTGACCAGTGAACAGTGACAAGTGACCAGTGACCAGTGACCAGTGACCAGTGACCAGCGAAAGTGACCAGTAACCAGTGACCTGTGACCAGCGAAATTGACCAGTGACCAGTGACCAGAGACCAGTGACTAGCCAAATTGACCAGTGACCAGTGACCAGTGACCAGCGGTAGTGACCAGTGATCAGTGACCAGTGAACAGTGACCAGTGACCAGTGACCAGTGACAAGCGAAAGTGACCAGTGACCAGTGATCAGTGACCAGCGAAATTGACCAGTGACCAGTGACCAGTGACCAGTGACAAGTGACCAGTTACCAGTGACCAGCGAAAGTGACCAGTGAACAGTGACCAGGGACCTGTGACCAGTGACCAGTGACCAGTGATCAGTGTCCAGTGACCAGGGACCAGTGAACAGTGACCAGCGAAAGTGACCAGGGACCAGTGACCAGTGACCAGTGACCCGTGACCAGTGACCATTGACCAGTGTCCAGTGACCAGCAAAAATGACCAGTGACCAGTGACCATTGACCAGTTACCAGTGACCAGTGACCAGCGGAAGTGACCAGTGACCAGTGAGCAGTGACCAGCGAAATTGACCAGTTTCCAGTGACCAGTGACAAGTGACCAGTGACCAGTGACCAGCGAATGAGACAAGTGAACAGTGACCAGCGAAATTGACCAGTGACCATTGACCTGTGACCAGTGACCAGTGACCAGTGACCAGTGACCAGCGAAAGTGACCAGTGACCAGTGAATAGTGACCAGCGAAATTGACCAGTTTCCAGTGACCAGTGATAAGTGACCAGTGACCAGTGACCAGCGAAAGTGACCAGTGGACAGTGATCAGCGAAATTAACCAGTGACCATTGACCAGTGACCAGCGAAAGTGACCAGTGACGAGTGACCAGTGACAAGTGACCAGTGACAAGAGACCAGTGACCACTGACCAGTGACCAGTGACCAGCGACCAGTGACCAGTGACCAGTGACCAGTGACCAGGGACCAGTGACCAGCGAAAGTGACCCGTGACCAGTGACCAGTGACCAGTGACTAGCCAAATTGAGCAGTGAGCAGTGACCAGTGACCAGTGACCAGTGACCAGTGACCAGTGACCAGTGACCAGCGAAATTGACCAGTGACCATTGACCAGTGACCAGCGAAAGTGACCAGTGAGGAGTGACCTGTGACAAGTGACCAGTGACCAGCGACCAGTGACCAGTCACCAGTGACGAGTGAACAGTGACCAGTGACCAGTGACCAGTGACCAGCGAAAATGACCAGTGACCAGTGACCAGTGACCAGCGAAATTGACCAGTGACCAGTGACCAGTGAACAGTGACAAGTGACCAGTGACCAGTGACCAACGAAAGTGACCAGTGAACAGTGACCAGGGACCAATGACCAGTGACGAGTGACCAGTGACCAGCGAAAGTGAACAGTGACCAGTGACCAGTGACCAGTGACCAGTGACCAGCGAAAGTGACCAGTGACCAGTGACCAGTGACCAGTGACCAGTGACCAGTGACCAGTGACCAGTGACCAGTGACAAGTGACCTGGGACCAGTGACCAGTGACCAGTGACCAGCGAAATTGACCAGTGACCAGTGACCAGTGACCAGTGACCAGCGACCTGTGACCAGTGACCAGTGACCAGTGACCAGTGACCAGTGACCAGTGACCAGTGACCAGTGACCAGTGACCAGTGACCAGCGAAAGTGACCAGTGACCAGTGACCAGTGACCAGCGAAATTGACCAGTGACCAGTGACCAGAGACCAGTGACTAGCCAAATTGACCAGTGACCAGTGACCAGTGGCCAGCGGTAGTGACCAGTGTCCAGTGACCAGTGATCAGTGACCAGTGAACAGTGACCAGTGACCAGTGACCAGTGACCAGTGACCAGTGACCAGTGACCAGCGAAAATGACCAGTGACCAGCGAAATTGACAAGTGACCAGTGACCAGTGAACAGTGACAAGTGACCAGTGACCAGTGACCAACGAAAGTGACCAGTGAACAGTGACCAGTGAACAGTGACAAGTGACCAGTGTCCAGTGACCAACGAAAGTGACCAGTGAACAGTGACCAGGGACCAGTGACCAGTGACGAGTGACTAGTGACCAGCGAAAGTAAACAGTGACCAGTGACCAGTGACCAGTGACCAGTGACCAGCGAAAGTGAACAGTGACCAGTGACCAGTGACCAGTGACCAGTGACCAGTGACCAGTGACCAGTGACCAGTGACAAGTGACCTGGGACCAGTGACCAGTGACCAGTGACCAGCTAAATTGACCAGTGACCAGTGACCAGTGACCAGCGACCTGTGACCAGTGACCAGTGACCAGTGACCAGTGACCAGTGACCAGTGACCAGTGACCAGTGACCAGCGAAAGTGACCAGTGACCAGGGACCAGTGACCAGCGAAAGTGACCAGTGACCAGTGACCAGTGACCAGTGACTAGCCAAATTGAGCATTGAGCAGTGACCAGTGAACAGTGACCAGTGACCAGTGACCAGTGACCAGCGAAATTGACCAGTGACCATTGACCAGTGACCAGCGAAAGTGACCAGTGACGAGTGACCTGTGACAAGTGACCAGTGACCAGCGACCAGCGACCAGTGACCAGTGACCAGTGACCAGTGACCAGTGACCAGTGACCAGTGACCAGTGACCAGTGACCAGTGACCAGTGACTAGCCAAATTGACCAGTGACCAGTGACCAGTGGCCAGCGGTAGTGACCAGTGACCAGTGACCAGTGATCAGTGACCAGTGAACAGTGACCAGTGACCAGTGACCAGTGACCAGTGACCAGCGAAAATGACCAGTGACCAGTGACCAGTGACCAGCGAAATTGACCAGTGACCAGTGACCAGTGAACAGTGACAAGTGACCAGTGACCAGTGACCAACGAAAGTGACCAGTCAACAGTGATCAGGGACCAGTGACCAGTGACGAGTGACCAGTGACGAGCGAAAGTGAACAGTGACCAGTGACCAGTGACCAGTGACCAGTGACCAGCGAAAGTGACCAGTGACCATTGACCAGTGACCAGCGTAAGTGACCAGTGAGGAGTGACCTGTGACAAGTGACCAGTGACCAGCGACAAGTGACCAGTGACCAGTGACCAGTGAACAGTGACCAGTGACCAGTGACCAGTGACCAGCGAAAATGACCAGTGACCAGTGACCAGTGACCAGCGAAATTGACCAGTGACGAGTGACCAGTGACAAGTGACCAGTGACAAGTGACCAGTGACCAGTGACCAGTGACCACTGACCAGTGACCAGTGACCAGCGACCAGTGACCAGTGACCAGTGACCAGTGACCAGTGACCAGCGAAATTGACCAGTGACCATTGACCAGTGACCAGCGTAAGTGACCAGTGAGGAGTGACCTGTGACAAGTGACCAGTGACCAGCGACAAGTGACCAGTGACCAGTGACCAGTGAACAGTGACCAGTGACCAGTGACCAGTGACCAGCGAAAATGACCAGTGACCAGTGACCAGTGACCAGCGAAATTGACCAGTGACCAGTGACCAGTGAACAGTGACAAGTGACCAGTGACCAGTGACCAGTGACCAGTGACCAGCGAAAGTGACCAGTAACCAGTGACCTGTGACCAGCGAAATTGACCAGTGACCAGTGACCAGAGACCAGTGACTAGCCAAATTGACCAGTGACCAGTGACCAGTGACCAGCGGTAGTGACCAGTGATCAGTGACCAGTGAACAGTGACCAGTGACCAGTGACCAGTGACAAGCGAAAGTGACCAGTGACCAGTGATCAGTGACCAGCGAAATTGACCAGTGACCAGTGACCAGTGACCAGTGACAAGTGACCAGTTACCAGTGACCAGCGAAAGTGACCAGTGAACAGTGACCAGGGACCTGTGACCAGTGACCAGTGACCAGTGATCAGTGTCCAGTGACCAGGGACCAGTGAACAGTGACCAGCGAAAGTGACCAGGGACCAGTGACCAGTGACCAGTGACCCGTGACCAGTGACCATTGACCAGTGTCCAGTGACCAGCAAAAATGACCAGTGACCAGTGACCATTGACCAGTTACCAGTGACCAGTGACCAGCGGAAGTGACCAGTGACCAGTGAGCAGTGACCAGCGAAATTGACCAGTTTCCAGTGACCAGTGACAAGTGACCAGTGACCAGTGACCAGCGAATGAGACAAGTGAACAGTGACCAGCGAAATTGACCAGTGACCATTGACCTGTGACCAGTGACCAGTGACCAGTGACCAGTGACCAGTGACCAGTGACCAGCGAAAGTGACCAGTGACCAGTGAATAGTGACCAGCGAAATTGACCAGTTTCCAGTGACCAGTGATAAGTGACCAGTGACCAGTGACCAGCGAAAGTGACCAGTGGACAGTGATCAGCGAAATTAACCAGTGACCATTGACCAGTGACCAGCGAAAGTGACCAGTGACGAGTGACCAGTGACAAGTGACCAGTGACAAGAGGGCAGTGACCACTGACCAGTGACCAGTGACCAGCGACCAGTGACCAGTGACCAGTGACCAGTGACCAGTGACCAGGGACCAGTGACCAGCGAAAGTGACCCGTGACCAGTGACCAGTGACCAGTGACTAGCCAAATTGAGCAGTGAGCAGTGACCAGTGATCAGTGACCAGTGACCAGTGACCAGTGACCAGTGACCAGCGAAATTGACCAGTGACCATTGACCAGTGACCAGCGAAAGTGACCAGTGAGGAGTGACCTGTGACAAGTGACCAGTGACCAGCGACCAGTGACCAGTCACCAGTGACGAGTGAACAGTGACCAGTGACCAGTGACCAGTGACCAGCGAAAATGACCAGTGACCAGTGACCAGTGACCAGCGAAATTGACCAGTGACCAGTGACCAGTGAACAGTGACAAGTGACCAGTGACCAGTGACCAACGAAAGTGACCAGTGAACAGTGACCAGGGACCAATGACCAGTGACGAGTGACCAGTGACCAGCGAAAGTGAACAGTGACCAGTGACCAGTGACCAGTGACCAGTGACCAGTGACCAGTGACCAGCGAAAGTGACCAGTGACCAGTGACCAGTGACCAGTGACCAGTGACCAGTGACCAGTGACCAGTGACAAGTGACCTGGGACCAGTGACCAGTGACCAGTGACCAGTGACCAGTGACCAGTGACCAGTGACCAGTGACCAGTGACCAGTGACCAGCGAAAGTGACCAGTGACCAGTGACCAGTGACCAGCGAAATTGACCAGTGACCAGTGACCAGAGACCAGTGACTAGCCAAATTGACCAGTGACCAGTGACCAGTGGCCAGCGGTAGTGACCAGTGTCCAGTGACCAGTGATCAGTGACCAGTGAACAGTGACCAGTGACCAGTGACCAGTGACCAGTGACCAGTGACCAGCGAAAATGACCAGTGACCAGCGAAATTGACAAGTGACCAGTGACCAGTGAACAGTGACAAGTGACCAGTGACCAGTGACCAACGAAAGTGACCAGTGAACAGTGACCAGTGAACAGTGACAAGTGACCAGTGTCCAGTGACCAACGAAAGTGACCAGTGAACAGTGACCAGGGACCAGTGACCAGTGACGAGTGACTAGTGACCAGCGAAAGTAAACAGTGACCAGTGACCAGTGACCAGTGACCAGTGACCAGCGAAAGTGAACAGTGACCAGTGACCAGTGACCAGTGACCAGTGACCAGTGACCAGTGACCAGTGACCAGTGACAAGTGACCTGGGACCAGTGACCAGTGACCAGTGACCAGCTAAATTGACCAGTGACCAGTGACCAGTGACCAGCGACCTGTGACCAGTGACCAGTGACCAGTGACCAGTGACCAGTGACCAGTGACCAGTGACCAGTGACCAGCGAAAGTGACCAGTGACCAGGGACCAGTGACCAGCGAAAGTGACCAGTGACCAGTGACCAGTGACCAGTGACTAGCCAAATTGAGCATTGAGCAGTGACCAGTGAACAGTGACCAGTGACCAGTGACCAGTGACCAGCGAAATTGACCAGTGACCATTGACCAGTGACCAGCGAAAGTGACCAGTGACGAGTGACCTGTGACAAGTGACCAGTGACCAGCGACCAGCGACCAGTGACCAGTGACCAGTGACCAGTGACCAGTGACCAGTGACCAGTGACCAGTGACTAGCCAAATTGACCAGTGACCAGTGACCAGTGGCCAGCGGTAGTGACCAGTGACCAGTGACCAGTGATCAGTGACCAGTGAACAGTGACCAGTGACCAGTGACCAGTGACCAGTGACCAGCGAAAATGACCAGTGACCAGTGACCAGTGACCAGCGAAATTGACCAGTGACCAGTGACCAGTGAACAGTGACAAGTGACCAGTGACCAGTGACCAACGAAAGTGACCAGTCAACAGTGATCAGGGACCAGTGACCAGTGACGAGTGACCAGTGACCAGCGAAAGTGAACAGTGACCAGTGACCAGTGACCAGTGACCAGTGACCAGCGAAAGTGACCAGTGACCATTGACCAGTGACCAGCGTAAGTGACCAGTGAGGAGTGACCTGTGACAAGTGACCAGTGACCAGCGACAAGTGACCAGTGACCAGTGACCAGTGAACAGTGACCAGTGACCAGTGACCAGTGACCAGCGAAAATGACCAGTGACCAGTGACCAGTGACCAGCGAAATTGACCAGTGACGAGTGACCAGTGACAAGTGACCAGTGACAAGTGACCAGTGACCAGTGACCAGTGACCACTGACCAGTGACCAGTGACCAGCGACCAGTGACCAGTGACCAGTGACCAGTGACCAGTGACCAGCGAAATTGACCAGTGACCATTGACCAGTGACCAGCGTAAGTGACCAGTGAGGAGTGACCTGTGACAAGTGACCAGTGACCAGCGACAAGTGACCAGTGACCAGTGACCAGTGAACAGTGACCAGTGACCAGTGACCAGTGACCAGCGAAAATGACCAGTGACCAGTGACCAGTGACCAGCGAAATTGACCAGTGACCAGTGACCAGTGAACAGTGACAAGTGACCAGTGACCAGTGACCAGTGACCAGTGACCAGCGAAAGTGACCAGTAACCAGTGACCTGTGACCAGCGAAATTGACCAGTGACCAGTGACCAGAGACCAGTGACTAGCCAAATTGACCAGTGACCAGTGACCAGTGACCAGCGGTAGTGACCAGTGATCAGTGACCAGTGAACAGTGACCAGTGACCAGTGACCAGTGACAAGCGAAAGTGACCAGTGACCAGTGATCAGTGACCAGCGAAATTGACCAGTGACCAGTGACCAGTGACCAGTGACAAGTGACCAGTTACCAGTGACCAGCGAAAGTGACCAGTGAACAGTGACCAGGGACCTGTGACCAGTGACCAGTGACCAGTGATCAGTGTCCAGTGACCAGGGACCAGTGAACAGTGACCAGCGAAAGTGACCAGGGACCAGTGACCAGTGACCAGTGACCAGTGACCAGTGACCAGTGACCAGCGAAAGAGACAAGTGAACAGTGACCAGCGAAATTGACCAGTGACCATTGACCTGTGACCAGTGACCAGTGAATAGTGACCAGCGATATTGACCAGTTTCCAGTGACCAGTGATAAGTGACCAGTGACCAGTGACCAGCGAAAGTGACCAGTGGACAGTGATCAGCGAAATTAACCAGTGACCATTGACCAGTGACCAGCGAAAGTGACCAGTGACGAGTGACCAGTGACAAGTGACCAGTGACAAGAGACCAGTGACCACTGACCAGTGACCAGTGACCAGCGACCAGTGACCAGTGACCAGTGACCAGTGACCAGGGACCAGTGACCAGCGAAAGTGTCCCGTGACCAGTGACCAGTGACCAGTGACTAGCCAAATTGAGCAGTGAGCAGTGACCAGTGACCAGTGACCAGTGACCAGTGACCAGTGACCAGTGACCAGCGAAATTGACCAGTGACCATTGACCAGTGACCAGCGAAAGTGACCAGTGAGGAGTGACCTGTGACAAGTGACCAGTGACCAGCGACCAGTGACCAGTCACCAGTGACGAGTGAACAGTGACCAGTGACCAGTGACCAGTGACCAGCGAAAATGACCAGTGACCAGTGACCAGTGACCAGCGAAATTGACCAGTGACCAGTGACCAGTGAACAGTGACAAGTGACCAGTGACCAGTGACCAACGAAAGTGACCAGTGAACAGTGACCAGGGACCAATGACCAGTGACGAGTGACCAGTGACCAGCGAAAGTGAACAGTGACCAGTGACCAGTGACCAGTGACCAGTGACCAGTGACCAGTGACCAGTGACCAGCGAAAGTGACCAGTGACCAGTGACCAGTGACCAGTGACCAGTGACCAGTGACCAGTGACCAGTGACAAGTGACCTGGGACCAGTGACCAGTGACCAGTGACCAGCGAAATTGACCAGTGACCAGTGACCAGTGACCAGCGACCTGTGACCAGTGACCAGTGACCAGTGACCAGTGACCAGTGACCAGTGACCAGTGACCAGTGACCAGCGAAAGTGACCAGTGACCAGTGACCAGTGACCAGCGAAATTGACCAGTGACCAGTGACCAGAGACCAGTGACTAGCCAAATTGACCAGTGACCAGTGACCAGTGGCCAGCGGTAGTGACCAGTGACCAGTGAACAGTGACCAGTGACCAGTGACCAGTGACCAGCGAAATTGACCAGTGACCATTGACCAGTGACCAGCGAAAGTGACCAGTGACGAGTGACCTGTGACAAGTGACCAGTGACCAGCGACCAGTGACCAGTGACCAGTGACCAGTGACCAGTGACCAGTGACCAGTGACCAGTGACTAGCCAAATTGACCAGTGACCAGTGACCAGTGGCCAGCGGTAGTGACCAGTGACCAGTGACCAGTGATCAGTGACCAGTGAACAGTGACCAGTGACCAGTGACCAGTGACCAGTGACCAGCGAAAATGACCAGTGACCAGTGACCAGTGACCAGCGAAATTGACCAGTGACCAGTGACCAGTGAACAGTGACAAGTGACCAGTGACCAGTGACCAACGAAAGTGACCAGTCAACAGTGATCAGGGACCAGTGACCAGTGACGAGTGACCAGTGACCAGCGAAAGTGAACAGTGACCAGTGACCAGTGACCAGTGACCAGTGACCAGTGACCAGTGACCAGCGAAAGTGACCAGTGACCATTGACCAGTGACCAGCGTAAGTGACCAGTGAGGAGTGACCTGTGACAAGTGACCAGTGACCAGCGACAAGTGACCAGTGACCAGTGACCAGTGAACAGTGACCAGTGACCAGTGACCAGTGACCAGCGAAAATGACCAGTGACCAGTGACCAGTGACCAGCGAAATTGACCAGTGACGAGTGACCAGTGACAAGTGACCAGTGACAAGTGACCAGTGACCAGTGACCAGTGACCACTGACCAGTGACCAGTGACCAGCGACCAGTGACCAGTGACCAGTGACCAGTGACCAGTGACCAGCGAAATTGACCAGTGACCATTGACCAGTGACCAGCGTAAGTGACCAGTGAGGAGTGACCTGTGACAAGTGACCAGTGACCAGCGACAAGTGACCAGTGACCAGTGACCAGTGAACAGTGACCAGTGACCAGTGACCAGTGACCAGCGAAAATGACCAGTGACCAGTGACCAGTGACCAGCGAAATTGACCAGTGACCAGTGACCAGTGAACAGTGACAAGTGACCAGTGACCAGTGACCAGTGACCAGTGACCAGCGAAAGTGACCAGTAACCAGTGACCTGTGACCAGCGAAATTGACCAGTGACCAGTGACCAGCGAATGAGACAAGTGAACAGTGACCAGCGAAATTGACCAGTGACCATTGACCTGTGACCAGTGACCAGTGACCAGTGACCAGTGACCAGCGAAAGTGACCAGTGACCAGTGAATAGTGACCAGCGAAATTGACCAGTTTCCAGTGACCAGTGATAAGTGACCAGTGACCAGTGACCAGCGAAAGTGACCAGTGGACAGTGATCAGCGAAATTAACCAGTGACCATTGACCAGTGACCAGCGAAAGTGACCAGTGACGAGTGACCAGTGACAAGTGACCAGTGACAAGAGACCAGTGACCACTGACCAGTGACCAGTGACCAGCGACCAGTGACCAGTGACCAGGGACCAGTGACCAGCGAAAGTGACCCGTGACCAGTGACCAGTGACCAGTGACTAGCCAAATTGAGCAGTGAGCAGTGACCAGTGACCAGTGACCAGTGACCAGTGACCAGTGACCAGTGACCAGCGAAATTGACCAGTGACCTTTGACCAGTGACCAGCGAAAGTGACCAGTGAGGAGTGACCTGTGACAAGTGACCAGTGACCAGCGACCAGTGACCAGTCACCAGTGACGAGTGAACAGTGACCAGTGACCAGTGACCAGTGACCAGCGAAAATGACCAGTGACCAGTGACCAGTGACCAGCGAAATTGACCAGTGACCAGTGACCAGTGAACAGTGACAAGTGACCAGTGACCAGTGACCAACGAAAGTGACCAGTGAACAGTGACCAGGGA
Organism: Andrena trimmerana; assembly: GCA_951215215.1. Taxonomy (NCBI): domain Eukaryota; kingdom Metazoa; phylum Arthropoda; class Insecta; order Hymenoptera; family Andrenidae; genus Andrena; species Andrena trimmerana. The sequence goes on along the minus strand of OX578063.1, from coordinate 15,331,541 downwards.
CCAATGACCAGTGACGAGTGACCAGTGACCAGCGAAAGTGAACAGTGACCAGTGACCAGTGACCAGTGACCAGTGACCAGCGAAAGTGACCAGTGACCAGTGACCAGTGACCAGTGACCAGTGACCAGTGACCAGTGACCAGTGACCAGTGACCAGTGACAAGTGACCTGGGACCAGTGACCAGTGACCAGTGACCAGCGAAATTGACCAGTGACCAGTGACCAGTGACCAGTGACCAGCGACCTGTGACCAGTGACCAGTGACCAGTGACCAGTGACCAGTGACCAGTGACCAGTGACCAGTGACCAGTGACCAGTGACCAGTGACCAGCGAAAGTGACCAGTGACCAGTGACCAGTGACCAGCGAAATTGACCAGTGACCAGTGACCAGAGACCAGTGACTAGCCAAATTGACCAGTGACCAGTGACCAGTGGCCAGCGGTAGTGACCAGTGTCCAGTGACCAGTGATCAGTGACCAGTGAACAGTGACCAGTGACCAGTGACCAGTGACCAGTGACCAGTGACCAGTGACCAGCGAAAATGACCAGTGACCAGCGAAATTGACAAGTGACCAGTGACCAGTGAACAGTGACAAGTGACCAGTGACCAGTGACCAACGAAAGTGACCAGTGAACAGTGACGAGTGAACAGTGACAAGTGACCAGTGTCCAGTGACCAACGAAAGTGACCAGTGAACAGTGACCAGGGACCAGTGATCAGTGACGAGTGACTAGTGACCAGCGAAAGTAAACAGTGACCAGTGACCAGTGACCAGTGACCAGTGACCAGCGAAAGTGAACAGTGACCAGTGACCAGTGACCAGTGACCAGTGACCAGTGACCAGTGACCAGTGACCAGTGACAAGTGACCTGGGACCAGTGACCAGTGACCAGTGACCAGCTAAATTGACCAGTGACCAGTGACCAGTGACCAGCGACCTGTGACCAGTGACCAGTGACCAGTGACCAGTGACCAGTGACCAGTGACCAGTGACCAGTGACCAGCGAAAGTGACCAGTGACCAGGGACCAGTGACCAGCGAAAGTGACCAGTGACCAGTGACCAGTGACCAGTGACTAGCCAAATTGAGCATTGAGCAGTGACCAGTGAACAGTGACCAGTGACCAGTGACCAGTGACCAGCGAAATTGACCAGTGACCATTGACCAGTGACCAGCGAAAGTGACCAGTGACGAGTGACCTGTGACAAGTGACCAGTGACCAGCGACCAGCGACCAGTGACCAGTGACCAGTGACCAGTGACCAGTGACCAGTGACCAGTGACTAGCCAAATTGACCAGTGACCAGTGACCAGTGGCCAGCGGTAGTGACCAGTGACCAGTGACCAGTGATCAGTGACCAGTGAACAGTGACCAGTGACCAGTGACCAGTGACCAGTGACCACTGACCAGTGACCAGTGACCAGCGACCAGTGACCAGTGACCAGTGACCAGTGACCAGTGACCAGCGAAATTGACCAGTGACCATTGACCAGTGACCAGCGTAAGTGACCAGTGAGGAGTGACCTGTGACAAGTGACCAGTGACCAGCGACAAGTGACCAGTGACCAGTGACCAGTGAACAGTGACCAGTGACCAGTGACCAGTGACCAGCGAAAATGACCAGTGACCAGTGACCAGTGACCAGCGAAATTGACCAGTGACCAGTGACCAGTGAACAGTGACAAGTGACCAGTGACCAGTGACCAGTGACCAGTGACCAGCGAAAGTGACCAGTAACCAGTGACCTGTGACCAGCGAAATTGACCAGTGACCAGTGACCAGCGAATGAGACAAGTGAACAGTGACCAGCGAAATTGACCAGTGACCATTGACCTGTGACCAGTGACCAGTGACCAGTGACCAGTGACCAGCGAAAGTGACCAGTGACCAGTGAATAGTGACCAGCGAAATTGACCAGTTTCCAGTGACCAGTGATAAGTGACCAGTGACCAGTGACCAGCGAAAGTGACCAGTGGACAGTGATCAGCGAAATTAACCAGTGACCATTGACCAGTGACCAGCGAAAGTGACCAGTGACGAGTGACCAGTGACAAGTGACCAGTGACAAGAGACCAGTGACCACTGACCAGTGACCAGTGACCAGCGACCAGTGACCAGTGACCAGTGACCAGTGACCAGGGACCAGTGACCAGCGAAAGTGACCCGTGACCAGTGACCAGTGACCAGTGACTAGCCAAATTGAGCAGTGAGCAGTGACCAGTGACCAGTGACCAGTGACCAGTGACCAGTGACCAGTGACCAGCGAAATTGACCAGTGACCTTTGACCAGTGACCAGCGAAAGTGACCAGTGAGGAGTGACCTGTGACAAGTGACCAGTGACCAGCGACCAGTGACCAGTCACCAGTGACGAGTGAACAGTGACCAGTGACCAGTGACCAGTGACCAGCGAAAATGACCAGTGACCAGTGACCAGTGACCAGCGAAATTGACCAGTGACCAGTGACCAGTGAACAGTGACAAGTGACCAGTGACCAGTGACCAACGAAAGTGACCAGTGAACAGTGACCAGGGACCAATGACCAGTGACGAGTGACCAGTGACCAGCGAAAGTGAACAGTGACCAGTGACCAGTGACCAGTGACCAGTGACCAGCGAAAGTGACCAGTGACCAGTGACCAGTGACCAGTGACCAGTGACCAGTGACCAGTGACCAGTGACCAGTGACAAGTGACCTGGGACCAGTGACCAGTGACCAGTGACCAGCGAAATTGACCAGTGACCAGTGACCAGTGACCAGTGACCAGCGACCTGTGACCAGTGACCAGTGACCAGTGACCAGTGACCAGTGACCAGTGACCAGTGACCAGTGACCAGTGACCAGTGACCAGTGACCAGCGAAAGTGACCAGTGACCAGTGACCAGTGACCAGCGAAATTGACCAGTGACCAGTGACCAGAGACCAGTGACTAGCCAAATTGACCAGTGACCAGTGACCAGTGGCCAGCGGTAGTGACCAGTGTCCAGTGACCAGTGATCAGTGACCAGTGAACAGTGACCAGTGACCAGTGACCAGTGACCAGTGACCAGTGACCAGTGACCAGCGAAAATGACCAGTGACCAGCGAAATTGACAAGTGACCAGTGACCAGTGAACAGTGACAAGTGACCAGTGACCAGTGACCAACGAAAGTGACCAGTGAACAGTGACCAGTGAACAGTGACAAGTGACCAGTGTCCAGTGACCAACGAAAGTGACCAGTGAACAGTGACCAGGGACCAGTGATCAGTGACGAGTGACTAGTGACCAGCGAAAGTAAACAGTGACCAGTGACCAGTGACCAGTGACCAGTGACCAGCGAAAGTGAACAGTGACCAGTGACCAGTGACCAGTGACCAGTGACCAGTGACCAGTGACCAGTGACCAGTGACAAGTGACCTGGGACCAGTGACCAGTGACCAGTGACCAGCTAAATTGACCAGTGACCAGTGACCAGTGACCAGTGACCAGCGACCTGTGACCAGTGACCAGTGACCAGTGACCAGTGACCAGTGACCAGTGACCAGTGACCAGTGACCAGCGAAAGTGACCAGTGACCAGGGACCAGTGACCAGCGAAAGTGACCAGTGACCAGTGACCAGTGACCAGTGACTAGCCAAATTGAGCATTGAGCAGTGACCAGTGAACAGTGACCAGTGACCAGTGACCAGTGACCAGCGAAATTGACCAGTGACCATTGACCAGTGACCAGCGAAAGTGACCAGTGACGAGTGACCTGTGACAAGTGACCAGTGACCAGCGACCAGCGACCAGTGACCAGTGACCAGTGACCAGTGACCAGTGACCAGTGACCAGTGACTAGCCAAATTGACCAGTGACCAGTGACCAGTGGCCAGCGGTAGTGACCAGTGACCAGTGACCAGTGATCAGTGACCAGTGAACAGTGACCAGTGACCAGTGACCAGTGACCAGTGACCAGCGAAAATGACCAGTGACCAGTGACCAGTGACCAGCGAAATTGACCAGTGACCAGTGACCAGTGAACAGTGACAAGTGACCAGTGACCAGTGACCAACGAAAGTGACCAGTCAACAGTGATCAGGGACCAGTGACCAGTGACGAGTGACCAGTGACCAGCGAAAGTGAACAGTGACCAGTGACCAGTGACCAGTGACCAGTGACCAGCGAAAGTGACCAGTGACCATTGACCAGTGACCAGCGTAAGTGACCAGTGAGGAGTGACCTGTGACAAGTGACCAGTGACCAGCGACAAGTGACCAGTGACCAGTGACCAGTGAACAGTGACCAGTGACCAGTGACCAGTGACCAGCGAAAATGACCAGTGACCAGTGACCAGTGACCAGCGAAATTGACCAGTGACGAGTGACCAGTGACAAGTGACCAGTGACAAGTGACCAGTGACCAGTGACCAGTGACCACTGACCAGTGACCAGTGACCAGCGACCAGTGACCAGTGACCAGTGACCAGTGACCAGTGACCAGCGAAATTGACCAGTGACCATTGACCAGTGACCAGCGTAAGTGACCAGTGAGGAGTGACCTGTGACAAGTGACCAGTGACCAGCGACAAGTGACCAGTGACCAGTGACCAGTGAACAGTGACCAGTGACCAGTGACCAGTGACCAGCGAAAATGACCAGTGACCAGTGACCAGTGACCAGCGAAATTGACCAGTGACCAGTGACCAGTGAACAGTGACAAGTGACCAGTGACCAGTGACCAGTGACCAGTGACCAGCGAAAGTGACCAGTAACCAGTGACCTGTGACCAGCGAAATTGACCAGTGACCAGTGACCAGAGACCAGTGACTAGCCAAATTGACCAGTGACCAGTGACCAGTGACCAGCGGTAGTGACCAGTGATCAGTGACCAGTGAACAGTGACCAGTGACCAGTGACCAGTGACCAGCGAAAGTGACCAGTGAACAGTGACCAGGGACCTGTGACCAGTGACCAGTGACCAGTGATCAGTGTCCAGTGACCAGGGACCAGTGAACAGTGACCAGCGAAAGTGACCAGGGACCAGTGACCAGTGACCAGTGACCAGTGACCAGTGACCATTGACCAGTGACCAGTGACCAGTGACCAGTGACCAGTGACCAGTGACCATTGACCAGTGACCAGTGACCAGCAAAAATGACCAGTGACCAGTGACCATTGACCAGTTACCAGTGACCAGTGACCAGCGGAAGTGACCAGTGACCAGTGAGCAGTGACCAGCGAAATTGACCAGTTTCCAGTGACCAGTGACAAGTGACCAGTGACCAGTGACCAGCGAAAGAGACAAGTGAACAGTGACCAGCGAAATTGACCAGTGACCATTGACCTGTGACCAGTGACCAGTGACCAGTGACCAGTGACCAGCGAAAGTGACCAGTGACCAGTGAATAGTGACCAGCGAAATTGACCAGTTTCCAGTGACCAGTGATAAGTGACCAGTGACCAGTGACCAGCGAAAGTGACCAGTGGACAGTGATCAGCGAAATTAACCAGTGACCATTGACCAGTGACCAGCGAAAGTGACCAGTGACGAGTGACGAGTGACAAGTGACCAGTGACAAGAGACCAGTGACCACTGACCAGTGACCAGTGACTAGCGACCAGTGACCAGTGACCAGTGACCAGTGACCAGGGACCAGTGACCAGCGAAAGTGACCCGTGACCAGTGACCAGTGACCAGTGACTAGCCAAATTGAGCAGTGAGCAGTGACCAGTGACCAGTGACCAGTGACCAGTGACCAGTGACCAGTGACCAGTGACCAGCGAAACTGACCAGTGACCATTGACCAGTGACCAGCGAAAGTGACCAGTGAGGAGTGACCTGTGACAAGTGACCAGTGACCAGCGACCAGTGACCAGTCACCAGTGACGAGTGAACAGTGACCAGTGACCAGTGACCAGTGACCAGCGAAAATGACCAGTGACCAGTGACCAGTGACCAGCGAAATTGACCAGTGACCAGTGACCAGTGAACAGTGACAAGTGACCAGTGACCAGTGACCAACGAAAGTGACCAGTGAACAGTGACCAGGGACCAATGACCAGTGACGAGTGACCAGTGACCAGCGAAAGTGAACAGTGACCAGTGACCAGTGACCAGTGACCACTGACCAGTGACCAGTGACCAGCGACCAGTGACCAGTGACCAGTGACCAGGGACCAGTGACCAGCGAAAGTGACCCGTGACCAGTGACCAGTGACCAGTGACTAGCCAAATTGAGCAGTGAGCAGTGACCAGTGACCAGTGACCAGTGACCAGTGACCAGTGACCAGTGACCAGTGACCAGTGACCAGTGACCAGCGAAAGTGACCAGTGACCAGTGAATAGTGACCAGCGAAATTGACCAGTTTCCAGTGACCAGTGATAAGTGACCAGTGACCAGTGACCAGCGAAAGTGACCAGTGGACAGTGATCAGCGAAATTGACCAGTGACCATTGACCAGTGACAAGCGAAAGTGACCAGTGACGAGTGACCAGTGACAAGTGACCAGTGACAAGTGACCAGTGACCACTGACCAGTGACCAGTGACCAGCGACCAGTGACCAGTGACCAGTGACCAGGGACCAGTGACCAGCGAAAGTGACCCGTGACCAGTGACCAGTGACCAGTGACTAGCCAAATTGAGCAGTGAGCAGTGACCAGTGACCAGCGGTAGTGACCAGTGATCAGTGACCAGTGAACAGTGACCAGTGACCAGTGACCAGTGACAAGCGAAAGTGACCAGTGACCAGTGATCAGTGACCAGCGAAATTGACCAGTGACCAGTGACCAGTGACAAGTGACCAGTTACCAGTGACCAGCGAAAGTGACCAGTGAACAGTGACCAGGGACCTGTGACCAGTGACCAGTGACCAGTGACCATTGACCAGTTACCAGTGACCAGTGACCAGCGGAAGTGACCAGTGACCAGTGAGCAGTGACCAGCGAAATTGACCAGTTTCCAGTGACCAGTGACAAGTGACCAGTGACCAGTGAGCAGCGAAAGAGACAAGTGAACAGTGACCAGCGAAATTGACCAGTGACCATTGACCTGTGACCAGTGACCAGTGACCAGTGACCAGTGACCAGTGACCAGTGACCAGCGAAATTGACCACTGACCATTGACCAGTGACCACTGACCAGTGACCAGTGACCAGCGACCAGTGACCAGTGACCAGTGACCAGGGACCAGTGACCAGCGAAAGTGACCAGTGACCAGTGACCAGTGACCAGTGACTAGCCAAATTGAGCAGTGAGCAGTGACCAGTGAACAGTGACCAGTGACCAGTGACCAGTGACCAGCGAAATTGACCACTGACCATTGACCAGTGACCAGCGAATGTGACCAGTGACGAGTGACCTGTGACAAGTGACCAGTGACCAGCGACCAGTGACCAGTGACCAGTGACCAGTGACCAGTGACCAGTGACCAGTGACCAGTGACCAGTGACCAGTGACCAGTGACTAGTGACTAGTGACCAGTGACAAACGACCAGTGACCAGTGACCAGTGACCAGCGAAATTGACCAGTGACCATTGACCAGTGACCAGCGAAAGTGACCAGTGACGAGTGACCTGTGACAAGTGACCAGTGACCAGCGACCAGTGACCAGTGACCAGTGACCAGTGACCAGTGACCAGTGACCAGTGACCAGCGAAAGTGACAAGTGACCAGTGACCATTGACCAGTGACCAGTGACCAGTGCCCAGCGAAAGTGACCAGTGACCAGCGAAATTGACCAGTTTCCAGTGACCAGTGACAAGTGACCAGTGACCAGTGACCAGCGAAAGGGACAAGTGAACAGTGACCAGCGAAATTGACCAGTGACCAGCGAAAGTGACAAGTGACCAGTGACCACTGACCAGTGACCACTGACCAGTGACCAGTGACCAGCGACCAGTGACCAGTGACCAGTGACCAGGGACCAGTGACCAGCGAAAGTGACCAGTGACCAGTGACCAGTGACCAGTGACTAGCCAAATTGAGCAGTGAGCAGTGACCAGTGAACAGTGACCAGTGACCAGTGACCAGTGACCAGCGAAATTGACCAGTGACCATTGACCAGTGACCAGCGAAAGTGACCAGTGACGAGTGACCTGTGACAAGTGACCAGTGACCAGCGACCAGTGACCAGTGACCAGTGACCAGTGACCAGTGACCAGTGACCAGCGACCAGTGACCAGTGACCAGTGACCAGTGACTAGCCAAATTGACCAGTGAACAGTGACCAGTGGCCAGCGGTAGTGACCAGTGACCAGTGACCAGTGATCAGTGACCAGTGAACAGTGACCAGTGACCAGTGACCAGTGACCAGTGACCAGCGAAAATGACCAGTGACCAGTGACCAGTGACCAGCGAAATTGACCAGTGACCAGTGACCAGTGAACATTGACAAGTGACCAGTGACCAGTGACCAACGAAAGTGACCAGTCAACAGTGATCAGGGACCAGTGATCAGTGACGAGAGACCAGTGACCAGCGAAAGTGAACAGTGACCAGCGACCAGTGACCAGTGACCAGTGACCAGTGACCAGTGACCAGTGACCAGTGACCAGTGACCAGTGACCAGTGACCAGTGACCAGTGACCAGTGACTAGCCAAATTGACCAGTGACCAGTGACCAGTGGCCAGCGGTAGTGACCAGTGACCAGTGACCAGTGATCAGTGACCAGTGAACAGTGACCAGTGACCAGTGACCAGTGACCAGCGAAAATGACCAGTGACCAGTGACCAGTGACCAGCGAAATTAACCAGTGACCAGTGACCAGTGAACAGTGACAAGTGACCAGTGACCAGTGACCAACGAAAGTGACCAGTCAACAGTGACCAGGGACCAGTGACCAGTGACGAGTGACCAGTGACCAGCGAAAATGACCAGTGACAAGTGACCAGTGACCAGCGAAATTGACCAGTGACCAGTGACCAGAGACCAGTGACTAGCCAAATTGACCAGTGACCAGTGACGAGTGACCAGTGACAAGTGACCAGTGACCAGTGACCAGTGACCAGTGACAAGTGACCAGTGACCAGTGACCAGTGACCAGTGACTAGAGACCAGTGACAAGTGACAAGTGAACAGTGACCAGCGAAATTGACCAGTGACCATTGACCTGTGACCAGTGACCAGTGACCAGTGACCAGTGACCAGCGAAAGTGACCAGTGACCAGTGAATAGTGACCAGCGAAATTGACCAGTTTCCAGTGACCAGTGATAAGTGACCAGTGACCAGTGACCAGCGAAAGTGACCAGTGGACAGTGATCAGCGAAATTAACCAGTGACCATTGACCAGTGACCAGCGAAAGTGACCAGTGACGAGTGACGAGTGACAAGTGACCAGTGACAAGAGACCAGTGACCACTGACCAGTGACCAGTGACTAGCGACCAGTGACCAGTGACCAGTGACCAGTGACCAGGGACCAGTGACCAGCGAAAGTGACCCGTGACCAGTGACCAGTGACCAGTGACTAGCCAAATTGAGCAGTGAGCAGTGACCAGTGACCAGTGACCAGTGACCAGTGACCAGTGACCAGTGACCAGTGACCAGCGAAACTGACCAGTGACCATTGACCAGTGACCAGCGAAAGTGACCAGTGAGGAGTGACCTGTGACAAGTGACCAGTGACCAGCGACCAGTGACCAGTCACCAGTGACGAGTGAACAGTGACCAGTGACCAGTGACCAGTGACCAGTGACCAGCGAAAATGACCAGTGACCAGTGACCAGTGACCAGCGAAATTGACCAGTGACCAGTGACCAGTGAACAGTGACAAGTGACCAGTGACCAGTGACCAACGAAAGTGACCAGTGAACAGTGACCAGGGACCAATGACCAGTGACGAGTGACCAGTGACCAGCGAAAGTGAACAGTGACCAGTGACCAGTGACCAGTGACCACTGACCAGTGACCAGTGACCAGCGACCAGTGACCAGTGACCAGTGACCAGGGACCAGTGACCAGCGAAAGTGACCCGTGACCAGTGACCAGTGACCAGTGACTAGCCAAATTGAGCAGTGAGCAGTGACCAGTGACCAGTGACCAGTGACCAGTGACCAGTGACCAGTGACCAGTGACCAGTGACCAGTGACCAGCGAAAGTGACCAGTGACCAGTGAATAGTGACCAGCGAAATTGACCAGTTTCCAGTGACCAGTGATAAGTGACCAGTGACCAGTGACCAGCGAAAGTGACCAGTGGACAGTGATCAGCGAAATTGACCAGTGACCATTGACCAGTGACAAGCGAAAGTGACCAGTGACGAGTGACCAGTGACAAGTGACCAGTGACAAGTGACCAGTGACCACTGACCAGTGACCAGTGACCAGCGACCAGTGACCAGTGACCAGTGACCAGGGACCAGTGACCAGCGAAAGTGACCCGTGACCAGTGACCAGTGACCAGTGACTAGCCAAATTGAGCAGTGAGCAGTGACCAGTGACCAGCGGTAGTGACCAGTGATCAGTGACCAGTGAACAGTGACCAGTGACCAGTGACCAGTGACAAGCGAAAGTGACCAGTGACCAGTGATCAGTGACCAGCGAAATTGACCAGTGACCAGTGACCAGTGACAAGTGACCAGTTACCAGTGACCAGCGAAAGTGACCAGTGAACAGTGACCAGGGACCTGTGACCAGTGACCAGTGACCAGTGACCATTGACCAGTTACCAGTGACCAGTGACCAGCGGAAGTGACCAGTGACCAGTGAGCAGTGACCAGCGAAATTGACCAGTTTCCAGTGACCAGTGACAAGTGACCAGTGACCAGTGAGCAGCGAAAGAGACAAGTGAACAGTGACCAGCGAAATTGACCAGTGACCATTGACCTGTGACCAGTGACCAGTGACCAGTGACCAGTGACCAGTGACCAGTGACCAGCGAAATTGACCACTGACCATTGACCAGTGACCACTGACCAGTGACCAGTGACCAGCGACCAGTGACCAGTGACCAGTGACCAGGGACCAGTGACCAGCGAAAGTGACCAGTGACCAGTGACCAGTGACCAGTGACTAGCCAAATTGAGCAGTGAGCAGTGACCAGTGAACAGTGACCAGTGACCAGTGACCAGTGACCAGCGAAATTGACCACTGACCATTGACCAGTGACCAGCGAATGTGACCAGTGACGAGTGACCTGTGACAAGTGACCAGTGACCAGCGACCAGTGACCAGTGACCAGTGACCAGTGACCAGTGACCAGTGACCAGTGACCAGTGACCAGTGACCAGTGACCAGTGACTAGTGACTAGTGACCAGTGACAAACGACCAGTGACCAGTGACCAGTGACCAGCGAAATTGACCAGTGACCATTGACCAGTGACCAGCGAAAGTGACCAGTGACGAGTGACCTGTGACAAGTGACCAGTGACCAGCGACCAGTGACCAGTGACCAGTGACCAGTGACCAGTGACCAGTGACCAGTGACCAGCGAAAGTGACAAGTGACCAGTGACCATTGACCAGTGACCAGTGACCAGTGCCCAGCGAAAGTGACCAGTGACCAGAGAAATTGACCAGTTTCCAGTGACCAGTGACAAGTGACCAGTGACCAGTGACCAGCGAAAGGGACAAGTGAACAGTGACCAGCGAAATTGACCAGTGACCAGCGAAAGTGACAAGTGACCAGTGACCACTGACCAGTGACCACTGACCAGTGACCAGTGACCAGCGACCAGTGACCAGTGACCAGTGACCAGGGACCAGTGACCAGCGAAAGTGACCAGTGACCAGTGACCAGTGACCAGTGACTAGCCAAATTGAGCAGTGAGCAGTGACCAGTGAACAGTGACCAGTGACCAGTGACCAGTGACCAGCGAAATTGACCAGTGACCATTGACCAGTGACCAGCGAAAGTGACCAGTGACGAGTGACCTGTGACAAGTGACCAGTGACCAGCGACCAGTGACCAGTGACCAGTGACCAGTGACCAGTGACCAGTGACCAGCGACCAGTGACCAGTGACCAGTGACCAGTGACTAGCCAAATTGACCAGTGAACAGTGACCAGTGGCCAGCGGTAGTGACCAGTGACCAGTGACCAGTGATCAGTGACCAGTGAACAGTGACCAGTGACCAGTGACCAGTGACCAGTGACCAGCGAAAATGACCAGTGACCAGTGACCAGTGACCAGCGAAATTGACCAGTGACCAGTGACCAGTGAACATTGACAAGTGACCAGTGACCAGTGACCAACGAAAGTGACCAGTCAACAGTGATCAGGGACCAGTGATCAGTGACGAGAGACCAGTGACCAGCGAAAGTGAACAGTGACCAGCGACCAGTGACCAGTGACCAGTGACCAGTGACCAGTGACCAGTGACCAGTGACCAGTGACCAGTGACCAGTGACCAGTGACCAGTGACCAGTGACTAGCCAAATTGACCAGTGACCAGTGACCAGTGGCCAGCGGTAGTGACCAGTGACCAGTGACCAGTGATCAGTGACCAGTGAACAGTGACCAGTGACCAGTGACCAGTGACCAGCGAAAATGACCAGTGACCAGTGACCAGTGACCAGCGAAATTAACCAGTGACCAGTGACCAGTGAACAGTGACAAGTGACCAGTGACCAGTGACCAACGAAAGTGACCAGTCAACAGTGACCAGGGACCAGTGACCAGTGACGAGTGACCAGTGACCAGCGAAAATGACCAGTGACAAGTGACCAGTGACCAGCGAAATTGACCAGTGACCAGTGACCAGAGACCAGTGACTAGCCAAATTGACCAGTGACCAGTGACGAGTGACCAGTGACAAGTGACCAGTGACCAGTGACCAGTGACCAGTGACAAGTGACCAGTGACCAGTGACCAGTGACCAGTGACTAGAGACCAGTGACAAGTGACCTGGGACCAGTGACCAGTGACCAGTCACCAGTCACCAGTGACCAGCGACCAGTGACCAGAGACCAGTGACCAGTGACCAGTGACCAGTGACCAGTGACCAGTGACCAGTGACCAGCGAAAGTGACCAGTGACGAGTGACCAGTGACAAGTGACCAGTGACCAGTGACCAGTGACCAGTGACTAGAGACTAGTGACCAGTAACCAACGACCAGTGACCAGTGACCAGTGACCAGTGACCAGCGAAAGTGACCAGTGACCAGTGACCATTGACCAGCGACAAGTGACCAGTGACCAGTGACGAGTGACCAGTGACCAGTGACCAGTGACCAGTGACCAGTGACCAGTGACCAGTGACCAGCGAAAGTGACTAGTGACCAGTGACCAGTGACCAGTGACCAGTGACCAGTGACGAGTGACCAGTGACCAGTGACCAGTAACCAGTGACCAGTGACCAGTGACCAGCGAAAGTGACCAGTGACGAGTGACCAGTGACCAGTGACCAGTGACCAGTGACCAGTGACCAGTGACCAGTGACCAGTGACCAGCGAAAGTGACAAGTGACGAGTGACCAGTGACAAGTGACAAGTGACCAGTGACCAGTGACCAGTGACCAGTGACCAGTGACCAGTGACCTGTGACCAGCGAAAGCGACCAGTGACCAGTGATCAGCGAAATTGACCAGTGACCATTGACCAGTGACCAGCGAAAGTGACCAGTGACGAGTGACCAGTGACAAGTGACCAGTGACCACTGACCAGTGACCAGTGACCAGCGACCAGTGACCAGTGACCAGTGACCAGGGACCAGTGACCAGCGAAAGTGACCCGTGACCAGTGACCAGTGACCAGTGACTAGCCAAATTGAGCAGTGAGCAGTGACCAGTGACCAGTGACCAGTGACCAGTGACCAGTGACCAGCGAAATTGACCAGTGACCATTGACCAGTGACCAGCGAAAGTGACCAGTGACGAGTGACCTGTGACAAGTGACCAGTGACCAGCGACCAGTGACCAGTGACCAGTGACCAGTGACCAGTGAACAGTGACCAGTGACCAGTGACCAGTGACCAGCGAAAATGACCAGTGACCAGTGACCAGTGACCAGCGAAATTGACCAGTGTCCAGTGACCACTGAACAGTGACAAGTGACCAGTGACCAGCGAAAGTGACAAGTGACCAGTGACCATTGACCAGTGACCAGTGACCAGTGACCAGCGAAAGTGACCAGTGACCAGCGAAATTGACCAGTTTCCAGTGACCAGTGACAAGTGACCAGTGACCAGTGACCAGCGAAAGAGAGCAAGTGAACAGTGACCAGCGAAATTGACCAGTGACCAGCGAAAGTGACAAGTGACCAGTGACCACTGACCAGTGACCACTGACCAGTGACCAGTGACCAGCGACCAGTGACCAGTGACCAGTGACCAGGGACCAGTGACCAGCGAAAGTGACCAGTGACCAGTGACCAGTGACCAGTGACTAGCCAAATTGAGCAGTGAGCAGTGACCAGTGAACAGTGACCAGTGACCAGTGACCAGTGACCAGCGAAATTGACCACTGACCATTGACCAGTGACCAGCGAAAGTGACCAGTGACGAGTGACCTGTGACAAGTGACCAGTGACCAGCGACCAGTGACCAGTGACCAGTGACCAGTGACCAGTGACCAGTGACCAGTGACCAGTGACTAGTGACTAGTGACCAGTGACAAACGACCAGTGACCAGTGACCAGTGACCAGCGAAATTGACCAGTGACCATTGACCAGTGACCAGCGAAAGTGACCAGTGACGAGTGACCTGTGGCAAGTGACCAGTGACCAGCGAAAGGGACAAGTGACCAGTGACCAGCGAAAATGACCAGTGACCAGTGACCAGTGACCAGTGACTAGCCAAATTGACCAGTGACCAGTGACCAGTGGCCAGCGGTAGTGACCAGTGACCAGTGACCAGTGATCAGTGACCAGTGAACAGTGACCAGTGACCAGTGACCAGTGACCAGCGAAAATGACCAGTGACCAGTGACCAGTGACCAGCGAAATTGACAAGTGACCAGTGACCAGTGAACAGTGAACAGTGACAAGTGACCAGTGACCAGTGACCAACGAAAGTGACCAGTGAACAGTGACCAGGGACCAGTGACCAGTGACGAGTGACCAGTGACCAGCGAAACTGAACAGTGACCAGTGACCAGTGACCAGTGACCAGTGACCAGTGACCAGTGACCAGTGACCAGTGACCAGCGAAAGTGACCAGTGACGAGTGACCAGTGACAAGTGACCAGTGACCAGTGACCAGTGACCAGTGACTAGAGACTAGTGACCAGTGACCAACGACCAGTGACCAGTGACCAGTGACCAGTGACCAGCGAAAGTGACCAGTGACCAGTGACCATTGACCAGCGACAAGTGACCAGTGACCAGTGACGAGTGACCAGTGACCAGTGACCAGTGACCAGTGACCAGTGACCGGTGACCAGCGAAAGTGACTAGTGACCAGTGACCAGTGACCAGTGACCAGTGACCAGTGACGAGTGACCAGTGACCAGTGACCAGTGACCAGTGACCAGTGACCAGTGACCAGCGAAAGTGACCAGTGACGAGTGACCAGTGACCAGTGACCAGTGACCAGTGACCAGTGACCAGTGACCAGTGACCAGTGACCAGTGAGCAGTGACCAGCGAAAGTGACAAGTGACGAGTGACCAGTGACAAGTGACAAGTGACCAGTGACCAGTGACCAGTGACCAGTGACCAGTGACCTGTGACCAGCGCAAGCGACCAGTGACCAGTGATCAGCGAAATTGACCAGTGACCATTGACCAGTGACCAGCGAAAGTGACCAGTGACGAGTGACCAGTGACAAGTGACCAGTGACCACTGACCAGTGACCAGTGACCAGCGACCAGTGACCAGTGACCAGTGACCAGGGACCAGTGACCAGCGAAAGTGACCCGTTACCAGTGACCAGTGACCAGTGACTAGCCAAATTGAGCAGTGAGCAGTGACCAGTGACCAGTGACCAGTGACCAGTGACCAGTGACCAGCGAAATTGACCAGTGACCATTGACCAGTGACCAGCGAAAGTGACCAGTGACGAGTGACCTGTGACAAGTGAACAGTGACCAGGGACCAGTGACCAGTGACGAGTGACCAGTGACCAGCGAAAGTGAACAGTGACCAGTGACCAGTGACCAGTGACCAGTGACCAGTGACCAGTGACCAGCGAAAGTGACCAGTGACGAGTGACCAGTGACAAGTGACCAGTGACCAGTGACCAGTGACCAGTGACTAGAGACTAGTGACCAGTGACCAACGACCAGTGACCAGTGACCAGTGACCAGTGACCAGCGAAAGTGACCAGTGACCAGTGACCATTGACCAGCGACAAGTGACCAGTGACCAGTGACGAGTGACCAGTGACCAGTGACCAGTGACCAGTGACCAGTGACCAGTGACCAGCGAAAGTGACTAGTGACCAGTGACCAGTGACCAGTGACCAGTGACCAGTGACGAGTGACCAGTGACCAGTGACCAGTGACCAGTGACCAGTGACCAGTGACCAGCGAAAGTGACCAGTGACGAGTGACCAGTGACCAGTGACCAGTGACCAGTGACCAGTGACCAGTGACCAGTGACCAGTGACCAGTGAGCTGTGACCAGCGAAAGTGACAAGTGACGAGTGACCAATGACAAGTGACAAGTGACCAGTGACCAGTGACCAGTGACCAGTGACCAGTGACCTGTGACCAGCGCAAGCGACCAGTGACCAGTGATCAGCGAAATTGACCAGTGACCATTGACCAGTGGCCAGCGGTAGTGACCAGTGACCAGTGTCCAGTGATCAGTGACCAGTGAACAGTGACCAGTGACCAGTGACCAGTGACCAGCGAAAATGACCAGTGACCAGTGACCAGTGACCAGCGAAATTGACAAGTGACCAGTGACCAGTGAACAGTGAACAGTGACAAGTGACCAGTGACCAGTGACCAACGAAAGTGACCAGTGAACAGTGACCAGGGACCAGTGACCAGTGACGAGTGACCAGTGACCAGCGAAACTGAACAGTGACCAGTGACCAGTGACCAGTGACCAGTGACCAGTGACCAGTGACCAGTGACCAGTGACCAGCGAAAGTGACCAGTGACGAGTGACCAGTGACAAGTGACCAGTGACCAGTGACCAGTGACCAGTGACTAGAGACTAGTGACCAGTGACCAACGACCAGTGACCAGTGACCAGTGACCAGTGACCAGCGAAAGTGACCAGTGACCAGTGACCATTGACCAGCGACAAGTGACCAGTGACCAGTGACGAGTGACCAGTGACCAGTGACCAGTGACCAGTGACCAGTGACCAGTGACCAGCGAAAGTGACTAGTGACCAGTGACCAGTGACCAGTGACCAGTGACCAGTGACGAGTGACCAGTGACCAGTGACCAGTGACCAGTGACCAGTGACCAGTGACCAGCGAAAGTGACCAGTGACGAGTGACCAGTGACCAGTGACCAGTGACCAGTGACCAGTGACCAGTGACCAGTGACCAGTGACCAGTGAGCAGTGACCAGCGAAAGTGACAAGTGACGAGTGACCAGTGACAAGTGACAAGTGACCAGTGACCAGTGACCAGTGACCAGTGACCAGTGACCTGTGACCAGCGCAAGCGACCAGTGACCAGTGATCAGCGAAATTGACCAGTGACCATTGACCAGTGACCAGCGAAAGTGACCAGTGACGAGTGACCAGTGACAAGTGACCAGTGACCACTGACCAGTGACCAGTGACCAGCGACCAGTGACCAGTGACCAGTGACCAGGGACCAGTGACCAGCGAAAGTGACCCGTTACCAGTGACCAGTGACCAGTGACTAGCCAAATTGAGCAGTGAGCAGTGACCAGTGACCAGTGACCAGTGACCAGTGACCAGTGACCAGCGAAATTGACCAGTGACCATTGACCAGTGACCAGCGAAAGTGACCAGTGACGAGTGACCTGTGACAAGTGAACAGTGACCAGGGACCAGTGACCAGTGACGAGTGACCAGTGACCAGCGAAAGTGAACAGTGACCAGTGACCAGTGACCAGTGACCAGTGACCAGTGACCAGTGACCAGCGAAAGTGACCAGTGACGAGTGACCAGTGACAAGTGACCAGTGACCAGTGACCAGTAACCAGTGACTAGAGACTAGTGACCAGTGACCAACGACCAGTGACCAGTGACCAGTGACCAGTGACCAGCGAAAGTGACCAGTGACCAGTGACCATTGACCAGCGACAAGTGACCAGTGACCAGTGACGAGTGACCAGTGACCAGTGACCAGTGACCAGTGACCAGTGACCAGTGACCAGTGACCAGCGAAAGTGACTAGTGACCAGTGACCAGTGACCAGTGACCAGTGACCAGTGACGAGTGACCAGCGAAAGTGACCAGTGACGAGTGACCAGTGACCAGTGACCAGTGACCAGTGACCAGTGACCAGTGACCAGTGACCAGTGACCAGTGAGCTGTGACCAGCGAAAGTGACAAGTGACGAGTGACCAATGACAAGTGACAAGTGACCAGTGACCAGTGACGAGTGACCAGTGACAAGTGACCAGTGACCACTGACCAGTGACCAGTGACCAGCGACCAGTGACCAGTGACCAGTGACCAGGGACCAGTGACCAGCGAAATTGACCAGTGACCAGTGACCAGAGACCAGTGACTAGCCAAATTGACCAGTGACCAGTGACGAGTGACCAGTGACAAGTGACCAGTGACCAGTGACCAGTGACCAGTGACAAGTGACCAGTGACCAGTGACCAGTGACCAGTGACTAGAGACCAGTGACAAGTGACCTGGGACCAGTGACCAGTGACCAGTCACCAGTCACCAGTGACCAGCGACCAGTGACCAGAGACCAGTGACCAGTGACCAGTGACCAGTGACCAGTGACCAGTGACCAGTGACCAGCGAAAGTGACCAGTGACGAGTGACCAGTGACAAGTGACCAGTGACCAGTGACCAGTGACCAGTGACTAGAGACTAGTGACCAGTAACCAACGACCAGTGACCAGTGACCAGTGACCAGTGACCAGCGAAAGTGACCAGTGACCAGTGACCATTGACCAGCGACAAGTGACCAGTGACCAGTGACGAGTGACCAGTGACCAGTGACCAGTGACCAGTGACCAGTGACCAGTGACCAGTGACCAGCGAAAGTGACTAGTGACCAGTGACCAGTGACCAGTGACCAGTGACCAGTGACGAGTGACCAGTGACCAGTGACCAGTAACCAGTGACCAGTGACCAGTGACCAGCGAAAGTGACCAGTGACGAGTGACCAGTGACCAGTGACCAGTGACCAGTGACCAGTGACCAGTGACCAGTGACCAGTGACCAGCGAAAGTGACAAGTGACGAGTGACCAGTGACAAGTGACAAGTGACCAGTGACCAGTGACCAGTGACCAGTGACCAGTGACCAGTGACCTGTGACCAGCGAAAGCGACCAGTGACCAGTGATCAGCGAAATTGACCTGTGACCATTGACCAGTGACCAGCGAAAGTGACCAGTGACGAGTGACCAGTGACAAGTGACCAGTGACCACTGACCAGTGACCAGTGACCAGCGACCAGTGACCAGTGACCAGTGACCAGGGACCAGTGACCAGCGAAAGTGACCCGTGACCAGTGACCAGTGACCAGTGACTAGCCAAATTGAGCAGTGAGCAGTGACCAGTGACCAGTGACCAGTGACCAGTGACCAGTGACCAGCGAAATTGACCAGTGACCATTGACCAGTGACCAGCGAAAGTGACCAGTGACGAGTGACCTGTGACAAGTGACCAGTGACCAGCGACCAGTGACCAGTGACCAGTGACCAGTGACCAGTGAACAGTGACCAGTGACCAGTGACCAGTGACCAGCGAAAATGACCAGTGACCAGTGACCAGTGACCAGCGAAATTGACCAGTGTCCAGTGACCACTGAACAGTGACAAGTGACCAGTGACCAGCGAAAGTGACAAGTGACCAGTGACCATTGACCAGTGACCAGTGACCAGTGACCAGCGAAAGTGACCAGTGACCAGCGAAATTGACCAGTTTCCAGTGACCAGTGACAAGTGACCAGTGACCAGTGACCAGCGAAAGAGAGCAAGTGAACAGTGACCAGCGAAATTGACCAGTGACCAGCGAAAGTGACAAGTGACCAGTGACCACTGAGCAGTGACCACTGACCAGTGACCAGTGACCAGCGACCAGTGACCAGTGACCAGTGACCAGGGACCAGTGACCAGCGAAAGTGACCAGTGACCAGTGACCAGTGACCAGTGACTAGCCAAATTGAGCAGTGAGCAGTGACCAGTGAACAGTGACCAGTGACCAGTGACCAGTGACCAGCGAAATTGACCACTGACCATTGACCAGTGACCAGCGAAAGTGACCAGTGACGAGTGACCTGTGACAAGTGACCAGTGACCAGCGACCAGTGACCAGTGACCAGTGACCAGTGACCAGTGACCAGTGACCAGTGACCAGTGACTAGTGACTAGTGACCAGTGACAAACGACCAGTGACCAGTGACCAGTGACCAGCGAAATTGACCAGTGACCATTGACCAGTGACCAGCGAAAGTGACCAGTGACGAGTGACCTGTGGCAAGTGACCAGTGACCAGCGAAAGGGACAAGTGACCAGTGACCAGCGAAAATGACCAGTGACCAGTGACCAGTGACCAGTGACTAGCCAAATTGACCAGTGACCAGTGACCAGTGGCCAGCGGTAGTGACCAGTGACCAGTGACCAGTGATCAGTGACCAGTGAACAGTGACCAGTGACCAGTGACCAGTGACCAGCGAAAATGACCAGTGACCAGTGACCAGTGACCAGCGAAATTGACAAGTGACCAGTGACCAGTGAACAGTGAACAGTGACAAGTGACCAGTGACCAGTGACCAACGAAAGTGACCAGTGAACAGTGACCAGGGACCAGTGACCAGTGACGAGTGACCAGTGACCAGCGAAACTGAACAGTGACCAGTGACCAGTGACCAGTGACCAGTGACCAGTGACCAGTGACCAGTGACCAGTGACCAGCGAAAGTGACCAGTGACGAGTGACCAGTGACAAGTGACCAGTGACCAGTGACCAGTGACCAGTGACTAGAGACTAGTGACCAGTGACCAACGACCAGTGACCAGTGACCAGTGACCAGTGACCAGCGAAAGTGACCAGTGACCAGTGACCATTGACCAGCGACAAGTGACCAGTGACCAGTGACGAGTGACCAGTGACCAGTGACCAGTGACCAGTGACCAGTGACCGGTGACCAGCGAAAGTGACTAGTGACCAGTGACCAGTGACCAGTGACCAGTGACCAGTGACGAGTGACCAGTGACCAGTGACCAGTGACCAGTGACCAGTGACCAGCGAAAGTGACCAGTGACGAGTGACCAGTGACCAGTGACCAGTGACCAGTGACCAGTGACCAGTGACCAGTGACCAGTGACCAGTGAGCAGTGACCAGCGAAAGTGACAAGTGACGAGTGACCAGTGACAAGTGACAAGTGACCAGTGACCAGTGACCAGTGACCAGTGACCAGTGACCTGTGACCAGCGCAAGCGACCAGTGACCAGTGATCAGCGAAATTGACCAGTGACCATTGACCAGTGACCAGCGAAAGTGACCAGTGACGAGTGACCAGTGACAAGTGACCAGTGACCACTGACCAGTGACCAGTGACCAGCGACCAGTGACCAGTGACCAGTGACCAGGGACCAGTGACCAGCGAAAGTGACCCGTTACCAGTGACCAGTGACCAGTGACTAGCCAAATTGAGCAGTGAGCAGTGACCAGTGACCAGTGACCAGTGACCAGTGACCAGTGACCAGCGAAATTGACCAGTGACCATTGACCAGTGACCAGCGAAAGTGACCAGTGACGAGTGACCTGTGACAAGTGAACAGTGACCAGGGACCAGTGACCAGTGACGAGTGACCAGTGACCAGCGAAAGTGAACAGTGACCAGTGACCAGTGACCAGTGACCAGTGACCAGTGACCAGTGACCAGCGAAAGTGACCAGTGACGAGTGACCAGTGACAAGTGACCAGTGACCAGTGACCAGTGACCAGTGACTAGAGACTAGTGACCAGTGACCAACGACCAGTGACCAGTGACCAGTGACCAGTGACCAGCGAAAGTGACCAGTGACCAGTGACCATTGACCAGCGACAAGTGACCAGTGACCAGTGACGAGTGACCAGTGACCAGTGACCAGTGACCAGTGACCAGTGACCAGTGACCAGCGAAAGTGACTAGTGACCAGTGACCAGTGACCAGTGACCAGTGACCAGTGACGAGTGACCAGTGACCAGTGACCAGTGACCAGTGACCAGTGACCAGTGACCAGTGACCAGCGAAAGTGACCAGTGACGAGTGACCAGTGACCAGTGACCAGTGACCAGTGACCAGTGACCAGTGACCAGTGACCAGTGACCAGTGAGCTGTGACCAGCGAAAGTGACAAGTGACGAGTGACCAATGACAAGTGACAAGTGACCAGTGACCAGTGACCAGTGACCAGTGACCAGTGACCTGTGACCAGCGCAAGCGACCAGTGACCAGTGATCAGCGAAATTGACCAGTGACCATTGACCAGTGGCCAGCGGTAGTGACCAGTGACCAGTGTCCAGTGATCAGTGACCAGTGAACAGTGACCAGTGACCAGTGACCAGTGACCAGCGAAAATGACCAGTGACCAGTGACCAGTGACCAGCGAAATTGACAAGTGACCAGTGACCAGTGAACAGTGAACAGTGACAAGTGACCAGTGACCAGTGACCAACGAAAGTGACCAGTGAACAGTGACCAGGGACCAGTGACCAGTGACGAGTGACCAGTGACCAGCGAAACTGAACAGTGACCAGTGACCAGTGACCAGTGACCAGTGACCAGTGACCAGTGACCAGTGACCAGTGACCAGCGAAAGTGACCAGTGACGAGTGACCAGTGACAAGTGACCAGTGACCAGTGACCAGTGACCAGTGACTAGAGACTAGTGACCAGTGACCAACGACCAGTGACCAGTGACCAGTGACCAGTGACCAGCGAAAGTGACCAGTGACCAGTGACCATTGACCAGCGACAAGTGACCAGTGACCAGTGACGAGTGACCAGTGACCAGTGACCAGTGACCAGTGACCAGTGACCAGTGACCAGCGAAAGTGACTAGTGACCAGTGACCAGTGACCAGTGACCAGTGACCAGTGACGAGTGACCAGTGACCAGTGACCAGTGACCAGTGACCAGTGACCAGTGACCAGCGAAAGTGACCAGTGACGAGTGACCAGTGACCAGTGACCAGTGACCAGTGACCAGTGACCAGTGACCAGTGACCAGTGACCAGTGAGCAGTGACCAGCGAAAGTGACAAGTGACGAGTGACCAGTGACAAGTGACAAGTGACCAGTGACCAGTGACCAGTGACCAGTGACCAGTGACCTGTGACCAGCGCAAGCGACCAGTGACCAGTGATCAGCGAAATTGACCAGTGACCATTGACCAGTGACCAGCGAAAGTGACCAGTGACGAGTGACCAGTGACAAGTGACCAGTGACCACTGACCAGTGACCAGTGACCAGCGACCAGTGACCAGTGACCAGTGACCAGGGACCAGTGACCAGCGAAAGTGACCCGTTACCAGTGACCAGTGACCAGTGACTAGCCAAATTGAGCAGTGAGCAGTGACCAGTGACCAGTGACCAGTGACCAGTGACCAGTGACCAGTGACCAGCGAAATTGACCAGTGACCATTGACCAGTGACCAGCGAAAGTGACCAGTGACGAGTGACCTGTGACAAGTGAACAGTGACCAGGGACCAGTGACCAGTGACGAGTGACCAGTGACCAGCGAAAGTGAACAGTGACCAGTGACCAGTGACCAGTGACCAGTGACCAGTGACCAGTGACCAGCGAAAGTGACCAGTGACGAGTGACCAGTGACAAGTGACCAGTGACCAGTGACCAGTGACCAGTGACTAGAGACTAGTGACCAGTGACCAACGACCAGTGACCAGTGACCAGTGACCAGTGACCAGCGAAAGTGACCAGTGACCAGTGACCATTGACCAGCGACAAGTGACCAGTGACCAGTGACGAGTGACCAGTGACCAGTGACCAGTGACCAGTGACCAGTGACCAGTGACCAGCGAAAGTGACTAGTGACCAGTGACCAGTGACCAGTGACCAGTGACCAGTGACGAGTGACCAGTGACCAGTGACCAGTGACCAGTGACCAGTGACCAGTGACCAGCGAAAGTGACCAGTGACGAGTGACCAGTGACCAGTGACCAGTGACCAGTGACCAGTGACCAGTGACCAGTGACCAGTGACCAGTGAGCTGTGACCAGCGAAAGTGACAAGTGACGAGTGACCAATGACAAGTGACAAGTGACCAGTGACCAGTGACGAGTGACCAGTGACAAGTGACCAGTGACCACTGACCAGTGACCAGTGACCAGCGACCAGTGACCAGTGACCAGTGACCAGGGACCAGTGACCAGCGAAAGTGACCCGCTACCAGTGACCAGTGACCAGTGACTAGCCAAATTGAGCAGTGAGCAGTGACCAGTGACCAGTGACCAGTGACCAGTGACCAGTGACCAGCGAAATTGACCAGTGACCATTGACCAGTGACCAGCGAAAGTGACCAGTGACGAGTGACCTGTGACAAGTGACCAGTGACCAGCGACCAGTGACCAGTGACCAGTGACCAGTGAACAGTGACCAGTGACCAGTGACCAGTGACCAGCGAAAATGACCAGTGACCAGTGACCAGTGACCAGCGAAATTGACCAGTGACCAGTGACCAGTGAACAGTGACAAGTGACCAGTGACCAGTGACCAACGAAAGTGACCAGTGAACAGTGACCAGGGACCAGTGACCAGTGACGAGTGACCAGTGACCAGTGACCAGCGAAAGTGACCAGTGACGAGTGACCAGTGACAAGTGACCAGTGACCAGTGACCAGTGACCATTGACCAGCGACAAGTGACCAGTGACCAGTGACCAGTGACCATTGACCAGCGAAAGTGACCAGTGAACAGTGACCAGTGACCAGTGACCAGTGACCAGTGACCAGTGACCAGTGACCAGCGAAAGTGACCAGTGACCAGTGAATAGTTACCAGCGAAATTGACCAGTTTCCATTGACCAGTGATAAGTGACCAGTGACCAGTGACCAGCGAAAGTGACCAGTGAACAGTGATCAGCGAAATTGACCAGTGACCATTGACCAGTGACCAGCGAAAGTGACCAGTGACGAGTGACCAGTGACAAGTGACCAGTGACAAGTGACCAGTGACCACTGACCAGTGACCAGTGACCAGCGACCAGTGACCAGTGACCAGTGACCAGGGACCAGTGACCAGCGAAAGTGACCCGTGACCAGTGACCAGTGACCAGTGACTAGCCAAATTGAGCAGTGAGCAGTGACCAGTGACCAGTGACCAGTGACCAGTGACCAGTGAACAGTGACCAGCGAAAATGACCAGTGACCAGTGACCAGTGACCAGCGAAATTGACCAGTGACGAGTGACCAGTGACAAGTGACCAGTGACCAGTGACTAGAGACTAGTGACCAGTGACCAACGACCAGTGACCAGTGACCAGTGACCAGTGACCAGCGAAAGTGACCAGTGACCAGTGACCATTGACCAGCGACAAGTGACCAGTGACCAGTGACGAGTGACCAGTGACCAGTGACCAGTGACCAGTGACCAGTGACCAGCGAAAGTGACTAGTGACCAGTGACCAGTGACCAGTGACCAGTGACGAGTGACCAGTGACCAGTGACCAGTGACCAGTGACCAGTGACCAGTGACCAGTGACCAGCGAAAGTGACCAGTGACGAGTGACCAGTGACCAGTGACCAGTGACCAGTGACCAGTGACCAGTGACCAGTGACCAGTGACCAGTGACCAGTGACCAGTGACCAGTGACCAGTGACCAGTGACCAGTGACCAGTGACCAGTGACCTGTGACCAGCGAAAGCGACCAGTGACCAGTGATCAGCGAAATTGACCAGTGACCAGTGACCAGTGACCAGTGACCAGTGACGAGTGACCAGTGACCAGTGACCAGTGACCAGTGACCAGTGACCAGTGACCAGCGAAAGTGACCAGTGACCAGTGACCAGTGACCAGTGACCTGTGACCAGCGAAAGCGACCAGTGACCAGTGATCAGCGAAATTGACCAGTGACCAGTGACCAGTGACCAGTGACCAGTGACGAGTGACCAGTGACCAGTGACCAGTGACCAGTGACCAGTGACCAGTGACCAGCGAAAGTGACCAGTGACGAGTGACCAGTGACCAGTGACCAGTGACCAGTGACTAGAGACTAGTGACCCGTGACCAACGACCAGTGACCAGTGACCAGTGACCAGTAACCAGCGAAAGTGACCAGTGACTAGTGACCATTGACCAGCGACAAGTGACCAGTGACCAGTGACGAGTGACCAGTGACCAGTGACCAGTGACCAGTGACCAGTGACCAGCGAAAGTGACTAGTGACCAGTGACCAGTGACCAGTGACCAGTGACCAGTGACCAGTGACCAGTGACCACCGAAAGTGACCAGTGACGAGTGACCAGTGACCAGTGACCAGTGACCAGTGACCAGTGACCAGTGACCAGTGACCAGTGACCAGTGACCAGTGACCAGTGACCAGTGACCTGTGACCAGCGAAAGCGACCAGTGACCAGTGATCAGCGAAATTGACCAGTGACCATTGACCAGTGACCAGCGAAAGTGACCAGTGACGAGTGACCAGTGACAAGTGACCAGTGACCACTGACCAGTGACCAGTGACCAGCGACCAGTGACCAGTGACCAGTGACCAGGGACCAGTGACCAGCGAAAGTGACCCGTGACCAGTGACCAGTGACCAGTGACTAGCCAAATTGAGCAGTGAGCAGTGACCAGTGACCAGTGACCAGTGACCAGTGACCAGTGACCAGTGACCAGCGAAATTGACCAGTGACCATTGACAAGTGACCAGCGAAAGTGACCAGTGACGAGTGACCTGTGACAAGTGACCAGTGACCAGCGACCAGTGACCAGTGACCAGTGACCAGTGACCAGTGAACAGTGACCAGTGACCAGTGACCAGTGACCAGCGAAAATGACCAGTGACCAGTGACCAGTGACCAGCGAAATTGACCAGTGACCAGTGACCAGTGAATAGTGACAAGTGACCAGTGACCAGTGACCAACGAAAGTGACCAGTGAACAGTGACCAGTGACCAGTGACCAGTGACCAGTGACCAGTGACCAGTGACCAGTGACCAGTGACCAGTGACCAGTGACCAGTGACCAGCGAAAGTGACCAGTGACGAGTGACCAGTGACAAGTGACCAGTGACCAGCGAAAGTGACCAGTGACCAGTGACCATTGACCAGCGACAAGTGACCAGTGACCAGTGACCAGTGACCATTGACCAGCGAAAGTGACCAGTGAACAGTGACCAGTGACCAGTGACCAGTGACCAGTGACCAGTGACCAGTGACCAGCGAAAGTGACCAGTGACGAGTGACCAGTGACAAGTGACCAGTGACCAGTGACCAGTGACCAGTGACTAGAGACTAGTGACCAGTGACCAACGACCAGTGACCAGTGACCAGCGAAAGTGACCAGTGACCAGTGACCAGTGACAAGTGACCAGTGACCAGTGACCAGCGAAAGAGACAAGTGAACAGTGACCAGCGAAATTGACCAGTGACCAGCGAAAGTGACAGGTGACCAGTGACCACTGACCAGTGACCACTGACCAGTGACCAGTGACCAGCGACCAGTGACCAGTGACCAGTGACCAGGGACCAGTGACCAGCGAAAGTGACCAGTGACCAGTGACCATTGACCAGCGACAAGTGACCAGTGACCAGTGACGAGTGACCAGTGACCAGTGACCAGTGACCAGTGACCAGTGACCAGCGAAAGTGACTAGTGACCAGTGACCAGTGACCAGTGACCAGTGACGAGTGACCAGTGACCAGTGACCAGTGACCAGTGACCAGTGACCAGTGACCAGTGACCAGTGACCAGTGACCAGCGAAAGTGACCAGTGACGAGTGACCAGTGACCAGTGACCAGTGACCAGTGACCAGTGACCAGTGACCAGTGACCAGTGACCAGTGACCAGTGACCAGTGACCAGTGACCAGTGACCAGTGACCAGTGACCAGTGACCAGTGACCAGTGACCTGTGACCAGCGAAAGCGACCTGTGACCAGTGATCAGCGAAATTGACCAGTGACCAGTGACCAGTGACCAGTGACCAGTGACGAGTGACCAGTGACCAGTGACCAGTGACCAGTGACCAGTGACCAGTGACCAGCGAAAGTGACCAGTGACGAGTGACCAGTGACCAGTGACCAGTGACCAGTGACTAGAGACTAGTGACCCGTGACCAACGACCAGTGACCAGTGACCAGTGACCAGTGACCAGCGAAAGTAACCAGTGACCAGTGACCATTGACCAGCGACAAGTGACCAGTGACCAGTGACGAGTGACCAGTGACCAGTGACCAGTGACCAGTGACCAGTGACCAGCGAAAGTGACTAGTGACCAGTGACCAGTGACCAGTGACCAGTGACCAGTGACGAGTGACCAGTGACCAGTGACCAGTGACCAGTGACCAGTGACCACCGAAAGTGACCAGTGACGAGTGACCAGTGACCAGTGACCAGTGACCAGTGACCAGTGACCAGTGACCAGTGACCAGTGACCAGTGACCAGTGACCAGTGACCAGTGACCAGTGACCAGTGACCTGTGACCAGCGAAAGCGACCAGTGACCAGTGATCAGCGAAATTGACCAGTGACCATTGACCAGTGACCAGCGAAAGTGACCAGTGTCGAGTGACCAGTGACAAGTGACCAGTGACCACTGACCAGTGACCAGTGACCAGCGACCAGTGACCAGTGACCAGTGACCAGGGACCAGTGACCAGCGAAAGTGACCCGTGACCAGTGACCAGTGACCAGTGACTAGCCAAATTGAGCAGTGAGCAGTGACCAGTGACCAGTGACCAGTGACCAGTGACCAGTGACCAGCGAAATTGACCAGTGACCATTGACCAGTGACCAGCGAAAGTGACCAGTGACGAGTGACCTGTGACAAGTGACCAGTGACCAGCGACCAGTGACCAGTGACCAGTGACCAGTGACCAGTGAACAGTGACCAGTGACCAGTGACCAGTGACCAGCGAAAATGACCAGTGACCAGTGACCAGTGACGAGTGACCAGTGACAAGTGACCAGTGACCAGTGACCAGTGACCAGTGACTAGAGACTAGTGACCAGTGACCAACGACCAGTGACCAGTGACCAGCGAAAGTGACCAGTGACCAGTGACCAGTGACAAGTGACCAGTGACCAGTGACCAGCGAAAGAGACAAGTGAACAGTGACCAGCGAAATTGACCAGTGACCAGCGAAAGTGACAGGTGACCAGTGACCACTGACCAGTGACCACTGACCAGTGACAAGTGACCAGTGACCAGCGAAAGTGACCAGTGACCAGTGACCATTGACCAGCGACAAGTGACCAGTGACCAGTGACCAGTGACCATTGACCAGCGAAAGTGACCAGTGAACAGTGACCAGTGACCAGTGACCAGTGACCAGTGACCAGTGACCAGCGAAAGTGACCAGTGACGAGTGACCAGTGACAAGTGACCAGTGACCAGTGACCAGTGACCAGTGACTAGAGACTAGTGACCAGTGACCAACGACCAGTGACCAGTGACCAGCGAAAGTGACCAGTGACCAGTGACCAGTGACAAGTGACCAGTGACCAGTGACCAGCGAAAGAGACAAGTGAACAGTGACCATCGAAATTGACCAGTGACCAGCGAAAGTGACAGGTGACCAGTGACCACTGACCAGTGACCACTGACCAGTGACCAGTGACCAGTGACCAGTGACCAGCGACCAGTGACCAGTGACCAGTGACCAGGGACCAGCGACCAGCGAAAGTGACCAGTGACCAGTGACCAGTGACCAGTGACTAGCCAAATTGAGCATTGAGCAGTGACCAGTGAACAGTGACCAGTGACCAGTGACCAGTGACCAGCGAAATTGACCAGTGACCATTGACCAGTGACCAGCGAAAGTGACCAGTGACGAGTGACCTGTGACAAGTGACCAGTGACCAGCGACCAGTGACCAGTGACCAGTGATCAGTGACCAGTGAACAGTGACCAGTGACCAGTGACCAGTGACCAGTGACCAGCGAAAATGACCAGTGACCAGTGACCAGTGACCAGTGACCAGTGAACAGTGACAAGTGACCAGTGACCAGTGACCAGCGAAAGTGACCAGTGACCAGTGACCAGTGACCAGTGACCAGTGACCAGTGACAAGTGACCTGGGACCAGTGACCAGTGACCAGTGACCAGCGAAATTGACCAGTGCCCAGTGACCAGTGACCAGCGACCTGTGACCAGTGACCAGTGACCAGTGACCAGTGACCAGTGACCAGTGACCAGTGAACAGTGACCAGTGACCAGTGAATAGTGACCAGCGAAATTGACCAGTTTCCAGTGACCAGTGATAATTGACCAGTGACCAGTGACCAGCGAAAGTGACCAGTGAACAGTGATCAGCGAAATTGACCAGTGACCATTGACCAGTGACCAGTGACCAGCGAAATTGACCAGTGACCAGTGACAAGTGAACAGTGACAAGTGACCAGTGACCAGTGACCAACGAAAGTGACCAGTGAACAGTGACCAGTGACCAGTGACCAGTGACCAGTGACCAGTGACCAGTGACCAGTGACCAGTGAACAGTGACCAGTGACCAGTGACCAGTGACCAGCGAAAATGACCAGTGACCAGTGACCAGTGACCAGCGAAATTGACCATTGACCAGTGACCAGTGAACAGTGACAAGTGACCAGTGACCAGTGACCAACGAAAGTGACCAGTGACGAGTGACCAGTGACAAGTGACCAGTGACCAGCGAAAGTGACCAGTGACCAGTGACCATTGACCAGCGACAAGTGACCAGTGACCAGTGACCAGTGACCATTGACCAGCGAAAGTGACCAGTGAACAGTGACCAGTGACCAGTGACCAGTGACCAGTGACCAGTGACCAGCGAAAGTGACCAGTGACGAGTGACCAGTGACAAGTGACCAGTGACCAGTGACCAGTGACCAGTGACTAGAGACTAGTGACCAGTGACCAACGACCAGTGACCAGTGACCAGTGACCAGCGAAAGTGACCAGTGACCAGTGACCAGTGACAAGTGACCAGTGACCAGTGACCAGCGAAAGAGACAAGTGAACAGTGACCAGCGAAATTGACCAGTGACCAGCGAAAGTGACAGGTGACCAGTGACCACTGACCAGTGACCACTGACCAGTGACCAGTGACCAGTGACCAGTGACCAGCGACCAGTGACCAGTGACCAGTGACCAGGGACCAGTGACCAGCGAAAGTGACCAGTGACCAGTGACCAGTGACCAGTTACTAGCCAAATTGAGCATTGAGCAGTGACCAGTGAACAGTGACCAGTGACCAGTGACCAGTGACCAGCGAAATTGACCAGTGACCATTGACCAGTGACCAGCGAAAGTGACCAGTGGCGAGTGACCTGTGACAAGTGACCAGTGACCAGCGACCAGTGACCAGTGACCAGTGATCAGTGACCAGTGAACAGTGACCAGTGACCAGTGACCAGTGACCAGTGACCAGCGAAAATGACCAGTGACCAGTGACCAGTGACCAGCGAAATTGACCAGTGACCAGTGACCAGTGACCAGTGACCAGTGACCAGTGACCAGTGACCAGTGACCAGCGAAAGTGACCAGTGACCAGTGAATAGTGACAAGCGAAATTGACCAGTTTCCAGTGACCAGTGATAAGTGACCAGTGACCAGTGACCAGTGACCAGAGACCAGCGAAAGTGACCAGGGACAAGTGACCAGTGACCAGTGACCAGTGACCAGTGACCAGTGACCAGTGACCAGTGACAAGTGACCAGTGACCAGCGACCAGTGACCAGTGACCAGTGACCAGTGACGAGTGACCAGTGACCAGCGAAAGTGAACAGTGACCAGTGACCAGTGACCAGTGACCAGTGACCAGTGACCAGTGACCAGTGACCAGTGACCAGCGAAAGTGACCAGTGACCAGTGACCAGTGACCAGTGACCAGTGACCAGTGACAAGTGACCTGGGACCAGTGACCAGTGACCAGTGACCAGCGAAATTGACCAGTGACCAGTGACCAGAGACCAGTGACTAGCCAAATTGACCAGTGACCAGTGACCAGTGGCCAGCGGTAGTGACCAGTGACCAGTGACCAGTGATCAGTGACCAGTGAACAGTGACCAGTGACCAGTGACCAGTGACCAGCGAAAATGACCAGTGACCAGTGACCAGTGACCAGTGAACAGTGACCAGTGACCAGTGACCAGTGACCAGTGACCAGCGAAAGTGACCAGTGAACAGTGACCAGTGACCAGTGACCTGTGACCAGTGACCAGTGACCAGTGACCAGCGAAAGTGACCAGTGACGAGTAACCAGTGACAAGTGACCAGTGACTGTGACCATTGACCAGTGACTAGTGACTAGTGACCAGTGACCAACGACCAGTGACCAGTGACCAGTGACCAGCGAAAGTGACAAGTGACCAGTGACCAGTGACCAGTGACCAGTGACCAGCGAAAGTGACTAGTGACCAGTGACCAGTGACCAGTGACCAGTGACCAGTGACCAGTGACCAGTGACCAGTGACCAGTGACCAGTGACCAGTGACCAGTGACCAGTGACCAGTGACAAGTGACCAGTGACCAGCGACCAGTGACCAGTGACCAGTGACCAGTGACCAGTGACCAGTGACCAGTGACCAGTGACCAGTGACCAGTAACCAGTGACCAGTGACCAGTGACCAGTGACCAGTGACCAGCGAAAGTGACCAGTGAACAGTGACCAGTGACCAGTGACCTGTGACCAGTGACCAGTGACCAGTGACCAGCGAAAGTGACCAGTGACGAGTGACCAGTGACAATTGACCAGTGACCAGTGACCAGTGACCAGTGACTAGTGACTAGTGACCAGTGACCATTGACCAGTGACCAGTGACCAATGACCAGAGACCAGCGAAAGTGACCAGGGACAAGTGACCAGTGACCAGTGACCAGTGACCAGTGACCAGTGACAAGTGACCAGTGACCAGCGAAAGTGACCAGTGAACAGTGACCAGTGACCAGTGACCTGTGACCAGTGACCAGTGACCAGTGACCAGCGAAAGTGACCAGTGACGAGTAACCAGTGACAAGTGACCAGTGACTGTGACCATTGACCAGTGACTAGTGACTAGTGACCAGTGACCAACGACCAGTGACCAGTGACCAGTGACCAGCGAAAGTGACAAGTGACCAGTGACCAGTGACCAGTGACCAGTGACCAGCGAAAGTGACTAGTGACCAGTGACCAGTGACCAGTGACCAGTGACCAGTGACCAGTGACCAGTGACCAGTGACCAGTGACCAGTGACCAGTGACCAGTGACCAGTGACCAGTGACCAGTGACCAGTGACCAGTGACCAGTGACAAGTGACCAGTGACCAGCGACCAGTGACCAGTGACCAGTGACCAGTGACCAGTGACCAGTGACCAGTGACCAGTGACCAGTGACCAGTAACCAGTGACCAGTGACCAGTGACCAGTGACCAGTGACCAGCGAAAGTGACCAGTGAACAGTGACCAGTGACCAGTGACCAGGGACCAGTGACCAGTGACCAGTGACCAGCGAAAGTGACCAGTGACGAGTGACCAGTGACAATTGACCAGTGACCAGTGACCAGTGACCAGTGACTAGTGACTAGTGACCAGTGACCAGCGACCAGTGACCAGTGACCATTGACCAGTGACCAGTGACCAATGACCAGGGACAAGTGACCAGTGACCAGTGACCAGTGACCAGTGACCAGTGACCAGTGACAAGTGACCAGTGACCAGCGACCAGTGACCAGTGACCAGTGACCAGTGACCAGTGACCAGAGACCAGCGAAAGTGACCAGTGACGAGTGACCAGTGACAATTGACCAGTGACCAGTGACCAGTGACTACTGAATAGTGACCAGTGACCAGCGACCAGTGACCTGTGACCAGTGACCAGTGACCAGTGACCAGCGAAAGTGACCAGTGACGAGTGACCAGTGACAATTGACCAGTGACCAGTGACCAGTGACCAGTGACTAGTGACTAGTGACCAGTGACCAGCGACCAGTGACCAGCGACCAGTGACCTGTGACCAGTGACCAGTGACCAGTGACCAGCGAAAGTGACCAGTGACGAGTGACCAGTGACAATTGACCAGTGACCAGTGACCAGTGACCAGTGACTAGTGACTAGTGACCAGTGACCAGCGACCAGTGACCAGTGACCATTGACCAGTGACCAGTGACCAGTGACCAGAGACCAGCGAAAGTGACCAGTGACGAGTGACCAGTGACAATTGACCAGTGACCAGTGACCAGTGACCAGTGACTAGTGACTAGTGACCAGTGACCAGCGACCAGTGACCAGTGACCATTGACCAGTGACCAGTGACCAGTGACCAGAGACCAGCGAAAGTGACCAGGGACAAGTGACCAGTGACCAGTGACCAGTGACCAGTGACCAGTGACCAGTGACAAGTGACCAGTGACCAGCGACCAGTGACCAGTGACCAGTGACCAGTGACCAGTGACCAGTGACCACTGACCAGCGAAAGTGACCAGTGACCAGGGACCAGTGACCAGTGACCAGTGACCATTGACCAGTGACCAGCGGAAGTGACCAGTGACCAGCGAAATTGACCAGTGACCATTGACCAGTGACCATTGACCAGTGACCAGTGACCAGCAAAAATGACCAGTGACCAGTGACCAGTGACCAGTGACCAGTGACCAGTGACCAGTGACCATCGAAAGTGACAAGTGACCAGTGACCAGCGAAAGTGACAAGTGACCAGTGACCATTGACCAGTGACCAGTGACCAGTGACCAGCGAAAGTGACCAGTGACCAGTGAGCAGTGACCAGCGATATTGACCAGTTTCCAGTGACCAGTGACATGTGACCAGTGACCAGTGACCAGCGAAAGAGACAAGTGAACAGTGACCAGCGAAATTGATCACTGACCATTGACCAGTGACCAGCGAAAGTGACAAGTGACCAGTGACCACTGACCAGTGACCAGTGACCAGTGACTAATGACCAGTGACCAGTGACCAGTGACCAGTGACCAGTGACCAGTGACCAGTGACCAGTGACCAGCGAAAGTGACCAGTGAACAGTGACCAGTGACCAGTGACCTGTGACCAGTGACCAGTGACCAGTGACCAGCGAAAGTGACCAGTGACGAGTGACCAGTGACAATTGACCAGTGACCAGTGACCAGTGACCAGTGACTAGTGACTAGTGACCAGTGACCAGCGACCAGTGACCAGTGACCATTGACCAGTGACCAGTGACCAGTGACCAGAGACCAGCGAAAGTGACCAGGGACAAGTGACCAGTGACCAGTGACCACTGACCAGTGACCAGTGACCAGTGACAAGTGACCAGTGACCAGCGACCAGTGACCAGTGACCAGTGACCAGTGACCAGTGACCACTGACCAGCGAAAGTGACCAGTGACCAGGGACCAGTGACCAGTGACCAGTGACCATTGACCAGTGACCAGCGAAAGTGACCAGTGACCAGCGAAATTGACCAGTGACCATTGACCAGTGAACATTGACCAGTGAACAGTGACCAGCAAAAATGACCAGTGACCAGTGACCAGTGACCAGTGACCATCGAAAGTGACAAGTGACCAGTGACCAGCGAAAGTGACAAGTGACCAGTGACCATTGACCAGTGTCCAGTGACCAGTGACCAGCGAAAGTGACCAGTGACCAGTGAGCAGTGACCAGCGATATTGACCAGTTTCCAGTGACCAGTGACAAGTGACCAGTGACCAGTGACCAGCGAAAGAGACAAGTGAACAGTGACCAGCGAAATTGACCACTGACCATTGACCAGTGACCAGCGAAAGTGACAAGTGACCAGTGACCACTGACCAGTGACCAGTGACCAGTGACCAGCGACCAGTGACCAGTGACCATTGACCAGTGACCAGTGACCAGCAAAAATGACCAGTGACCAGTGACCAGTGACCAGTGACCAGCGAAAGTGACAAGTGACCAGTGACCATTGACCAGTGACCAGTGACCAGCGAAATTGACCAGTTTCCAGTGACCAGTGACAAGTGACCAGTGACCAGTGACCAGCGAAAGAGACAAGTGAACAGTGACCAGCGAAATTGACCAGTGACCAGCGAAAGTGACAAGTGACCAGTGACCACTGACCAGTGACCACTGACCAGTGACCACTGACCAGTGACCAGTGACCAGCGACCAGTGACCAGTGACCAGTGACCAGGGACCAGGGACCAGTGACCAGTGACCAGTGACCTGTGACCAGCGACCAGTGACCAGTGACCATTGACCAGTGACCAGTGACCAGCAAAAATGACCAGTGACCAGTGACCAGTGACCAGTGACCAGCGAAAGTGACAAGTGACCAGTGACCATTGACCAGTGACCAGTGACCAGTGACCAGCAAAAATGACCAGTGACCAGTGACCAGTGACCAGTGACCAGCGAAAGTGACAAGTGACCAGTGACCATTGACCAGTGACCAGTGACCAGTGACCAGCGAAAGTGACCAGTGACCAGCGAAATTGACCAGTTTCCAGTGACCAGTGACAAGTGACCAGTGACCAGTGACCAGCGAAAGAGACAAGTGAACAGTGACCAGCGAAATTGACCAGTGACCAGCGAAAGTGACAAGTGACCAGTGACCACTGACCAGTGACCACTGACCAGTGACCAGTGACCAGCGACCAGTGACCAGTGACCAGTGACCAGGGACCAGTGACCAGCGAAAGTGACCAGTGACCAGTGACCAGTGACCAGTGACTAGCCAAATTGAGCAGTGAGCAGTGACCAGTGACCAGTGACCAGTGACCAGTGACCAGTGACCAGCGAAATTGACCAGTGACCATTGACCAGTGACCAGCGAAAGTGACCAGTGAGGATTGACCTGTGACAAGCGACCAGTGACCAGCGACCAGTGACCAGTGACCAGTGACCAGTGACCAGTGACCAGTGACCAGTGACCAGTGACCAGTGACAAGTGACCAGTGACCAGCGACCAGTGACCAGTGACCAGTGACCAGTGACCAGTGACCAGTGACCAGTGACCAGTGACCAGTGACCAGTGACCAGTAACCAGTGACCAGTGACCAGTGACCAGTGACCAGTGACAAGTGACCAGTGACCAGCGACCAGTGACCAGTGACCAGTGACCAGTGACCAGTGACCAGTGACCAGTGACCAGTGATCAGTGACCAGTGACCAGTAACCAGTGACCAGTGACCTGTGACCAGTGACCAGTGACAAGTGACCAGTGACCAGCGACCAGTGACCAGTGACCAGTGACCAGTGACCAGTGACCAGTGACCAGTGACCAGCAAAATTGACCAGCAAAATTGACCAGTGACCAGTGACCAGTGACCAATGACCAGTGACCAGTGACCAGTGACCAGTGACCAGTGACCAGTGACCATTGACCAGTGACCAGTGACCAGTGACCAGAGACCAGCGAAAGTGACCAGGGACAAGTGACCAGTGACCAGTGACCAGTGACCAGTGACCAGTGACCAGGGACCATTGACCAGTGACCAGCGAAAGTGACCAGTGACCAGCGAAATTGACCAGTGACCATTGACCAGTGACCATTGACCAGTGACCAGTGACCAGCAAAAATGACCAGTGACCAGTGACCAGTGACCAGTGACCAGTGACCAGTGACCAGCGAAAGTGACAAGTGACCAGTGACCAGCGAAAGTGACAAGTGAACAGTGACCAGCGATATTGACCAGTTTCCAGTGACCAGTGACCAGTGACCGGCGAAAGAGACAAGTGAACAGTGACCAGCGAAATTGACCAGTGACCATTGACCAGTGACCAGCGAAAGTGACAAGTGACCAGTGACCACTGACCAGTGACCAGTGACCAGCGACCAGTGACCAGTGACCAGTGACCAGGGACCAGTGACCAGCGAAAGTGACCAGTGACCAGTGACCAGTGACCAGCGAAATTGTCCAGTGACCATTGACCAGTGACCAGTGACCAGTGACCAGTGACCAGTGACCAGTGACCAGTGACCAGTGACCAGTGACCAGTGACCAGCGACCAGTGACCAGTGACCAGTGACCAGTGACCAGTGACCAGGGACCAGGGACCAGTGACCAGTGACCAGTGACCAGTGACCAGTGACCAGCGACCAGTGACCAGTGACTAGTGACCAGTGACCAGTGACCAGTGACCAGCGAAAGTGACCAGTGACCAGGGACCAGTGACCAGTGACCAGCGAAATTGACCAGTGACCAGTGACCAGTGACCAGTGACAAGTGACCAGTGACCAGTGACCAGCGAAAGTGACCAGTGAACAGTGACCAGCGACCAGCAAAAATGACCAGTGACCAGTGACCAGTGACCAGTGACCAGTGACCAGCGAAAATGACCAGTGACCAGTGACCAGTGACCAGTGACCAGTGACCAGTGACCAGTGACAAGTGACCTGGGACCAGTGACCAGTGACCAGTGACCAGCGAAATTGACCAGTGCCCAGTGACCAGTGACCAGCGACCTGTGACCAGTGACCACTGACCAGTGACCAGTGACCAGTGACCAGCGAAAATGACCAGTGACCAGTGACCAGTGACCAGCGAAATTGACCAGTGACCAGTGACCAGAGACCAGTGACTAGCCAAATTGACCAGTGACCAGTGACCAGTGGCCAGCGGTAGTGACCAGTGACCAGTGACCAGTGATCAGTGACCAGTGAACAGTGACCAGTGAACAGTGACCAGTGACCAGTGAATAGTGACCAGCGAAATTGACCAGTTTCCAGTGACCAGTGATAATTGACCAGTGACCAGTGACCAGCGAAAGTGACCAGTGAACAGTGATCAGCGAAATTGACCAGTGACCAGTGACCAGAGACCAGTGACTAGCCAAATTGACCAGTGACCAGTGACCAGTGGCCAGCGGTAGTGACCAGTGACCAGTGACCAGTGATCAGTGACCAGTGAACAGTGACCAGTGAACAGTGACCAGTGACCAGTGAATAGTGACCAGCGAAATTGACCAGTGACCAGTGACAAGTGACCAGTGACCAGTGACCAGTGACCACTGACCAGTGACCAGTGACCAGTGACCAGTGACCAGTGACCAGCAAAAATGACCAGTGACCAGTGACCATTGACCAGTTACCAGTGACCAGTGACCAGCGGAAGTGACCAGTGACCAGTGAGCAGTGACCAGCGAAATTGACCAGTGAGCAGTGACCAGCGAAATTGACCAGTGACAAGTGACCAGTGACCAGTGACCAGCGAAAGAGACAAGTGAACAGTGACCAGCGAAATTGACCAGTGACCATTGACCTGTGACCAGTGACCAGTGACCAGTGACCAGTGATAAGTGACCAGTGACCAGTGACCAGCGAAAGTGACCAGTGAACAGTGATCAGCGAAATTGACCAGTGACCATTGACCAGTGACCAGCGAAAGTGACCAGTGACGAGTGACCAGTGACAAGTGACCAGTGACAAGTGACCAGTGACCACTGACCAGTGACCAGTGACCAGCGACCAGTGACCAGTGACCAGTGACCAGGGACCAGTGACCAGTGACCAGTGACTAGCCAAATTGAGCAGTGAGCAGTGACCAGTGACCAGTGACCAGTGACCAGTGACCAGTGACCAGTGACCAGCGAAATTGACCAGTGACCATTGACCAGTGACCAGCGAAAGTGACCAGTGAGGAGTGACCTGTGACAAGTGACCAGTGACCAGCGACCAGTGACCAGTGACCAGTGACGAGTGAACAGTGACCAGTGACCAGTGACCAGTGACCAGCGAAAATGACCAGTGACCAGTGACCAGTGACCAGCGAAATTGACAAGTGACCAGTGACCAGTGAACAGTGACCAGTGACCAGTGACCAGTGACCAGTGACCAGTGAACAGTGACCAGTGACCAGTGACCTGTGACCAGTGACCAGTGACCAGTGACCAGCGACCAGCGACCAGTGACCAGTGACCAGTGACCAGTGACCAGGGACCAGTGACCAGTGACCAGTGACCAGTGACCAGTGACCAGCGAAATTGACCAGTGACCAGTGACCAGTGACCAGCGACCTGTGACCAGTGACCAGTGACCAGTGACCAGTGACCAGTGACCAGTGACCAGTGACCAGTGACCAGCGAAAGTGACCAGTGACCAGTGACCAGTGACCAGTGACCAGCGAAATTGACCAGTGACCAGTGACCAGAGACCAGTGACTAGCCAAATTGACCAGTGACCAGTGACCAGTGGCCAGCGGTAGTGACCAGTGACCAGTGACCAGTGATCAGTGACCAGTGAACAGTGACCAGTGACCAGTGACCAGTGACCAGTGACCAGTGACCAGCGAAAATGACCAGTGACCAGTGACCAGTGACCAGCGAAATTGACAAGTGACCAGTGACCAGTGAACAGTGACCAGTGACCAGTGACCAGTGACCAGTGACCAGTGAACAGTGACCAGTGACCAGTGACCTGTGACCAGTGACCAGTGACCAGTGACCAGCGACCAGCGACCAGTGACCAGTGACCAGTGACCAGGGACCAGTGACCAGTGACCAGTGACCAGTGACCAGTGACCAGCGAAAGTGACCAGTGACCAGTGAATAGTGACAAGCGAAATTGACCAGTTTCCAGTGACCAGTGATAAGTGACCAGTGTCCAGTGACCAG
This sequence comes from Andrena trimmerana, assembly GCA_951215215.1. Lineage (NCBI taxonomy): Eukaryota > Metazoa > Arthropoda > Insecta > Hymenoptera > Andrenidae > Andrena > Andrena trimmerana. The sequence goes on along the minus strand of OX578063.1, from coordinate 15,290,864 downwards.
CGAAAGTGACCAGTGAACAGTGATCAGCGAAATTGACCAGTGACCATTGACCAGTGACCAGCGAAAGTGACCAGTGACGAGTGACCAGTGACAAGTGACCAGTGACAAGTGACCAGTGACCACTGACCAGTGACCAGTGACCAGCGACCAGTGACCAGTGACCAGTGACCAGGGACCAGTGACCAGTGACCAGTGACCAATGACTAGCCAAATTGAGCAGTGAGCAGTGACCAGTGACCAGTGACCAGTGACCAGTGACCAGTGACCAGTGACCAGCGAAATTGACCAGTGACCATTGACCAGTGACCAGCGTAAGTGACCAGTGAGGAGTGACCTGTGACAAGTGACCAGTGACCAGCGACCAGTGACCAGTGACCAGTGACGAGTGAACAGTGACCAGTGACCAGTGACCAGTGACCAGCGAAAATGACCAGTGACCAGTGACCAGTGACCAGCGAAATTGACCAGTGACCAGTGACCAGTGAACAGTGACAAGTGACCAGTGACCAACGAAAGTGACCAGTGAACAGTGACCAGGGACCAATGACCAGTGACGAGTGACCAGTGACCAGCGAAAGTGAACAGTGACCAGTGACCAGTGACCAGTGACCAGTGACCAGTGACCAGTGACCAGTGACCAGCGAAAGTGACCAGTGACCAGTGACCAGTGACCAGTGACCAGTGACCAGTGACCAGTGACCAGTGACAAGTGACCTGGGACCAGTGACCAGTGACCAGTGACCAGCGAAATTGACCAGTGACCAGTGACCAGTGACCAGCGACCTGTGACCAGTGACCAGTGACCAGTGACCAGTGACCAGTGACCAGTGACCAGTGACCAGTGACCAGCGAAAGTGACCAGTGACCAGTGACCAGTGACCAGTGACCAGCGAAATTGACCAGTGACCAGTGACCAGAGACCAGTGACTAGCCAAATTGACCAGTGACCAGTGACCAGTGGCCAGCGGTAGTGACCAGTGACCAGTGACCAGTGAACAGTGACCAGTGACCAGTGACCAGTGACCAGCGAAAATGACCAGTGACCAGTGACCAGTGACCAGCGAAATTGACAAGTGACCAGTGACCAGTGAACAGTGACCAGTGACCAGTGACCAGTGACCAGTGACCAGTGAACAGTGACCAGTGACCAGTGACCTGTGACCAGTGACCAGTGACCAGTGACCAGCGAAAGTGACCAGTGACGAGTAACCAGTGACAAGTGACCAGTGACTGTGACCATTGACCAGTGACTAGTGACTAGTGACCAGTGACCAACGACCAGTGACCAGTGACCAGTGACCAGCGAAAGTGACAAGTGACCAGTGACCAGTGACCAGTGACCAGTGACCAGCGAAAGTGACTAGTGACCAGTGACCAGTGACCAGTGACCAGTGACCAGTGACCAGTGACCAGCGACCAGTGACCAGTGACCATTGACCAGTGACCAGTGACCAGTGACCAGAGACCAGCGAAAGTGACCAGGGACAAGTGACCAGTGACCAGTGACCAGTGACCAGTGACCAGTGACCAGGGACCATTGACCAGTGACCAGCGAAAGTGACCAGTGACCAGCGAAATTGACCAGTGACCATTGACCAGTGACCAGCAAAAATGACCAGTGACCAGTGACCAGTGACCAGTGACCAGCGAAAGTGACAAGTGACCAGTGACCAGCGAAAGTGACAAGTGAACAGTGACCAGCGATATTGACCAGTTTCCAGTGACCAGTGACAAGTGACCAGTGACCAGTGACCGGCGAAAGAGACAAGTGAACAGTGACCAGCGAAATTGACCAGTGACCATTGACCAGTGACCAGCGAAAGTGACAAGTGACCAGTGACCACTGACCAGTGACCAGTGACCAGCGACCAGTGACCAGTGACCAGTGACCAGGGACCAGTGACCAGCGAAAGTGACCAGTGACCAGTGACCAGTGACCAGTGACCAGCGAAATTGTCCAGTGACCATTGACCAGTGACCAGTGACCAGTGACCAGTGACCAGTGACCAGTGACCAGTGACCAGTGACCAGTGACCAGTGACCAGCGACCAGCGACCAGTGGCCAGTGACCAGTGACCAGTGACCAGTGACCAGGGACCAGGGACCAGTGACCAGTGACCAGTGACCAGTGACCAGTGACCAGCGACCAGTGACCAGTGACCAGTGACCAGTGACCAGTGACCAGTGACCAGCGAAAGTGACCAGTGACCAGGGACCAGTGACCAGTGACCAGCGAAATTGACCAGTGACCAGTGACCAGTGACCAGTGACCAGTGACAAGTGACCAGTGACCAGTGACCAGCGAATGTGACCAGTGAACAGTGACCAGTGACCAGCAAAAATGACCAGTGACCAGTGACCAGCGAAAGTGACCAGTGACCAGTGAGCAGTGACCAGCGAAATTGACCAGTTTCCAGTGACCAGTGACAAGTGACCAGTGACCAGTGACCAGCGAAAGAGACAAGTGAACAGTGACCAGCGAAATTGACCAGTGACCATTGACCTGTGACCAGTGACCAGTGACCAGTGACCAGTGACCAGTGACCAGTGACCAGCGAAAGTGACCAGTGACCAGTGAATAGTGACCAGCGAAATTGACCAGTTTCCAGTGACCAGTGATAAGTGACCAGTGACCAGTGACCAGCGAAAGTGACCAGTGAACAGTGATCAGCGAAATTGACCAGTGACCACTGACCAGTGACCAGTGACCAGCGAAAGTGACTAGTGACCAGTGACCAGTGACCAGTGACCAGTGACCAGTGACCAGTGACCATTGACCAGTGACCAGTGACCAGTGACCAGAGACCAGCGAAAGTGACCAGGGACAAGTGACCAGTGACCAGTGACCAGTGACCAGTGACCAGTGACCAGGGACCATTGACCAGTGACCAGCGAAAGTGACCAGTGACCAGCGAAATTGACCAGTGACCATTGACCAGTGACCATTGACCAGTGACCATTGACCAGTGACCAGTGACCAGCAAAAATGACCAATGACCAGTGACCAGTGACCAGTGACCAGCGAAAGTGACAAGTGACCAGTGACCAGCGAAAGTGACAAGTGAACAGTGACCAGCGATATTGACCAGTTTCCAGTGACCAGTGACAAGTGACCAGTGACCAGTGACCGGCGAAAGAGACAAGTGAACAGTGACCAGCGAAATTGACCAGTGACCATTGACCAGTGACCAGCGAAAGTGACAAGTGACCAGTGACCACTGACCAGTGACCAGTGACCAGCGACCAGTGACCAGTGACCAGTGACCAGGGACCAGTGACCAGCGAAAGTGACCAGTGACCAGTGACCAGTGACCAGTGACCAGCGAAATTGTCCAGTGACCATTGACCAGTGACCAGTGACCAGTGACCAGTGACCAGTGACCAGTGACCAGTGACCAGTGACCAGTGACCAGTGACCAGTGACCAGTGACCAGTGACCAGTGACCAGTGACCAGTGACCAGTGACCAGTGACCAGTGACCAGCGACCAGCGACCAGTGGCCAGTGACCAGTGACCAGTGACCAGTGACCAGGGACCAGGGACCAGTGACCAGTGACCAGTGACCAGTGACCAGTGACCAGCGACCAGTGACCAGTGACCAGTGACCAGTGACCAGTGACCAGTGACCAGCGAAAGTGACCAGTGACCAGGGACCAGTGACCAGTGACCAGCGAAATTGACCAGTGACCAGTGACCAGTGACCAGTGACCAGTGACAAGTGACCAGTGACCAGTGACCAGCGAATGTGACCAGTGAACAGTGACCAGTGACCAGCAAAAATGACCAGTGACCAGTGACCAGCGAAAGTGACCAGTGACCAGTGAGCAGTGACCAGCGAAATTGACCAGTTTCCAGTGACCAGTGACAAGTGACCAGTGACCAGTGACCAGCGAAAGAGACAAGTGAACAGTGACCAGCGAAATTGACCAGTGACCATTGACCTGTGACCAGTGACCAGTGACCAGTGACCAGTGACCAGTGACCAGTGACCAGCGAAAGTGACCAGTGACCAGTGAATAGTGACCAGCGAAATTGACCAGTTTCCAGTGACCAGTGATAAGTGACCAGTGACCAGTGACCAGCGAAAGTGACCAGTGAACAGTGATCAGCGAAATTGACCAGTGACCACTGACCAGTGACCAGTGACCAGCGAAAGTGACTAGTGACCAGTGACCAGTGACCAGTGACCAGTGACCAGTGACCAGTGACCAGTGACCAGTGACCATTGACCAGTGACCAGTGACCAGTGACCAGAGACCAGCGAAAGTGACCAGGGACAAGTGACCAGTGACCAGTGACCAGTGACCAGTGACCAGTGACCAGGGACCATTGACCAGTGACCAGCGAAAGTGACCAGTGACCAGCGAAATTGACCAGTGACCATTGACCAGTGACCATTGACCAGTGACCAGTGACCAGCAAAAATGACCAGTGACCAGTGACCAGTGACCAGTGACCAGCGAAAGTGACAAGTGACCAGTGACCAGCGAAAGTGACAAGTGAACAGTGACCAGCGATATTGACCAGTTTCCAGTGACCAGTGACAAGTGACCAGTGACCAGTGACCGGCGAAAGAGACAAGTGAACAGTGACCAGCGAAATTGACCAGTGACCATTGACCAGTGACCAGCGAAAGTGACAAGTGACCAGTGACCACTGACCAGTGACCAGTGACCAGCGACCAGTGACCAGTGACCAGTGACCAGGGACCAGTGACCAGCGAAAGTGACCAGTGACCAGTGACCAGTGACCAGTGACCAGCGAAATTGTCCAGTGACCATTGACCAGTGACCAGTGACCAGTGACCAGTGACCAGTGACCAGTGACCAGTGACCAGTGACCAGTGACCAGTGACCAGCGACCAGCGACCAGTGACCAGTGACCAGTGACCAGTGACCAGTGACCAGGGACCAGGGACCAGTGACCAGTGACCAGTGACCAGTGACCAGTGACCAGCGACCAGTGACCAGTGACCAGTGACCAGCGAAAGAGACAAGTGAACAGTGACCAGCGAAATTGACCAGTGACCAGTGACCAGTGACCAGTGACAAGCGAAAGTGACCAGTGACCAGGGACCAGTGACCAGTGACCAGCGAAATTGACCAGTGACCAGTGACCAGTGACCAGTGACAAGTGACCAGTGACCAGTGACCAGCGAAAGTGACCAGTGAACAGTGACCAGTGACCAGCAAAAATGACCAGTGACCAGTGACCAGCGAAAGTGACCAGTGACCAGTGAGCAGTGACCAGCGAAATTGACCAGTTTCCAGTGACCAGTGACAAGTGACCAGTGACCAGTGACCAGCGAAAGAGACAAGTGAACAGTGACCAGCGAAATTGACCAGTGACCATTGACCTGTGACCAGTGACCAGTGACCAGTGACCAGTGACCAGTGACCAGTGACCAGCGAAAGTGACCAGTGACCAGTGAATAGTGACCAGCGAAATTGACCAGTTTCCAGTGACCAGTGATAAGTGACCAGTGACCAGTGACCAGCGAAAGTGACCAGTGAACAGTGATCAGCGAAATTGACCAGTGACCACTGACCAGTGACCAGTGACAAGCGACCAGTTACCAGTGACCAGTGACCAGGGACCAGTGACCAGCGAAAGTGACCCGTGACCAGTGACCAGTGACCAGTGACTAGCCAAATTGAGCAGTGAGCAGTGACCAGTGACCAGTGACCAGTGACCAGTGACCAGTGACCAGTGACCAGTGACCAGTGACCAGTGACTAGTGACCAGTGACCAGCGAAAGTGACCAGTGACCAGGGACCAGTGACCAGCGAAAGTGACCAGTGACCAGTGACCAGTGACCAGTGACCAGCGAAAGTGACTAGTGACCAGTGACCAGTGACCAGTGACCAGTGACCAGTGACCAGTGACCAGTGACCAGTGACCAGTGACCAGTGACAAGTGACCAGTGACCAGCGACCAGTGACCAGTGACCAGTGACCAGTGACCAGTGACCAGTGACCAGTAACCAGTGACCAGTGACCAGTGACAAGTGACAAGTGACCAGTGACCTGCGACCAGTGACCAGTGACCAGTGACCAGTGACCAGTGACCAGCGAAAGTGACCAGTGACCATTGACCAGTGACCAGCGAAATTGACCAGTCACCAGTGACCAGTGAACAGTGACAAGTGACCAGTGTCCAGTGACCAACGAAAGTGACCAGTGAACAGTGACCAGGGACCAGTGACCAGTGACGAGTGACCAGTGACCAGCGAAAGTGAACAGTGACCAGTGACCAGTGACCAGTGACCAGTGACCAGCGAAAGTGACCAGTGACCAGTGACCAGTGACCAGTGACCAGTGACCAGTGACCAGTGACAAGTGACCTGGGACCAGTGACCAGTGACCAGTGACCAGCTAAATTGACCAGTGACCAGTGACCAGTGACCAGCGACCTGTGACCAGTGACCAGTGACCAGTGACCAGTGACCAGTGACCAGTGACCAGTGAACAGTGACCAGCGAAAGTGACCAGTGACCAGGGACCAGTGACCAGCGAAAGTGACCAGTGACCAGTGACCAGTGACCAGTGACTAGCCAAATTGAGCATTGAGCAGTGACCAGTGAACAGTGACCAGTGACCAGTGACCAGTGACCAGCGAAATTGACCAGTGACCATTGACCAGTGACCAGCGAAAGTGACCAGTGACGAGTGACCTGTGACAAGTGACCAGTGACCAGCGACCAGTGACCAGTGACCAGTGACCAGTGACCAGTGACCAGTGACCAGTGACCAGTGACCAGTGACTAGCCAAATTGACCAGTGACCAGTGACCAGTGGCCAGCGGTAGTGACCAGTGACCAGTGACCAGTGATCAGTGACCAGTGAACAGTGACCAGTGACCAGTGACCAGTGACCAGTGACCAGTGACCAGCGAAAATGACCAGTGACCAGTGACCAGTGACCAGCGAAATTGACCAGTGACCAGTGACCAGTGAACAGTGACAAGTGACCAGTGACCAGTGACCAACGAAAGTGACCAGTCAACAGTGATCAGGGACCAGTGACCAGTGACGATGACCAGTGACCAGCGAAAGTGAACAGTGACCAGTGACCAGTGACCAGTGACCAGTGACCAGTGACCAGTGACCAGCGAAAGTGACCAGTGACCATTGACCAGTGACCAGCGTAAGTGACCAGTGAGGAGTGACCTGTGACAAGTGACCAGTGACCAGCGACAAGTGACCAGTGACCAGTGACCAGTGAACAGTGACCAGTGACCAGTGACCAGTGACCAGCGAAAATGACCAGTGACCAGTGACCAGTGACCAGCGAAATTGACCAGTGACGAGTGACCAGTGACAAGTGACCAGTGACAAGTGACCAGTGACCAGTGACCAGTGACCACTGACCAGTGACCAGTGACCAGCGACCAGTGACCAGTGACCAGTGACCAGTGACCAGTGACCAGCGAAATTGACCAGTGACCATTGACCAGTGACCAGCGTAAGTGACCAGTGAGGAGTGACCTGTGACAAGTGACCAGTGACCAGCGACAAGTGACCAGTGACCAGTGACCAGTGACCAGTGACCAGCGAAAATGACCAGTGACCAGTGACCAGTGACCAGCGAAATTGACCAGTGACCAGTGACCAGTGAACAGTGACAAGTGACCAGTGACCAGTGACCAGTGACCAGTGACCAGCGAAAGTGACCAGTAACCAGTGACCTGTGACCAGCGAAATTGACCAGTGACCAGTGACCAGAGACCAGTGACTAGCCAAATTGACCAGTGACCAGTGACCAGTGACCAGCGGTAGTCACCAGTGATCAGTGACCAGTGAACAGTGACCAGTGACCAGTGACCAGTGACAAGCGAAAGTGACCAGTGACCAGTGATCAGTGACCAGCGAAATTGACCAGTGACCAGTGACCAGTGACCAGTGACAAGTGACCAGTTACCAGTGACCAGCGAAAGTGACCAGTGAACAGTGACCAGGGACCTGTGACCAGTGACCAGTGACCAGTGATCAGTGTCCAGTGACCAGGGACCAGTGAACAGTGACCAGCGAAAGTGACCAGGGACCAGTGACCAGTGACCAGTGACCAGTGACCAGTGACCATTGACCAGTGACCAGTGACCAGCAAAAATGACCAGTGACCAGTGACCATTGACCAGTTACCAGTGACCAGTGACCAGCGGAAGTGACCAGTGACCAGTGAGCAGTGACCAGCGAAATTGACCAGTTTCCAGTGACCAGTGACAAGTGACCAGTGACCAGTGACCAGCGAAAGAGACAAGTGAACAGTGACCAGCGAAATTGACCAGTGACCATTGACCTGTGACCAGTGACCAGTGAATAGTGACCAGCGAAATTGACCAGTTTCCAGTGACCAGTGATAAGTGACCAGTGACCAGTGACCAGCGAAAGTGACCAGTGGACAGTGATCAGCGAAATTAACCAGTGACCATTGACCAGTGACCAGCGAAAGTGACCAGTGACGAGTGACCAGTGACAAGTGACCAGTGACAAGAGACCAGTGACCACTGACCAGTGACCAGTGACCAGCGACCAGTGACCAGTGACCAGTGACCAGTGACCAGGGACCAGTGACCAGCGAAAGTGACCCGTGACCAGTGACCAGTGACCAGTGACTAGCCAAATTGAGCAGTGAGCAGTGACCAGTGACCAGTGACCAGTGACCAGTGACCAGTGACCAGTGACCAGCGAAATTGACCAGTGACCATTGACCAGTGACCAGCGAAAGTGACCAGTGAGGAGTGACCTGTGACAAGTGACCAGTGACCAGCGACCAGTGACCAGTCACCAGTGACGAGTGAACAGTGACCAGTGACCAGTGACCAGTGACCAGCGAAAATGACCAGTGACCAGTGACCAGTGACCAGCGAAATTGACCAGTGACCAGTGACCAGTGAACAGTGACAAGTGACCAGTGACCAGTGACCAACGAAAGTGACCAGTGAACAGTGACCAGGGACCAATGACCAGTGACGAGTGACCAGTGACCAGCGAAAGTGAACAGTGACCAGTGACCAGTGACCAGTGACCAGTGACCAGTGACCAGTGACCAGCGAAAGTGACCAGTGACCAGTGACCAGTGACCAGTGACCAGTGACCAGTGACCAGTGACCAGTGACAAGTGACCTGGGACCAGTGACCAGTGACCAGTGACCAGCGAAATTGACCAGTGACCAGTGACCAGTGACCAGCGACCTGTGACCAGTGACCAGTGACCAGTGACCAGTGACCAGTGACCAGTGACCAGTGACCAGTGACCAGCGAAAGTGACCAGTGACCAGTGACCAGTGACCAGCGAAATTGACCAGTGACCAGTGACCAGAGACCAGTGACTAGCCAAATTGACCAGTGACCAGTGACCAGTGGCCAGCGAAATTGACCAGTGACCAGTGACCAGAGACCAGTGACTAGCCAAATTGACCAGTGACCAGTGACCAGTGGCCAGCGGTAGTGACCAGTGACCAGTGAACAGTGACCAGTGACCAGTGACCAGTGACCAGCGAAATTGACCAGTGACCATTGACCAGTGACCAGCGAAAGTGACCAGTGACGAGTGACCTGTGACAAGTGACCAGTGACCAGCGACCAGTGACCAGTGACCAGTGACCAGTGACCAGTGACCAGTGACCAGTGACCAGTGACCAGTGACCAGTGACTAGCCAAATTGACCAGTGACCAGTGACCAGTGGCCAGCGGTAGTGACCAGTGACCAGTGACCAGTGATCAGTGACCAGTGAACAGTGACCAGTGACCAGTGACCAGTGACCAGTGACCAGCGAAAATGACCAGTGACCAGTGACCAGTGACCAGCGAAATTGACCAGTGACCAGTGACCAGTGAACAGTGACAAGTGACCAGTGACCAGTGACCAACGAAAGTGACCAGTCAACAGTGATCAGGGACCAGTGACCAGTGACCAGTGACCAGGGACCAGGGACCAGTGACCAGTGACCAGTGACCAGTGACCAGTGACCAGCGACCAGTGACCAGTGACCAGTGACCAGTGACCAGTGACCAGTGACCAGTGACCAGCGAAAGTGATCAGTGACCAGGGTCCAGTGACCAGTGACCAGCGAAATTGACCAGTGACCAGTGACCAGTGACCAGTGACAAGTGACCAGTGACCAGTGACCAGCGAATGTGACCACTGAACAGTGACCAGTGACCAGCAAAAATGACCAGTGACCAGTGACCAGCGAAAGTGACCAGTGACCAGTGAGCAGTGACCAGCGAAATTGACCAGTTTCCAGTGACCAGTGACAAGTGACCAGTGACCAGTGACCAGCGAAAGAGACAAGTGAACAGTGACCAGCGAAATTGACCAGTGACCATTGACCTGTGACCAGTGACCAGTGACCAGTGACCAGTGACCAGTGACCAGTGACCAGCGAAAGTGACCAGTGACCAGTGAATAGTGACCAGCGAAATTGACCAGTTTCCAGTGACCAGTGATAAGTGACCAGTGACCAGTGACCAGCGAAAGTGACCAGTGAACAGTGATCAGCGAAATTGACCAGTGACCACTGACCAGTGACCAGTGACCAGCGAAAGTGACTAGTGACCAGTGACCAGTGACCAGTGACCAGTGACCAGTGACCAGTGACCAGTGACCAGTGACCAGCGACCAGTGACCAGTGACCATTGACCAGTGACCAGTGACCAGTGACCAGAGACCAGCGAAAGTGACCAGGGACAAGTGACCAGTGACCAGTGACCAGTGACCAGTGACCAGTGACCAGGGACCATTGACCAGTGACCAGCGAAAGTGACCAGTGACCAGCGAAATTGACCAGTGACCATTGACCAGTGACCATTGACCAGTGACCAGTGACCAGCAAAAATGACCAGTGACCAGTGACCAGTGACCAGTGACCAGCGAAAGTGACAAGTGACCAGTGACCAGCGAAAGTGACAAGTGAACAGTGACCAGCGATATTGACCAGTTTCCAGTGACCAGTGACAAGTGACCAGTGACCAGTGACCGGCGAAAGAGACAAGTGAACAGTGACCAGCGAAATTGACCAGTGACCATTGACCAGTGACCAGCGAAAGTGACAAGTGACCAGTGACCACTGACCAGTGACCAGTGACCAGCGACCAGTGACCAGTGACCAGTGACCAGGGACCAGTGACCAGCGAAAGTGACCAGTGACCAGTGACCAGTGACCAGTGACCAGCGAAATTGTCCAGTGACCATTGACCAGTGACCAGTGACCAGTGACCAGTGACCAGTGACCAGTGACCAGTGACCAGTGACCAGTGACCAGTGACCAGTGACCAGCGACCAGCGACCAGTGACCAGTGACCAGTGACCAGTGACCAGTGACCAGGGACCAGGGACCAGTGACCAGTGACCAGTGACCAGTGACCAGTGACCAGCGACCAGTGACCAGTGACCAGTGACCAGTGACCAGTGACCAGTGACCAGCGAAAGTGACCAGTGACCAGGGACCAGTGACCAGTGACCAGCGAAATTGACCAGTGACCAGTGACCAGTGACCAGTGACAAGTGACCAGTGACCAGTGACCAGCGAAAGTGACCAGTGAACAGTGACCAGTGACCAGCAAAAATGACCAGTGACCAGTGACCAGCGAAAGTGACCAGTGACCAGTGAGCAGTGACCAGCGAAATTGACCAGTTTCCAGTGACCAGTGACAAGTGACCAGTGACCAGTGACCAGCGAAAGAGACAAGTGAACAGTGACCAGCGAAATTGACCAGTGACCATTGACCTGTGACCAGTGACCAGTGACCAGTGACCAGTGACCAGTGACCAGTGACCAGCGAAAGTGACCAGTGACCAGTGAATAGTGACCAGCGAAATTGACCAGTTTCCAGTGACCAGTGATAAGTGACCAGTGACCAGTGACCAGCGAAAGTGACCAGTGAACAGTGATCAGCGAAATTGACCAGTGACCACTGACCAGTGACCAGTGACCAGCGACCAGTTACCAGTGACCAGTGACCAGGGACCAGTGACCAGCGAAAGTGACCCGTGACCAGTGACCAGTGACCAGTGACTAGCCAAATTGAGCAGTGAGCAGTGACCAGTGACCAGTGACCAGTGACCAGTGACCAGTGACCAGTGACCAGTGACCAGTGACCAGTGACCAGTGACCAGTGACCAGCGAAAGTGACCAGTGACCAGGGACCAGTGACCAGCGAAAGTGACCAGTGACCAGTGACCAGTGACCAGTGACCAGCGAAAGTGACTAGTGACCAGTGACCAGTGACCAGTGACCAGTGACCAGTGACCAGTGACCAGTGACCAGTGACCAGTGACCAGTGACCAGTGACAAGTGACCAGTGACCAGCGACCAGTGACCAGTGACCAGTGACCAGTGACCAGTGACCAGTGACCAGTAACCAGTGACCAGTGACCAGTGACAAGTGACAAGTGACCAGTGACCTGCGACCAGTGACCAGTGACCAGTGACCAGTGACCAGTGACCAGCGAAAGTGACCAGTGACCATTGACCAGTGACCAGCGAAATTGACCAGTCACCAGTGACCAGTGAACAGTGACAAGTGACCAGTGTCCAGTGACCAACGAAAGTGACCAGTGAACAGTGACCAGGGACCAGTGACCAGTGACGAGTGACCAGTGACCAGCGAAAGTGAACAGTGACCAGTGACCAGTGACCAGTGACCAGTGACCAGCGAAAGTGACCAGTGACCAGTGACCAGTGACCAGTGACCAGTGACCAGTGACCAGTGACAAGTGACCTGGGACCAGTGACCAGTGACCAGTGACCAGCTAAATTGACCAGTGACCAGTGACCAGTGACCAGCGACCTGTGACCAGTGACCAGTGACCAGTGACCAGTGACCAGTGACCAGTGACCAGTGACCAGTGACCAGTGACCAGCGAAAGTGACCAGTGACCAGGGACCAGTGACCAGCGAAAGTGACCAGTGACCAGTGACCAGTGACCAGTGACTAGCCAAATTGAGCATTGAGCAGTGACCAGTGAACAGTGACCAGTGACCAGTGACCAGTGACCAGCGAAATTGACCAGTGACCATTGACCAGTGACCAGCGAAAGTGACCAGTGACGAGTGACCTGTGACAAGTGACCAGTGACCAGCGACCAGTGACCAGTGACCAGTGACCAGTGACCAGTGACCAGTGACCAGTGACCAGTGACCAGTGACTAGCCAAATTGACCAGTGACCAGTGACCAGTGGCCAGCGGTAGTGACCAGTGACCAGTGACCAGTGATCAGTGACCAGTGAACAGTGACCAGTGACCAGTGACCAGTGACCAGTGACCAGTGACCAGTGACCAGCGAAATTGACCAGTGACCAGTGACCAGTGAACAGTGACAAGTGACCAGTGACCAGTGACCAACGAAAGTGACCAGTCAACAGTGATCAGGGACCAGTGACCAGTGACGATGACCAGTGACCAGCGAAAGTGAACAGTGACCAGTGACCAGTGACCAGTGACCAGTGACCAGTGACCAGTGACCAGTGACCAGCGAAAGTGACCAGTGACCATTGACCAGTGACCAGCGTAAGTGACCAGTGAGGAGTGACCTGTGACAAGTGACCAGTGACCAGCGACAAGTGACCAGTGACCAGTGACCAGTGAACAGTGACCAGTGACCAGTGACCAGTGACCAGCGAAAATGACCAGTGACCAGTGACCAGTGACCAGCGAAATTGACCAGTGACGAGTGACCAGTGACAAGTGACCAGTGACAAGTGACCAGTGACCAGTGACCAGTGACCACTGACCAGTGACCAGTGACCAGCGACCAGTGACCAGTGACCAGTGACCAGTGACCAGTGACCAGCGAAATTGACCAGTGACCATTGACCAGTGACCAGCGTAAGTGACCAGTGAGGAGTGACCTGTGACAAGTGACCAGTGACCAGCGACAAGTGACCAGTGACCAGTGACCAGTGACCAGTGACCAGCGAAAATGACCAGTGACCAGTGACCAGTGACCAGCGAAATTGACCAGTGACCAGTGACCAGTGAACAGTGACAAGTGACCAGTGACCAGTGACCAGTGACCAGTGACCAGCGAAAGTGACCAGTAACCAGTGACCTGTGACCAGCGAAATTGACCAGTGACCAGTGACCAGAGACCAGTGACTAGCCAAATTGACCAGTGACCAGTGACCAGTGACCAGCGGTAGTGACCAGTGATCAGTGACCAGTGAACAGTGACCAGTGACCAGTGACCAGTGACAAGCGAAAGTGACCAGTGACCAGTGATCAGTGACCAGCGAAATTGACCAGTGACCAGTGACCAGTGACCAGTGACAAGTGACCAGTTACCAGTGACCAGCGAAAGTGACCAGTGAACAGTGACCAGGGACCTGTGACCAGTGACCAGTGACCAGTGATCAGTGTCCAGTGTCCAGTGACCAGGGACCAGTGAACAGTGACCAGCGAAAGTGACCAGGGACCAGTGACCAGTGACCAGTGACCAGTGACCAGTGACCAGTGACCATTGACCAGTGACCAGTGACCAGCAAAAATGACCAGTGACCAGTGACCATTGACCAGTTACCAGTGACCAGTGACCAGCGGAAGTGACCAGTGACCAGTGAGCAGTGACCAGCGAAATTGACCAGTTTCCAGTGACCAGTGACCAGCGAAAGAGACAAGTGAACAGTGACCAGCGAAATTGACCAGTGACCATTGACCTGTGACCAGTGACCAGTGAATAGTGACCAGCGAAATTGACCAGTTTCCAGTGACCAGTGATAAGTGACCAGTGACCAGTGACCAGCGAAAGTGACCAGTGGACAGTGATCAGCGAAATTAACCAGTGACCATTGACCAGTGACCAGCGAAAGTGACCAGTGACGAGTGACCAGTGACAAGTGACCAGTGACAAGAGACCAGTGACCACTGACCAGTGACCAGTGACCAGCGACCAGTGACCAGTGACCAGTGACCAGTGACCAGGGACCAGTGACCAGCGAAAGTGACCCGTGACCAGTGACCAGTGACCAGTGACTAGCCAAATTGAGCAGTGAGCAGTGACCAGTGACCAGTGACCAGTGACCAGTGACCAGTGACCAGTGACCAGCGAAATTGACCAGTGACCATTGACCAGTGACCAGCGAAAGTGACCAGTGAGGAGTGACCTGTGACAAGTGACCAGTGACCAGCGACCAGTGACCAGTCACCAGTGACGAGTGAACAGTGACCAGTGACCAGTGACCAGTGACCAGCGAAAATGACCAGTGACCAGTGACCAGTGACCAGCGAAATTGACCAGTGACCAGTGACCAGTGAACAGTGACAAGTGACCAGTGACCAGTGACCAACGAAAGTGACCAGTGAACAGTGACCAGGGACCAATGACCAGTGACGAGTGACCAGTGACCAGCGAAAGTGAACAGTGACCAGTGACCAGTGACCAGTGACCAGTGACCAGTGACCAGTGACCAGCGAAAGTGACCAGTGACCAGTGACCAGTGACCAGTGACCAGTGACCAGTGACCAGTGACCAGTGACAAGTGACCTGGGACCAGTGACCAGTGACCAGTGACCAGCGAAATTGACCAGTGACCAGTGACCAGTGACCAGCGACCTGTGACCAGTGACCAGTGACCAGTGACCAGTGACCAGTGACCAGTGACCAGTGACCAGTGACCAGCGAAAGTGACCAGTGACCAGTGACCAGTGACCAGCGAAATTGACCAGTGACCAGTGACCAGAGACCAGTGACTAGCCAAATTGACCAGTGACCAGTGACCAGTGGCCAGCGGTAGTGACCAGTGACCAGTGAACAGTGACCAGTGACCAGTGACCAGTGACCAGCGAAATTGACCAGTGACCATTGACCAGTGACCAGCGAAAGTGACCAGTGACGAGTGACCTGTGACAAGTGACCAGTGACCAGCGACCAGTGACCAGTGACCAGTGACCAGTGACCAGTGACCAGTGACCAGTGACCAGTGACCAGTGACTAGCCAAATTGACCAGTGACCAGTGACCAGTGGCCAGCGGTAGTGACCAGTGACCAGTGACCAGTGATCAGTGACCAGTGAACAGTGACCAGTGACCAGTGACCAGTGACCAGTGACCAGCGAAAATGACCAGTGACCAGTGACCAGTGACCAGCGAAATTGACCAGTGACCAGTGACCAGTGAACAGTGACAAGTGACCAGTGACCAGTGACCAACGAAAGTGACCAGTCAACAGTGATCAGGGACCAGTGACCAGTGACGAGTGACCAGTGACCAGCGAAAGTGAACAGTGACCAGTGACCAGTGACCAGTGACCAGTGACCAGTGACCAGTGACCAGCGAAAGTGACCAGTGACCATTGACCAGTGACCAGCGTAAGTGACCAGTGAGGAGTGACCTGTGACAAGTGACCAGTGACCAGCGACAAGTGACCAGTGACCAGTGACCAGTGAACAGTGACCAGTGACCAGTGACCAGTGACCAGCGAAAATGACCAGTGACCAGTGACCAGTGACCAGCGAAATTGACCAGTGACGAGTGACCAGTGACAAGTGACCAGTGACAAGTGACCAGTGACCAGTGACCAGTGACCACTGACCAGTGACCAGTGACCAGCGACCAGTGACCAGTGACCAGTGACCAGTGACCAGTGACCAGCGAAATTGACCAGTGACCATTGACCAGTGACCAGCGTAAGTGACCAGTGAGGAGTGACCTGTGACAAGTGACCAGTGACCAGCGACAAGTGACCAGTGACCAGTGACCAGTGAACAGTGACCAGTGACCAGTGACCAGTGACCAGCGAAAATGACCAGTGACCAGTGACCAGTGACCAGCGAAATTGACCAGTGACCAGTGACCAGTGAACAGTGACAAGTGACCAGTGACCAGTGACCAGTGACCAGTGACCAGCGAAAGTGACCAGTAACCAGTGACCTGTGACCAGCGAAATTGACCAGTGACCAGTGACCAGAGACCAGTGACTAGCCAAATTGACCAGTGACCAGTGACCAGTGACCAGCGGTAGTGACCAGTGATCAGTGACCAGTGAACAGTGACCAGTGACCAGTGACCAGTGACAAGCGAAAGTGACCAGTGACCAGTGATCAGTGACCAGCGAAATTGACCAGTGACCAGTGACCAGTGACCAGTGACAAGTGACCAGTTACCAGTGACCAGCGAAAGTGACCAGTGAACAGTGACCAGGGACCTGTGACCAGTGACCAGTGACCAGTGATCAGTGTCCAGTGACCAGGGACCAGTGAACAGTGACCAGCGAAAGTGACCAGGGACCAGTGACCAGTGACCAGTGACCCGTGACCAGTGACCATTGACCAGTGTCCAGTGACCAGCAAAAATGACCAGTGACCAGTGACCATTGACCAGTTACCAGTGACCAGTGACCAGCGGAAGTGACCAGTGACCAGTGAGCAGTGACCAGCGAAATTGACCAGTTTCCAGTGACCAGTGACAAGTGACCAGTGACCAGTGACCAGCGAATGAGACAAGTGAACAGTGACCAGCGAAATTGACCAGTGACCATTGACCTGTGACCAGTGACCAGTGACCAGTGACCAGTGACCAGTGACCAGTGACCAGCGAAAGTGACCAGTGACCAGTGAATAGTGACCAGCGAAATTGACCAGTTTCCAGTGACCAGTGATAAGTGACCAGTGACCAGTGACCAGCGAAAGTGACCAGTGGACAGTGATCAGCGAAATTAACCAGTGACCATTGACCAGTGACCAGCGAAAGTGACCAGTGACGAGTGACCAGTGACAAGTGACCAGTGACAAGAGACCAGTGACCACTGACCAGTGACCAGTGACCAGCGACCAGTGACCAGTGACCAGTGACCAGTGACCAGGGACCAGTGACCAGCGAAAGTGACCCGTGACCAGTGACCAGTGACCAGTGACTAGCCAAATTGAGCAGTGAGCAGTGACCAGTGACCAGTGACCAGTGACCAGTGACCAGTGACCAGTGACCAGCGAAATTGACCAGTGACCAGCGAAAGTGACCAGTGAGGAGTGACCTGTGACAAGTGACCAGTGACCAGCGACCAGTGACCAGTCACCAGTGACGAGTGAACAGTGACCAGTGACCAGTGACCAGTGACCAGCGAAAATGACCAGTGACCAGTGACCAGTGACCAGCGAAATTGACCAGTGACCAGTGACCAGTGAACAGTGACAAGTGACCAGTGACCAGTGACCAACGAAAGTGACCAGTGAACAGTGACCAGGGACCAATGACCAGTGACGAGTGACCAGTGACCAGCGAAAGTGAACAGTGACCAGTGACCAGTGACCAGTGACCAGTGACCAGTGACCAGTGACCAGCGAAAGTGACCAGTGACCAGTGACCAGTGACCAGTGACCAGTGACCAGTGACCAGTGACCAGTGACAAGTGACCTGGGACCAGTGACCAGTGACCAGTGACCAGCGAAATTGACCAGTGACCAGTGACCAGTGACCAGTGACCAGCGACCTGTGACCAGTGACCAGTGACCAGTGACCAGTGACCAGTGACCAGTGACCAGTGACCAGTGACCAGTGACCAGTGACCAGCGAAAGTGATCAGTGACCAGTGACCAGTGACCAGCGAAATTGACCAGTGACCAGTGACCAGAGACCAGTGACTAGCCAAATTGACCAGTGACCAGTGACCAGTGGCCAGCGGTAGTGACCAGTGTCCAGTGACCAGTGATCAGTGACCAGTGAACAGTGACCAGTGACCAGTGACCAGTGACCAGTGACCAGTGACCAGCGAAAATGACCAGTGACCAGCGAAATTGACAAGTGACCAGTGACCAGTGAACAGTGACAAGTGACCAGTGACCAGTGACCAACGAAAGTGACCAGTGAACAGTGACCAGTGAACAGTGACAAGTGACCAGTGTCCAGTGACCAACGAAAGTGACCAGTGAACAGTGACCAGGGACCAGTGACCAGTGACGAGTGACTAGTGACCAGCGAAAGTAAACAGTGACCAGTGACCAGTGACCAGTGACCAGTGACCAGCGAAAGTGAACAGTGACCAGTGACCAGTGACCAGTGACCAGTGACCAGTGACCAGTGACCAGTGACCAGTGACAAGTGACCTGGGACCAGTGACCAGTGACCAGTGACCAGCTAAATTGACCAGTGACCAGTGACCAGTGACCAGCGACCTGTGACCAGTGACCAGTGACCAGTGACCAGTGACCAGTGACCAGTGACCAGTGACCAGTGACCAGCGAAAGTGACCAGTGACCAGGGACCAGTGACCAGCGAAAGTGACCAGTGACCAGTGACCAGTGACCAGTGACTAGCCAAATTGAGCATTGAGCAGTGACCAGTGAACAGTGACCAGTGACCAGTGACCAGTGACCAGCGAAATTGACCAGTGACCATTGACCAGTGACCAGCGAAAGTGACCAGTGACGAGTGACCTGTGACAAGTGACCAGTGACCAGCGACCAGCGACCAGTGACCAGTGACCAGTGACCAGTGACCAGTGACCAGTGACCAGTGACCAGTGACTAGCCAAATTGACCAGTGACCAGTGACCAGTGGCCAGCGGTAGTGACCAGTGACCAGTGACCAGTGATCAGTGACCAGTGAACAGTGACCAGTGACCAGTGACCAGTGACCAGTGACCAGCGAAAATGACCAGTGACCAGTGACCAGTGACCAGCGAAATTGACCAGTGACCAGTGACCAGTGAACAGTGACAAGTGACCAGTGACCAGTGACCAACGAAAGTGACCAGTCAACAGTGATCAGGGACCAGTGACCAGTGACGAGTGACCAGTGACCAGCGAAAGTGAACAGTGACCAGTGACCAGTGACCAGTGACCAGTGACCAGCGAAAGTGACCAGTGACCATTGACCAGTGACCAGCGTAAGTGACCAGTGAGGAGTGACCTGTGACAAGTGACCAGTGACCAGCGACAAGTGACCAGTGACCAGTGACCAGTGAACAGTGACCAGTGACCAGTGACCAGTGACCAGCGAAAATGACCAGTGACCAGTGACCAGTGACCAGCGAAATTGACCAGTGACGAGTGACCAGTGACAAGTGACCAGTGACAAGTGACCAGTGACCAGTGACCAGTGACCACTGACCAGTGACCAGTGACCAGCGACCAGTGACCAGTGACCAGTGACCAGTGACCAGTGACCAGCGAAATTGACCAGTGACCATTGACCAGTGACCAGCGTAAGTGACCAGTGAGGAGTGACCTGTGACAAGTGACCAGTGACCAGCGACAAGTGACCAGTGACCAGTGACCAGTGAACAGTGACCAGTGACCAGTGACCAGTGACCAGCGAAAATGACCAGTGACCAGTGACCAGTGACCAGCGAAATTGACCAGTGACCAGTGACCAGTGAACAGTGACAAGTGACCAGTGACCAGTGACCAGTGACCAGTGACCAGCGAAAGTGACCAGTAACCAGTGACCTGTGACCAGCGAAATTGACCAGTGACCAGTGACCAGAGACCAGTGACTAGCCAAATTGACCAGTGACCAGTGACCAGTGACCAGCGGTAGTGACCAGTGATCAGTGACCAGTGAACAGTGACCAGTGACCAGTGACCAGTGACAAGCGAAAGTGACCAGTGACCAGTGATCAGTGACCAGCGAAATTGACCAGTGACCAGTGACCAGTGACCAGTGACAAGTGACCAGTTACCAGTGACCAGCGAAAGTGACCAGTGAACAGTGACCAGGGACCTGTGACCAGTGACCAGTGACCAGTGATCAGTGTCCAGTGACCAGGGACCAGTGAACAGTGACCAGCGAAAGTGACCAGGGACCAGTGACCAGTGACCAGTGACCAGTGACCAGTGACCAGTGACCAGCGAAAGAGACAAGTGAACAGTGACCAGCGAAATTGACCAGTGACCATTGACCTGTGACCAGTGACCAGTGAATAGTGACCAGCGAAATTGACCAGTTTCCAGTGACCAGTGATAAGTGACCAGTGACCAGTGACCAGCGAAAGTGACCAGTGGACAGTGATCAGCGAAATTAACCAGTGACCATTGACCAGTGACCAGCGAAAGTGACCAGTGACGAGTGACCAGTGACAAGTGACCAGTGACAAGAGACCAGTGACCACTGACCAGTGACCAGTGACCAGCGACCAGTGACCAGTGACCAGTGACCAGTGACCAGGGACCAGTGACCAGCGAAAGTGACCCGTGACCAGTGACCAGTGACCAGTGACTAGCCAAATTGAGCAGTGAGCAGTGACCAGTGACCAGTGACCAGTGACCAGTGACCAGTGACCAGTGACCAGCGAAATTGACCAGTGACCATTGACCAGTGACCAGCGAAAGTGACCAGTGAGGAGTGACCTGTGACAAGTGACCAGTGACCAGCGACCAGTGACCAGTCACCAGTGACGAGTGAACAGTGACCAGTGACCAGTGACCAGTGACCAGCGAAAATGACCAGTGACCAGTGACCAGTGACCAGCGAAATTGACCAGTGACCAGTGACCAGTGAACAGTGACAAGTGACCAGTGACCAGTGACCAACGAAAGTGACCAGTGAACAGTGACCAGGGACCAATGACCAGTGACGAGTGACCAGTGACCAGCGAAAGTGAACAGTGACCAGTGACCAGTGACCAGTGACCAGTGACCAGTGACCAGTGACCAGCGAAAGTGACCAGTGACCAGTGACCAGTGACCAGTGACCAGTGACCAGTGACCAGTGACCAGTGACAAGTGACCTGGGACCAGTGACCAGTGACCAGTGACCAGCGAAATTGACCAGTGACCAGTGACCAGTGACCAGCGACCTGTGACCAGTGACCAGTGACCAGTGACCAGTGACCAGTGACCAGTGACCAGTGACCAGTGACCAGCGAAAGTGACCAGTGACCAGTGACCAGTGACCAGCGAAATTGACCAGTGACCAGTGACCAGAGACCAGTGACTAGCCAAATTGACCAGTGACCAGTGACCAGTGGCCAGCGGTAGTGACCAGTGACCAGTGAACAGTGACCAGTGACCAGTGACCAGTGACCAGCGAAATTGACCAGTGACCATTGACCAGTGACCAGCGAAAGTGACCAGTGACGAGTGACCTGTGACAAGTGACCAGTGACCAGCGACCAGTGACCAGTGACCAGTGACCAGTGACCAGTGACCAGTGACCAGTGACCAGTGACCAGTGACTAGCCAAATTGACCAGTGACCAGTGACCAGTGGCCAGCGGTAGTGACCAGTGACCAGTGACCAGTGATCAGTGACCAGTGAACAGTGACCAGTGACCAGTGACCAGTGACCAGTGACCAGCGAAAATGACCAGTGACCAGTGACCAGTGACCAGCGAAATTGACCAGTGACCAGTGACCAGTGAACAGTGACAAGTGACCAGTGACCAGTGACCAACGAAAGTGACCAGTCAACAGTGATCAGGGACCAGTGACCAGTGACGAGTGACCAGTGACCAGCGAAAGTGAACAGTGACCAGTGACCAGTGACCAGTGACCAGTGACCAGTGACCAGTGACCAGCGAAAGTGACCAGTGACCATTGACCAGTGACCAGCGTAAGTGACCAGTGAGGAGTGACCTGTGACAAGTGACCAGTGACCAGCGACAAGTGACCAGTGACCAGTGACCAGTGAACAGTGACCAGTGACCAGTGACCAGTGACCAGCGAAAATGACCAGTGACCAGTGACCAGTGACCAGCGAAATTGACCAGTGACGAGTGACCAGTGACAAGTGACCAGTGACAAGTGACCAGTGACCAGTGACCAGTGACCACTGACCAGTGACCAGTGACCAGCGACCAGTGACCAGTGACCAGTGACCAGTGACCAGTGACCAGCGAAATTGACCAGTGACCATTGACCAGTGACCAGCGTAAGTGACCAGTGAGGAGTGACCTGTGACAAGTGACCAGTGACCAGCGACAAGTGACCAGTGACCAGTGACCAGTGAACAGTGACCAGTGACCAGTGACCAGTGACCAGCGAAAATGACCAGTGACCAGTGACCAGTGACCAGCGAAATTGACCAGTGACCAGTGACCAGTGAACAGTGACAAGTGACCAGTGACCAGTGACCAGTGACCAGTGACCAGCGAAAGTGACCAGTAACCAGTGACCTGTGACCAGCGAAATTGACCAGTGACCAGTGACCAGAGACCAGTGACTAGCCAAATTGACCAGTGACCAGTGACCAGTGACCAGCGGTAGTGACCAGTGATCAGTGACCAGTGAACAGTGACCAGTGACCAGTGACCAGTGACAAGCGAAAGTGACCAGTGACCAGTGATCAGTGACCAGCGAAATTGACCAGTGACCAGTGACCAGTGACCAGTGACAAGTGACCAGTTACCAGTGACCAGCGAAAGTGACCAGTGAACAGTGACCAGGGACCTGTGACCAGTGACCAGTGACCAGTGATCAGTGTCCAGTGACCAGGGACCAGTGAACAGTGACCAGCGAAAGTGACCAGGGACCAGTGACCCGTGACCAGTGACCAGTGACCAGTGACTAGCCAAATTGAGCAGTGAGCAGTGACCAGTGACCAGTGACCAGTGACCAGTGACCAGTGACCAGTGACCAGTGACCAGCGAAATTGACCAGTGACCATTGACCAGTGACCAGCGAAAGTGACCAGTGAGGAGTGACCTGTGACAAGTGACCAGTGACCAGCGACCAGTGACCAGTCACCAGTGACGAGTGAACAGTGACCAGTGACCAGTGACCAGTGACCAGCGAAAATGACCAGTGACCAGTGACCAGTGACCAGCGAAATTGACCAGTGACCAGTGACCAGTGAACAGTGACAAGTGACCAGTGACCAGTGACCAACGAAAGTGACCAGTGAACAGTGACCAGGGACCAATGACCAGTGACGAGTGACCAGTGACCAGCGAAAGTGAACAGTGACCAGTGACCAGTGACCAGTGACCAGTGACCAGTGACCAGTGACCAGCGAAAGTGACCAGTGACCAGTGACCAGTGACCAGTGACCAGTGACCAGTGACCAGTGACCAGTGACCAGTGACAAGTGACCTGGGACCAGTGACCAGTGACCAGTGACCAGCGAAATTGACCAGTGACCAGTGACCAGTGACCAGTGACCAGCGACCTGTGACCAGTGACCAGTGACCAGTGACCAGTGACCAGTGACCAGTGACCAGTGACCAGTGACCAGTGACCAGTGACCAGCGAAAGTGACCAGTGACCAGTGACCAGTGACCAGCGAAATTGACCAGTGACCAGTGACCAGAGACCAGTGACTAGCCAAATTGACCAGTGACCAGTGACCAGTGGCCAGCGGTAGTGACCAGTGTCCAGTGACCAGTGATCAGTGACCAGTGAACAGTGACCAGTGACCAGTGACCAGTGACCAGCGAAAATGACCAGTGACCAGCGAAATTGACAAGTGACCAGTGACCAGTGAACAGTGACAAGTGACCAGTGACCAGTGACCAACGAAAGTGACCAGTGAACAGTGACCAGTGAACAGTGACAAGTGACCAGTGTCCAGTGACCAACGAAAGTGACCAGTGAACAGTGACCAGGGACCAGTGACCAGTGACGAGTGACTAGTGACCAGCGAAAGTAAACAGTGACCAGTGACCAGTGACCAGTGACCAGTGACCAGCGAAAGTGAACAGTGACCAGTGACCAGTGACCAGTGACCAGTGACCAGTGACCAGTGACCAGTGACCAGTGACCAGTGACAAGTGACCTGGGACCAGTGACCAGTGACCAGTGACCAGCTAAATTGACCAGTGACCAGTGACCAGTGACCAGCGACCTGTGACCAGTGACCAGTGACCAGTGACCAGTGACCAGTGACCAGTGACCAGTGACCAGTGACCAGCGAAAGTGACCAGTGACCAAGGACCAGTGACCAGCGAAAGTGACCAGTGACCAGTGACCAGTGACCAGTGACTAGCCAAATTGAGCATTGAGCAGTGACCAGTGAACAGTGACCAGTGACCAGTGACCAGTGACCAGCGAAATTGACCAGTGACCATTGACCAGTGACCAGCGAAAGTGACCAGTGACGAGTGACCTGTGACAAGTGACCAGTGACCAGCGACCAGCGACCAGTGACCAGTGACCAGTGACCAGTGACCAGTGACCAGTGACCAGTGACCAGTGACTAGCCAAATTGACCAGTGACCAGTGACCAGTGGCCAGCGGTAGTGACCAGTGACCAGTGACCAGTGATCAGTGACCAGTGAACAGTGACCAGTGACCAGTGACCAGTGACCAGTGACCAGCGAAAATGACCAGTGACCAGTGACCAGTGACCAGCGAAATTGACCAGTGACCAGTGACCAGTGAACAGTGACAAGTGACCAGTGACCAGTGACCAACGAAAGTGACCAGTCAACAGTGATCAGGGACCAGTGACCAGTGACGAGTGACCAGTGACCAGCGAAAGTGAACAGTGACCAGTGACCAGTGACCAGTGACCAGTGACCAGCGAAAGTGACCAGTGACCATTGACCAGTGACCAGCGTAAGTGACCAGTGAGGAGTGACCTGTGACAAGTGACCAGTGACCAGCGACAAGTGACCAGTGACCAGTGACCAGTGAACAGTGACCAGTGACCAGTGACCAGTGACCAGCGAAAATGACCAGTGACCAGTGACCAGTGACCAGCGAAATTGACCAGTGACGAGTGACCAGTGACAAGTGACCAGTGACAAGTGACCAGTGACCAGTGACCAGTGACCACTGACCAGTGACCAGTGACCAGCGACCAGTGACCAGTGACCAGTGACCAGTGACCAGTGACCAGCGAAATTGACCAGTGACCATTGACCAGTGACCAGCGTAAGTGACCAGTGAGGAGTGACCTGTGACAAGTGACCAGTGACCAGCGACAAGTGACCAGTGACCAGTGACCAGTGAACAGTGACCAGTGACCAGTGACCAGTGACCAGCGAAAATGACCAGTGACCAGTGACCAGTGACCAGCGAAATTGACCAGTGACCAGTGACCAGTGAACAGTGACAAGTGACCAGTGACCAGTGACCAGTGACCAGTGACCAGCGAAAGTGACCAGTAACCAGTGACCTGTGACCAGCGAAATTGACCAGTGACCAGTGACCAGAGACCAGTGACTAGCCAAATTGACCAGTGACCAGTGACCAGTGACCAGCGGTAGTGACCAGTGATCAGTGACCAGTGAACAGTGACCAGTGACCAGTGACCAGTGACAAGCGAAAGTGACCAGTGACCAGTGATCAGTGACCAGCGAAATTGACCAGTGACCAGTGACCAGTGACCAGTGACAAGTGACCAGTTACCAGTGACCAGCGAAAGTGACCAGTGAACAGTGACCAGGGACCTGTGACCAGTGACCAGTGACCAGTGATCAGTGTCCAGTGACCAGGGACCAGTGAACAGTGACCAGCGAAAGTGACCAGGGACCAGTGACCAGTGACCAGTGACCAGTGACCAGTGACCAGTGACCAGCGAAAGAGACAAGTGAACAGTGACCAGCGAAATTGACCAGTGACCATTGACCTGTGACCAGTGACCAGTGAATAGTGACCAGCGAAATTGACCAGTTTCCAGTGACCAGTGATAAGTGACCAGTGACCAGTGACCAGCGAAAGTGACCAGTGGACAGTGATCAGCGAAATTAACCAGTGACCATTGACCAGTGACCAGCGAAAGTGACCAGTGACGAGTGACCAGTGACAAGTGACCAGTGACAAGAGACCAGTGACCACTGACCAGTGACCAGTGACCAGCGACCAGTGACCAGTGACCAGTGACCAGTGACCAGGGACCAGTGACCAGCGAAAGTGACCCGTGACCAGTGACCAGTGACCAGTGACTAGCCAAATTGAGCAGTGAGCAGTGACCAGTGACCAGTGACCAGTGACCAGTGACCAGTGACCAGTGACCAGCGAAATTGACCAGTGACCATTGACCAGTGACCAGCGAAAGTGACCAGTGAGGAGTGACCTGTGACAAGTGACCAGTGACCAGCGACCAGTGACCAGTCACCAGTGACGAGTGAACAGTGACCAGTGACCAGTGACCAGTGACCAGCGAAAATGACCAGTGACCAGTGACCAGTGACCAGCGAAATTGACCAGTGACCAGTGACCAGTGAACAGTGACAAGTGACCAGTGACCAGTGACCAACGAAAGTGACCAGTGAACAGTGACCAGGGACCAATGACCAGTGACGAGTGACCAGTGACCAGCGAAAGTGAACAGTGACCAGTGACCAGTGACCAGTGACCAGTGACCAGTGACCAGTGACCAGCGAAAGTGACCAGTGACCAGTGACCAGTGACCAGTGACCAGTGACCAGTGACCAGTGACCAGTGACCAGTGACCAGTGACCAGTGACAAGTGACCTGGGACCAGTGACCAGTGACCAGTGACCAGCGAAATTGACCAGTGACCAGTGACCAGTGACCAGTGACCAGCGAAAGTGACCAGTAACCAGTGACCTGTGACCAGCGAAATTGACCAGTGACCAGTGACCAGAGACCAGTGACTAGCCAAATTGACCAGTGACCAGTGACCAGTGACCAGCGGTAGTGACCAGTGATCAGTGACCAGTGAACAGTGACCAGTGACCAGTGACCAGTGACAAGCGAAAGTGACCAGTGACCAGTGATCAGTGACCAGCGAAATTGACCAGTGACCAGTGACCAGTGACCAGTGACAAGTGACCAGTTACCAGTGACCAGCGAAAGTGACCAGTGAACAGTGACCAGGGACCTGTGACCAGTGACCAGTGACCAGTGATCAGTGTCCAGTGACCAGGGACCAGTGAACAGTGACCAGCGAAAGTGACCAGGGACCAGTGACCAGTGACCAGTGACCAGTGACCAGTGACCAGTGACCAGCGAAAGAGACAAGTGAACAGTGACCAGCGAAATTGACCAGTGACCATTGACCTGTGACCAGTGACCAGTGAATAGTGACCAGCGAAATTGACCAGTTTCCAGTGACCAGTGATAAGTGACCAGTGACCAGTGACCAGCGAAAGTGACCAGTGGACAGTGATCAGCGAAATTAACCAGTGACCATTGACCAGTGACCAGCGAAAGTGACCAGTGACGAGTGACCAGTGACAAGTGACCAGTGACAAGAGACCAGTGACCACTGACCAGTGACCAGTGACCAGCGACCAGTGACCAGTGACCAGTGACCAGTGACCAGGGACCAGTGACCAGCGAAAGTGACCCGTGACCAGTGACCAGTGACCAGTGACTAGCCAAATTGAGCAGTGAGCAGTGACCAGTGACCAGTGACCAGTGACCAGTGACCAGTGACCAGTGACCAGCGAAATTGACCAGTGACCATTGACCAGTGACCAGCGAAAGTGACCAGTGAGGAGTGACCTGTGACAAGTGACCAGTGACCAGCGACCAGTGACCAGTCACCAGTGACGAGTGAACAGTGACCAGTGACCAGTGACCAGTGACCAGCGAAAATGACCAGTGACCAGTGACCAGTGACCAGCGAAATTGACCAGTGACCAGTGACCAGTGAACAGTGACAAGTGACCAGTGACCAGTGACCAACGAAAGTGACCAGTGAACAGTGACCAGGGACCAATGACCAGTGACGAGTGACCAGTGACCAGCGAAAGTGAACAGTGACCAGTGACCAGTGACCAGTGACCAGTGACCAGTGACCAGTGACCAGCGAAAGTGACCAGTGACCAGTGACCAGTGACCAGTGACCAGTGACCAGTGACCAGTGACCAGTGACCAGTGACCAGTGACCAGTGACCAGTGACAAGTGACCTGGGACCAGTGACCAGTGACCAGTGACCAGCGAAATTGACCAGTGACCAGTGACCAGTGACCAGCGACCTGTGACCAGTGACCAGTGACCAGTGACCAGTGACCAGTGACCAGTGACCAGTGACCAGTGACCAGCGAAAGTGACCAGTGACCAGTGAC
Source organism: Andrena trimmerana (assembly GCA_951215215.1). NCBI lineage: Eukaryota > Metazoa > Arthropoda > Insecta > Hymenoptera > Andrenidae > Andrena > Andrena trimmerana. The sequence goes on along the minus strand of OX578063.1, from coordinate 15,262,011 downwards.
CAGTGACCAGCGAAATTGACCAGTGACCAGTGACCAGAGACCAGTGACTAGCCAAATTGACCAGTGACCAGTGACCAGTGGCCAGCGGTAGTGACCAGTGACCAGTGAACAGTGACCAGTGACCAGTGACCAGTGACCAGCGAAATTGACCAGTGACCATTGACCAGTGACCAGCGAAAGTGACCAGTGACGAGTGACCTGTGACAAGTGACCAGTGACCAGCGACCAGTGACCAGTGACCAGTGACCAGTGACCAGTGACCAGTGACCAGTGACCAGTGACCAGTGACTAGCCAAATTGACCAGTGACCAGTGACCAGTGGCCAGCGGTAGTGACCAGTGACCAGTGACCAGTGATCAGTGACCAGTGAACAGTGACCAGTGACCAGTGACCAGTGACCAGTGACCAGCGAAAATGACCAGTGACCAGTGACCAGTGACCAGCGAAATTGACCAGTGACCAGTGACCAGTGAACAGTGACAAGTGACCAGTGACCAGTGACCAACGAAAGTGACCAGTCAACAGTGATCAGGGACCAGTGACCAGTGACGAGTGACCAGTGACCAGCGAAAGTGAACAGTGATCAGTGACCAGTGACCAGTGACCAGTGACCAGTGACCAGTGACCAGCGAAAGTGACCAGTGACCATTGACCAGTGACCAGCGTAAGTGACCAGTGAGGAGTGACCTGTGACAAGTGACCAGTGACCAGCGACAAGTGACCAGTGACCAGTGACCAGTGAACAGTGACCAGTGACCAGTGACCAGTGACCAGCGAAAATGACCAGTGACCAGTGACCAGTGACCAGCGAAATTGACCAGTGACGAGTGACCAGTGACAAGTGACCAGTGACAAGTGACCAGTGACCAGTGACCAGTGACCACTGACCAGTGACCAGTGACCAGCGACCAGTGACCAGTGACCAGTGACCAGTGACCAGTGACCAGCGAAATTGACCAGTGACCATTGACCAGTGACCAGCGTAAGTGACCAGTGAGGAGTGACCTGTGACAAGTGACCAGTGACCAGCGACAAGTGACCAGTGACCAGTGACCAGTGAACAGTGACCAGTGACCAGTGACCAGTGACCAGCGAAAATGACCAGTGACCAGTGACCAGTGACCAGCGAAATTGACCAGTGACCAGTGACCAGTGAACAGTGACAAGTGACCAGTGACCTGTGACCAGTGACCAGTGACCAGCGAAAGTGACCAGTAACCAGTGACCTGTGACCAGCGAAATTGACCAGTGACCAGTGACCAGAGACCAGTGACTAGCCAAATTGACCAGTGACCAGTGACCAGTGACCAGCGGTAGTGACCAGTGATCAGTGACCAGTGAACAGTGACCAGTGACCAGTGACCAGTGACAAGCGAAAGTGACCAGTGACCAGTGATCAGTGACCAGCGAAATTGACCAGTGACCAGTGACCAGTGACCAGTGACAAGTGACCAGTTACCAGTGACCAGCGAAAGTGACCAGTGAACAGTGACCAGGGACCTGTGACCAGTGACCAGTGACCAGTGATCAGTGTCCAGTGACCAGGGACCAGTGAACAGTGACCAGCGAAAGTGACCAGGGACCAGTGACCAGTGACCAGTGACCCGTGACCAGTGACCATTGACCAGTGTCCAGTGACCAGCAAAAATGACCAGTGACCAGTGACCATTGACCAGTTACCAGTGACCAGTGACCAGCGGAAGTGACCAGTGACCAGTGAGCAGTGACCAGCGAAATTGACCAGTTTCCAGTGACCAGTGACAAGTGACCAGTGACCAGTGACCAGCGAATGAGACAAGTGAACAGTGACCAGCGAAATTGACCAGTGACCATTGACCTGTGACCAGTGACCAGTGACCAGTGACCAGTGACCAGCGAAAGTGACCAGTGACCAGTGAATAGTGACCAGCGAAATTGACCAGTTTCCAGTGACCAGTGATAAGTGACCAGTGACCAGTGACCAGCGAAAGTGACCAGTGGACAGTGATCAGCGAAATTAACCAGTGACCATTGACCAGTGACCAGCGAAAGTGACCAGTGACGAGTGACCAGTGACAAGTGACCAGTGACAAGAGACCAGTGACCACTGACCAGTGACCAGTGACCAGCGACCAGTGACCAGTGACCAGTGACCAGTGACCAGGGACCAGTGACCAGCGAAAGTGACCCGTGACCAGTGACCAGTGACCAGTGACTAGCCAAATTGAGCAGTGAGCAGTGACCAGTGACCAGTGACCAGTGACCAGTGACCAGTGACCAGTGACCAGCGAAATTGACCAGTGACCATTGACCAGTGACCAGCGAAAGTGACCAGTGAGGAGTGACCTGTGACAAGTGACCAGTGACCAGCGACCAGTGACCAGTCACCAGTGACGAGTGAACAGTGACCAGTGACCAGTGACCAGTGACCAGCGAAAATGACCAGTGACCAGTGACCAGTGACCAGCGAAATTGACCAGTGACCAGTGACCAGTGAACAGTGACAAGTGACCAGTGACCAGTGACCAACGAAAGTGACCAGTGAACAGTGACCAGGGACCAATGACCAGTGACGAGTGACCAGTGACCAGCGAAAGTGAACAGTGACCAGTGACCAGTGACCAGTGACCAGTGACCAGTGACCAGTGACCAGCGAAAGTGACCAGTGACCAGTGACCAGTGACCAGTGACCAGTGACCAGTGACCAGTGACAAGTGACCTGGGACCAGTGACCAGTGACCAGTGACCAGCGAAATTGACCAGTGACCAGTGACCAGTGACCAGTGACCAGCGACCTGTGACCAGTGACCAGTGACCAGTGACCAGTGACCAGTGACCAGTGACCAGTGACCAGTGACCAGTGACCAGTGACCAGCGAAAGTGACCAGTGACCAGTGACCAGTGACCAGCGAAATTGACCAGTGACCAGTGACCAGAGACCAGTGACTAGCCAAATTGACCAGTGACCAGTGACCAGTGGCCAGCGGTAGTGACCAGTGTCCAGTGACCAGTGATCAGTGACCAGTGAACAGTGACCAGTGACCAGTGACCAGTGACCAGTGACCAGTGACCAGTGACCAGCGAAAATGACCAGTGACCAGCGAAATTGACAAGTGACCAGTGACCAGTGAACAGTGACAAGTGACCAGTGACCAGTGACCAACGAAAGTGACCAGTGAACAGTGACCAGTGAACAGTGACAAGTGACCAGTGTCCAGTGACCAACGAAAGTGACCAGTGAACAGTGACCAGGGACCAGTGACCAGTGACGAGTGACTAGTGACCAGCGAAAGTAAACAGTGACCAGTGACCAGTGACCAGTGACCAGTGACCAGCGAAAGTGAACAGTGACCAGTGACCAGTGACCAGTGACCAGTGACCAGTGACCAGTGACCAGTGACCAGTGACAAGTGACCTGGGACCAGTGACCAGTGACCAGTGACCAGCTAAATTGACCAGTGACCAGTGACCAGTGACCAGCGACCTGTGACCAGTGACCAGTGACCAGTGACCAGTGACCAGTGACCAGTGACCAGTGACCAGTGACCAGCGAAAGTGACCAGTGACCAGGGACCAGTGACCAGCGAAAGTGACCAGTGACCAGTGACCAGTGACCAGTGACTAGCCAAATTGAGCATTGAGCAGTGACCAGTGAACAGTGACCAGTGACCAGTGACCAGTGACCAGCGAAATTGACCAGTGACCATTGACCAGTGACCAGCGAAAGTGACCAGTGACGAGTGACCTGTGACAAGTGACCAGTGACCAGCGACCAGCGACCAGTGACCAGTGACCAGTGACCAGTGACCAGTGACCAGTGACCAGTGACCAGTGACTAGCCAAATTGACCAGTGACCAGTGACCAGTGGCCAGCGGTAGTGACCAGTGACCAGTGACCAGTGATCAGTGACCAGTGAACAGTGACCAGTGACCAGTGACCAGTGACCAGTGACCAGCGAAAATGACCAGTGACCAGTGACCAGTGACCAGCGAAATTGACCAGTGACCAGTGACCAGTGAACAGTGACAAGTGACCAGTGACCAGTGACCAACGAAAGTGACCAGTCAACAGTGATCAGGGACCAGTGACCAGTGACGAGTGACCAGTGACCAGCGAAAGTGAACAGTGACCAGTGACCAGTGACCAGTGACCAGTGACCAGCGAAAGTGACCAGTGACCATTGACCAGTGACCAGCGTAAGTGACCAGTGAGGAGTGACCTGTGACAAGTGACCAGTGACCAGCGACAAGTGACCAGTGACCAGTGACCAGTGAACAGTGACCAGTGACCAGTGACCAGTGACCAGCGAAAATGACCAGTGACCAGTGACCAGTGACCAGCGAAATTGACCAGTGACGAGTGACCAGTGACAAGTGACCAGTGACAAGTGACCAGTGACCAGTGACCAGTGACCACTGACCAGTGACCAGTGACCAGCGACCAGTGACCAGTGACCAGTGACCAGTGACCAGTGACCAGCGAAATTGACCAGTGACCATTGACCAGTGACCAGCGTAAGTGACCAGTGAGGAGTGACCTGTGACAAGTGACCAGTGACCAGCGACAAGTGACCAGTGACCAGTGACCAGTGAACAGTGACCAGTGACCAGTGACCAGTGACCAGCGAAAATGACCAGTGACCAGTGACCAGTGACCAGCGAAATTGACCAGTGACCAGTGACCAGTGAACAGTGACAAGTGACCAGTGACCAGTGACCAGTGACCAGTGACCAGCGAAAGTGACCAGTAACCAGTGACCTGTGACCAGCGAAATTGACCAGTGACCAGTGACCAGAGACCAGTGACTAGCCAAATTGACCAGTGACCAGTGACCAGTGACCAGCGGTAGTGACCAGTGATCAGTGACCAGTGAACAGTGACCAGTGACCAGTGACCAGTGACAAGCGAAAGTGACCAGTGACCAGTGATCAGTGACCAGCGAAATTGACCAGTGACCAGTGACCAGTGACCAGTGACAAGTGACCAGTTACCAGTGACCAGCGAAAGTGACCAGTGACCAGTGACCAGTGACCAGTGACCAGTGACCAGTGACCAGTGACCAGTGACCAGTGACCAGTGACAAGTGACCAGTGACCAGCGACCAGTGACCAGTGACCAGTGACCAGTGACCAGTGACCAGTGACCAGTGACCAGTGACCAGTGACCAGTGACCAGTAACCAGTGACCAGTGACCAGTGACCAGTGACAAGTGACAAGTGACCAGTGACCAGCGACCAGTGACCAGTGACCAGTGACCAGTGACCAGTGACCAGCGAAAGTGACCAGTGACCAGGGACCAGTGACCAGTGACCAGCGAAATTGACCAGTGACCAGTGACCAGTGACCAGTGACAAGTGACCAGTGACCAGTGACCAGCGAAAGTGACCAGTGAACAGTGACCAGTGACCAGTGACCAGCAAAATTGACCAGCAAAATTGACCAGTGACCAGTGACCAGTGACCAATCACCAGTGACCAGTGACCAGTGACCAGCGAAAGTGACCAGTGAACAGTGACCAGTGACCAGTGACCTGTGACCAGTGACCAGTGACCAGTGACCAGCGAAAGTGACCAGTGACGAGTGACCAGTGACAATTGACCTGTGACTAGTGACCAGTGACCAGTGACTAGTGACTAGTGACCAGTGACCAGCGACCAGTGACCAGTGACCATTGACCAGTGACCAGTGACCAGTGAACAGAGACCAGCGAAAGTGACCAGGGACAAGTGACCACTGACCAGCGAAAGTGACCAGTGACCAGGGACCAGTGACCTGTGACCAGTGACCATTGACCAGTGACCAGCGAAAGTGACCAGTGACCAGCGAAATTGACCAGTGACCATTGACCAGTGACCATTGACCAGTGACCAGTGACCAGCAAAAATGACCAGTGACCAGTGACCAGTGACCAGTGACCAGTGACCAGTGACCAGTGACCAGCGAAAGTGACCAGTGAACAGTGACCAGTGACCAGTGACCTGTGACCAGTGACCAGTGACCAGTGACCAGCGAAAGTGACCAGTGACGAGTGACCAGTGACAATTGACCAGTGACCAGTGACCAGTGACCAGTGACTAGTGACTAGTGACCAGTGACCAGCGACCAGTGACCAGTGACCATTGACCAGTGACCAGTGACCAGTGACCAGAGACCAGCGAAAGTGACCAGGGACAAGTGACCAGTGACCAGTGACCAGTGACCAGTGACCAGCGAAAGTGACCAGTGAGGAGTGACCTGTGACAAGTGACCAGTGACCAGCGACCAGTGACCAGTGACGAGTGAACAGTGACCAGTGACCAGTGACCAGTGACCAGCGAAAATGACCAGTGACCAGTGACCAGTGACCAGCGAAATTGACCAGTGACCAGTGACCAGTGAACAGTGACAAGTGACCAGTGACCAGTGACCAGTGACCAGTGACCAGCGAAAGTGACAAGTGACCAGTGACCAGTGACCAGCGAAATTGACAAGTGACCAGTGACCAGTGAACAGTGACAAGTGACCAGTGACCAGTGACCAACGAAAATGACCAGTGACCAGTGACCAGTGACCAGCGAAATTGACAAGTGACCAGTGACCAGTGAACAGTGACAAGTGACCAGTGACCAGTGACCAACGAAAGTGACCAGTGAACAGTGACCAGGGACCAGTGACCAGTGACGAGTGACCATTGACCAGCGAAAGTGAACAGTGACCAGTGACCAGTGACCAGTGACCAGTGACCAGTGACCAGCGAAAGTGACCAGTGAACAGTGACCAGTGACCAGTGACCTGTGACCAGTGACCAGTGACCAGTGACCAGCGAAAGTGACCAGTGACGAGTGACCAGTGACCAGTGACCATTGACCAGTGACTAGTGACTAGTGACCAGTGACCAACGACCAGTGACCAGTGACCAGTGACCAGCGAAAGTGACAAGTGACCAGTGACCAGTGACCAGTGACCAGTGACCAGTGACCAGCGAAAGTGACTAGTGACCAGTGACCAGTGACCAGTGACCAGTGACCAGTGACCAGTGACCAGTGACCAGTGACCAGCGAAAGTGACCAGTGACGAGTGACCAGTGACAAGTGACCAGTGACCAGTGACCAGTGACCAGTGACCAGTGACCAGTGACAAGTGCCCAGTGACAAGCGACCAGTGACCAGTGACCAGTGACCAGTGACCAGTGACCAGTGACCAGTGACCAGTGACCAGTGACCAGTGACCAGTGACCAGTGACCAGTGACCAGTGACAAGTGACCAGTGACCAGCGACCAGTGACCAGTGACCAGTGACCAGTGACCAGTGACCAGTGACCAGTGACCAGTGACCAGTGACCAGTGACCAGTAACCAGTGACCAGTGACCAGTGACCAGTGACAAGTGACAAGTGACCAGTGACCAGCGACCAGTGACCAGTGACCAGTGACCAGTGACCAGTGACCAGCGAAAGTGACCAGTGACCAGGGACCAGTGACCAGTGACCAGCGAAATTGACCAGTGACCAGTGACCAGTGACCAGTGACAAGTGACCAGTGACCAGTGACCAGCGAAAGTGACCAGTGAACAGTGACCAGTGACCAGTGACCAGCAAAATTGACCAGCAAAATTGACCAGTGACCAGTGACCAGTGACCAATCACCAGTGACCAGTGACCAGTGACCAGCGAAAGTGACCAGTGAACAGTGACCAGTGACCAGTGACCTGTGACCAGTGACCAGTGACCAGTGACCAGCGAAAGTGACCAGTGACGAGTGACCAGTGACAATTGACCTGTGACTAGTGACCAGTGACCAGTGACTAGTGACTAGTGACCAGTGACCAGCGACCAGTGACCAGTGACCATTGACCAGTGACCAGTGACCAGTGAACAGAGACCAGCGAAAGTGACCAGGGACAAGTGACCACTGACCAGCGAAAGTGACCAGTGACCAGGGACCAGTGACCAGTGACCAGTGACCATTGACCAGTGACCAGCGAAAGTGACCAGTGACCAGCGAAATTGACCAGTGACCATTGACCAGTGACCATTGACCAGTGACCAGTGACCAGCAAAAATGACCAGTGACCAGTGACCAGTGACCAGTGACCAGTGACCAGTGACCAGTGACCAGCGAAAGTGACCAGTGAACAGTGACCAGTGACCAGTGACCTGTGACCAGTGACCAGTGACCAGTGACCAGCGAAAGTGACCAGTGACGAGTGACCAGTGACAATTGACCAGTGACCAGTGACCAGTGACCAGTGACTAGTGACTAGTGACCAGTGACCAGCGACCAGTGACCAGTGACCATTGACCAGTGACCAGTGACCAGTGACCAGAGACCAGCGAAAGTGACCAGGGACAAGTGACCAGTGACCAGTGACCAGTGACCAGTGACCAGCGAAAGTGACCAGTGAGGAGTGACCTGTGACAAGTGACCAGTGACCAGCGACCAGTGACCAGTGACGAGTGAACAGTGACCAGTGACCAGTGACCAGTGACCAGCGAAAATGACCAGTGACCAGTGACCAGTGACCAGCGAAATTGACCAGTGACCAGTGACCAGTGAACAGTGACAAGTGACCAGTGACCAGTGACCAGTGACCAGTGACCAGCGAAAGTGACAAGTGACCAGTGACCAGTGGCCAGCGGTAGTGACCAGTGACCAGTGACCAGTGATCAGTGACCAGTGAACAGTGACCAGTGACCAGTGAATAGTGACCAGCGAAATTGACCAGTTTCCAGTGACCAGTGACCAGCGAAAGTGACCAGTGACGAGTGACCAGTGACAAGTGACCAGTGACAAGTGACCAGTGACCACTGACCAGTGACCAGTGACCAGCGACCAGTGACCAGTGACCAGTGACCAGGGACCAGTGACCAGCGAAAGTGACCCGTGACCAGTGACCAGTGACCAGTGACTAGCCAAATTGAGCAGTGAGCAGTGACCAGTGACCAGCGGTAGTGACCAGTGATCAGTGACCAGTGAACAGTGACCAGTGACCAGTGACCAGTGACAAGCGAAAGTGACCAGTGACCAGTGACCATTGACCAGTTACCAGTGACCAGTGACCAGCGGAAGTGACCAGTGACCAGTGAACAGTGACCAGCGAAATTGACCAGTTTCCAGTGACCAGTGACAAGTGACCAGTGACCAGTGACCAGCGAAAGTGACCAGTGGACAGTGATCAGCGAAATTGACCAGTGACCATTGACCAGTGACCAGCGAAAGTGACCAGTGACGAGTGACCAGTGACAAGTGACCAGTGACAAGTGACCAGTGACCACTGACCAGTGACCAGTGACCAGCGACCAGTGACCAGTGACCAGTGACCAGGGACCAGTGACCAGCGAAAGTGACCCGTGACCAGTGACCAGTGACCAGTGACTAGCCAAATTGAGCAGTGAGCAGTGACCAGTGACCAGTGACCAGTGACCAGTGACCAGTGACCAGTGACCAGCGAAAGTGACCAGTGACCAGTGAATAGTGACCAGCGAAATTGACCAGTTTCCAGTGACCAGTGATAAGTGACCAGTGACCAGTGACCAGCGAAAGTGACCAGTGGACAGTGATCAGCGAAATTGACCAGTGACCATTGACCAGTGACAAGCGAAAGTGACCAGTGACGAGTGACCAGTGACAAGTGACCAGTGACAAGTGACCAGTGACCACTGACCAGTGACCAGTGACCAGCGACCAGTGACCAGTGACCAGTGACCAGGGACCAGTGACCAGCGAAAGTGACCCGTGACCAGTGACCAGTGACCAGTGACTAGCCAAATTGAGCAGTGAGCAGTGACCAGTGACCAGCGGTAGTGACCAGTGATCAGTGACCAGTGAACAGTGACCAGTGACCAGTGACCAGTGACAAGCGAAAGTGACCAGTGACCAGTGATCAGTGACCAGCGAAATTGACCAGTGACCAGTGACCAGTGACAAGTGACCAGTTACCAGTGACCAGCGAAAGTGACCAGTGAACAGTGACCAGGGACCTGTGACCAGTGACCAGTGACCAGTGACCATTGACCAGTTACCAGTGACCAGTGACCAGCGGAAGTGACCAGTGACCAGTGAGCAGTGACCAGCGAAATTGACCAGTTTCCAGTGACCAGTGACAAGTGACCAGTGACCAGTGAGCAGCGAAAGAGACAAGTGAACAGTGACCAGCGAAATTGACCAGTGACCATTGACCTGTGACCAGTGACCAGTGACCAGTGACCAGTGACCAGTGACCAGTGACCAGCGAAAGTGACCAGTGACCAGTGAATAGTGACCAGCGAAATTGACCAGTTTCCAGTGACCAGTGATAAGTGACCACTGACCAGTGACCAGTGACCAGCGACCAGTGACCAGTGACCAGTGACCAGGGACCAGTGACCAGCGAAAGTGACCCGTGACCAGTGACCAGTGACCAGTGACTAGCCAAATTGAGCAGTGAGCAGTGACCAGTGACCAGTGACCAGTGACCAGTGACCAGCGAAAATGACCAGTGACCAGTGACCAGTGACCAGCGAAATTGACCAGTGACCAGTGACCAGTGAACAGTGACAAGTGACCAGTGACCAGTGACCAGTGACCAGTGACCAGCGTAAGTGACCAGTAACCAGTGACCTGTGACCAGCGAAATTGACCAGTGACCAGTGACCAGAGACCAGTGACTAGCCAAATTGACCAGTGACCAGTGACCAGTGACCAGCGGTAGTGACCAGTGATCAGTGACCAGTGAACAGTGACCAGTGACCAGTGACCAGTGACAAGCGAAAGTGACCAGTGACCAGTGATCAGTGACCAGCGAAATTGACCAGTGACCAGTGACCAGTGACCAGTGACAAGTGACCAGTTACCAGTGACCAGCGAAAGTGACCAGTGAACAGTGACCAGGGACCTGTGACCAGTGACCAGTGACCAGTGATCAGTGTCCAGTGACCAGGGACCAGTGAACAGTGACCAGCGAAAGTGACCAGGGACCAGTGACCAGTGACCAGTGACCAGTGACCAGTGACCATTGACCAGTGACCAGTGACCAGCAAAAATGACCAGTGACCAGTGACCATTGACCAGTTACCAGTGACCAGTGACCAGCGGAAGTGACCAGTGACCAGTGAGCAGTGACCAGCGAAATTGACCAGTTTCCAGTGACCAGTGACAAGTGACCAGTGACCAGTGACCAGCGAAAGAGACAAGTGAACAGTGACCAGCGAAATTGCCCAGTGACCATTGACCTGTGACCAGTGACCAGTGACCAGTGACCAGTGACCAGTGACCAGTGACCAGCGAAAGTGACCAGTGACCAGTGAATAGTGACCAGCGAAATTGACCAGTTTCCAGTGACCAGTGATAAGTGACCAGTGACCAGTGACCAGCGAAAGTGACCAGTGGACAGTGATCAGCGAAATTAACCAGTGACCATTGACCAGTGACCAGCGAAAGTGACCAGTGACGAGTGACCAGTGACAAGTGACCAGTGACAAGAGACCAGTGACCACTGACCAGTGACCAGTGACCAGCGAAAGTGACCAGTGAACAGTGACCAGTGACCAGTGACCTGTGACCAGTGACCAGTGACCAACGAAAGTGACCAGTGAACAGTGACCAGGGACCAATGACCAGTGACGAGTGACCAGTGACCAGCGAAAGTGAACAGTGACCAGTGACCAGTGACCAGTGACCAGTGACCAGTGACCAGCGAAAGTGACCAGTGACCAGTGACCAGTGACCAGTGACCAGTGACCAGTGACCAGTGACCAGTGACAAGTGACCTGGGACCAGTGACCAGTGACCAGTGACCAGCGAAATTGACCAGTGACCAGTGACCAGTGACCAGCGACCTGTGACCAGTGACCAGTGACCAGTGACCAGTGACCAGTGACCAGTGACCAGTGACCAGTGACCAGCGAAAGTGACCAGTGACCAGTGACCAGTGACCAGCGAAATTGACCAGTGACCAGTGACCAGAGACCAGTGACTAGCCAAATTGACCAGTGACCAGTGACCAGTGGCCAGCGGTAGTGACCAGTGACCAGTGACCAGTGATCAGTGACCAGTGAACAGTGACCAGTGACCAGTGACCAGTGACCAGTGACCAGTGACCAGCGAAAATGACCAGTGACCAGCGAAATTGACAAGTGACCAGTGAACAGTGAACAGTGACAAGTGACCAGTGACCAGTGACCAACGAAAGTGACCAGTGAACAGTGACCAGGGACCAGTGACCAGTGACGAGTGACCATTGACCAGCGAAAGTGAACAGTGACCAGTGACCAGTGACCAGTGACCAGTGACCAGTGACCAGTGACCAGCGAAAGTGACCAGTGAACAGTGACCAGTGACCAGTGACCTGTGACCAGTGACCAGTGACCAGTGACCAGCGAAAGTGACCAGTGACGAGTGACCAGTGACAAGTGACCAGTGACCAGTGACCATTGACCAGTGACTAGTGACTAGTGACCAGTGACCAACGACCAGTGACCAGTGACCAGTGACCAGCGAAAGTGACAAGTGACCAGTGACCAGTGACCAGTGACCAGTGACCAGTGACCAGCGAAAGTGACTAGTGACCAGTGACCAGTGACCAGTGACCAGTGACCAGTGACCAGTGACCAGTGACCAGTGACCAGTGACCAGCGAAAGTGACCAGTGACGAGTGACCAGTGACGAGTGACCAGTGACCAGTGACCAGTGACCAGCGAAAGTGACCAGTGACCAGTGAATAGTGACCAGCGAAATTGACCAGTTTCCAGTGACCAGTGATAAGTGACCAGTGACCAGTGACCAGCGAAAGTGACCAGTGGACAGTGATCAGCGAAATTGACCAGTGACCATTGACCAGTGACAAGCGAAAGTGACCAGTGACGAGTGACCAGTGACAAGTGACCAGTGACAAGTGACCAGTGACCACTGACCAGTGACCAGTGACCAGCGACCAGTGACCAGTGACCAGTGACCAGGGACCAGTGACCAGCGAAAGTGACCCGTGACCAGTGACCAGTGACCAGTGACTAGCCAAATTGAGCAGTGAGCAGTGACCAGTGACCAGCGGTAGTGACCAGTGATCAGTGACCAGTGAACAGTGACCAGTGACCAGTGACCAGTGACAAGCGAAAGTGACCAGTGACCAGTGATCAGTGACCAGCGAAATTGACCAGTGACCAGTGACCAGTGACAAGTGACCAGTTACCAGTGACCAGCGAAAGTGACCAGTGAACAGTGACCAGGGACCTGTGACCAGTGACCAGTGACCAGTGACCATTGACCAGTTACCAGTGACCAGTGACCAGCGGAAGTGACCAGTGACCAGTGAGCAGTGACCAGCGAAATTGACCAGTTTCCAGTGACCAGTGACAAGTGACCAGTGACCAGTGAGCAGCGAAAGAGACAAGTGAACAGTGACCAGCGAAATTGACCAGTGACCATTGACCTGTGACCAGTGACCAGTGACCAGTGACCAGTGACCAGTGACCAGTGACCAGCGAAAGTGACCAGTGACCAGTGAATAGTGACCAGCGAAATTGACCAGTTTCCAGTGACCAGTGATTAGTGACCACTGACCAGTGACCAGTGACCAGCGACCAGTGACCAGTGACCAGTGACCAGGGACCAGTGACCAGCGAAAGTGACCCGTGACCAGTGACCAGTGACCAGTGACTAGCCAAATTGAGCAGTGAGCAGTGACCAGTGACCAGTGACCAGTGACCAGTGACCAGCGAAAATGACCAGTGACCAGTGACCAGTGACCAGCGAAATTGACCAGTGACCAGTGACCAGTGAACAGTGACAAGTGACCAGTGACCAGTGACCAGTGACCAGCGAAAGTGACAAGTGACCAGTGACCAGTGGCCAGCGGTAGTGACCAGTGACCAGTGACCAGTGATCAGTGACCAGTGAACAGTGACCAGTGACCAGTGAATAGTGACCAGCGAAATTGACCAGTTTCCAGTGACCAGTGACCAGCGAAAGTGACCAGTGTCGAGTGACCAGTGACAAGTGACCAGTGACAAGTGACCAGTGACCACTGACCAGTGACCAGTGACCAGCGACCAGTGACCAGTGACCAGTGACCAGGGACCAGTGACCAGCGAAAGTGACCCGTGACCAGTGACCAGTGACCAGTGACTAGCCAAATTGAGCAGTGAGCAGTGACCAGTGACCAGCGGTAGTGACCAGTGATCAGTGACCAGTGAACAGTGACCAGTGACCAGTGACCAGTGACAAGCGAAAGTGACCAGTGACCAGTGACCATTGACCAGTTACCAGTGACCAGTGACCAGCGGAAGTGACCAGTGACCAGTGAACAGTGACCAGCGAAATTGACCAGTTTCCAGTGACCAGTGACAAGTGACCAGTGACCAGTGACCAGCGAAAGTGACCAGTGGACAGTGATCAGCGAAATTGACCAGTGACCATTGACCAGTGACCAGCGAAAGTGACCAGTGACGAGTGACCAGTGACAAGTGACCAGTGACAAGTGACCAGTGACCACTGACCAGTGACCAGTGACCAGCGACCAGTGACCAGTGACCAGTGACCAGGGACCAGTGACCAGCGAAAGTGACCCGTGACCAGTGACCAGTGACCAGTGACTAGCCAAATTGAGCAGTGAGCAGTGACCAGTGACCAGTGACCAGTGACCAGTGACCAGTGACCAGTGACCAGTGACCAGCGAAAGTGACCAGTGACCAGTGAATAGTGACCAGCGAAATTGACCAGTTTCCAGTGACCAGTGATAAGTGACCAGTGACCAGTGACCAGCGAAAGTGACCAGTGGACAGTGATCAGCGAAATTGACCAGTGACCATTGACCAGTGACAAGCGAAAGTGACCAGTGACGAGTGACCAGTGACAAGTGACCAGTGACAAGTGACCAGTGACCACTGACCAGTGACCAGTGACCAGCGACCAGTGACCAGTGACCAGTGACCAGGGACCAGTGACCAGCGAAAGTGACCCGTGACCAGTGACCAGTGACCAGTGACTAGCCAAATTGAGCAGTGAGCAGTGACCAGTGACCAGCGGTAGTGACCAGTGATCAGTGACCAGTGAACAGTGACCAGTGACCAGTGACCAGTGACAAGCGAAAGTGACCAGTGACCAGTGATCAGTGACCAGCGAAATTGACCAGTGACCAGTGACCAGTGACAAGTGACCAGTTACCAGTGACCAGCGAAAGTGACCAGTGAACAGTGACCAGGGACCTGTGACCAGTGACCAGTGACCAGTGACCATTGACCAGTTACCAGTGACCAGTGACCAGCGGAAGTGACCAGTGACCAGTGAGCAGTGACCAGCGAAATTGACCAGTTTCCAGTGACCAGTGACAAGTGACCAGTGACCAGTGAGCAGCGAAAGAGACAAGTGAACAGTGACCAGCGAAATTGACCAGTGACCATTGACCTGTGACCAGTGACCAGTGACCAGTGACCAGTGACCAGTGACCAGTGACCAGCGAAAGTGACCAGTGACCAGTGAATAGTGACCAGCGAAATTGACCAGTTTCCAGTGACCAGTGATAAGTGACCACTGACCAGTGACCAGTGACCAGCGACCAGTGACCAGTGACCAGTGACCAGGGACCAGTGACCAGCGAAAGTGACCCGTGACCAGTGACCAGTGACCAGTGACTAGCCAAAT
This sequence comes from Andrena trimmerana, assembly GCA_951215215.1. Classification (NCBI taxonomy): domain Eukaryota; kingdom Metazoa; phylum Arthropoda; class Insecta; order Hymenoptera; family Andrenidae; genus Andrena; species Andrena trimmerana. The sequence goes on along the minus strand of OX578063.1, from coordinate 15,246,439 downwards.
TGAGCAGTGAGCAGTGACCAGTGACCAGTGACCAGTGACCAGTGACCAGCGAAAATGACCAGTGACCAGTGACCAGTGACCAGCGAAATTGACCAGTGACCAGTGACCAGTGAACAGTGACAAGTGACCAGTGACCAGTGACCAGTGACCAGTGACCAGCGTAAGTGACCAGTAACCAGTGACCTGTGACCAGCGAAATTGACCAGTGACCAGTGACCAGAGACCAGTGACTAGCCAAATTGACCAGTGACCAGTGACCAGTGACCAGCGGTAGTGACCAGTGATCAGTGACCAGTGAACAGTGACCAGTGACCAGTGACCAGTGACAAGCGAAAGTGACCAGTGACCAGTGATCAGTGACCAGCGAAATTGACCAGTGACCAGTGACCAGTGACCAGTGACAAGTGACCAGTTACCAGTGACCAGCGAAAGTGACCAGTGAACAGTGACCAGGGACCTGTGACCAGTGACCAGTGACCAGTGATCAGTGTCCAGTGACCAGGGACCAGTGAACAGTGACCAGCGAAAGTGACCAGGGACCAGTGACCAGTGACCAGTGACCAGTGACCAGTGACCATTGACCAGTGACCAGTGACCAGCAAAAATGACCAGTGACCAGTGACCATTGACCAGTTACCAGTGACCAGTGACCAGCGGAAGTGACCAGTGACCAGTGAGCAGTGACCAGCGAAATTGACCAGTTTCCAGTGACCAGTGACAAGTGACCAGTGACCAGTGACCAGCGAAAGAGACAAGTGAACAGTGACCAGCGAAATTGCCCAGTGACCATTGACCTGTGACCAGTGACCAGTGACCAGTGACCAGTGACCAGTGACCAGTGACCAGCGAAAGTGACCAGTGACCAGTGAATAGTGACCAGCGAAATTGACCAGTTTCCAGTGACCAGTGATAAGTGACCAGTGACCAGTGACCAGCGAAAGTGACCAGTGGACAGTGATCAGCGAAATTAACCAGTGACCATTGACCAGTGACCAGCGAAAGTGACCAGTGACGAGTGACCAGTGACAAGTGACCAGTGACAAGAGACCAGTGACCACTGACCAGTGACCAGTGACCAGCGAAAGTGACCAGTGAACAGTGACCAGTGACCAGTGACCTGTGACCAGTGACCAGTGACCAACGAAAGTGACCAGTGAACAGTGACCAGGGACCAATGACCAGTGACGAGTGACCAGTGACCAGCGAAAGTGAACAGTGACCAGTGACCAGTGACCAGTGACCAGTGACCAGTGACCAGCGAAAGTGACCAGTGACCAGTGACCAGTGACCAGTGACCAGTGACCAGTGACCAGTGACCAGTGACAAGTGACCTGGGACCAGTGACCAGTGTCCAGTGACCAGCGAAATTGACCAGTGACCAGTGACCAGTGACCAGCGACCTGTGACCAGTGACCAGTGACCAGTGACCAGTGACCAGTGACCAGTGACCAGTGACCAGTGACCAGCGAAAGTGACCAGTGACCAGTGACCAGTGACCAGCGAAATTGACCAGTGACCAGTGACCAGAGACCAGTGACTAGCCAAATTGACCAGTGACCAGTGACCAGTGGCCAGCGGTAGTGACCAGTGACCAGTGACCAGTGATCAGTGACCAGTGAACAGTGACCAGTGACCAGTGACCAGTGACCAGTGACCAGTGACCAGCGAAAATGACCAGTGACCAGCGAAATTGACAAGTGACCAGTGAACAGTGAACAGTGACAAGTGACCAGTGACCAGTGACCAACGAAAGTGACCAGTGAACAGTGACCAGGGACCAGTGACCAGTGACGAGTGACCATTGACCAGCGAAAGTGAACAGTGACCAGTGACCAGTGACCAGTGACCAGTGACCAGTGACCAGTGACCAGCGAAAGTGACCAGTGAACAGTGACCAGTGACCAGTGACCTGTGACCAGTGACCAGTGACCAGTGACCAGCGAAAGTGACCAGTGACGAGTGACCAGTGACAAGTGACCAGTGACCAGTGACCATTGACCAGTGACTAGTGACTAGTGACCAGTGACCAACGACCAGTGACCAGTGACCAGTGACCAGCGAAAGTGACAAGTGACCAGTGACCAGTGACCAGTGACCAGTGACCAGTGACCAGCGAAAGTGACTAGTGACCAGTGACCAGTGACCAGTGACCAGTGACCAGTGACCAGTGACCAGTGACCAGTGACCAGTGACCAGCGAAAGTGACCAGTGACGAGTGACCAGTGACGAGTGACCAGTGACCAGTGACCAGTGACCAGCGAAAGTGACCAGTGACCAGTGAATAGTGACCAGCGAAATTGACCAGTTTCCAGTGACCAGTGATAAGTGACCAGTGACCAGTGACCAGCGAAAGTGACCAGTGGACAGTGATCAGCGAAATTGACCAGTGACCATTGACCAGTGACAAGCGAAAGTGACCAGTGACGAGTGACCAGTGACAAGTGACCAGTGACAAGTGACCAGTGACCACTGACCAGTGACCAGTGACCAGCGACCAGTGACCAGTGACCAGTGACCAGGGACCAGTGACCAGCGAAAGTGACCCGTGACCAGTGACCAGTGACCAGTGACTAGCCAAATTGAGCAGTGAGCAGTGACCAGTGACCAGCGGTAGTGACCAGTGATCAGTGACCAGTGAACAGTGACCAGTGACCAGTGACCAGTGACAAGCGAAAGTGACCAGTGACCAGTGATCAGTGACCAGCGAAATTGACCAGTGACCAGTGACCAGTGACAAGTGACCAGTTACCAGTGACCAGCGAAAGTGACCAGTGAACAGTGACCAGGGACCTGTGACCAGTGACCAGTGACCAGTGACCATTGACCAGTTACCAGTGACCAGTGACCAGCGGAAGTGACCAGTGACCAGTGAGCAGTGACCAGCGAAATTGACCAGTTTCCAGTGACCAGTGACAAGTGACCAGTGACCAGTGAGCAGCGAAAGAGACAAGTGAACAGTGACCAGCGAAATTGACCAGTGACCATTGACCTGTGACCAGTGACCAGTGACCAGTGACCAGTGACCAGTGACCAGTGACCAGCGAAAGTGACCAGTGACCAGTGAATAGTGACCAGCGAAATTGACCAGTTTCCAGTGACCAGTGATTAGTGACCACTGACCAGTGACCAGTGACCAGCGACCAGTGACCAGTGACCAGTGACCAGGGACCAGTGACCAGCGAAAGTGACCCGTGACCAGTGACCAGTGACCAGTGACTAGCCAAATTGAGCAGTGAGCAGTGACCAGTGACCAGTGACCAGTGACCAGTGACCAGCGAAAATGACCAGTGACCAGTGACCAGTGACCAGCGAAATTGACCAGTGACCAGTGACCAGTGAACAGTGACAAGTGACCAGTGACCAGTGACCAGTGACCAGTGACCAGCGTAAGTGACCAGTAACCAGTGACCTGTGACCAGCGAAATTGACCAGTGACCAGTGACCAGTGACCAGCGAAAGTGACCAGTGAGGAGTGACCTGTGACAAGTGACCAGTGACCAGCGACCAGTGACCAGTGACCAGTGACGAGTGAACAGTGACCAGTGACCAGTGACCAGTGACCAGCGAAAATGACCAGTGACCAGTGACCAGTGACCAGCGAAATTGACCAGTGACCAGTGACCAGTGAACAGTGACAAGTGACCAGTGACCAGTGACCAACGAAAGTGACCAGTGAACAGTGACCAGGGACCAATGACCAGTGACGAGAGACCAGTGACCAGCGAAAGTGAACAGTGACCAGTGACCAGTGACCAGTGACCACTGACAAGCGAAAGTGACCAGTGACCAGGGACCAGTGACCAGTGACCAGTGACCATTGACCAGTGACCAGCGAAAGTGACCAGTGACCAGCGAAATTGACCAGTGACCATTGACCAGTGACCATTGACCAGTGACCAGTGACCAGCAAAAATGACCAGTGACCAGTGACCAGTGACCAGTGACCAGTGACCAGTGACCATCGAAAGTGACAAGTGACCAGTGACCAGCGAAAGTGACAAGTGACCAGTGACCATTGACCAGTGACCAGTGACCAGTGACCAGCGAAAGTGACCAGTGACCAGTGAGCAGTGACCAGCGATATTGACCAGTTTCCAGTGACCAGTGACAAGTGACCAGTGACCAGTGACCAGCGAAAGAGACAAGTGAACAGTGACCAGCGAAATTGACCACTGACCAATGACCAGTGACCAGCGAAATTGACCAGTGACCATTGACCAGTGACCAGCGAAAGTGACCAGTGAGGAGTGACCTGTGACAAGTGACCAGTGACCAGCGACCAGTGACCAGTGACCAGTGACGAGTGAACAGTGACCAGTGACCAGTGACCAGTGACCAGCGAAAATGACCAGTGACCAGTGACCAGTGACCAGCGAAATTGACCAGTGACCAGTGACCAGTGAACAGTGACAAGTGACCAGTGACCAGTGACCAGTGACCAGTGACCAGCGAAAGTGACAAGTGACCAGTGACCAGTGGCCAGCGGTAGTGACCAGTGACCAGTGACCAGTGATCAGTGACCAGTGAACAGTGACCAGTGACCAGTGAATAGTGACCAGCGAAATTGACCAGTTTCCAGTGACCAGTGATAAGTGACCAGTGACCAGTGACCAGCGAAAGTGACCAGTGAACAGTGATCAGCGAAATTGACCAGTGACCATTGACCAGTGACCAGCGAAAGTGACCAGTGACGAGTGACCAGTGACAAGTGACCAGTGACAAGTGACCAGTGACCAGTGACCAGTGACCACTGACCAGTGACCAGTGACCAGTGACGAGTGAACAGTGACCAGTGACCAGTGACCAGTGACCAGCGAAAATGACCAGTGACCAGTGACCAGTGACCAGCGAAATTGACCAGTGACTAGTGACCAGTGAACAGTGACAAGTGACCAGTGACCAGTGACCAACGAAAGTGACCAGTGAACAGTGACCAGGGACCAATGACCAGTGACGAGTGACCAGTGACCAGCGAAAGTGAACAGTGACCAGTGACCAGTGACCAGTGACCACTGACCAGCGAAAGTGACCAGTGACCAGGGACCAGTGACCAGTGACCAGTGACCATTGACCAGTGACCAGCGAAAGTGACCAGTGACCAGCGAAATTAACCAGTGACCATTGACCAGTGACCATTGACCAGTGACCAGTGACCAGCAAAAATGACCAGTGACCAGTGACCAGTGACCAGTGACCAGTGACCAGTGACCATCGAAAGTGACAAGTGACCAGTGACCAGCGAAAGTGACAAGTGACCAGTGACCATTGACCAGTGACCAGTGACCAGTGACCAGTGACCAGCGAAAGTGACCAGTGAACAGTGACCAGTGACCAGTGACCTGTGACCAGTGACCAGTCACCAGTGACCAGTGACCAGCGAAAGTGACCAGTGACGAGTGACCAGTGACAAGTGACCAGTGACCAGTGACCATTGACCAGTGACTAGTGACTAGTGACCAGTGACCAACGACCAGTGACCAGTGACCAGTGACCAGCGAAAGTGACAAGTGACCAGTGACCAGTGACCAGTGACCAGTGACCAGTGACCAGCGAAAGTGACTAGTGACCAGTGACCAGTGACCAGTGACCAGTGACCAGCGACCAGTGACCAGTGACCAGTGACCAGTGACCAGTGACCAGTGACCAGTGACCAGTGACCAGTGACCAGTGACCAGTGACCAGTGACCAGCAAAAATGACCAGTGACCAGTGACCATTGACCAGTTACCAGTGACCAGTGACCAGCGGAAGTGACCAGTGACCAGTGAGCAGTGACCAGCGAAATTGACCAGTTTCCAGTGACCAGTGACAAGTGACCAGTGACCAGTGACCAGCGAAAGAGACAAGTGAACAGTGACCAGCGAAATTGACCAGTGACCATTGACCTGTGACCAGTGACCAGTGACCAGTGACCAGTGACCAGTGACCAGTGACCAGCGAAAGTGACCAGTGACCAGTGACCAGTGACCAGCGAAAGTGACCAGTGGACAGTGATCAGCGAAATTGACCAGTGACCATTGACCAGTGACCAGCGAAAGTGACCAGTGACGAGTGACCAGTGACAAGTGACCAGTGACAAGTGACCAGTGACCACTGACCAGTGAGCAGTGACCAGCGACCAGTGACCAGTGACCAGTGACCAGGGACCAGTGACCAGCGAAAGTGACCCGTGACCAGTGACCAGTGACCAGTGACTAGCCAAATTGAGCAGTGAGCAGTGACCAGTGACCAGTGACCAGTGACCAGTGACCAGTGACCAGTGACCAGTGACAAGCGAAATTGACCAGTGACCATTGACCAGTGACCAGCGAAAGTGACCAGTGAGGAGTGACCTGTGACAAGTGACCAGTGACCAGCGACCAGTGACCAGTGACCAGTGACGAGTGAACAGTGACCAGTGACCAGTGACCAGTGACCAGCGAAAATGACCAGTGACCAGTGACCAGTGACCAGCGAAATTGACCAGTGACCAGTGACCAGTGAACAGTGACAAGTGACCAGTGACCAGTGACCAACGAAAGTGACCAGTGAACAGTGACCAGGGACCAATGACCAGTGACGAGTGACCAGTGACCAGCGAAAGTGAACAGTGACCAGTGACCAGTGACCAGTGACCACTGACCAGCGAAAGTGACCAGTGACCAGGGACCAGTGACCAGTGACCAGTGACCATTGACCAGTGACCAGCGAAAGTGACCAGTGACCAGCGAAATTAACCAGTGACCATTGACCAGTGACCATTGACCAGTGACCAGTGACCAGCAAAAATGACCAGTGACCAGTGACCAGTGACCAGTGACCAGTGACCAGTGACCATCGAAAGTGACAAGTGACCAGTGACCAGCGAAAGTGACAAGTCACCAGTGACCATTGACCAGTGACCAGTGACCAGTGACCAGCGAAAGTGACCAGTGACCAGTGAGCAGTGACCAGCGATATTGACCAGTTTCCAGTGACCAGTGACAAGTGACCAGTGACCAGTGACCAGCGATAGAGACAAGTGAACAGTGACCAGCGAAATTGACCACTGACCAATGACCAGTGACCAGCGAAATTGACCAGTGACCATTGACCAGTGACCAGCGAAAGTGACCAGTGAGGAGTGACCTGTGACAAGTGACCAGTGACCAGCAACCAGTGACCAGTGACCAGTGACGAGTGAACAGTGACCAGTGACCAGTGACCAGTGACCAGCGAAAATGACCAGTGACCAGTGACCAGTGACCAGCGAAATTGACCAGTGACCAGTGACCAGTGAACAGTGACAAGTGACCAGTGACCAGTGACCAGTGACCAGTGACCAGCGAAAGTGACAAGTGACCAGTGACCAGTGGCCAGCGGTAGTGACCAGTGACCAGTGACCAGTGATCAGTGACCAGTGAACAGTGACCAGTGACCAGTGAATAGTGACCAGCGAAATTGACCAGTTTCCAGTGACCAGTGATAAGTGACCAGTGACCAGTGACCAGCGAAAGTGACCAGTGAACAGTGATCAGCGAAATTGACCAGTGACCATTGACCAGTGACCAGCGAAAGTGACCAGTGACGAGTGACCAGTGACAAGTTACCAGTGACAAGTGACCAGTGACCAGTGACCAGTGACCACTGACCAGTGACCAGTGACCAGTGACCAGTGACCAGTGACCAGTGACCAGCGAAATTGACCAGTGACCATTGACCAGTGACCAGCGAAAGTGACCAGTGAGGAGTGACCTGTGACAAGTGACCAGTGACCAGCGACATGTGACCAGTGACCAGTGACCAGTGAACAGTGACCAGTGACCAGTGACCAGTGACCAGCGAAAATGACCAGTGACCAGTGACCAGTGACCAGCGAAATTGACCAGTGACCAGTGACCAGTGACCAGTGACAAGTGACCAGTGACCAGCGACCAGTGACCAGTGACCAGTGACCAGTGACCAGTGACCACTGACCAGCGAAAGTGACCAGTGACCAGGGACCAGTGACCAGTGACCAGTGACCATTGACCAGTGACCAGCGAAAGTGACCAGTGACCAGCGAAATTGACCAGTGACCATTGACCAGTGACCATTGACCAGTGACCATTGACCAGTGACCATTGACCAGTGACCAGTGACCAGCAAAAATGACCAGTGACCAGTGACCATTGACCAGTTACCAGTGACCAGTGACCAGCGGAAGTGACCAGTGACCAGTGAGCAGTGACCAGCGAAATTGACCAGTTTCCAGTGACCAGTGACAAGTGACCAGTGACCAGTGACCAGCGAAAGAGACAAGTGAACAGTGACCAGCGAAATTGACCAGTGACCATTGACCTGTGACCAGTGACCAGTGACCAGTGACCAGTGACCAGTGACCAGCGAAAGTGACCAGTGACCAGTGAATAGTGACCAGCGAAATTGACCAGTTTCCAGTGACCAGTGATATGTGACCAGTGACCAGTGACCAGCGAAAGTGACCAGTGGACAGTGATCAGCGAAATTGACCAGTGACCATTGACCAGTGACCAGCGAAATTGACCAGTGACGAGTGACCAGTGACAAGTGACCAGTGACAAGTGACCAGTGACAAGTGACCAGTGACCACTGACCAGTGACCTGTGACCAGCGACCAGTGACCAGTGACCAGTGACCAGGGACCAGTGACCAGCGAAAGTGACCCGTGACCAGTGACCAGTGACCAGTGACTAGCCAAATTGAGCAGTGAGCAGTGACCAGTGAACAGTGACCAGTGACCAGTGACCAGTGACCAGCGAAAATGACCAGTGACCAGTGACCAGTGACCAGCGAAATTGACCAGTGACCAGTGACCAGTGAACAGTGACAAGTGACCAGTGACCAGTGACCAACGAAAGTGACCAGTGAACAGTGACCAGGGACCAATGACCAGTGACCAGTGAGCAGTGACCAGCGAAAGTGAACAGTGACCAGTGACCAGTGACAAGTGACCAGTGACCAGTGACCAGCGAAAGAGACAAGTGAACAGTGACCAGCGAAATTGACCAGTGACCATTGACCTGTGACCAGTGACCAGTGACCAGTGACCAGTGACCAGTGACCAGTGACCAGCGAAAGTGACCAGTGACCAGTGAATAGTGACCAGCGAAATTGACCAGTTTCCAGTGACCAGTGATAAGTGACCAGTGACCAGTGACCAGTGACCAGCGAAATTGACCTGTGACCAGTGACCAGTGAACAGTGACAAGTGACCAGTGACCAGCGACCAGTGACCAGTGACCAGTGACCAGTGACCAGTGACCAGTGACCAGCGAAAGTGACCAGTGACCAGTGACCAGTGACCAGCGAAATTGACCAGTGACCAGTGACCAGAGACCAGTGACTAGCCAAATTGACCAGTGACCAGTGACCAGTGGCCAGCGGTAGTGACCAGTGACCAGTGACCAGTGATCAGTGACCAGTGAACAGTGACCAGTGACCAGTGACCAGTGACCAATGACCAGTGACCAGCGAAAATGACCAGTGACCAGCGAAATTGACAAGTGACCAGTGAACAGTGAACAGTGACAAGTGACCAGTGACCAGTGACCAACGAAAGTGACCAGTGAACAGTGACCAGGGACCAGTGACCAGTGACGAGTGACCATTGACCAGCGAAAGTGAACAGTGACCAGTGACCAGTGACCAGTGACCAGTGACCAGTGACCAGCGAAAGTGACCAGTGAACAGTGACCAGTGACCAGTGACGAGTGAACAGTGACCAGTGACCAGTGACCAGTGACCAGCGAAAATGACCAGTGACCAGTGACCAGTGACCAGCGAAATTGACCAGTGACCAGTGACCAGTGAACAGTGACAAGTGACCAGTGACCAGTGACCAACGAAAGTGACCAGTGAACAGTGACCAGGGACCAATGACCAGTGACGAGAGACCAGTGACCAGCGAAAGTGAACAGTGACCAGTGACCAGTGACCAGTGACCACTGACCAGCGAAAGTGACCAGTGACCAGGGACCAGTGACCAGTGACCAGTGACCATTGACCAGTGACCAGCGAAAGTGACCAGTGACCAGCGAAATTGACCAGTGACCATTGACCAGTGACCATTGACCAGTGACCAGTGACCAGCAAAAATGACCAGTGACCAGTGACCAGTGACCAGTGACCAGTGACCAGTGACCATCGAAAGTGACAAGTGACCAGTGACCAGCGAAAGTGACAAGTGACCAGTGACCATTGACCAGTGACCAGTGACCAGTGACCAGCGAAAGTGACCAGTGACCAGTGAGCAGTGACCAGCGATATTGACCAGTTTCCAGTGACCAGTGACAAGTGACCAGTGACCAGTGACCAGCGAAAGAGACAAGTGAACAGTGACCAGCGAAATTGACCACTGACCAATGACCAGTGACCAGCGAAATTGACCAGTGACCATTGACCAGTGACCAGCGAAAGTGACCAGTGAGGAGTGACCTGTGACAAGTGACCAGTGACCAGCGACCAGTGACCAGTGACCAGTGACGAGTGAACAGTGACCAGTGACCAGTGACCAGTGACCAGCGAAAATGACCAGTGACCAGTGACCAGTGACCAGCGAAATTGACCAGTGACCAGTGACCAGTGAACAGTGACAAGTGACCAGTGACCAGTGACCAGTGACCAGTGACCAGCGAAAGTGACAAGTGACCAGTGACCAGTGGCCAGCGGTAGTGACCAGTGACCAGTGACCAGTGATCAGTGACCAGTGAACAGTGACCAGTGACCAGTGAATAGTGACCAGCGAAATTGACCAGTTTCCAGTGACCAGTGATAAGTGACCAGTGACCAGTGACCAGCGAAAGTGACCAGTGAACAGTGATCAGCGAAATTGACCAGTGACCATTGACCAGTGACCAGCGAAAGTGACCAGTGACGAGTGACCAGTGACAAGTGACCAGTGACAAGTGACCAGTGACCAGTGACCAGTGACCACTGACCAGTGACCAGTGACCAGTGACGAGTGAACAGTGACCAGTGACCAGTGACCAGTGACCAGCGAAAATGACCAGTGACCAGTGACCAGTGACCAGCGAAATTGACCAGTGACTAGTGACCAGTGAACAGTGACAAGTGACCAGTGACCAGTGACCAACGAAAGTGACCAGTGAACAGTGACCAGGGTCCAATGACCAGTGACGAGTGACCAGTGACCAGCGAAAGTGAACAGTGACCAGTGACCAGTGACCAGTGACCACTGACCAGCGAAAGTGACCAGTGACCAGGGACCAGTGACCAGTGACCAGTGACCATTGACCAGTGACCAGCGAAAGTGACCAGTGACCAGCGAAATTAACCAGTGACCATTGACCAGTGACCATTGACCAGTGACCAGTGACCAGCAAAAATGACCAGTGACCAGTGACCAGTGACCAGTGACCAGTGACCAGTGACCATCGAAAGTGACAAGTGACCAGTGACCAGCGAAAGTGACAAGTGACCAGTGACCATTGACCAGTGACCAGTGACCAGTGACCAGTGACCAGCGAAAGTGACCAGTGAACAGTGACCAGTGACCAGTGACCTGTGACCAGTGACCAGTCACCAGTGACCAGTGACCAGCGAAAGTGACCAGTGACGAGTGACCAGTGACAAGTGACCAGTGACCAGTGACCATTGACCAGTGACTAGTGACTAGTGACCAGTGACCAACGACCAGTGACCAGTGACCAGTGACCAGCGAAAGTGACAAGTGACCAGTGACCAGTGACCAGTGACCAGTGACCAGTGACCAGCGAAAGTGACTAGTGACCAGTGACCAGTGACCAGTGACCAGTGACCAGCGACCAGTGACCAGTGACCAGTGACCAGTGACCAGTGACCAGTGACCAGTGACCAGTGACCAGTGACCAGTGACCAGTGACCAGTGACCAGTGACCAGTGACCAGTGACCAGTGACAAGTGACCAGTGACCAGTGACAAGTGACCAGTTACCAGTGACCAGCGAAAGTGACCAGTGAACAGTGACCAGGGACCTGTGACCAGTGACCAGTGACCAGTGATCAGTGTACAGTGACCAGGGACCAGTGAACAGTGACCAGCGAAAGTGACCAGGGACCAGTGACCAGTGACCAGTGACCAGTGACCAGCGAAAGTGACCAGTAACCAGTGACCTGTGACCAGCGAAATTGACCAGTGACCAGTGACCAGAGACCAGTGACTAGCCAAATTGACCAGTGACCAGTGACCAGTGACCAGCGGTAGTGACCAGTGATCAGTGACTAGTGAACAGTGACCAGTGACCAGTGACCAGTGACAAGCGAAAGTGACCAGTGACCAGTGATCAGTGACCAGCGAAATTGACCAGTGACCAGTGACCAGTGACCAGTGACAAGTGACCAGTTACCAGTGACCAGCGAAAGTGACCAGTGAACAGTGGCCAGGGACCTGTGACCAGTGACCAGTGACCAGTGATCAGTGTCCAGTGACCAGGGACCAGTGAACAGTGACCAGCGAAAGTGACCAGGGACCAGTGACCAGTGACCAGTGACCAGTGACCAGTGACCAGCAAAAATGACCAGTGACCAGTGACCATTGACCAGTTACCAGTGACCAGTGACCAGCGGAAGTGACCAGTGACCAGTGAGCAGTGACCAGCGAAATTGACCAGTTTCCAGTGACCAGTGACAAGTGACCAGTGACCAGTGACCAGCGAAAGAGACAAGTGAACAGTGACCAGCGAAATTGACCAGTGACCATTGACCTGTGACCAGTGACCAGTGACCAGTGACCAGTGACCAGTGACCAGTGACCAGTGACCAGCGAAAGTGACCAGTGACCAGTGACCAGTGACCAGCGAAAGTGACCAGTGGACAGTGATCAGCGAAATTGACCAGTGACCATTGACCAGTGACCAGCGAAAGTGACCAGTGACGAGTGACCAGTGACAAGTGACCAGTGACAAGTGACCAGTGACCACTGACCAGTGAGCAGTGACCAGCGACCAGTGACCAGTGACCAGTGACCAGGGACCAGTGACCAGCGAAAGTGACCCGTGACCAGTGACCAGTGACCAGTGACTAGCCAAATTGAGCAGTGAGCAGTGACCAGTGACCAGTGACCAGTGACCAGTGACCAGTGACCAGTGACCAGTGACAAGCGAAATTGACCAGTGACCATTGACCAGTGACCAGCGAAAGTGACCAGTGAGGAGTGACCTGTGACAAGTGACCAGTGACCAGCGACCAGTGACCAGTGACCAGTGACGAGTGAACAGTGACCAGTGACCAGTGACCAGTGACCAGCGAAAATGACCAGTGACCAGTGACCAGTGACCAGCGAAATTGACCAGTGACCAGTGACCAGTGAACAGTGACAAGTGACCAGTGACCAGTGACCAACGAAAGTGACCAGTGAACAGTGACCAGGGACCAATGACCAGTGACGAGTGACCAGTGACCAGCGAAAGTGAACAGTGACCAGTGACCAGTGACCAGTGACCACTGACCAGCGAAAGTGACCAGTGACCAGGGACCAGTGACCAGTGACCAGTGACCATTGACCAGTGACCAGCGAAAGTGACCAGTGACCAGCGAAATTAACCAGTGACCATTGACCAGTGACCATTGACCAGTGACCAGTGACCAGCAAAAATGACCAGTGACCAGTGACCAGTGACCAGTGACCAGTGACCAGTGACCATCGAAAGTGACAAGTGACCAGTGACCAGCGAAAGTGACAAGTCACCAGTGACCATTGACCAGTGACCAGTGACCAGTGACCAGCGAAAGTGACCAGTGACCAGTGAGCAGTGACCAGCGATATTGACCAGTTTCCAGTGACCAGTGACAAGTGACCAGTGACCAGTGACCAGCGATAGAGACAAGTGAACAGTGACCAGCGAAATTGACCACTGACCAATGACCAGTGACCAGCGAAATTGACCAGTGACCATTGACCAGTGACCAGCGAAAGTGACCAGTGAGGAGTGACCTGTGACAAGTGACCAGTGACCAGCAACCAGTGACCAGTGACCAGTGACGAGTGAACAGTGACCAGTGACCAGTGACCAGTGACCAGCGAAAATGACCAGTGACCAGTGACCAGTGACCAGCGAAATTGACCAGTGACCAGTGACCAGTGAACAGTGACAAGTGACCAGTGACCAGTGACCAGTGACCAGTGACCAGCGAAAGTGACAAGTGACCAGTGACCAGTGGCCAGCGGTAGTGACCAGTGACCAGTGACCAGTGATCAGTGACCAGTGAACAGTGACCAGTGACCAGTGAATAGTGACCAGCGAAATTGACCAGTTTCCAGTGACCAGTGATAAGTGACCAGTGACCAGTGACCAGCGAAAGTGACCAGTGAACAGTGATCAGCGAAATTGACCAGTGACCATTGACCAGTGACCAGCGAAAGTGACCAGTGACGAGTGACCAGTGACAAGTTACCAGTGACAAGTGACCAGTGACCAGTGACCAGTGACCACTGACCAGTGACCAGTGACCAGTGACCAGTGACCAGTGACCAGTGACCAGCGAAATTGACCAGTGACCATTGACCAGTGACCAGCGAAAGTGACCAGTGAGGAGTGACCTGTGACAAGTGACCAGTGACCAGCGACATGTGACCAGTGACCAGTGACCAGTGAACAGTGACCAGTGACCAGTGACCAGTGACCAGCGAAAATGACCAGTGACCAGTGACCAGTGACCAGCGAAATTGACCAGTGACCAGTGACCAGTGACCAGTGACAAGTGACCAGTGACCAGCGACCAGTGACCAGTGACCAGTGACCAGTGACCAGTGACCACTGACCAGCGAAAGTGACCAGTGACCAGGGACCAGTGACCAGTGACCAGTGACCATTGACCAGTGACCAGCGAAAGTGACCAGTGACCAGCGAAATTGACCAGTGACCATTGACCAGTGACCATTGACCAGTGACCATTGACCAGTGACCATTGACCAGTGACCAGTGACCAGCAAAAATGACCAGTGACCAGTGACCATTGACCAGTTACCAGTGACCAGTGACCAGCGGAAGTGACCAGTGACCAGTGAGCAGTGACCAGCGAAATTGACCAGTTTCCAGTGACCAGTGACAAGTGACCAGTGACCAGTGACCAGCGAAAGAGACAAGTGAACAGTGACCAGCGAAATTGACCAGTGACCATTGACCTGTGACCAGTGACCAGTGACCAGTGACCAGTGACCAGTGACCAGCGAAAGTGACCAGTGACCAGTGAATAGTGACCAGCGAAATTGACCAGTTTCCAGTGACCAGTGATATGTGACCAGTGACCAGTGACCAGCGAAAGTGACCAGTGGACAGTGATCAGCGAAATTGACCAGTGACCATTGACCAGTGACCAGCGAAATTGACCAGTGACGAGTGACCAGTGACAAGTGACCAGTGACAAGTGACCAGTGACAAGTGACCAGTGACCACTGACCAGTGACCTGTGACCAGCGACCAGTGACCAGTGACCAGTGACCAGGGACCAGTGACCAGCGAAAGTGACCCGTGACCAGTGACCAGTGACCAGTGACTAGCCAAATTGAGCAGTGAGCAGTGACCAGTGAACAGTGACCAGTGACCAGTGACCAGTGACCAGCGAAAATGACCAGTGACCAGTGACCAGTGACCAGCGAAATTGACCAGTGACCAGTGACCAGTGAACAGTGACAAGTGACCAGTGACCAGTGACCAACGAAAGTGACCAGTGAACAGTGACCAGGGACCAATGACCAGTGACCAGTGAGCAGTGACCAGCGAAAGTGAACAGTGACCAGTGACCAGTGACAAGTGACCAGTGACCAGTGACCAGCGAAAGAGACAAGTGAACAGTGACCAGCGAAATTGACCAGTGACCATTGACCTGTGACCAGTGACCAGTGACCAGTGACCAGTGACCAGTGACCAGTGACCAGCGAAAGTGACCAGTGACCAGTGAATAGTGACCAGCGAAATTGACCAGTTTCCAGTGACCAGTGATAAGTGACCAGTGACCAGTGACCAGTGACCAGCGAAATTGACCTGTGACCAGTGACCAGTGAACAGTGACAAGTGACCAGTGACCAGCGACCAGTGACCAGTGACCAGTGACCAGTGACCAGTGACCAGTGACCAGCGAAAGTGACCAGTGACCAGTGACCAGTGACCAGCGAAATTGACCAGTGACCAGTGACCAGAGACCAGTGACTAGCCAAATTGACCAGTGACCAGTGACCAGTGGCCAGCGGTAGTGACCAGTGACCAGTGACCAGTGATCAGTGACCAGTGAACAGTGACCAGTGACCAGTGACCAGTGACCAATGACCAGTGACCAGCGAAAATGACCAGTGACCAGCGAAATTGACAAGTGACCAGTGAACAGTGAACAGTGACAAGTGACCAGTGACCAGTGACCAACGAAAGTGACCAGTGAACAGTGACCAGGGACCAGTGACCAGTGACGAGTGACCATTGACCAGCGAAAGTGAACAGTGACCAGTGACCAGTGACCAGTGACCAGTGACCAGTGACCAGCGAAAGTGACCAGTGAACAGTGACCAGTGACCAGTGACCTGTGACCAGTGACCAGTGACCAGTGACCAGTGACCAGCGAAAGTGACCAGTGACGAGTGACCAGTGACAAGTGACCAGTGACCAGTGACCATTGACCAGTGACTAGTGACTAGTGACCAGTGACCAACGACCAGTGACCAGTGACCAGTGACCAGCGAAAGTGACAAGTGACCAGTGACCAGTGACCAGTGACCAGTGACCAGTGACCAGCGAAAGTGACTAGTGACCAGTGACCAGTGACCAGTGACCAGCGACCTGTGACCAGTGACCAGTGACCAGTGACCAGTGACCAGTGACCAGTGACCAGTGACCAGTGACCAGCGAAAGTGACCAGTGACCAGTGACCAGTGACCAGCGAAATTGACCAGTGACCAGTGACCAGAGACCAGTGACTAGCCAAATTGACCAGTGACCAGTGACCAGTGGCCAGCGGTAGTGACCAGTGACCAGTGACCAGTGATCAGTGACCAGTGAACAGTGACCAGTGACCAGTGACCAGTGACCAGTGACCAGTGACCAGTGACCAGCGAAAATGACCAGTGACCAGCGAAATTGACAAGTGACCAGTGAACAGTGAACAGTGACAAGTGACCAGTGACCAGTGACCAACGAAAGTGACCAGTGAACAGTGACCAGGGACCAGTGACCAGTGACGAGTGACCATTGACCAGCGAAAGTGAACAGTGACCAGTGACCAATGACCAGTGACCAGCGAAAATGACCAGTGACCAGCGAAATTGACAAGTGACCAGTGAACAGTGAACAGTGACAAGTGACCAGTGACCAGTGACCAACGAAAGTGACCAGTGAACAGTGACCAGGGACCAGTGACCAGTGACGAGTGACCATTGACCAGCGAAAGTGAACAGTGACCAGTGACCAGTGACCAGTGACCAGTGACCAGTGACCAGCGAAAGTGACCAGTGAACAGTGACCAGTGACCAGTGACCTGTGACCAGTGACCAGTGACCAGTGACCAGTGACCAGCGAAAGTGACCAGTGACGAGTGACCAGTGACAAGTGACCAGTGACCAGTGACCATTGACCAGTGACTAGTGACTAGTGACCAGTGACCAACGACCAGTGACCAGTGACCAGTGACCAGCGAAAGTGACAAGTGACCAGTGACCAGTGACCAGTGACCAGTGACCAGTGACCAGCGAAAGTGACTAGTGACCAGTGACCAGTGACCAGTGACCAGCGACCTGTGACCAGTGACCAGTGACCAGTGACCAGTGACCAGTGACCAGTGACCAGTGACCAGTGACCAGCGAAAGTGACCAGTGACCAGTGACCAGTGACCAGCGAAATTGACCAGTGACCAGTGACCAGAGACCAGTGACTAGCCAAATTGACCAGTGACCAGTGACCAGTGGCCAGCGGTAGTGACCAGTGACCAGTGACCAGTGATCAGTGACCAGTGAACAGTGACCAGTGACCAGTGACCAGTGACCAGTGACCAGTGACCAGTGACCAGTGACCAGCGAAAATGACCAGTGACCAGCGAAATTGACAAGTGACCAGTGAACAGTGAACAGTGACAAGTGACCAGTGACCAGTGACCAACGAAAGTGACCAGTGAACAGTGACCAGGGACCAGTGACCAGTGACGAGTGACCATTGACCAGCGAAAGTGAACAGTGACCAGTGACCAGTGACCAGTGACCAGTGACCAGTGACCAGCGAAAGTGACCAGTGAACAGTGACCAGTGACCAGTGACCTGTGACCAGTGACCAGTGACCAGTGACCAGTGACCAGCGAAAGTGACCAGTGACGAGTGACCAGTGACAAGTGACCAGTGACCAGTGACCATTGACCAGTGACTAGTGACTAGTGACCAGTGACCAACGACCAGTGACCAGTGACCAGTGACCAGCGAAAGTGACAAGTGACCAGTGACCAGTGACCAGTGACCAGTGACCAGTGACCATTGACCAGTGACCAGTGACCAGCAAATATGACCAGTGACCAGTGACCATTGACCAGTTACCAGTGACCAGTGACCAGCGGAAGTGACCAGTGACCAGTGAGCAGTGACCAGCGAAATTGACCAGTTTCCAGTGACCAGTGACAAGTGACCAGTGACCAGTGACCAGCGAAAGAGACAAGTGAACAGTGACCAGCGAAATTGACCAGTGACCATTGACCTGTGACCAGTGACCAGTGACCAGTGACCAGTGACCAGTGACCAGTGACCAGCGAAAGTGACCAGTGACCAGTGAATAGTGACCAGCGAAATTGACCAGTTTCCAGTGACCAGTGACCAGCGAAAGTGACCAGTGGACAGTGATCAGCGAAATTGACCAGTGACCATTGACCAGTGACCAGCGAAAGTGACCAGTGACGAGTGACTAGTGACAAGTGACCAGTGACAAGTGACCAGTGACCACTGACCAGTGAGCAGTGACCAGCGACCAGTGACCAGTGACCAGTGACCAGGGACCAGTGACCAGCGAAAGTGACCCGTGACCAGTGACCAGTGACCAGTGACTAGCCAAATTGAGCAGTGAGCAGTGACCAGTGACCAGTGACCAGTGACCAGTGACCAGTGACCAGTGACCAGTGACCAGCGAAATTGACCAGTGACCATTGACCAGTGACCAGCGAAAGTGACCAGTGAGGAGTGACCTGTGACAAGTGACCAGTGACCAGCGACCAGTGACCAGTGACCAGTGACCAGTGACCAGTGACCAGTGACCAGCGAAAGTGACCAGTGACCAGTGACCAGTGACCAGCGAAATTGACCAGTGACCAGTGACCAGAGACCAGTGACTAGCCAAATTGACCAGTGACCAGTGACCAGTGGCCAGCGGTAGTGACCAGTGACCAGTGACCAGTGATCAGTGACCAGTGAACAGTGACCAGTGACCAGTGACCAGTGACCAATGACCAGTGACCAGCGAAAATGACCAGTGACCAGCGAAATTGACAAGTGACCAGTGAACAGTGAACAGTGACAAGTGACCAGTGACCAGTGACCAACGAAAGTGACCAGTGAACAGTGACCAGGGACCAGTGACCAGTGACGAGTGACCATTGACCAGCGAAAGTGAACAGTGACCAGTGACCAGTGACCAGTGACCAGTGACCAGTGACCAGCGAAAGTGACCAGTGAACAGTGACCAGTGACCAGTGACCTGTGACCAGTGACCAGTGACCAGTGACCAGTGACCAGCGAAAGTGACCAGTGACGAGTGACCAGTGACAAGTGACCAGTGACCAGTGACCATTGACCAGTGACTAGTGACTAGTGACCAGTGACCAACGACCAGTGACCAGTGACCAGTGACCAGCGAAAGTGACAAGTGACCATTGACCAGTGACCATTGACCAGTGACCATTGACCAGTGACCATTGACCAGTGACCAGTGACCAGCAAAAATGACCAGTGACCAGTGACCATTGACCAGTTACCAGTGACCAGTGACCAGCGGAAGTGACCAGTGACCAGTGAGCAGTGACCAGCGAAATTGACCAGTTTCCAGTGACCAGTGACAAGTGACCAGTGACCAGTGACCAGCGAAAGAGACAAGTGAACAGTGACCAGCGAAATTGACCAGTGACCATTGACCTGTGACCAGTGACCAGTGACCAGTGACCAGTGACCAGTGACCAGCGAAAGTGACCAGTGACCAGTGAATAGTGACCAGCGAAATTGACCAGTTTCCAGTGACCAGTGATATGTGACCAGTGACCAGTGACCAGCGAAAGTGACCAGTGGACAGTGATCAGCGAAATTGACCAGTGACCATTGACCAGTGACCAGCGAAATTGACCAGTGACGAGTGACCAGTGACAAGTGACCAGTGACAAGTGACCAGTGACAAGTGACCAGTGACCACTGACCAGTGACCTGTGACCAGCGACCAGTGACCAGTGACCAGTGACCAGGGACCAGTGACCAGCGAAAGTGACCCGTGACCAGTGACCAGTGACCAGTGACTAGCCAAATTGAGCAGTGAGCAGTGACCAGTGAACAGTGACCAGTGACCAGTGACCAGTGACCAGCGAAAATGACCAGTGACCAGTGACCAGTGACCAGCGAAATTGACCAGTGACCAGTGACCAGTGAACAGTGACAAGTGACCAGTGACCAGTGACCAACGAAAGTGACCAGTGAACAGTGACCAGGGACCAATGACCAGTGACCAGTGAGCAGTGACCAGCGAAAGTGAACAGTGACCAGTGACCAGTGACAAGTGACCAGTGACCAGTGACCAGCGAAAGAGACAAGTGAACAGTGACCAGCGAAATTGACCAGTGACCATTGACCTGTGACCAGTGACCAGTGACCAGTGACCAGTGACCAGTGACCAGTGACCAGCGAAAGTGACCAGTGACCAGTGAATAGTGACCAGCGAAATTGACCAGTTTCCAGTGACCAGTGATAAGTGACCAGTGACCAGTGACCAGTGACCAGCGAAATTGACCTGTGACCAGTGACCAGTGAACAGTGACAAGTGACCAGTGACCAGCGACCAGTGACCAGTGACCAGTGACCAGTGACCAGTGACCAGTGACCAGCGAAAGTGACCAGTGACCAGTGACCAGTGACCAGCGAAATTGACCAGTGACCAGTGACCAGAGACCAGTGACTAGCCAAATTGACCAGTGACCAGTGACCAGTGGCCAGCGGTAGTGACCAGTGACCAGTGACCAGTGATCAGTGACCAGTGAACAGTGACCAGTGACCAGTGACCAGTGACCAATGACCAGTGACCAGCGAAAATGACCAGTGACCAGCGAAATTGACAAGTGACCAGTGAACAGTGAACAGTGACAAGTGACCAGTGACCAGTGACCAACGAAAGTGACCAGTGAACAGTGACCAGGGACCAGTGACCAGTGACGAGTGACCATTGACCAGCGAAAGTGAACAGTGACCAGTGACCAGTGACCAGTGACCAGTGACCAGTGACCAGCGAAAGTGACCAGTGAACAGTGACCAGTGACCAGTGACCTGTGACCAGTGACCAGTGACCAGTGACCAGTGACCAGCGAAAGTGACCAGTGACGAGTGACCAGTGACAAGTGACCAGTGACCAGTGACCATTGACCAGTGACTAGTGACTAGTGACCAGTGACCAACGACCAGTGACCAGTGACCAGTGACCAGCGAAAGTGACAAGTGACCAGTGACCAGTGACCAGTGACCAGTGACCAGTGACCAGCGAAAGTGACTAGTGACCAGTGACCAGTGACCAGTGACCAGCGACCTGTGACCAGTGACCAGTGACCAGTGACCAGTGACCAGTGACCAGTGACCAGTGACCAGTGACCAGCGAAAGTGACCAGTGACCAGTGACCAGTGACCAGCGAAATTGACCAGTGACCAGTGACCAGAGACCAGTGACTAGCCAAATTGACCAGTGACCAGTGACCAGTGGCCAGCGGTAGTGACCAGTGACCAGTGACCAGTGATCAGTGACCAGTGAACAGTGACCAGTGACCAGTGACCAGTGACCAGTGACCAGTGACCAGTGACCAGCGAAAATGACCAGTGACCAGCGAAATTGACAAGTGACCAGTGAACAGTGAACAGTGACAAGTGACCAGTGACCAGTGACCAACGAAAGTGACCAGTGAACAGTGACCAGGGACCAGTGACCAGTGACGAGTGACCATTGACCAGCGAAAGTGAACAGTGACCAGTGACCAATGACCAGTGACCAGCGAAAATGACCAGTGACCAGCGAAATTGACAAGTGACCAGTGAACAGTGAACAGTGACAAGTGACCAGTGACCAGTGACCAACGAAAGTGACCAGTGAACAGTGACCAGGGACCAGTGACCAGTGACGAGTGACCATTGACCAGCGAAAGTGAACAGTGACCAGTGACCAGTGACCAGTGACCAGTGACCAGTGACCAGCGAAAGTGACCAGTGAACAGTGACCAGTGACCAGTGACCTGTGACCAGTGACCAGTGACCAGTGACCAGTGACCAGCGAAAGTGACCAGTGACGAGTGACCAGTGACAAGTGACCAGTGACCAGTGACCATTGACCAGTGACTAGTGACTAGTGACCAGTGACCAACGACCAGTGACCAGTGACCAGTGACCAGCGAAAGTGACAAGTGACCAGTGACCAGTGACCAGTGACCAGTGACCAGTGACCAGCGAAAGTGACTAGTGACCAGTGACCAGTGACCAGTGACCAGCGACCTGTGACCAGTGACCAGTGACCAGTGACCAGTGACCAGTGACCAGTGACCAGTGACCAGTGACCAGCGAAAGTGACCAGTGACCAGTGACCAGTGACCAGCGAAATTGACCAGTGACCAGTGACCAGAGACCAGTGACTAGCCAAATTGACCAGTGACCAGTGACCAGTGGCCAGCGGTAGTGACCAGTGACCAGTGACCAGTGATCAGTGACCAGTGAACAGTGACCAGTGACCAGTGACCAGTGACCAGTGACCAGTGACCAGTGACCAGCGAAAATGACCAGTGACCAGCGAAATTGACAAGTGACCAGTGAACAGTGAACAGTGACAAGTGACCAGTGACCAGTGACCAACGAAAGTGACCAGTGAACAGTGACCAGGGACCAGTGACCAGTGACGAGTGACCATTGACCAGCGAAAGTGAACAGTGACCAGTGACCAGTGACCAGTGACCAGTGACCAGTGACCAGCGAAAGTGACCAGTGAACAGTGACCAGTGACCAGTGACCTGTGACCAGTGACCAGTGACCAGTGACCAGTGACCAGCGAAAGTGACCAGTGACGAGTGACCAGTGACAAGTGACCAGTGACCAGTGACCATTGACCAGTGACTAGTGACTAGTGACCAGTGACCAACGACCAGTGACCAGTGACCAGTGACCAGCGAAAGTGACAAGTGACCAGTGACCAGTGACCAGTGACCAGTGACCAGTGACCATTGACCAGTGACCAGTGACCAGCAAATATGACCAGTGACCAGTGACCATTGACCAGTTACCAGTGACCAGTGACCAGCGGAAGTGACCAGTGACCAGTGAGCAGTGACCAGCGAAATTGACCAGTTTCCAGTGACCAGTGACAAGTGACCAGTGACCAGTGACCAGCGAAAGAGACAAGTGAACAGTGACCAGCGAAATTGACCAGTGACCATTGACCTGTGACCAGTGACCAGTGACCAGTGACCAGTGACCAGTGACCAGTGACCAGCGAAAGTGACCAGTGACCAGTGAATAGTGACCAGCGAAATTGACCAGTTTCCAGTGACCAGTGATAAGTGACCAGTGACCAGTGACCAGCGAAAGTGACCAGTGGACAGTGATCAGCGAAATTGACCAGTGACCATTGACCAGTGACCAGCGAAAGTGACCAGTGACGAGTGACTAGTGACAAGTGACCAGTGACAAGTGACCAGTGACCACTGACCAGTGAGCAGTGACCAGCGACCAGTGACCAGTGACCAGTGACCAGGGACCAGTGACCAGCGAAAGTGACCCGTGACCAGTGACCAGTGACCAGTGACTAGCCAAATTGAGCAGTGAGCAGTGACCAGTGACCAGTGACCAGTGACCAGTGACCAGTGACCAGTGACCAGTGACCAGCGAAATTGACCAGTGACCATTGACCAGTGACCAGCGAAAGTGACCAGTGAGGAGTGACCTGTGACAAGTGACCAGTGACCAGCGACCAGTGACCAGTGACCAGTGACCAGTGACCAGTGACCAGTGACCAGCGAAAGTGACCAGTGACCAGTGACCAGTGACCAGCGAAATTGACCAGTGACCAGTGACCAGAGACCAGTGACTAGCCAAATTGACCAGTGACCAGTGACCAGTGGCCAGCGGTAGTGACCAGTGACCAGTGACCAGTGATCAGTGACCAGTGAACAGTGACCAGTGACCAGTGACCAGTGACCAATGACCAGTGACCAGCGAAAATGACCAGTGACCAGCGAAATTGACAAGTGACCAGTGAACAGTGAACAGTGACAAGTGACCAGTGACCAGTGACCAACGAAAGTGACCAGTGAACAGTGACCAGGGACCAGTGACCAGTGACGAGTGACCATTGACCAGCGAAAGTGAACAGTGACCAGTGACCAGTGACCAGTGACCAGTGACCAGTGACCAGCGAAAGTGACCAGTGAACAGTGACCAGTGACCAGTGACCTGTGACCAGTGACCAGTGACCAGTGACCAGTGACCAGCGAAAGTGACCAGTGACGAGTGACCAGTGACAAGTGACCAGTGACCAGTGACCATTGACCAGTGACTAGTGACTAGTGACCAGTGACCAACGACCAGTGACCAGTGACCAGTGACCAGCGAAAGTGACAAGTGACCAGTGACCAGTGACCAGTGACCAGTGACCAGTGACCAGCGAAAGTGACTAGTGACCAGTGACCAGTGACCAGTGACCAGCGACCTGTGACCAGTGACCAGTGACCAGTGACCAGTGACCAGTGACCAGTGACCAGTGACCAGTGACCAGCGAAAGTGACCAGTGACCAGTGACCAGTGACCAGCGAAATTGACCAGTGACCAGTGACCAGAGACCAGTGACTAGCCAAATTGACCAGTGACCAGTGACCAGTGGCCAGCGGTAGTGACCAGTGACCAGTGACCAGTGATCAGTGACCAGTGAACAGTGACCAGTGACCAGTGACCAGTGACCAGTGACCAGTGACCAGTGACCAGCGAAAATGACCAGTGACCAGCGAAATTGACAAGTGACCAGTGAACAGTGAACAGTGACAAGTGACCAGTGACCAGTGACCAACGAAAGTGACCAGTGAACAGTGACCAGGGACCAGTGACCAGTGACGAGTGACCATTGACCAGCGAAAGTGAACAGTGACCAGTGACCAATGACCAGTGACCAGCGAAAATGACCAGTGACCAGCGAAATTGACAAGTGACCAGTGAACAGTGAACAGTGACAAGTGACCAGTGACCAGTGACCAACGAAAGTGACCAGTGAACAGTGACCAGGGACCAGTGACCAGTGACGAGTGACCATTGACCAGCGAAAGTGAACAGTGACCAGTGACCAGTGACCAGTGACCAGTGACCAGTGACCAGCGAAAGTGACCAGTGAACAGTGACCAGTGACCAGTGACCTGTGACCAGTGACCAGTGACCAGTGACCAGTGACCAGCGAAAGTGACCAGTGACGAGTGACCAGTGACAAGTGACCAGTGACCAGTGACCATTGACCAGTGACTAGTGACTAGTGACCAGTGACCAACGACCAGTGACCAGTGACCAGTGACCAGCGAAAGTGACAAGTGACCAGTGACCAGTGACCAGTGACCAGTGACCAGTGACCAGCGAAAGTGACTAGTGACCAGTGACCAGTGACCAGTGACCAGCGACCTGTGACCAGTGACCAGTGACCAGTGACCAGTGACCAGTGACCAGTGACCAGTGACCAGTGACCAGCGAAAGTGACCAGTGACCAGTGACCAGTGACCAGCGAAATTGACCAGTGACCAGTGACCAGAGACCAGTGACTAGCCAAATTGACCAGTGACCAGTGACCAGTGGCCAGCGGTAGTGACCAGTGACCAGTGACCAGTGATCAGTGACCAGTGAACAGTGACCAGTGACCAGTGACCAGTGACCAGTGACCAGTGACCAGTGACCAGCGAAAATGACCAGTGACCAGCGAAATTGACAAGTGACCAGTGAACAGTGAACAGTGACAAGTGACCAGTGACCAGTGACCAACGAAAGTGACCAGTGAACAGTGACCAGGGACCAGTGACCAGTGACGAGTGACCATTGACCAGCGAAAGTGAACAGTGACCAGTGACCAATGACCAGTGACCAGCGAAAATGACCAGTGACCAGCGAAATTGACAAGTGACCAGTGAACAGTGAACAGTGACAAGTGACCAGTGACCAGTGACCAACGAAAGTGACCAGTGAACAGTGACCAGGGACCAGTGACCAGTGACGAGTGACCATTGACCAGCGAAAGTGAACAGTGACCAGTGACCAGTGACCAGTGACCAGTGACCAGTGACCAGCGAAAGTGACCAGTGAACAGTGACCAGTGACCAGTGACCTGTGACCAGTGACCAGTGACCAGTGACCAGTGACCAGCGAAAGTGACCAGTGACGAGTGACCAGTGACAAGTGACCAGTGACCAGTGACCATTGACCAGTGACTAGTGACTAGTGACCAGTGACCAACGACCAGTGACCAGTGACCAGTGACCAGCGAAAGTGACAAGTGACCAGTGACCAGTGACCAGTGACCAGTGACCAGTGACCAGCGAAAGTGACTAGTGACCAGTGACCAGTGACCAGTGACCAGCGACCTGTGACCAGTGACCAGTGACCAGTGACCAGTGACCAGTGACCAGTGACCAGTGACCAGTGACCAGCGAAAGTGACCAGTGACCAGTGACCAGTGACCAGCGAAATTGACCAGTGACCAGTGACCAGAGACCAGTGACTAGCCAAATTGACCAGTGACCAGTGACCAGTGGCCAGCGGTAGTGACCAGTGACCAGTGACCAGTGATCAGTGACCAGTGAACAGTGACCAGTGACCAGTGACCAGTGACCAGTGACCAGTGACCAGTGACCAGCGAAAATGACCAGTGACCAGCGAAATTGACAAGTGACCAGTGAACAGTGAACAGTGACAAGTGACCAGTGACCAGTGACCAACGAAAGTGACCAGTGAACAGTGACCAGGGACCAGTGACCAGTGACGAGTGACCATTGACCAGCGAAAGTGAACAGTGACCAGTGACCAATGACCAGTGACCAGCGAAAATGACCAGTGACCAGCGAAATTGACAAGTGACCAGTGAACAGTGAACAGTGACAAGTGACCAGTGACCAGTGACCAACGAAAGTGACCAGTGAACAGTGACCAGGGACCAGTGACCAGTGACGAGTGACCATTGACCAGCGAAAGTGAACAGTGACCAGTGACCAGTGACCAGTGACCAGTGACCAGTGACCAGCGAAAGTGACCAGTGAACAGTGACCAGTGACCAGTGACCTGTGACCAGTGACCAGTGACCAGTGACCAGTGACCAGCGAAAGTGACCAGTGACGAGTGACCAGTGACAAGTGACCAGTGACCAGTGACCATTGACCAGTGACTAGTGACTAGTGACCAGTGACCAACGACCAGTGACCAGTGACCAGTGACCAGCGAAAGTGACAAGTGACCAGTGACCAGTGACCAGTGACCAGTGACCAGTGACCAGCGAAAGTGACTAGTGACCAGTGACCAGTGACCAGTGACCAGCGACCTGTGACCAGTGACCAGTGACCAGTGACCAGTGACCAGTGACCAGTGACCAGTGACCAGTGACCAGCGAAAGTGACCAGTGACCAGTGACCAGTGACCAGCGAAATTGACCAGTGACCAGTGACCAGAGACCAGTGACTAGCCAAATTGACCAGTGACCAGTGACCAGTGGCCAGCGGTAGTGACCAGTGACCAGTGACCAGTGATCAGTGACCAGTGAACAGTGACCAGTGACCAGTGACCAGTGACCAGTGACCAGTGACCAGTGACCAGCGAAAATGACCAGTGACCAGCGAAATTGACAAGTGACCAGTGAACAGTGAACAGTGACAAGTGACCAGTGACCAGTGACCAACGAAAGTGACCAGTGAACAGTGACCAGGGACCAGTGACCAGTGACGAGTGACCATTGACCAGCGAAAGTGAACAGTGACCAGTGACCAGTGACCAGTGACCAGTGACCAGTGACCAGCGAAAGTGACCAGTGAACAGTGACCAGTGACCAGTGACCTGTGACCAGTGACCAGTGACCAGTGACCAGTGACCAGCGAAAGTGACCAGTGACGAGTGACCAGTGACAAGTGACCAGTGACCAGTGACCATTGACCAGTGACTAGTGACTAGTGACCAGTGACCAACGACCTGTGACCAGTGACCAGTGACCAGCGAAAGTGACAAGTGACCAGTGACCAGTGACCAGTGACCAGTGACCAGTGACCATTGACCAGTGACCAGTGACCAGCAAATATGACCAGTGACCAGTGACCATTGACCAGTTACCAGTGACCAGTGACCAGCGGAAGTGACCAGTGACCAGTGAGCAGTGACCAGCGAAATTGACCAGTTTCCAGTGACCAGTGACAAGTGACCAGTGACCAGTGACCAGCGAAAGAGACAAGTGAACAGTGACCAGCGAAATTGACCAGTGACCATTGACCTGTGACCAGTGACCAGTGACCAGTGACCAGTGACCAGTGACCAGTGACCAGCGAAAGTGACCAGTGACCAGTGAATAGTGACCAGCGAAATTGACCAGTTTCCAGTGACCAGTGATAAGTGACCAGTGACCAGTGACCAGCGAAAGTGACCAGTGGACAGTGATCAGCGAAATTGACCAGTGACCATTGACCAGTGACCAGCGAAAGTGACCAGTGACGAGTGACTAGTGACAAGTGACCAGTGACAAGTGACCAGTGACCACTGACCAGTGAGCAGTGACCAGCGACCAGTGACCAGTGACCAGTGACCAGGGACCAGTGACCAGCGAAAGTGACCCGTGACCAGTGACCAGTGACCAGTGACTAGCCAAATTGAGCAGTGAGCAGTGACCAGTGACCAGTGACCAGTGACCAGTGACCAGTGACCAGTGACCAGTGACCAGCGAAATTGACCAGTGACCATTGACCAGTGACCAGCGAAAGTGACCAGTGAGGAGTGACCTGTGACAAGTGACCAGTGACCAGCGACCAGTGACCAGTGACCAGTGACGAGTGAACAGTGACCAGTGACCAGTGACCAGTGACCAGCGAAAATGACCAGTGACCAGTGACCAGCGAAATTGACCAGTGACCAGTGACCAGTGAACAGTGACAAGTGACCAGTGACCAGTGACCAACGAAAGTGACCAGTGAACAGTGACCAGGGACCAATGACCAGTGACGAGTGACCAGTGACCAGCGAAAGTGAACAGTGACCAGTGACCAGTGACCAGTGACCACTGACCAGCGAAAGTGACCAGTGACCAGGGACCAGTGACCAGTGACCAGTGACCATTGACCAGTGACCAGCGAAAGTGACCAGTGACCAGCGAAATTGACCAGTGACCATTGACCAGTGACCATTGACCAGTGACCAGTGACCAGCAAAAATGACCAGTGACCAGTGACCAGTGACCAGTGACCAGTGACCAGTGACCATCGAAAGTGACAAGTGACCAGTGACCAGCGAAAGTGACAAGTGACCAGTGACCATTGACCAGTGACCAGTGACCAGTGACCAGCGAAAGTGACCAGTGACCAGTGAGCAGTGACCAGCGATATTGACCAGTTTCCAGTGACCAGTGACAAGTGACCAGTGACCAGTGACCAGCGATAGAGACAAGTGAACAGTGACCAGCGAAATTGACCACTGACCAATGACCAGTGACCAGCGAAATTGACCAGTGACCATTGACCAGTGACCAGCGAAAGTGACCAGTGAGGAGTGACCTGTGACAAGTGACCAGTGACCAGCGACCAGTGACCAGTGACCAGTGACGAGTGAACAGTGACCAGTGACCAGTGACCAGTGACCAGCGAAAATGACCAGTGACCAGTGACCAGTGACAAGCGAAATTGACCAGTGACCAGTGACCAGTGAACAGTGACAAGTGACCAGTGACCAGTGACCAGTGACCAGTGACCAGCGAAAGTGACAAGTGACCAGTGACCAGTGGCCAGCGGTAGTGACCAGTGACCAGTGACCATTGACCAGTGACCAGCGAAAGTGACCAGTGACCAGCG
The DNA here is from genome assembly GCA_951215215.1 of Andrena trimmerana. Taxonomy (NCBI): domain Eukaryota; kingdom Metazoa; phylum Arthropoda; class Insecta; order Hymenoptera; family Andrenidae; genus Andrena; species Andrena trimmerana. Next base: position 15,216,231 of record OX578063.1, on the reverse strand, counting down.
AAATTGACCAGTGACCATTGACCAGTGACCATTGACCAGTGACCAGTGACCAGCAAAAATGACCAGTGACCAGTGACCATTGACCAGTTACCAGTGACCAGTGACCAGCGGAAGTGACCAGTGACCAGTGCGCAGTGACCAGCGAAATTGACCAGTTTCCAGTGACCAGTGACAAGTGACCAGTGACCAGTGACCAGCGAAAGAGACAAGTGAACAGTGACCAGCGAAATTGACCACTGACCAATGACCAGTGACCAGCGAAATTGACCAGTGACCATTGACCAGTGACCAGCGAAAGTGACCAGTGAGGAGTGACCTGTGACAAGTGACCAGTGACCAGCGACCAGTGACCAGTGACCAGTGACGAGTGAACAGTGACCAGTGACCAGTGACCAGTGACCAGCGAAAATGACCAGTGACCAGTGACCAGTGACCAGCGAAAGTGACCAGTGACCAGTGACCAGTGAACAGTGACAAGTGACCAGTGACCAGTGACCATTGACCTGTGACCAGTGACCAGTGACCAGTGACCAGTGACCAGTGACCAGTGACCAGTGACCAGCGAAAGTGACCAGTGACCAGTGAATAGTGACCAGCGAAATTGACCAGTTTCCAGTGACCAGTGATATGTGACCAGTGACCAGTGACCAGCGAAAGTGACCAGTGGACAGTGATCAGCGAAATTGACCAGTGACCATTGACCAGTGACCAGCGAAATTGACCAGTGACGAGTGACCAGTGACAAGTGACCAGTGACAAGTGACCAGTGACCACTGACCAGTGACCTGTGACCAGCGACCAGTGACCAGTGACCAGTGACCAGGGACCAGTGACCAGCGAAAGTGACCCGTGACCAGTGACCAGTGACCAGTGACTAGCCAAATTGAGCAGTGAGCAGTGACCAGTGACCAGTGACCAGTGACCAATGACCAGTGACCAGTGACCAGCGAAATTGACCAGTGACCATTGACCAGTGACCAGCGAAAGTGACCAGTGAGGAGTGACCTGTGACAAGTGACCAGTGACCAGCGACCAGTGACCAGTGACCAGTGACGAGTGAACAGTGACCAGTGACCAGTGACCAGTGACCAGCGAAAATGACCAGTGACCAGTGACCAGTGACCAGCGAAATTGACCAGTGACCAGTGACCAGTGAACAGTGACAAGTGACCAGTGACCAGTGACCAACGAAAGTGACCAGTGAACAGTGACCAGGGACCAATGACCAGTGACGAGTGACCAGTGACCAGCGAAAGTGAACAGTGACCAGTGACCAGTGACCAGTGACCAGTGACCAGTGACCAGTGACCAGCGAAAGTGACCAGTGACCAGTGACCAGCGACCTGTGACCAGTGACCAGTGACCAGTGACCAGTGACCAGTGACCAGTGACCAGTGACCAGTGACCAGTGACGAGTGAACAGTGACCAGTGACCAGTGACCAGTGACCAGCGAAAATGACCAGTGACCAGTGACCAGTGACCAGCGAAATTGACCTGTGACCAGTGACCAGTGAACAGTGACAAGTGACCAGTGACCAGTGACGAGTGAACAGTGACCAGTGACCAGTGACCAGTGACCAGTGACCAGTGACCAGCGAAATTGACCTGTGACCAGTGACCAGTGAACAGTGACAAGTGACCAGTGACCAGTGACCAGTGACCAGTGACCAGTGACCAGCGAAAGTGACAAGTGACCAGTGACCAGTGGCCAGCGGTAGTGACCAGTGACCAGTGACCAGTGATCAGTGACCAGTGAACAGTGACCAGTGACCAGTGAATAGTGACCAGCGAAATTGACCAGTTTCCAGTGACCAGTGACCAGCGAAAGTGACCAGTGACGAGTGACCAGTGACAAGTGACCAGTGACAAGTGACCAGTGACCACTGACCAGTGACCAGTGACCAGCGACCAGTGACCAGTGACCAGTGACCAGGGACCAGTGACCAGCGAAAGTGACCCGTGACCAGTGACCAGTGACCAGTGACTAGCCAAATTGAGCAGTGAGCAGTGACCAGTGACCAGCGGTAGTGACCAGTGATCAGTGACCAGTGAACAGTGACCAGTGACCAGTGACCAGTGACAAGCGAAAGTGACCAGTGACCAGTGATCAGTGACCAGCGAAATTGACCAGTGACCAGTGACCAGTGACCAGTGACAAGTGACCAGTTACCAGTGACCAGCGAAAGTGACCAGTGAACAGTGACCAGGGACCTGTGACCAGTGACCAGTGACCAGTGATCAGTGTCCAGTGACCAGGGACCAGTGAACAGTGACCAGCGAAAGTGACCAGGGACCAGTGACCAGTGACCAGTGACCAGTGACCAGTGACCAGTGACCATTGACCAGTGACCAGTGACCAGCAAAAATGACCAGTGACCAGTGACCATTGACCAGTTACCAGTGACCAGTGACCAGCGGAAGTGACCAGTGACCAGTGAGCAGTGACCAGCGAAATTGACCAGTTTCCAGTGACCAGTGACAAGTGACCAGTGACCAGTGACCAGCGAAAGAGACAAGTGAACAGTGACCAGCGAAATTGACCAGTGACCATTGACCTGTGACCAGTGACCAGTGACCAGTGACCAGTGACCAGTGACCAGTGACCAGCGAAAGTGACCAGTGACCAGTGAATAGTGACCAGCGAAATTGACCAGTTTCCAGTGACCAGTGATAAGTGACCAGTGACCAGTGACCAGCGAAAGTGACCAGTGGACAGTGATCAGCGAAATTGACCAGTGACCATTGACCAGTGACCAGCGAAAGTGACCAGTGACGAGTGACCAGTGACAAGTGACCAGTGACAAGTGACCAGTGACCACTGACCAGTGACCAGTGACCAGCGACCAGTGACCAGTGACCAGTGACCAGGGACCAGTGACCAGCGAAAGTGAACAGTGACCAGTGACCAGTGACCAGTGACCAGTGACCAGTGACCAGCGAAAGTGACCAGTGACCAGTGACCAGTGACCAGTGACCAGTGACCAGTGACCAGTGACCAGTGACAAGTGACCTGGGACCAGTGACCAGTGACCAGTGACCAGCGATATTGACCAGTTTCCAGTGACCAGTGACAAGTGACCAGTGACCAGTGACCAGCGAAAGAGACAAGTGAACAGTGACCAGCGAAATTGACCACTGACCAATGACCAGTGACCAGCGAAATTGACCAGTGACCATTGACCAGTGACCAGCGAAAGTGACCAGTGAGGAGTGACCTGTGACAAGTGACCAGTGACCAGCGACCAGTGACCAGTGACCAGTGACGAGTGAACAGTGACCAGTGACCAGTGACCAGTGACCAGCGAAAATGACCAGTGACCAGTGACCAGTGACCAGCGAAATTGACCAGTGACCAGTGACCAGTGAACAGTGACAAGTGACCAGTGACCAGTGACCAGTGACCAGTGACCAGCGAAAGTGACAAGTGACCAGTGACCAGTGGCCAGCGGTAGTGACCAGTGACCAGTGACCAGTGATCAGTGACCAGTGAACAGTGACCAGTGACCAGTGAATAGTGACCAGCGAAATTGACCAGTTTCCAGTGACCAGTGATAAGTGACCAGTGACCAGTGACCAGCGAAAGTGACCAGTGAACAGTGATCAGCGAAATTGACCAGTGACCATTGACCAGTGACCAGCGAAAGTGACCAGTGACGAGTGACCAGTGACAAGTGACCAGTGACAAGTGACCAGTGACCAGTGACCAGTGACCAGTGACCACTGACCAGTGACCAGTGACCAGCGACCAGTGACCAGTGACCAGTGACCAGTGACCAGTGACCAGCGAAATTGACCAGTGACCATTGACCAGTGACCAGCGAAAGTGACCAGTGAGGAGTGACCTGTGACAAGTGACCAGTGACCAGCGACAAGTGACCAGTGACCAGTGACCAGTGAACAGTGACCAGTGACCAGTGACCAGTGACCAGCGAAAATGACCAGTGACCAGTGACCAGTGACCAGCGAAATTGACCAGTGACCAGTGACCAGTGACCAGTGACAAGTGACCAGTGACCAGCGACCAGTGACCAGTGACCAGTGACCAGTGACCAGTGAGCAGTGACCAGCGAAATTGACCAGTTTCCAGTGACCAGTGACAAGTGACCAGTGACCAGTGACCAGCGAAAGAGACAAGTGAACAGTGACCAGCGAAATTGACCAGTGACCATTGACCTGTGACCAGTGACCAGTGACCAGTGACCAGTGACCAGTGACCAGTGACCAGTGACCAGTGACCAGCGAAAGTGACCAGTGACCAGTGAATAGTGACCAGCGAAATTGACCAGTTTCCAGTGACCAGTGATAAGTGACCAGTGACCAGTGACCAGCGAAAGTGACCAGTGGACAGTGATCAGCGAAATTGACCAGTGACCATTGACCAGTGACCAGCGAAATTGACCAGTGACGAGTGACCAGTGACAAGTGACCAGTGACAAGTGACCAGTGACCACTGACCAGTGACCTGTGACCAGCGACCAGTGACCAGTGACCAGTGACCAGGGACCAGTGACCAGCGAAAGTGACCCGTGACCAGTGACCAGTGACCAGTGACTAGCCAAATTGAGCAGTGAGCAGTGACCAGTGACCAGTGACCAGTGACCAGTGACCAGTGACCAGTGACCAGCGAAATTGACCAGTGACCATTGACCAGTGACCAGCGAAAGTGACCAGTGAGGAGTGACCTGTGACAAGTGACCAGTGACCAGCGACCAGTGACCAGTGACCAGTGACGAGTGAACAGTGACCAGTGACCAGTGACCAGTGACCAGCGAAAATGACCAGTGACCAGTGACCAGTGACCAGCGAAATTGACCAGTGACCAGTGACCAGTGAACAGTGACAAGTGACCAGTGACCAGTGACCAACGAAAGTGACCAGTGAACAGTGACCAGGGACCAATGACCAGTGACGAGTGACCAGTGACCAGCGAAAGTGAACAGTGACCAGTGACCAGTGACCAGTGACCAGTGACCAGTGACCAGTGACCAGTGACCAGCGAAAGTGACCAGTGACCAGTGACCAGTGACCAGTGACCAGTGACAAGTGACCTGGGACCAGTGACCAGTGACCAGTGACCAGCGAAATTGACCAGTGACCAGTGACCAGTGACCAGCGACCTGTGACCAGTGACCAGTGACCAGTGACCAGTGACCAGTGACCAGTGACCAGTGACCAGTGACGAGTGAACAGTGACCAGTGACCAGTGACCAGTGACCAGCGAAAATGACCAGTGACCAGTGACCAGTGACCAGTGACGAGTGAACAGTGACCAGTGACCAGTGACCAGTGACCAGCGAAAATGACCAGTGACCAGTGACCAGTGACCAGCGAAATTGACCTGTGACCAGTGACCAGTGAACAGTGACAAGTGACCAGTGACCAGCGACCAGTGACCAGTGACCAGTGACGAGTGAACAGTGACCAGTGACCAGTGACCAGTGACCAGCGAAAATGACCAGTGACCAGTGACCAGTGACCAGCGAAATTGACCTGTGACCAGTGACCAGTGAACAGTGACAAGTGACCAGTGACCAGTGACCAGTGACCAGTGACCAGTGACCAGCGAAAGTGACAAGTGACCAGTGACCAGTGGCCAGCGGTAGTGACCAGTGACCAGTGACCAGTGATCAGTGACCAGTGAACAGTGACCAGTGACCAGTGAATAGTGACCAGCGAAATTGACCAGTTTCCAGTGACCAGTGACCAGCGAAAGTGACCAGTGACGAGTGACCAGTGACAAGTGACCAGTGACAAGTGACCAGTGACCACTGACCAGTGACCAGTGACCAGCGACCAGTGACCAGTGACCAGTGACCAGGGACCAGTGACCAGCGAAAGTGACCCGTGACCAGTGACCAGTGACCAGTGACTAGCCAAATTGAGCAGTGAGCAGTGACCAGTGACCAGCGGTAGTGACCAGTGATCAGTGACCAGTGAACAGTGACCAGTGACCAGTGACCAGTGACAAGCGAAAGTGACCAGTGACCAGTGATCAGTGACCAGCGAAATTGACCAGTGACCAGTGACCAGTGACCAGTGACAAGTGACCAGTTACCAGTGACCAGCGAAAGTGACCAGTGAACAGTGACCAGGGACCTGTGACCAGTGACCAGTGACCAGTGATCAGTGTCCAGTGACCAGGGACCAGTGAACAGTGACCAGCGAAAGTGACCAGGGACCAGTGACCAGTGACCAGTGACCAGTGACCAGTGACCAGTGACCATTGACCAGTGACCAGTGACCAGCAAAAATGACCAGTGACCAGTGACCATTGACCAGTTACCAGTGACCAGTGACCAGCGGAAGTGACCAGTGACCAGTGAGCAGTGACCAGCGAAATTGACCAGTTTCCAGTGACCAGTGACAAGTGACCAGTGACAGTGACCAGCGAAAGAGACAAGTGAACAGTGACCAGCGAAATTGACCAGTGACCATTGACCTGTGACCAGTGACCAGTGACCAGTGACCAGTGACCAGTGACCAGTGACCAGCGAAAGTGACCAGTGACCAGTGAATAGTGACCAGCGAAATTGACCAGTTTCCAGTGACCAGTGATAAGTGACCAGTGACCAGTGACCAGCGAAAGTGACCAGTGGACAGTGATCAGCGAATTTGACCAGTGACCATTGACCAGTGACCAGCGAAAGTGACCAGTGACGAGTGACCAGTGACAAGTGACCAGTGACAAGTGACCAGTGACCACTGACCAGTGACCAGTGACCAGCGACCAGTGACCAGTGACCAGTGACCAGGGACCAGTGACCAGCGAAAGTGAACAGTGACCAGTGACCAGTGACCAGTGACCAGTGACCAGTGACCAGCGAAAGTGACCAGTGACCAGTGACCAGTGACCAGTGACCAGTGACCAGTGACAAGTGACCTGGGACCAGTGACCAGTGACCAGTGACCAGCGAAATTGACCAGTGACCAGTGACCAGTGACCAGCGACCTGTGACCAGTGACCAGTGACCAGTGACCAGTGACCAGTGACCAGTGACCAGTGACCAGTGACCAGCGAAAGTGACCAGTGACCAGTGACCAGTGACCAGCGAAATTGACCAGTGACCAGTGACCAGAGACCAGTGACTAGCCAAATTGACCAGTGACCAGTGACCAGTGGCCAGCGGTAGTGACCAGTGACCAGTGACCAGTGATCAGTGACCAGTGAACAGTGACCAGTGACCAGTGACCAGTGACCGGTGACCAGTGACCAGCGAAAATGACCAGTGACCAGCGAAATTGACAAGTGACCAGTGAACAGTGAACAGTGACAAGTGACCAGTGACCAGTGACCAACGAAAGTGACCAGTGAACAGTGACCAGGGACCAGTGACCAGTGACGAGTGACCATTGACCAGCGAAAGTGAACAGTGACCAGTGACCAGTGACCAGTGACCAGTGACCAGTGACCAGCGAAAGTGACCAGTGAACAGTGACCAGTGACCAGTGACCTGTGACCAGTGACCAGTGACCAGTGACCAGCGAAAGTGACCAGTGACGAGTGACCAGTGACAAGTGACCAGTGACCAGTGACCATTGACCAGTGACTAGTGACTAGTGACCAGTGACCAACGACCAGTGACCAGTGACCAGTGACCAGCGAAAGTGACAAGTGACCAGTGACCAGTGACCAGTGACCAGTGACCATTGACCAGCGAAAGTGACTAGTGACCAGTGACCAGTGACCAGTGACCAGTGACCAGTGACCAGTGACCAGTGACCAGCGAAAGTGACCAGTGACGAGTGACCAGTGACAAGTGACCAGTGACCAGTGACCAGTGACCAGTGACCAGTGACAAGTGCCCAGTGACCAGCGACCAGTGACCAGTGACCAGTGACCAGTGACCAGTGACCAGTGACCAGTGACCAGTGACCAGTGACCAGTGACCAGTGACCAGTGACCAGTGACCAGTGACCAGTGACCAGTGACAAGTGACCAGTGACCAGCGACCAGTGACCAGTGACCAGTGACCAGTGACCAGTGACCAGTGACCAGTGACCAGTAACCAGTGACCAGTGACCAGTGACCAGTGACAAGTGACAAGTGACCAGTGACCAGCGACCAGTGACCAGTGACCAGTGACCAGTGACCAGTGACCAGCGAAAGTGACCAGTGACCAGGGACCAGTGACCAGTGACCAGCGAAATTGACCAGTGACCAGTGACCAGTGACCAGTGACCAGTGACAAGTGACCAGTGACCAGTGACCAGCGAAAGTGACCAGTGAACAGTGACCAGTGACCAGTGACCAGTAAAATTGACCAGCAAAATTGACCAGTGACCAGTGACCAGTGACCAATGAACAGTGACCAGTGACCAGTGACCAGCGAAAGTGACCAGTGAACAGTGACCAGTGACCAGTGACCTGTGACCAGTGACCAGTGACCAGTGACCAGCGAAAGTGACCAGTGACGAGTGACCAGTGACAATTGACCTGTGACCAGTGACCAGTGACCAGTGACTAGTGACTAGTGACCAGTGACCAGCGACCAGTGACCAGTGACCATTGACCAGTGACCAGTGACTAGTGACTAGTGACCAGTGACCAACGACCAGTGACCAGTGACCAGTGACCAGCGAAAGTGACAAGTGACCAGTGACCAGTGACCAGTGACCAGTGACCAGTGACCAGCGAAAGTGACTAGTGACCAGTGACCAGTGACCAGTGACCAGTGACCAGTGACCAGTGACCAGCGAAAGTGACCAGTGACGAGTGACCAGTGACAAGTGACCAGTGACCAGTGACCAGTGACCAGTGACCAGTGACAAGTGCCCAGTGACCAGCGACCAGTGACCAGTGACCAGTGACCAGTGACCAGTGACCAGTGACCAGTGACCAGTGACCAGTGACCAGTGACCAGTGACCAGTGACCAGTGACCAGTGACCAGTGACAAGTGACCAGTGACCAGCGACCAGTGACCAGTGACCAGTGACCAGTGACCAGTGACCAGTGACCAGTGACCAGTAACCAGTGACCAGTGACCAGTGACCAGTGACAAGTGACAAGTGACCAGTGACCAGCGACCAGTGACCAGTGACCAGTGACCAGTGACCAGTGACCAGCGAAAGTGACCAGTGACCAGGGACCAGTGACCAGTGACCAGCGAAATTGACCAGTGACCAGTGACCAGTGACCAGTGACCAGTGACAAGTGACCAGTGACCAGTGACCAGCGAAAGTGACCAGTGAACAGTGACCAGTGACCAGTGACCAGCAAAATTGACCAGCAAAATTGACCAGTGACCAGTGACCAGTGACCAATGACCAGTGACCAGTGACCAGTGACCAGCGAAAGTGACCAGTGAACAGTGACCAGTGACCAGTGACCTGTGACCAGTGACCAGTGACCAGTGACAAGTGACCAGTTACCAGTGACCAGCGAAAGTGACCAGTGAACAGTGACCAGGGACCTGTGACCAGTGACCAGTGACCAGTGATCAGTGTCCAGTGACCAGGGACCAGTGAACAGTGACCAGCGAAAGTGACCAGGGACCAGTGACCAGTGACCAGTGACCAGTGACCAGTGACCATTGACCAGTGACCAGTGACCAGCAAAAATGACCAGTGACCAGTGACCATTGACCAGTTACCAGTGACCAGTGACCAGCGGAAGTGACCAGTGACCAGTGAGCAGTGACCAGCGAAATTGACCAGTTTCCAGTGACCAGTGACAAGTGACCAGTGACCAGTGACCAGCGAAAGAGACAAGTGAACAGTGACCAGCGAAATTGCCCAGTGACCATTGACCTGTGACCAGTGACCAGTGACCAGTGACCAGTGACCAGTGACCAGTGACCAGCGAAAGTGACCAGTGACCAGTGAATAGTGACCAGCGAAATTGACCAGTTTCCAGTGACCAGTGATAAGTGACCAGTGACCAGTGACCAGCGAAAGTGACCAGTGGACAGTGATCAGCGAAATTAACCAGTGACCATTGACCAGTGACCAGCGAAAGTGACCAGTGACGAGTGACCAGTGACAAGTGACCAGTGACAAGAGACCAGTGACCACTGACCAGTGACCAGTGACCAGCGAAAGTGACCAGTGAACAGTGACCAGTGACCAGTGACCTGTGACCAGTGACCAGTGACCAACGAAAGTGACCAGTGAACAGTGACCAGGGACCAATGACCAGTGACGAGTGACCAGTGACCAGCGAAAGTGAACAGTGACCAGTGACCAGTGACCAGTGACCAGTGACCAGTGACCAGCGAAAGTGACCAGTGACCAGTGACCAGTGACCAGTGACCAGTGACCAGTGACCAGTGACCAGTGACAAGTGACCTGGGACCAGTGACCAGTGACCAGTGACCAGCGAAATTGACCAGTGACCAGTGACCAGTGACCAGCGACCTGTGACCAGTGACCAGTGACCAGTGACCAGTGACCAGTGACCAGTGACCAGTGACCAGTGACCAGCGAAAGTGACCAGTGACCAGTGACCAGTGACCAGCGAAATTGACCAGTGACCAGTGACCAGAGACCAGTGACTAGCCAAATTGACCAGTGACCAGTGACCAGTGGCCAGCGGTAGTGACCAGTGACCAGTGACCAGTGATCAGTGACCAGTGAACAGTGACCAGTGACCAGTGACCAGTGACCAGTGACCAGTGACCAGCGAAAATGACCAGTGACCAGCGAAATTGACAAGTGACCAGTGAACAGTGAACAGTGACAAGTGACCAGTGACCAGTGACCAACGAAAGTGACCAGTGAACAGTGACCAGGGACCAGTGACCAGTGACGAGTGACCATTGACCAGCGAAAGTGAACAGTGACCAGTGACCAGTGACCAGTGACCAGTGACCAGTGACCAGTGACCAGCGAAAGTGACCAGTGAACAGTGACCAGTGACCAGTGACCTGTGACCAGTGACCAGTGACCAGTGACCAGCGAAAGTGACCAGTGACGAGTGACCAGTGACAAGTGACCAGTGACCAGTGACCATTGACCAGTGACTAGTGACTAGTGACCAGTGACCAACGACCAGTGACCAGTGACCAGTGACCAGCGAAAGTGACAAGTGACCAGTGACCAGTGACCAGTGACCAGTGACCAGTGACCAGCGAAAGTGACTAGTGACCAGTGACCAGTGACCAGTGACCAGTGACCAGTGACCAGTGACCAGTGACCAGTGACCAGTGACCAGCGAAAGTGACCAGTGACGAGTGACCAGTGACGAGTGACCAGTGACCAGTGACCAGTGACCAGCGAAAGTGACCAGTGACCAGTGAATAGTGACCAGCGAAATTGACCAGTTTCCAGTGACCAGTGATAAGTGACCAGTGACCAGTGACCAGCGAAAGTGACCAGTGGACAGTGATCAGCGAAATTGACCAGTGACCATTGACCAGTGACAAGCGAAAGTGACCAGTGACGAGTGACCAGTGACAAGTGACCAGTGACAAGTGACCAGTGACCACTGACCAGTGACCAGTGACCAGCGACCAGTGACCAGTGACCAGTGACCAGGGACCAGTGACCAGCGAAAGTGACCCGTGACCAGTGACCAGTGACCAGTGACTAGCCAAATTGAGCAGTGAGCAGTGACCAGTGACCAGCGGTAGTGACCAGTGATCAGTGACCAGTGAACAGTGACCAGTGACCAGTGACCAGTGACAAGCGAAAGTGACCAGTGACCAGTGATCAGTGACCAGCGAAATTGACCAGTGACCAGTGACCAGTGACAAGTGACCAGTTACCAGTGACCAGCGAAAGTGACCAGTGAACAGTGACCAGGGACCTGTGACCAGTGACCAGTGACCAGTGACCATTGACCAGTTACCAGTGACCAGTGACCAGCGGAAGTGACCAGTGACCAGTGAGCAGTGACCAGCGAAATTGACCAGTTTCCAGTGACCAGTGACAAGTGACCAGTGACCAGTGAGCAGCGAAAGAGACAAGTGAACAGTGACCAGCGAAATTGACCAGTGACCATTGACCTGTGACCAGTGACCAGTGACCAGTGACCAGTGACCAGTGACCAGTGACCAGCGAAAGTGACCAGTGACCAGTGAATAGTGACCAGCGAAATTGACCAGTTTCCAGTGACCAGTGATTAGTGACCACTGACCAGTGACCAGTGACCAGCGACCAGTGACCAGTGACCAGTGACCAGGGACCAGTGACCAGCGAAAGTGACCCGTGACCAGTGACCAGTGACCAGTGACTAGCCAAATTGAGCAGTGAGCAGTGACCAGTGACCAGTGACCAGTGACCAGTGACCAGCGAAAATGACCAGTGACCAGTGACCAGTGACCAGCGAAATTGACCAGTGACCAGTGACCAGTGAACAGTGACAAGTGACCAGTGACCAGTGACCAGTGACCAGTGACCAGCGTAAGTGACCAGTAACCAGTGACCTGTGACCAGCGAAATTGACCAGTGACCAGTGACCAGTGACCAGCGAAAGTGACCAGTGAGGAGTGACCTGTGACAAGTGACCAGTGACCAGCGACCAGTGACCAGTGACCAGTGACGAGTGAACAGTGACCAGTGACCAGTGACCAGTGACCAGTGACCAGCGAAAATGACCAGTGACCAGTGACCAGTGACCAGCGAAATTGACCAGTGACCAGTGACCAGTGAACAGTGACAAGTGACCAGTGACCAGTGACCAACGAAAGTGACCAGTGAACAGTGACCAGGGACCAATGACCAGTGACGAGAGACCAGTGACCAGCGAAAGTGAACAGTGACCAGTGACCAGTGACCAGTGACCACTGACAAGCGAAAGTGACCAGTGACCAGGGACCAGTGACCAGTGACCAGTGACCATTGACCAGTGACCAGTGACCATCGAAAGTGACAAGTGACCAGTGACCAGCGAAAGTGACAAGTGACCAGTGACCATTGACCAGTGACCAGTGACCAGTGACCAGCGAAAGTGACCAGTGACCAGTGAGCAGTGACCAGCGATATTGACCAGTTTCCAGTGACCAGTGACAAGTGACCAGTGACCAGTGACCAGCGAAAGAGACAAGTGAACAGTGACCAGCGAAATTGACCACTGACCAATGACCAGTGACCAGCGAAATTGACCAGTGACCATTGACCAGTGACCAGCGAAAGTGACCAGTGAGGAGTGACCTGTGACAAGTGACCAGTGACCAGCGACCAGTGACCAGTGACCAGTGACGAGTGAACAGTGACCAGTGACCAGTGACCAGTGACCAGCGAAAATGACCAGTGACCAGTGACCAGTGACCAGCGAAATTGACCAGTGACCAGTGACCAGTGAACAGTGTCAAGTGACCAGTGACCAGTGACCAGTGACCAGTGACCAGCGAAAGTGACAAGTGACCAGTGACCAGTGGCCAGCGGTAGTGACCAGTGACCAGTGACCAGTGATCAGTGACCAGTGAACAGTGACCAGTGACCAGTGAATAGTGACCAGCGAAATTGACCAGTTTCCAGTGACCAGTGATAAGTGACCAGTGACCAGTGACCAGCGAAAGTGACCAGTGAACAGTGATCAGCGAAATTGACCAGTGACCATTGACCAGTGACCAGCGAAAGTGACCAGTGACGAGTGACCAGTGACAAGTGACCAGTGACAAGTGACCAGTGACCAGTGACCAGTGACCACTGACCAGTGACCAGTGACCAGTGACGAGTGAACAGTGACCAGTGACCAGTGACCAGTGACCAGCGAAAGTGACCAGTGACGAGTGACCAGTGACAAGTGACCAGTGACAAGAGACCAGTGACCACTGACCAGTGACCAGTGACCAGCGAAAGTGACCAGTGAACAGTGACCAGTGACCAGTGACCTGTGACCAGTGACCAGTGACCAACGAAAGTGACCAGTGAACAGTGACCAGGGACCAATGACCAGTGACGAGTGACCAGTGACCAGCGAAAGTGAACAGTGACCAGTGACCAGTGACCAGTGACCAGTGACCAGTGACCAGCGAAAGTGACCAGTGACCAGTGACCAGTGACCAGTGACCAGTGACCAGTGACCAGTGACCAGTGACAAGTGACCTGGGACCAGTGACCAGTGACCAGTGACCAGCGAAATTGACCAGTGACCAGTGACCAGTGACCAGCGACCTGTGACCAGTGACCAGTGACCAGTGACCAGTGACCAGTGACCAGTGACCAGTGACCAGTGACCAGCGAAAGTGACCAGTGACCAGTGACCAGTGACCAGCGAAATTGACCAGTGACCAGTGACCAGAGACCAGTGACTAGCCAAATTGACCAGTGACCAGTGACCAGTGGCCAGCGGTAGTGACCAGTGACCAGTGACCAGTGATCAGTGACCAGTGAACAGTGACCAGTGACCAGTGACCAGTGACCAGTGACCAGTGACCAGCGAAAATGACCAGTGACCAGCGAAATTGACCAGTGACCAGTGACCAGTGGCCAGCGGTAGTGACCAGTGACCAGTGACCACTGACCAGTGACCAGTGACCAGCGACCAGTGACCAGTGACCAGTGACCAGGGACCAGTGACCAGCGAAAGTGACCCGTGACCAGTGACCAGTGACCAGTGACTAGCCAAATTGAGCAGTGAGCAGTGACCAGTGACCAGCGGTAGTGACCAGTGATCAGTGACCAGTGAACAGTGACCAGTGACCAGTGACCAGTGACAAGCGAAAGTGACCAGTGACCAGTGATCAGTGACCAGCGAAATTGACCAGTGACCAGTGACCAGTGACAAGTGACCAGTTACCAGTGACCAGCGAAAGTGACCAGTGAACAGTGACCAGGGACCTGTGACCAGTGACCAGTGACCAGTGACCATTGACCAGTTACCAGTGACCAGTGACCAGCGGAAGTGACCAGTGACCAGTGAGCAGTGACCAGCGAAATTGACCAGTTTCCAGTGACCAGTGACAAGTGACCAGTGACCAGTGAGCAGCGAAAGAGACAAGTGAACAGTGACCAGCGAAATTGACCAGTGACCATTGACCTGTGACCAGTGACCAGTGACCAGTGACCAGTGACCAGTGACCAGTGACCAGCGAAAGTGACCAGTGACCAGTGAATAGTGACCAGCGAAATTGACCAGTTTCCAGTGACCAGTGATTAGTGACCACTGACCAGTGACCAGTGACCAGCGACCAGTGACCAGTGACCAGTGACCAGGGACCAGTGACCAGCGAAAGTGACCCGTGACCAGTGACCAGTGACCAGTGACTAGCCAAATTGAGCAGTGAGCAGTGACCAGTGACCAGTGACCAGTGACCAGTGACCAGCGAAAATGACCAGTGACCAGTGACCAGTGACCAGCGAAATTGACCAGTGACCAGTGACCAGTGAACAGTGACAAGTGACCAGTGACCAGTGACCAGTGACCAGTGACCAGCGTAAGTGACCAGTAACCAGTGACCTGTGACCAGCGAAATTGACCAGTGACCAGTGACCAGTGACCAGCGAAAGTGACCAGTGAGGAGTGACCTGTGACAAGTGACCAGTGACCAGCGACCAGTGACCAGTGACCAGTGACGAGTGAACAGTGACCAGTGACCAGTGACCAGTGACCAGTGACCAGCGAAAATGACCAGTGACCAGTGACCAGTGACCAGCGAAATTGACCAGTGACCAGTGACCAGTGAACAGTGACAAGTGACCAGTGACCAGTGACCAACGAAAGTGACCAGTGAACAGTGACCAGGGACCAATGACCAGTGACGAGAGACCAGTGACCAGCGAAAGTGAACAGTGACCAGTGACCAGTGACCAGTGACCACTGACAAGCGAAAGTGACCAGTGACCAGGGACCAGTGACCAGTGACCAGTGACCATTGACCAGTGACCAGTGACCATCGAAAGTGACAAGTGACCAGTGACCAGCGAAAGTGACAAGTGACCAGTGACCATTGACCAGTGACCAGTGACCAGTGACCAGCGAAAGTGACCAGTGACCAGTGAGCAGTGACCAGCGATATTGACCAGTTTCCAGTGACCAGTGACAAGTGACCAGTGACCAGTGACCAGCGAAAGAGACAAGTGAACAGTGACCAGCGAAATTGACCACTGACCAATGACCAGTGACCAGCGAAATTGACCAGTGACCATTGACCAGTGACCAGCGAAAGTGACCAGTGAGGAGTGACCTGTGACAAGTGACCAGTGACCAGCGACCAGTGACCAGTGACCAGTGACGAGTGAACAGTGACCAGTGACCAGTGACCAGTGACCAGCGAAAATGACCAGTGACCAGTGACCAGTGACCAGCGAAATTGACCAGTGACCAGTGACCAGTGAACAGTGTCAAGTGACCAGTGACCAGTGACCAGTGACCAGTGACCAGCGAAAGTGACAAGTGACCAGTGACCAGTGGCCAGCGGTAGTGACCAGTGACCAGTGACCAGTGATCAGTGACCAGTGAACAGTGACCAGTGACCAGTGAATAGTGACCAGCGAAATTGACCAGTTTCCAGTGACCAGTGATAAGTGACCAGTGACCAGTGACCAGCGAAAGTGACCAGTGAACAGTGATCAGCGAAATTGACCAGTGACCATTGACCAGTGACCAGCGAAAGTGACCAGTGACGAGTGACCAGTGACAAGTGACCAGTGACAAGTGACCAGTGACCAGTGACCAGTGACCACTGACCAGTGACCAGTGACCAGTGACGAGTGAACAGTGACCAGTGACCAGTGACCAGTGACCAGCGAAAATGACCAGTGACCAGTGACCAGTGACCAGCGAAATTGACCAGTGACTAGTGACCAGTGAACAGTGACAAGTGACCAGTGACCAGTGACCAACGAAAGTGACCAGTGAACAGTGACCAGGGACCAATGACCAGTGACGAGTGACCAGTGACCAGCGAAAGTGAACAGTGACCAGTGACCAGTGACCAGTGACCACTGACCAGCGAAAGTGACCAGTGACCAGGGACCAGTGACCAGTGACCAGTGACCATTGACCAGTGACCAGCGAAAGTGACCAGTGACCAGCGAAATTAACCAGTGACCATTGACCAGTGACCATTGACCAGTGACCAGTGACCAGCAAAAATGACCAGTGACCAGTGACCAGTGACCAGTGACCAGTGACCAGTGACCATCGAAAGTGACAAGTGACCAGTGACCAGCGAAAGTGACAAGTGACCAGTGACCATTGACCAGTGACCAGTGACCAGTGACCAGTGACCAGCGAAAGTGACCAGTGAACAGTGACCAGTGACCAGTGACCTGTGACCAGTGACCAGTCACCAGTGACCAGTGACCAGCGAAAGTGACCAGTGACGAGTGACCAGTGACAAGTGACCAGTGACCAGTGACCATTGACCAGTGACTAGTGACTAGTGACCAGTGACCAACGACCAGTGACCAGTGACCAGTGACCAGCGAAAGTGACAAGTGACCAGTGACCAGTGACCAGTGACCAGTGACCAGTGACCAGCGAAAGTGACTAGTGACCAGTGACCAGTGACCAGTGACCAGTGACCAGCGACCAGTGACCAGTGACCAGTGACCAGTGACCAGTGACCAGTGACCAGTGACCAGTGACCAGTGACCAGTGACCAGTGACCAGTGACCAGTGACCAGTGTCCAGTGACCAGCAAAAATGACCAGTGACCAGTGACCATTGACCAGTTACCAGTGACCAGTGACCAGCGGAAGTGACCAGTGACCAGTGACCAGTGACCAGCGAAATTGACCAGTTTCCAGTGACCAGTGACAAGTGACCAGTGACCAGTGACCAGCGAAAGAGACAAGTGAACAGTGACCAGCGAAATTGACCAGTGACCATTGACCTGTGACCAGTGACCAGTGACCAGTGACCAGTGACCAGTGACCAGTGACCAGCGAAAGTGACCAGTGACCAGTGACCAGTGACCAGCGAAAGTGACCAGTGGACAGTGATCAGCGAAATTGACCAGTGACCATTGACCAGTGACCAGCGAAAGTGACCAGTGACGAGTGACCAGTGACAAGTGACCAGTGACAAGTGACCAGTGACCACTGACCAGTGAGCAGTGACCAGCGACCAGTGACCAGTGACCAGTGACCAGGGACCAGTGACCAGCGAAAGTGACCCGTGACCAGTGACCAGTGACCAGTGACTAGCCAAATTGAGCAGTGAGCAGTGACCAGTGACCAGTGACCAGTGACCAGTGACCAGTGACCAGTGACCAGTGACAAGCGAAATTGACCAGTGACCATTGACCAGTGACCAGCGAAAGTGACCAGTGAGGAGTGACCTGTGACAAGTGACCAGTGACCAGCGACCAGTGACCAGTGACCAGTGACGAGTGAACAGTGACCAGTGACCAGTGACCAGTGACCAGCGAAAATGACCAGTGACCAGTGACCAGTGACCAGCGAAATTGACCAGTGACCAGTGACCAGTGAACAGTGACAAGTGACCAGTGACCAGTGACCAACGAAAGTGACCAGTGAACAGTGACCAGGGACCAATGACCAGTGACGAGTGACCAGTGACCAGCGAAAGTGAACAGTGACCAGTGACCAGTGACCAGTGACCACTGACCAGCGAAAGTGACCAGTGACCAGGGACCAGTGACCAGTGACCAGTGACCATTGACCAGTGACCAGCGAAAGTGACCAGTGACCAGCGAAATTAACCAGTGACCATTGACCAGTGACCATTGACCAGTGACCAGTGACCAGCAAAAATGACCAGTGACCAGTGACCAGTGACCAGTGACCAGTGACCAGTGACCATCGAAAGTGACAAGTGACCAGTGACCAGCGAAAGTGACAAGTCACCAGTGACCATTGACCAGTGACCAGTGACCAGTGACCAGCGAAAGTGACCAGTGACCAGTGAGCAGTGACCAGCGATATTGACCAGTTTCCAGTGACCAGTGACAAGTGACCAGTGACCAGTGACCAGCGATAGAGACAAGTGAACAGTGACCAGCGAAATTGACCACTGACCAATGACCAGTGACCAGCGAAATTGACCAGTGACCATTGACCAGTGACCAGCGAAAGTGACCAGTGAGGAGTGACCTGTGACAAGTGACCAGTGACCAGCAACCAGTGACCAGTGACCAGTGACGAGTGAACAGTGACCAGTGACCAGTGACCAGTGACCAGCGAAAATGACCAGTGACCAGTGACCAGTGACCAGCGAAATTGACCAGTGACCAGTGACCAGTGAACAGTGACAAGTGACCAGTGACCAGTGACCAGTGACCAGTGACCAGCGAAAGTGACAAGTGACCAGTGACCAGTGGCCAGCGGTAGTGACCAGTGACCAGTGACCAGTGATCAGTGACCAGTGAACAGTGACCAGTGACCAGTGAATAGTGACCAGCGAAATTGACCAGTTTCCAGTGACCAGTGATAAGTGACCAGTGACCAGTGACCAGCGAAAGTGACCAGTGAACAGTGATCAGCGAAATTGACCAGTGACCATTGACCAGTGACCAGCGAAAGTGACCAGTGACGAGTGACCAGTGACAAGTTACCAGTGACAAGTGACCAGTGACCAGTGACCAGTGACCACTGACCAGTGACCAGTGACCAGTGACCAGTGACCAGTGACCAGTGACCAGCGAAATTGACCAGTGACCATTGACCAGTGACCAGCGAAAGTGACCAGTGAGGAGTGACCTGTGACAAGTGACCAGTGACCAGCGACATGTGACCAGTGACCAGTGACCAGTGAACAGTGACCAGTGACCAGTGACCAGTGACCAGCGAAAATGACCAGTGACCAGTGACCAGTGACCAGCGAAATTGACCAGTGACCAGTGACCAGTGACCAGTGACAAGTGACCAGTGACCAGCGACCAGTGACCAGTGACCAGTGACCAGTGACCAGTGACCACTGACCAGCGAAAGTGACCAGTGACCAGGGACCAGTGACCAGTGACCAGTGACCATTGACCAGTGACCAGCGAAAGTGACCAGTGACCAGCGAAATTGACCAGTGACCATTGACCAGTGACCATTGACCAGTGACCATTGACCAGTGACCATTGACCAGTGACCAGTGACCAGCAAAAATGACCAGTGACCAGTGACCATTGACCAGTTACCAGTGACCAGTGACCAGCGGAAGTGACCAGTGACCAGTGAGCAGTGACCAGCGAAATTGACCAGTTTCCAGTGACCAGTGACAAGTGACCAGTGACCAGTGACCAGCGAAAGAGACAAGTGAACAGTGACCAGCGAAATTGACCAGTGACCATTGACCTGTGACCAGTGACCAGTGACCAGTGACCAGTGACCAGTGACCAGCGAAAGTGACCAGTGACCAGTGAATAGTGACCAGCGAAATTGACCAGTTTCCAGTGACCAGTGATATGTGACCAGTGACCAGTGACCAGCGAAAGTGACCAGTGGACAGTGATCAGCGAAATTGACCAGTGACCATTGACCAGTGACCAGCGAAATTGACCAGTGACGAGTGACCAGTGACAAGTGACCAGTGACAAGTGACCAGTGACAAGTGACCAGTGACCACTGACCAGTGACCTGTGACCAGCGACCAGTGACCAGTGACCAGTGACCAGGGACCAGTGACCAGCGAAAGTGACCCGTGACCAGTGACCAGTGACCAGTGACTAGCCAAATTGAGCAGTGAGCAGTGACCAGTGAACAGTGACCAGTGACCAGTGACCAGTGACCAGCGAAAATGACCAGTGACCAGTGACCAGTGACCAGCGAAATTGACCAGTGACCAGTGACCAGTGAACAGTGACAAGTGACCAGTGACCAGTGACCAACGAAAGTGACCAGTGAACAGTGACCAGGGACCAATGACCAGTGACCAGTGAGCAGTGACCAGCGAAAGTGAACAGTGACCAGTGACCAGTGACAAGTGACCAGTGACCAGTGACCAGCGAAAGAGACAAGTGAACAGTGACCAGCGAAATTGACCAGTGACCATTGACCTGTGACCAGTGACCAGTGACCAGTGACCAGTGACCAGTGACCAGTGACCAGCGAAAGTGACCAGTGACCAGTGAATAGTGACCAGCGAAATTGACCAGTTTCCAGTGACCAGTGATAAGTGACCAGTGACCAGTGACCAGTGACCAGCGAAATTGACCTGTGACCAGTGACCAGTGAACAGTGACAAGTGACCAGTGACCAGCGACCAGTGACCAGTGACCAGTGACCAGTGACCAGTGACCAGTGACCAGCGAAAGTGACCAGTGACCAGTGACCAGTGACCAGCGAAATTGACCAGTGACCAGTGACCAGAGACCAGTGACTAGCCAAATTGACCAGTGACCAGTGACCAGTGGCCAGCGGTAGTGACCAGTGACCAGTGACCAGTGATCAGTGACCAGTGAACAGTGACCAGTGACCAGTGACCAGTGACCAATGACCAGTGACCAGCGAAAATGACCAGTGACCAGCGAAATTGACAAGTGACCAGTGAACAGTGAACAGTGACAAGTGACCAGTGACCAGTGACCAACGAAAGTGACCAGTGAACAGTGACCAGGGACCAGTGACCAGTGACGAGTGACCATTGACCAGCGAAAGTGAACAGTGACCAGTGACCAGTGACCAGTGACCAGTGACCAGTGACCAGCGAAAGTGACCAGTGAACAGTGACCAGTGACCAGTGACGAGTGAACAGTGACCAGTGACCAGTGACCAGTGACCAGCGAAAATGACCAGTGACCAGTGACCAGTGACCAGCGAAATTGACCAGTGACCAGTGACCAGTGAACAGTGACAAGTGACCAGTGACCAGTGACCAACGAAAGTGACCAGTGAACAGTGACCAGGGACCAATGACCAGTGACGAGAGACCAGTGACCAGCGAAAGTGAACAGTGACCAGTGACCAGTGACCAGTGACCACTGACCAGCGAAAGTGACCAGTGACCAGGGACCAGTGACCAGTGACCAGTGACCATTGACCAGTGACCAGCGAAAGTGACCAGTGACCAGCGAAATTGACCAGTGACCATTGACCAGTGACCATTGACCAGTGACCAGTGACCAGCAAAAATGACCAGTGACCAGTGACCAGTGACCAGTGACCAGTGACCAGTGACCATCGAAAGTGACAAGTGACCAGTGACCAGCGAAAGTGACAAGTGACCAGTGACCATTGACCAGTGACCAGTGACCAGTGACCAGCGAAAGTGACCAGTGACCAGTGAGCAGTGACCAGCGATATTGACCAGTTTCCAGTGACCAGTGACAAGTGACCAGTGACCAGTGACCAGCGAAAGAGACAAGTGAACAGTGACCAGCGAAATTGACCACTGACCAATGACCAGTGACCAGCGAAATTGACCAGTGACCATTGACCAGTGACCAGCGAAAGTGACCAGTGAGGAGTGACCTGTGACAAGTGACCAGTGACCAGCGACCAGTGACCAGTGACCAGTGACGAGTGAACAGTGACCAGTGACCAGTGACCAGTGACCAGCGAAAATGACCAGTGACCAGTGACCAGTGACCAGCGAAATTGACCAGTGACCAGTGACCAGTGAACAGTGACAAGTGACCAGTGACCAGTGACCAGTGACCAGTGACCAGCGAAAGTGACAAGTGACCAGTGACCAGTGGCCAGCGGTAGTGACCAGTGACCAGTGACCAGTGATCAGTGACCAGTGAACAGTGACCAGTGACCAGTGAATAGTGACCAGCGAAATTGACCAGTTTCCAGTGACCAGTGATAAGTGACCAGTGACCAGTGACCAGCGAAAGTGACCAGTGAACAGTGATCAGCGAAATTGACCAGTGACCATTGACCAGTGACCAGCGAAAGTGACCAGTGACGAGTGACCAGTGACAAGTGACCAGTGACAAGTGACCAGTGACCAGTGACCAGTGACCACTGACCAGTGACCAGTGACCAGTGACGAGTGAACAGTGACCAGTGACCAGTGACCAGTGACCAGCGAAAATGACCAGTGACCAGTGACCAGTGACCAGCGAAATTGACCAGTGACTAGTGACCAGTGAACAGTGACAAGTGACCAGTGACCAGTGACCAACGAAAGTGACCAGTGAACAGTGACCAGGGTCCAATGACCAGTGACGAGTGACCAGTGACCAGCGAAAGTGAACAGTGACCAGTGACCAGTGACCAGTGACCACTGACCAGCGAAAGTGACCAGTGACCAGGGACCAGTGACCAGTGACCAGTGACCATTGACCAGTGACCAGCGAAAGTGACCAGTGACCAGCGAAATTAACCAGTGACCATTGACCAGTGACCATTGACCAGTGACCAGTGACCAGCAAAAATGACCAGTGACCAGTGACCAGTGACCAGTGACCAGTGACCAGTGACCATCGAAAGTGACAAGTGACCAGTGACCAGCGAAAGTGACAAGTGACCAGTGACCATTGACCAGTGACCAGTGACCAGTGACCAGTGACCAGCGAAAGTGACCAGTGAACAGTGACCAGTGACCAGTGACCTGTGACCAGTGACCAGTCACCAGTGACCAGTGACCAGCGAAAGTGACCAGTGACGAGTGACCAGTGACAAGTGACCAGTGACCAGTGACCATTGACCAGTGACTAGTGACTAGTGACCAGTGAACAACGACCAGTGACCAGTGACCAGTGACCAGCGAAAGTGACAAGTGACCAGTGACCAGTGACCAGTGACCAGTGACCAGTGACCAGCGAAAGTGACTAGTGACCAGTGACCAGTGACCAGTGACCAGTGACCAGCGACCAGTGACCAGTGACCAGTGACCAGTGACCAGTGACCAGTGACCAGTGACCAGTGACCAGTGACCAGTGACCAGTGACCAGTGACCAGTGACCAGTGACCAGTGACCAGTGACAAGTGACCAGTGACCAGTGACAAGTGACCAGTTACCAGTGACCAGCGAAAGTGACCAGTGAACAGTGACCAGGGACCTGTGACCAGTGACCAGTGACCAGTGATCAGTGTACAGTGACCAGGGACCAGTGAACAGTGACCAGCGAAAGTGACCAGGGACCAGTGACCAGTGACCAGTGACCAGTGACCAGCGAAAGTGACCAGTAACCAGTGACCTGTGACCAGCGAAATTGACCAGTGACCAGTGACCAGAGACCAGTGACTAGCCAAATTGACCAGTGACCAGTGACCAGTGACCAGCGGTAGTGACCAGTGATCAGTGACTAGTGAACAGTGACCAGTGACCAGTGACCAGTGACAAGCGAAAGTGACCAGTGACCAGTGATCAGTGACCAGCGAAATTGACCAGTGACCAGTGACCAGTGACCAGTGACAAGTGACCAGTTACCAGTGACCAGCGAAAGTGACCAGTGAACAGTGGCCAGGGACCTGTGACCAGTGACCAGTGACCAGTGATCAGTGTCCAGTGACCAGGGACCAGTGAACAGTGACCAGCGAAAGTGACCAGGGACCAGTGACCAGTGACCAGTGACCAGTGACCAGTGACCAGCAAAAATGACCAGTGACCAGTGACCATTGACCAGTTACCAGTGACCAGTGACCAGCGGAAGTGACCAGTGACCAGTGAGCAGTGACCAGCGAAATTGACCAGTTTCCAGTGACCAGTGACAAGTGACCAGTGACCAGTGACCAGCGAAAGAGACAAGTGAACAGTGACCAGCGAAATTGACCAGTGACCATTGACCTGTGACCAGTGACCAGTGACCAGTGACCAGTGACCAGTGACCAGTGACCAGCGAAAGTGACCAGTGACCAGTGACCAGTGACCAGCGAAAGTGACCAGTGGACAGTGATCAGCGAAATTGACCAGTGACCATTGACCAGTGACCAGCGAAAGTGACCAGTGACGAGTGACCAGTGACAAGTGACCAGTGACAAGTGACCAGTGACCACTGACCAGTGAGCAGTGACCAGCGACCAGTGACCAGTGACCAGTGACCAGGGACCAGTGACCAGCGAAAGTGACCCGTGACCAGTGACCAGTGACCAGTGACTAGCCAAATTGAGCAGTGAGCAGTGACCAGTGACCAGTGACCAGTGACCAGTGACCAGTGACCAGTGACCAGTGACAAGCGAAATTGACCAGTGACCATTGACCAGTGACCAGCGAAAGTGACCAGTGAGGAGTGACCTGTGACAAGTGACCAGTGACCAGCGACCAGTGACCAGTGACCAGTGACGAGTGAACAGTGACCAGTGACCAGTGACCAGTGACCAGCGAAAATGACCAGTGACCAGTGACCAGTGACCAGCGAAATTGACCAGTGACCAGTGACCAGTGAACAGTGACAAGTGACCAGTGACCAGTGACCAACGAAAGTGACCAGTGAACAGTGACCAGGGACCAATGACCAGTGACGAGTGACCAGTGACCAGCGAAAGTGAACAGTGACCAGTGACCAGTGACCAGTGACCACTGACCAGCGAAAGTGACCAGTGACCAGGGACCAGTGACCAGTGACCAGTGACCATTGACCAGTGACCAGCGAAAGTGACCAGTGACCAGCGAAATTAACCAGTGACCATTGACCAGTGACCATTGACCAGTGACCAGTGACCAGCAAAAATGACCAGTGACCAGTGACCAGTGACCAGTGACCAGTGACCAGTGACCATCGAAAGTGACAAGTGACCAGTGACCAGCGAAAGTGACAAGTCACCAGTGACCATTGACCAGTGACCAGTGACCAGTGACCAGCGAAAGTGACCAGTGACCAGTGAGCAGTGACCAGCGATATTGACCAGTTTCCAGTGACCAGTGACAAGTGACCAGTGACCAGTGACCAGCGATAGAGACAAGTGAACAGTGACCAGCGAAATTGACCACTGACCAATGACCAGTGACCAGCGAAATTGACCAGTGACCATTGACCAGTGACCAGCGAAAGTGACCAGTGAGGAGTGACCTGTGACAAGTGACCAGTGACCAGCAACCAGTGACCAGTGACCAGTGACGAGTGAACAGTGACCAGTGACCAGTGACCAGTGACCAGCGAAAATGACCAGTGACCAGTGACCAGTGACCAGCGAAATTGACCAGTGACCAGTGACCAGTGAACAGTGACAAGTGACCAGTGACCAGTGACCAGTGACCAGTGACCAGTGACCAGCGAAAGTGACAAGTGACCAGTGACCAGTGGCCAGCGGTAGTGACCAGTGACCAGTGACCAGTGATCAGTGACCAGTGAACAGTGACCAGTGACCAGTGAATAGTGACCAGCGAAATTGACCAGTTTCCAGTGACCAGTGATAAGTGACCAGTGACCAGTGACCAGCGAAAGTGACCAGTGAACAGTGATCAGCGAAATTGACCAGTGACCATTGACCAGTGACCAGCGAAAGTGACCAGTGACGAGTGACCAGTGACAAGTTACCAGTGACAAGTGACCAGTGACCAGTGACCAGTGACCACTGACCAGTGACCAGTGACCAGTGACCAGTGACCAGTGACCAGTGACCAGCGAAATTGACCAGTGACCATTGACCAGTGACCAGCGAAAGTGACCAGTGAGGAGTGACCTGTGACAAGTGACCAGTGACCAGCGACATGTGACCAGTGACCAGTGACCAGTGAACAGTGACCAGTGACCAGTGACCAGTGACCAGCGAAAATGACCAGTGACCAGTGACCAGTGACCAGCGAAATTGACCAGTGACCAGTGACCAGTGACCAGTGACAAGTGACCAGTGACCAGCGACCAGTGACCAGTGACCAGTGACCAGTGACCAGTGACCACTGACCAGCGAAAGTGACCAGTGACCAGGGACCAGTGACCAGTGACCAGTGACCATTGACCAGTGACCAGCGAAAGTGACCAGTGACCAGCGAAATTGACCAGTGACCATTGACCAGTGACCATTGACCAGTGACCATTGACCAGTGACCATTGACCAGTGACCAGTGACCAGCAAAAATGACCAGTGACCAGTGACCATTGACCAGTTACCAGTGACCAGTGACCAGCGGAAGTGACCAGTGACCAGTGAGCAGTGACCAGCGAAATTGACCAGTTTCCAGTGACCAGTGACAAGTGACCAGTGACCAGTGACCAGCGAAAGAGACAAGTGAACAGTGACCAGCGAAATTGACCAGTGACCATTGACCTGTGACCAGTGACCATTGACCAGTGACCAGCGAAAGTGACCAGTGAGGAGTGACCTGTGACAAGTGACCAGTGACCAGCGACCAGTGACCAGTGACCAGTGACGAGTGAACAGTGACCAGTGACCAGTGACCAGTGACCAGCGAAAATGACCAGTGACCAGTGACCAGTGACCAGCGAAATTGACCAGTGACCAGTGACCAGTGAACAGTGACAAGTGACCAGTGACCAGTGACCAACGAAAGTGACCAGTGAACAGTGACCAGGGACCAATGACCAGTGACGAGTGACCAGTGACCAGCGAAAGTGAACAGTGACCAGTGACCAGTGACCAGTGACCACTGACCAGCGAAAGTGACCAGTGACCAGGGACCAGTGACCAGTGACCAGTGACCATTGACCAGTGACCAGCGAAAGTGACCAGTGACCAGCGAAATTAACCAGTGACCATTGACCAGTGACCATTGACCAGTGACCAGTGACCAGCAAAAATGACCAGTGACCAGTGACCAGTGACCAGTGACCAGTGACCAGTGACCATCGAAAGTGACAAGTGACCAGTGACCAGCGAAAGTGACAAGTCACCAGTGACCATTGACCAGTGACCAGTGACCAGTGACCAGCGAAAGTGACCAGTGACCAGTGAGCAGTGACCAGCGATATTGACCAGTTTCCAGTGACCAGTGACAAGTGACCAGTGACCAGTGACCAGCGATAGAGACAAGTGAACAGTGACCAGCGAAATTGACCACTGACCAATGACCAGTGACCAGCGAAATTGACCAGTGACCATTGACCAGTGACCAGCGAAAGTGACCAGTGAGGAGTGACCTGTGACAAGTGACCAGTGACCAGCAACCAGTGACCAGTGACCAGTGACGAGTGAACAGTGACCAGTGACCAGTGACCAGTGACCAGCGAAAATGACCAGTGACCAGTGACCAGTGACCAGCGAAATTGACCAGTGACCAGTGACCAGTGAACAGTGACAAGTGACCAGTGACCAGTGACCAGTGACCAGTGACCAGCGAAAGTGACAAGTGACCAGTGACCAGTGGCCAGCGGTAGTGACCAGTGACCAGTGACCAGTGATCAGTGACCAGTGAACAGTGACCAGTGACCAGTGAATAGTGACCAGCGAAATTGACCAGTTTCCAGTGACCAGTGATAAGTGACCAGTGACCAGTGACCAGCGAAAGTGACCAGTGAACAGTGATCAGCGAAATTGACCAGTGACCATTGACCAGTGACCAGCGAAAGTGACCAGTGACGAGTGACCAGTGACAAGTTACCAGTGACAAGTGACCAGTGACCAGTGACCAGTGACCACTGACCAGTGACCAGTGACCAGTGACCAGTGACCAGTGACCAGTGACCAGCGAAATTGACCAGTGACCATTGACCAGTGACCAGCGAAAGTGACCAGTGAGGAGTGACCTGTGACAAGTGACCAGTGACCAGCGACATGTGACCAGTGACCAGTGACCAGTGAACAGTGACCAGTGACCAGTGACCAGTGACCAGCGAAAATGACCAGTGACCAGTGACCAGTGACCAGCGAAATTGACCAGTGACCAGTGACCAGTGACCAGTGACAAGTGACCAGTGACCAGCGACCAGTGACCAGTGACCAGTGACCAGTGACCAGTGACCACTGACCAGCGAAAGTGACCAGTGACCAGGGACCAGTGACCAGTGACCAGTGACCATTGACCAGTGACCAGCGAAAGTGACCAGTGACCAGCGAAATTGACCAGTGACCATTGACCAGTGACCATTGACCAGTGACCATTGACCAGTGACCATTGACCAGTGACCAGTGACCAGCAAAAATGACCAGTGACCAGTGACCATTGACCAGTTACCAGTGACCAGTGACCAGCGGAAGTGACCAGTGACCAGTGAGCAGTGACCAGCGAAATTGACCAGTTTCCAGTGACCAGTGACAAGTGACCAGTGACCAGTGACCAGCGAAAGAGACAAGTGAACAGTGACCAGCGAAATTGACCAGTGACCATTGACCTGTGACCAGTGACCAGTGACCAGTGACCAGTGACCAGTGACCAGCGAAAGTGACCAGTGACCAGTGAATAGTGACCAGCGAAATTGACCAGTTTCCAGTGACCAGTGATATGTGACCAGTGACCAGTGACCAGCGAAAGTGACCAGTGGACAGTGATCAGCGAAATTGACCAGTGACCATTGACCAGTGACCAGCGAAATTGACCAGTGACGAGTGACCAGTGACAAGTGACCAGTGACAAGTGACCAGTGACAAGTGACCAGTGACCACTGACCAGTGACCTGTGACCAGCGACCAGTGACCAGTGACCAGTGACCAGGGACCAGTGACCAGCGAAAGTGACCCGTGACCAGTGACCAGTGACCAGTGACTAGCCAAATTGAGCAGTGAGCAGTGACCAGTGAACAGTGACCAGTGACCAGTGACCAGTGACCAGCGAAAATGACCAGTGACCAGTGACCAGTGACCAGCGAAATTGACCAGTGACCAGTGACCAGTGAACAGTGACAAGTGACCAGTGACCAGTGACCAACGAAAGTGACCAGTGAACAGTGACCAGGGACCAATGACCAGTGACCAGTGAGCAGTGACCAGCGAAAGTGAACAGTGACCAGTGACCAGTGACAAGTGACCAGTGACCAGTGACCAGCGAAAGAGACAAGTGAACAGTGACCAGCGAAATTGACCAGTGACCATTGACCTGTGACCAGTGACCAGTGACCAGTGACCAGTGACCAGTGACCAGTGACCAGCGAAAGTGACCAGTGACCAGTGAATAGTGACCAGCGAAATTGACCAGTTTCCAGTGACCAGTGATAAGTGACCAGTGACCAGTGACCAGTGACCAGCGAAATTGACCTGTGACCAGTGACCAGTGAACAGTGACAAGTGACCAGTGACCAGCGACCAGTGACCAGTGACCAGTGACCAGTGACCAGTGACCAGTGACCAGCGAAAGTGACCAGTGACCAGTGACCAGTGACCAGCGAAATTGACCAGTGACCAGTGACCAGAGACCAGTGACTAGCCAAATTGACCAGTGACCAGTGACCAGTGGCCAGCGGTAGTGACCAGTGACCAGTGACCAGTGATCAGTGACCAGTGAACAGTGACCAGTGACCAGTGACCAGTGACCAATGACCAGTGACCAGCGAAAATGACCAGTGACCAGCGAAATTGACAAGTGACCAGTGAACAGTGAACAGTGACAAGTGACCAGTGACCAGTGACCAACGAAAGTGACCAGTGAACAGTGACCAGGGACCAGTGACCAGTGACGAGTGACCATTGACCAGCGAAAGTGAACAGTGACCAGTGACCAGTGACCAGTGACCAGTGACCAGTGACCAGCGAAAGTGACCAGTGAACAGTGACCAGTGACCAGTGACCTGTGACCAGTGACCAGTGACCAGTGACCAGTGACCAGCGAAAGTGACCAGTGACGAGTGACCAGTGACAAGTGACCAGTGACCAGTGACCATTGACCAGTGACTAGTGACTAGTGACCAGTGACCAACGACCAGTGACCAGTGACCAGTGACCAGCGAAAGTGACAAGTGACCAGTGACCAGTGACCAGTGACCAGTGACCAGTGACCAGCGAAAGTGACTAGTGACCAGTGACCAGTGACCAGTGACCAGCGACCTGTGACCAGTGACCAGTGACCAGTGACCAGTGACCAGTGACCAGTGACCAGTGACCAGTGACCAGCGAAAGTGACCAGTGACCAGTGACCAGTGACCAGCGAAATTGACCAGTGACCAGTGACCAGAGACCAGTGACTAGCCAAATTGACCAGTGACCAGTGACCAGTGGCCAGCGGTAGTGACCAGTGACCAGTGACCAGTGATCAGTGACCAGTGAACAGTGACCAGTGACCAGTGACCAGTGACCAGTGACCAGTGACCAGTGACCAGCGAAAATGACCAGTGACCAGCGAAATTGACAAGTGACCAGTGAACAGTGAACAGTGACAAGTGACCAGTGACCAGTGACCAACGAAAGTGACCAGTGAACAGTGACCAGGGACCAGTGACCAGTGACGAGTGACCATTGACCAGCGAAAGTGAACAGTGACCAGTGACCAGTGACCAGTGACCAGTGACCAGTGACCAGCGAAAGTGACCAGTGAACAGTGACCAGTGACCAGTGACCTGTGACCAGTGACCAGTGACCAGTGACCAGTGACCAGCGAAAGTGACCAGTGACGAGTGACCAGTGACAAGTGACCAGTGACCAGTGACCATTGACCAGTGACTAGTGACTAGTGACCAGTGACCAACGACCAGTGACCAGTGACCAGTGACCAGCGAAAGTGACAAGTGACCAGTGACCAGTGACCAGTGACCAGTGACCAGTGACCATTGACCAGTGACCAGTGACCAGCAAATATGACCAGTGACCAGTGACCATTGACCAGTTACCAGTGACCAGTGACCAGCGGAAGTGACCAGTGACCAGTGAGCAGTGACCAGCGAAATTGACCAGTTTCCAGTGACCAGTGACAAGTGACCAGTGACCAGTGACCAGCGAAAGAGACAAGTGAACAGTGACCAGCGAAATTGACCAGTGACCATTGACCTGTGACCAGTGACCAGTGACCAGTGACCAGTGACCAGTGACCAGTGACCAGCGAAAGTGACCAGTGACCAGTGAATAGTGACCAGCGAAATTGACCAGTTTCCAGTGACCAGTGATAAGTGACCAGTGACCAGTGACCAGCGAAAGTGACCAGTGGACAGTGATCAGCGAAATTGACCAGTGACCATTGACCAGTGACCAGCGAAAGTGACCAGTGACGAGTGACTAGTGACAAGTGACCAGTGACAAGTGACCAGTGACCACTGACCAGTGAGCAGTGACCAGCGACCAGTGACCAGTGACCAGTGACCAGGGACCAGTGACCAGCGAAAGTGACCCGTGACCAGTGACCAGTGACCAGTGACTAGCCAAATTGAGCAGTGAGCAGTGACCAGTGACCAGTGACCAGTGACCAGTGACCAGTGACCAGTGACCAGTGACCAGCGAAATTGAACAGTGACCATTGACCAGTGACCAGCGAAAGTGACCAGTGAGGAGTGACCTGTGACAAGTGACCAGTGACCAGCGACCAGTGACCAGTGACCAGTGACGAGTGAACAGTGACCAGTGACCAGTGACCAGTGACCAGCGAAAATGACCAGTGACCAGTGACCAGCGAAATTGACCAGTGACCAGTGACCAGTGAACAGTGACAAGTGACCAGTGACCAGTGACCAACGAAAGTGACCAGTGAACAGTGACCAGGGACCAATGACCAGTGACGAGTGACCAGTGACCAGCGAAAGTGAACAGTGACCAGTGACCAGTGACCAGTGACCACTGACCAGCGAAAGTGACCAGTGACCAGGGACCAGTGACCAGTGACCAGTGACCATTGACCAGTGACCAGCGAAAGTGACCAGTGACCAGCGAAATTGACCAGTGACCATTGACCAGTGACCATTGACCAGTGACCAGTGACCAGCAAAAATGACCAGTGACCAGTGACCAGTGACCAGTGACCAGTGACCAGTGACCATCGAAAGTGACAAGTGACCAGTGACCAGCGAAAGTGACAAGTGACCAGTGACCATTGACCAGTGACCAGTGACCAGTGACCAGCGAAAGTGACCAGTGACCAGTGAGCAGTGACCAGCGATATTGACCAGTTTCCAGTGACCAGTGACAAGTGACCAGTGACCAGTGACCAGCGATAGAGACAAGTGAACAGTGACCAGCGAAATTGACCACTGACCAATGACCAGTGACCAGCGAAATTGACCAGTGACCATTGACCAGTGACCAGCGAAAGTGACCAGTGAGGAGTGACCTGTGACAAGTGACCAGTGACCAGCGACCAGTGACCAGTGACCAGTGACGAGTGAACAGTGACCAGTGACCAGTGACCAGTGACCAGCGAAAATGACCAGTGACCAGTGACCAGTGACAAGCGAAATTGACCAGTGACCAGTGACCAGTGAACAGTGACAAGTGACCAGTGACCAGTGACCAGTGACCAGTGACCAGCGAAAGTGACAAGTGACCAGTGACCAGTGGCCAGCGGTAGTGACCAGTGACCAGTGACCATTGACCAGTGACCAGCGAAAGTGACCAGTGACCAGCGAAATTGACCAGTGACCATTGACCAGTGACCATTGACCAGTGACCAGTGACCAGCAAAAATGACCAGTGACCAGTGACCATTGACCAGTTACCAGTGACCAGTGACCAGCGGAAGTGACCAGTGACCAGTGAGCAGTGACCAGCGAAATTGACCAGTTTCCAGTGACCAGTGACAAGTGACCAGTGACCAGTGACCAGCGAAAGAGACAAGTGAACAGTGACCAGCGAAATTGACCACTGACCAATGACCAGTGACCAGCGAAATTGACCAGTGACCATTGACCAGTGACCAGCGAAAGTGACCAGTGAGGAGTGACCTGTGACAAGTGACCAGTGACCAGCGACCAGTGACCAGTGACCAGTGACGAGTGAACAGTGACCAGTGACCAGTGACCAGTGACCAGCGAAAATGACCAGTGACCAGTGACCAGTGACCAGCGAAAGTGACCAGTGACCAGTGACCAGTGAACAGTGACAAGTGACCAGTGACCAGTGACCATTGACCTGTGACCAGTGACCAGTGACCAGTGACCAGTGACCAGTGACCAGTGACCAGTGACCAGCGAAAGTGACCAGTGACCAGTGAATAGTGACCAGCGAAATTGACCAGTTTCCAGTGACCAGTGATATGTGACCAGTGACCAGTGACCAGCGAAAGTGACCAGTGGATAGTGATCAGCGAAATTGACCAGTGACCATTGACCAGTGACCAGCGAAATTGACCAGTGACGAGTGACCAGTGACAAGTGACCAGTGACAAGTGACCAGTGACCACTGACCAGTGACCTGTGACCAGCGACCAGTGACCAGTGACCAGTGACCAGGGACCAGTGACCAGCGAAAGTGACCCGTGACCAGTGACCAGTGACCAGTGACTAGCCAAATTGAGCAGTGAGCAGTGACCAGTGACCAGTGACCAGTGACCAATGACCAGTGACCAGTGACCAGCGAAATTGACCAGTGACCATTGACCAGTGACCAGCGAAAGTGACCAGTGAGGAGTGACCTGTGACAAGTGACCAGTGACCAGCGACCAGTGACCAGTGACCAGTGACGAGTGAACAGTGACCAGTGACCAGTGACCAGTGACCAGCGAAAATGACCAGTGACCAGTGACCAGTGACCAGCGAAATTGACCAGTGACCAGTGACCAGTGAACAGTGACAAGTGACCAGTGACCAGTGACCAACGAAAGTGACCAGTGAACAGTGACCAGGGACCAATGACCAGTGACGAGTGACCAGTGACCAGCGAAAGTGAACAGTGACCAGTGACCAGTGACCAGTGACCAGTGACCAGTGACCAGTGACCAGCGAAAGTGACCAGTGACCAGTGACCAGCGACCTGTGACCAGTGACCAGTGACCAGTGACCAGTGACCAGTGACCAGTGACCAGTGACCAGTGACCAGTGACGAGTGAACAGTGACCAGTGACCAGTGACCAGTGACCAGCGAAAATGACCAGTGACCAGTGACCAGTGACCAGCGAAATTGACCTGTGACCAGTGACCAGTGAACAGTGACAAGTGACCAGTGACCAGCGACCAGTGACCAGTGACCAGTGACGAGTGAACAGTGACCAGTGACCAGTGACCAGTGACCAGTGACCAGTGACCAGCGAAATTGACCTGTGACCAGTGACCAGTGAACAGTGACAAGTGACCAGTGACCAGTGACCAGTGACCAGTGACCAGTGACCAGCGAAAGTGACAAGTGACCAGTGACCAGTGGCCAGCGGTAGTGACCAGTGACCAGTGACCAGTGATCAGTGACCAGTGAACAGTGACCAGTGACCAGTGAATAGTGACCAGCGAAATTGACCAGTTTCCAGTGACCAGTGACCAGCGAAAGTGACCAGTGACGAGTGACCAGTGACAAGTGACCAGTGACAAGTGACCAGTGACCACTGACCAGTGACCAGTGACCAGCGACCAGTGACCAGTGACCAGTGACCAGGGACCAGTGACCAGCGAAAGTGACCCGTGACCAGTGACCAGTGACCAGTGACTAGCCAAATTGAGCAGTGAGCAGTGACCAGTGACCAGCGGTAGTGACCAGTGATCAGTGACCAGTGAACAGTGACCAGTGACCAGTGACCAGTGACAAGCGAAAGTGACCAGTGACCAGTGATCAGTGACCAGCGAAATTGACCAGTGACCAGTGACCAGTGACCAGTGACAAGTGACCAGTTACCAGTGACCAGCGAAAGTGACCAGTGAACAGTGACCAGGGACCTGTGACCAGTGACCAGTGACCAGTGATCAGTGTCCAGTGACCAGGGACCAGTGAACAGTGACCAGCGAAAGTGACCAGGGACCAGTGACCAGTGACCAGTGACCAGTGACCAGTGACCAGTGACCATTGACCAGTGACCAGTGACCAGCAAAAATGACCAGTGACCAGTGACCATTGACCAGTTACCAGTGACCAGTGACCAGCGGAAGTGACCAGTGACCAGTGAGCAGTGACCAGCGAAATTGACCAGTTTCCAGTGACCAGTGACAAGTGACCAGTGACCAGTGACCAGCGAAAGAGACAAGTGAACAGTGACCAGCGAAATTGACCAGTGACCATTGACCTGTGACCAGTGACCAGTGACCAGTGACCAGTGACCAGTGACCAGTGACCAGCGAAAGTGACCAGTGACCAGTGAATAGTGACCAGCGAAATTGACCAGTTTCCAGTGACCAGTGATAAGTGACCAGTGACCAGTGACCAGCGAAAGTGACCAGTGGACAGTGATCAGCGAAATTGACCAGTGACCATTGACCAGTGACCAGCGAAAGTGACCAGTGACGAGTGACCAGTGACAAGTGACCAGTGACAAGTGACCAGTGACCACTGACCAGTGACCAGTGACCAGCGACCAGTGACCAGTGACCAGTGACCAGGGACCAGTGACCAGCGAAAGTGAACAGTGACCAGTGACCAGTGACCAGTGACCAGTGACCAGTGACCAGCGAAAGTGACCAGTGACCAGTGACCAGTGACCAGTGACCAGTGACCAGTGACCAGTGACCAGTGACAAGTGACCTGGGACCAGTGACCAGTGACCAGTGACCAGCGATATTGACCAGTTTCCAGTGACCAGTGACAAGTGACCAGTGACCAGTGACCAGCGAAAGAGACAAGTGAACAGTGACCAGCGAAATTGACCACTGACCAATGACCAGTGACCAGCGAAATTGACCAGTGACCATTGACCAGTGACCAGCGAAAGTGACCAGTGAGGAGTGACCTGTGACAAGTGACCAGTGACCAGCGACCAGTGACCAGTGACCAGTGACGAGTGAACAGTGACCAGTGACCAGTGACCAGTGACCAGCGAAAATGACCAGTGACCAGTGACCAGTGACCAGCGAAATTGACCAGTGACCAGTGACCAGTGAACAGTGACAAGTGACCAGTGACCAGTGACCAGTGACCAGTGACCAGCGAAAGTGACAAGTGACCAGTGACCAGTGGCCAGCGGTAGTGACCAGTGACCAGTGACCAGTGATCAGTGACCAGTGAACAGTGACCAGTGACCAGTGAATAGTGACCAGCGAAATTGACCAGTTTCCAGTGACCAGTGATAAGTGACCAGTGACCAGTGACCAGCGAAAGTGACCAGTGAACAGTGATCAGCGAAATTGACCAGTGACCATTGACCAGTGACCAGCGAAAGTGACCAGTGACGAGTGACCAGTGACAAGTGACCAGTGACAAGTGACCAGTGACCAGTGACCAGTGACCAGTGACCACTGACCAGTGACCAGTGACCAGCGACCAGTGACCAGTGACCAGTGACCAGTGACCAGTGACCAGCGAAATTGACCAGTGACCATTGACCAGTGACCAGCGAAAGTGACCAGTGAGGAGTGACCTGTGACAAGTGACCAGTGACCAGCGACAAGTGACCAGTGACCAGTGACCAGTGAACAGTGACCAGTGACCAGTGACCAGTGACCAGCGAAAATGACCAGTGACCAGTGACCAGTGACCAGCGAAATTGACCAGTGACCAGTGACCAGTGACCAGTGACAAGTGACCAGTGACCAGCGACCAGTGACCAGTGACCAGTGACCAGTGACCAGTGAGCAGTGACCAGCGAAATTGACCAGTTTCCAGTGACCAGTGACAAGTGACCAGTGACCAGTGACCAGCGAAAGAGACAAGTGAACAGTGACCAGCGAAATTGACCAGTGACCATTGACCTGTGACCAGTGACCAGTGACCAGTGACCAGTGACCAGTGACCAGTGACCAGTGACCAGTGACCAGCGAAAGTGACCAGTGACCAGTGAATAGTGACCAGCGAAATTGACCAGTTTCCAGTGACCAGTGATAAGTGACCAGTGACCAGTGACCAGCGAAAGTGACCAGTGGACAGTGATCAGCGAAATTGACCAGTGACCATTGAACAGTGACCAGCGAAATTGACCAGTGACGAGTGACCAGTGACAAGTGACCAGTGACAAGTGACCAGTGACCACTGACCAGTGACCTGTGACCAGCGACCAGTGACCAGTGACCAGTGACCAGGGACCAGTGACCAGCGAAAGTGACCCGTGACCAGTGACCAGTGACCAGTGACTAGCCAAATTGAGCAGTGAGCAGTGACCAGTGACCAGTGACCAGTGACCAGTGACCAGTGACCAGTGACCAGCGAAATTGACCAGTGACCATTGACCAGTGACCAGCGAAAGTGACCAGTGAGGAGTGACCTGTGACAAGTGACCAGTGACCAGCGACCAGTGACCAGTGACCAGTGACGAGTGAACAGTGACCAGTGACCAGTGACCAGTGACCAGCGAAAATGACCAGTGACCAGTGACCAGTGACCAGCGAAATTGACCAGTGACCAGTGACCAGTGAACAGTGACAAGTGACCAGTGACCAGTGACCAACGAAAGTGACCAGTGAACAGTGACCAGGGACCAATGACCAGTGACGAGTGACCAGTGACCAGCGAAAGTGAACAGTGACCAGTGACCAGTGACCAGTGACCAGTGACCAGTGACCAGTGACCAGTGACCAGCGAAAGTGACCAGTGACCAGTGACCAGTGACCAGTGACCAGTGACAAGTGACCTGGGACCAGTGACCAGTGACCAGTGACCAGCGAAATTGACCAGTGACCAGTGACCAGTGACCAGCGACCTGTGACCAGTGACCAGTGACCAGTGACCAGTGACCAGTGACCAGTGACCAGTGACGAGTGAACAGTGACCAGTGACCAGTGACCAGTGACCAGCGAAAATGACCAGTGACCAGTGACCAGTGACCAGTGACGAGTGAACAGTGACCAGTGACCAGTGACCAGTGACCAGCGAAAATGACCAGTGACCAGTGACCAGTGACCAGCGAAATTGACCTGTGACCAGTGACCAGTGAACAGTGACAAGTGACCAGTGACCAGCGACCAGTGACCAGTGACCAGTGACGAGTGAACAGTGACCAGTGACCAGTGACCAGTGACCAGCGAAAATGACCAGTGACCAGTGACCAGTGACCAGCGAAATTGACCTGTGACCAGTGACCAGTGAACAGTGACAAGTGACCAGTGACCAGTGACCAGTGACCAGTGACCAGTGACCAGCGAAAGTGACAAGTGACCAGTGACCAGTGGCCAGCGGTAGTGACCAGTGACCAGTGACCAGTGATCAGTGACCAGTGAACAGTGACCAGTGACCAGTGAATAGTGACCAGCGAAATTGACCAGTTTCCAGTGACCAGTGACCAGCGAAAGTGACCAGTGACGAGTGACCAGTGACAAGTGACCAGTGACAAGTGACCAGTGACCACTGACCAGTGACCAGTGACCAGCGACCAGTGACCAGTGACCAGTGACCAGGGACCAGTGACCAGCGAAAGTGACCCGTGACCAGTGACCAGTGACCAGTGACTAGCCAAATTGAGCAGTGAGCAGTGACCAGTGACCAGCGGTAGTGACCAGTGATCAGTGACCAGTGAACAGTGACCAGTGACCAGTGACCAGTGACAAGCGAAAGTGACCAGTGACCAGTGATCAGTGACCAGCGAAATTGACCAGTGACCAGTGACCAGTGACCAGTGACAAGTGACCAGTTACCAGTGACCAGCGAAAGTGACCAGTGAACAGTGACCAGGGACCTGTGACCAGTGACCAGTGACCAGTGATCAGTGTCCAGTGACCAGGGACCAGTGAACAGTGACCAGCGAAAGTGACCAGGGACCAGTGACCAGTGACCAGTGACCAGTGACCAGTGACCAGTGACCATTGACCAGTGACCAGTGACCAGCAAAAATGACCAGTGACCAGTGACCATTGACCAGTTACCAGTGACCAGTGACCAGCGGAAGTGACCAGTGACCAGTGAGCAGTGACCAGCGAAATTGACCAGTTTCCAGTGACCAGTGACAAGTGACCAGTGACAGTGACCAGCGAAAGAGACAAGTGAACAGTGACCAGCGAAATTGACCAGTGACCATTGACCTGTGACCAGTGACCAGTGACCAGTGACCAGTGACCAGTGACCAGTGACCAGCGAAAGTGACCAGTGACCAGTGAATAGTGACCAGCGAAATTGACCAGTTTCCAGTGACCAGTGATAAGTGACCAGTGACCAGTGACCAGCGAAAGTGACCAGTGGACAGTGATCAGCGAATTTGACCAGTGACCATTGACCAGTGACCAGCGAAAGTGACCAGTGACGAGTGACCAGTGACAAGTGACCAGTGACAAGTGACCAGTGACCACTGACCAGTGACCAGTGACCAGCGACCAGTGACCAGTGACCAGTGACCAGGGACCAGTGACCAGTGAAAGTGAACAGTGACCAGTGACCAGTGACCAGTGACCAGTGACCAGTGACCAGCGAAAGTGACCAGTGACCAGTGACCAGTGACCAGTGACCAGTGACCAGTGACAAGTGACCTGGGACCAGTGACCAGTGACCAGTGACCAGCGAAATTGACCAGTGACCAGTGACCAGTGACCAGCGACCTGTGACCAGTGACCAGTGACCAGTGACCAGTGACCAGTGACCAGTGACCAGTGACCAGTGACCAGCGAAAGTGACCAGTGACCAGTGACCAGTGACCAGCGAAATTGACCAGTGACCAGTGACCAGAGACCAGTGACTAGCCAAATTGACCAGTGACCAGTGACCAGTGGCCAGCGGTAGTGACCAGTGACCAGTGACCAGTGATCAGTGACCAGTGAACAGTGACCAGTGACCAGTGACCAGTGACCGGTGACCAGTGACCAGCGAAAATGACCAGTGACCAGCGAAATTGACAAGTGACCAGTGAACAGTGAACAGTGACAAGTGACCAGTGACCAGTGACCAACGAAAGTGACCAGTGAACAGTGACCAGGGACCAGTGACCAGTGACGAGTGACCATTGACCAGCGAAAGTGAACAGTGACCAGTGACCAGTGACCAGTGACCAGTGACCAGTGACCAGCGAAAGTGACCAGTGAACAGTGACCAGTGACCAGTGACCTGTGACCAGTGACCAGTGACCAGTGACCAGCGAAAGTGACCAGTGACGAGTGACCAGTGACAAGTGACCAGTGACCAGTGACCATTGACCAGTGACTAGTGACTAGTGACCAGTGACCAACGACCAGTGACCAGTGACCAGTGACCAGCGAAAGTGACAAGTGACCAGTGACCAGTGACCAGTGACCAGTGACCAGTGACCAGCGAAAGTGACTAGTGACCAGTGACCAGTGACCAGTGACCAGTGACCAGTGACCAGTGACCAGTGACCAGTGACCAGTGACCAGCGAAAGTGACCAGTGACGAGTGACCAGTGACAAGTGACCAGTGACCAGTGACCAGTGACCAGTGACCAGTGACAAGTGCCCAGTGACCAGCGACCAGTGACCAGTGACCAGTGACCAGTGACCAGTGACCAGTGACCAGTGACCAGTGACCAGTGACCAGTGACCAGTGACCAGTGACCAGTGACCAGTGACCAGTGACCAGTGACAAGTGACCAGTGACCAGCGACCAGTGACCAGTGACCAGTGACCAGTGACCAGTGACCAGTGACCAGTGACCAGTAACCAGTGACCAGTGACCAGTGACCAGTGACAAGTGACAAGTGACCAGTGACCAGCGACCAGTGACCAGTGACCAGTGACCAGTGACCAGTGACCAGCGAAAGTGACCAGTGACCAGGGACCAGTGACCAGTGACCAGCGAAATTGACCAGTGACCAGTGACCAGTGACCAGTGACCAGTGACAAGTGACCAGTGACCAGTGACCAGCGAAAGTGACCAGTGAACAGTGACCAGTGACCAGTGACCAGTAAAATTGACCAGCAAAATTGACCAGTGACCAGTGACCAGTGACCAATGAACAGTGACCAGTGACCAGTGACCAGCGAAAGTGACCAGTGAACAGTGACCAGTGACCAGTGACCTGTGACCAGTGACCAGTGACCAGTGACCAGCGAAAGTGACCAGTGACGAGTGACCAGTGACAATTGACCTGTGACCAGTGACCAGTGACCAGTGACTAGTGACAAGTGACCAGTGACCAGCGACCAGTGACCAGTGACCATTGACCAGTGACCAGTGACTAGTGACTAGTGACCAGTGACCAACGACCAGTGACCAGTGACCAGTGACCAGCGAAAGTGACAAGTGACCAGTGACCAGTGACCAGTGACCAGTGACCAGTGACCAGCGAAAGTGACTAGTGACCAGTGACCAGTGACCAGTGACCAGTGACCAGTGACCAGTGACCAGCGAAAGTGACCAGTGACGAGTGACCAGTGACAAGTGACCAGTGACCAGTGACCAGTGACCAGTGACCAGTGACAAGTGCCCAGTGACCAGCGACCAGTGACCAGTGACCAGTGACCAGTGACCAGTGACCAGTGACCAGTGACCAGTGACCAGTGACCAGTGACCAGTGACCAGTGACCAGTGACAAGTGACCAGTGACCAGCGACCAGTGACCAGTGACCAGTGACCAGTGACCAGTGACCAGTGACCAGTGACCAGTAACCAGTGACCAGTGACCAGTGACCAGTGACAAGTGACAAGTGACCAGTGACCAGCGACCAGTGACCAGTGACCAGTGACCAGTGACCAGTGACCAGTGACCAGTGACCAGCGAAAGTGACCAGTGACCAGGGACCAGTGACCAGTGACCAGCGAAATTGACCAGTGACCAGTGACCAGTGACCAGTGACCAGTGACAAGTGACCAGTGACCAGTGACCAGCGAAAGTGACCAGTGAACAGTGACCAGTGACCAGTGACCAGCAAAATTGACCAGCAAAATTGACCAGTGACCAGTGACCAGTGACCAATGACCAGTGACCAGTGACCAGTGACCAGCGAAAGTGACCAGTGAACAGTGACCAGTGACCAGTGACCTGTGACCAGTGACCAGTGACCAGTGACCAGCGAAAGTGACCAGTGACGAGTGACCAGTGACAATTGACCTGTGACCAGTGACCAGTGACCAGTGACTAGTGACTAGTGACCAGTGACCAGCGACCAGTGACCAGTGACCATTGACCAGTGACCAGTGACCAGTGACCAGAGACCAGCGAAAGTGACCAGGGACAAGTGACCAGTGACCAGTGACCAGTGACCAGTGACCAGTGACAAGTGACCAGTGACCAGCGACCAGTGACCAGTGACCAGTGACCAGTGACCAGCAAAAATGACCAGGGACAAGTGACCAGTGACCAGTGACCAGTGACCAGTGACCAGTGACCATCGAAAGTGACAAGTGACCAGTGACCAGCGAAAGTGACAAGTGACCAGTGACCATTGACCAGTGACCAGTGACCAGTGACCAGCGAAAGTGACCAGTGACCAGTGAGCAGTGACCAGCGATATTGACCAGTTTCCAGTGACCAGTGACAAGTGACCAGTGACCAGTGACCAGCGAAAGAGACAAGTGAACAGTGACCAGCGAAATTGACCACTGACCAATGACCAGTGACCAGCGAAATTGACCAGTGACCATTGACCAGTGACCAGCGAAAGTGACCAGTTAGGAGTGACCTGTGACAAGTGACCAGTGACCAGCGACCAGTGACCAGTGACCAGTGACGAGTGAACAGTGACCAGTGACCAGTGACCAGTGACCAGCGAAAATGACCAGTGACCAGTGACCAGTGACCAGCGAAATTGACCAGTGACCAGTGACCAGTGAACAGTGACAAGTGACCAGTGACCAGT
This sequence comes from Andrena trimmerana, assembly GCA_951215215.1. Taxonomy (NCBI): domain Eukaryota; kingdom Metazoa; phylum Arthropoda; class Insecta; order Hymenoptera; family Andrenidae; genus Andrena; species Andrena trimmerana. Next base: position 15,172,955 of record OX578063.1, on the reverse strand, counting down.
GACCAGTGGCCAGTGACCAGCGAAAGTGACAAGTGACCAGTGACCAGTGGCCAGCGGTAGTGACCAGTGACCAGTGACCAGTGATCAGTGACCAGTGAACAGTGACCAGTGACCATCGAAATTGACCAGTGACCATTGACCAGTGACCAGCGAAAGTGACCAGTGAGGAGTGACCTGTGACAAGTGACCAGTGACCAGCGACAAGTGACCAGTGACCAGTGACCAGTGAACAGTGACCAGTGACCAGTGACCAGTGACCAGCGAAAATGACCAGTGACCAGTGACCAGTGACCAGCGAAATTGACCAGTGACCAGTGACCAGTGAACAGTGACAAGTGACCAGTGACCAGTGACCAGTGACCAGTGACCAGCGAAAGTGACCAGTAACCAGTGACCTGTGACCAGCGAAATTGACCAGTGACCAGTGACCAGAGACCAGTGACTAGCCAAATTGACCAGTGACCAGTGACCAGTGACCAGCGGTAGTGACCAGTGATCAGTGACCAGTGAACAGTGACCAGTGACCAGTGACCAGTGACAAGCGAAAGTGACCAGTGACCAGTGATCAGTGACCAGCGAAATTGACCAGTGACCAGTGACCAGTGACCAGTGACAAGTGACCAGTTACCAGTGACCAGCGAAAGTGACCAGTGAACAGTGACCAGGGACCTGTGACCAGTGACCAGTGACCTGTGATCAGTGTCCAGTGACCAGGGACCAGTGAACAGTGACCAGCGAAAGTGACCAGGGACCAGTGACCAGTGACCAGTGACCAGTGACCAGTGACCATTGACCAGTGACCAGGGACCAGTGACCAGTGACCAGCGAAATTGACCAGTGACCAGTGACCAGTGACCAGTGACCAGTGACAAGTGACCAGTGACCAGTGACCAGCGAAAGTGACCAGTGAACAGTGACGAGTGACCAGTGACCAGCAAAATTGACCAGCAAAATTGACCAGTGACCAGTGACCAGTGACCAATGACCAGTGACCAGTGACCAGTGACCAGCGAAAGTGACCAGTGAACAGTGACCAGTGACCAGTGACCTGTGACCAGTGACCAGTGACCAGTGACCAGCGAAAGTGACCAGTGACGAGTGACCAGTGACAATTGACCTGTGACCAGTGACCAGTGACCAGTGACTAGTGACTAGTGACCAGTGACCAGCGACCAGTGACCAGTGACCATTGACCAGTGACCAGTGACCAGTGACCAGAGACCAGCGAAAGTGACCAGGGACAAGTGACCAGTGACCAGTGACCAGTGACCAGTGACCAGTGACAAGTGACCAGTGACCAGCGACCAGTGACCAGTGACCAGTGACCAGTGACCAGCAAAAATGACCAGGGACAAGTGACCAGTGACCAGTGACCAGTGACCATCGAAAGTGACAAGTGACCAGTGACCAGCGAAAGTGACAAGTGACCAGTGACCATTGACCAGTGACCAGTGATCAGTGACCAGCGAAAGTGACCAGTGACCAGTGAGCAGTGACCAGCGATATTGACCAGTTTCCAGTGACCAGTGACAAGTGACCAGTGACCAGTGACCAGCGAAAGAGACAAGTGAACAGTGACCAGCGAAATTGACCACTGACCAATGACCAGTGACCAGCGAAATTGACCAGTGACCATTGACCAGTGACCAGCGAAAGTGACCAGTTAGGAGTGACCTGTGACAAGTGACCAGTGACCAGCGACCATTGACCAGTGACCAGTGACGAGTGAACAGTGACCAGTGACCAGTGACCAGTGACCAGCGAAAATGACCAGTGACCAGTGACCAGTGACCAGCGAAATTGACCAGTGACCAGTGACCAGTGAACAGTGACAAGTGACCAGTGACCAGTGACCAGTGACCAGTGACCAGCGAAAGTGACAAGTGACCAGTGACCAGTGGCCAGCGGTAGTGACCAGTGACCAGTGACCAGTGATCAGTGACCAGTGAACAGTGACCAGTGACCATCGAAATTGACCAGTGACCATTGACCAGTGACCAGCGAAAGTGACCAGTGAGGAGTGACCTGTGACAAGTGACCAGTGACCAGCGACAAGTGACCAGTGACCAGTGAACAGTGACCAGTGACCAGTGACCAGTGACCAGCGAAAATGACCAGTGACCAGTGACCAGTGACCAGCGAAATTGACCAGTGACCAGTGACCAGTGAACAGTGACAAGTGACCAGTGACCAGTGACCAGTGACCAGTGACCAGCGAAAGTGACCATTAACCAGTGACCTGTGACCAGCGAAATTGACCAGTGACCAGTGACCAGAGACCAGTGACTAGCCAAATTGACCAGTGACCAGTGACCAGTGACCAGCGGTAGTGACCAGTGATCAGTGACCAGTGAACAGTGACCAGTGACCAGTGACCAGTGACAAGCGAAAGTGACCAGTGACCAGTGATCAGTGACCAGCGAAATTGACCAGTGACCAGTGACCAGTGACCAGTGACAAGTGACCAGTTACCAGTGACCAGCGAAAGTGACCAGTGAACAGTGACCAGGGACCTGTGACCAGTGACCAGTGACCAGTGATCAGTGTCCAGTGACCAGGGACCAGTGAACAGTGACCAGCGAAAGTGACCAGGGACCAGTGACCTGTGACCAGTGACCAGTGACCAGTGACCATTGACCAGTGACCAGTGACCAGCAAAAATGACCAGTGACCAGTGACCATTGACAAGTTACCAGTGACCAGTGACCAGCGGAAGTGACCAGTGACCAGTGAGCAGTGACCAGCGAAATTGACCAGTTTCCAGTGACCAGTGACAAGTGACCAGTGACCAGTGACCAGCGAAAGAGACAAGTGAACAGTGATCAGCGAAATTGACCAGTGACCATTGACCAGTGACCAGCGAAAGTGACCAGTGACGAGTGACCAGTGACAAGTGACCAGTGACAAGTGACCAGTGACCAGTGACCAGTGACCAGTGACCACTGACCAGTGACCAGTGACCAGCGACCAGTGACCAGTGACCAGTGACCAGTGACCAGTGACCAGTGACCAGTGACCAGCGAAATTGACCAGTGACCATTGACCAGTGACCAGCGAAAGTGACCAGTGAGGAGTGACCTGTGACAAGTGACCAGTGACCAGCGACAATTGACCAGTGACCAGTGACCAGTGAACAGTGACCAGTGACCAGTGACAAGTGACCAGTGACCAGTGACCAGTGACAAGCGAAAGTGACCAGTGACCAGTGATCAGTGACCAGCGAAATTGACCAGTGACCAGTGACCAGTGACCAGTGACAAGTGACCAGTTACCAGTGACCAGCGAAAGTGACCAGTGAACAGTGACCAGGGACCTGTGACCAGTGACCAGTGACCAGTGATCAGTGTCCAGTGACCAGGGACCAGTGAACAGTGACCAGCGAAAGTGACCAGGGACCAGTGACCAGTGACCAGTGACCAGTGACCAGCGAAAGTGACCAGTAACCAGTGACTTGTGACCAGCGAAATTGACCAGTGACCAGTGACCAGAGACCAGTGACTAGCCAAATTGACCAGTGACCAGTGACCAGTGACCAGCGGTAGTGACCAGTGATCAGTGACTAGTGAACAGTGACCAGTGACCAGTGACCAGTGACAAGCGAACGTGACCAGTGACCAGTGATCAGTGACCAGCGAAATTGACCAGTGACCAGTGACCAGTGACCAGTGACAAGTGACCAGTTACCAGTGACCAGCGAAAGTGACCAGTGAACAGTGACCAGGGACCTGTGACCAGTGACCAGTGACCAGTGATCAGTGTCCAGTGACCAGGAACCAGTGAACAGTGACCAGCGAAAGTGACCAGGGACCAGTGACCAGTGACCAGTGACCAGTGACCAGTGACCATTGACCAGTGACCAGTGACCAGCAAAAATGACCAGTGACCAGTGACCATTGACCAGTTACCAGTGACCAGTGACCAGCGGAAGTGACCAGTGACCAGTGAGCAGTGACCAGCGAAATTGACCAGTTTCCAGTGACCAGTGACAAGTGACCAGTGACCAGTGACCTGCGAAAGAGACAAGTGAACAGTGACCAGCGAAATTGACCAGTGACCATTGACCTGTGACCAGTGACCAGTGACCAGTGACCAGTGACCAGCGAAAGTGACCAGTAACCAGTGACTTGTGACCAGCGAAATTGACCAGTGACCAGTGACCAGAGACCAGTGACTAGCCAAATTGACCAGTGACCAGTGACCAGTGACCAGCGGTAGTGACCAGTGATCAGTGACTAGTGAACAGTGACCAGTGACCAGTGACCAGTGACAAGCGAACGTGACCAGTGACCAGTGATCAGTGACCAGCGAAATTGACCAGTGACCAGTGACCAGTGACCAGTGACAAGTGACCAGTTACCAGTGACCAGCGAAAGTGACCAGTGAACAGTGACCAGGGACCTGTGACCAGTGACCAGTGACCAGTGATCAGTGTCCAGTGACCAGGGACCAGTGAACAGTGACCAGCGAAAGTGACCAGGGACCAGTGACCAGTGACCAGTGACCAGTGACCAGTGACCATTGACCAGTGACCAGTGACCAGCAAAAATGACCAGTGACCAGTGACCATTGACCAGTTACCAGTGACCAGTGACCAGCGGAAGTGACCAGTGACCAGTGAGCAGTGACCAGCGAAATTGACCAGTTTCCAGTGACCAGTGACAAGTGACCAGTGACCAGTGACCTGCGAAAGAGACAAGTGCACAGTGACCAGCGAAATTGACCAGTGACCATTGACCTGTGACCAGTGACCAGTGACCAGTGACCAGTGACCAGTGACCAGTGACCAGCGAAAGTGACCAGTGACCAGTGAATAGTGACCAGCGAAATTGACCAGTTTCCAGTGACCAGTGATAAGTGACCAGTGACCAGTGACCAGCGAAAGTGACCAGTGGACAGTGATCAGCGAAATTGACCAGTGACCATTGACCAGTGACAAGCGAAAGTGACCAGTGACGAGTGACCAGTGACAAGTGACCAGTGACAAGTGACCAGTGACCACTGACCAGTGACCAGTGACCAGCGACCAGTGACCAGTGACCAGTGACCAGGGACCAGTGACCAGCGAAAGTGACCCGTGACCAGTGACCAGTGACCAGTGACTAGCCAAATTGAGCAGTGAGCAGTGACCAGTGACCAGTGACCAGTGACCAGTGACCAGCGAAAATGACCAGTGACCAGTGACCAGTGACCAGCGAAATTGACCAGTGACCAGTGACCAGTGAACAGTGACAAGTGACCAGTGACCAGTGACCAGTGACCAGTGATCTGTGTCCAGTGACCAGGGACCAGTGAACAGTGACCAGCGAAAGTGACCAGGGACCAGTGACCAGTGACCAGTGACCAGTGACCAGTGACCAGTGACCATTGACCAGTGACCAGTGACCAGCAAAAATGACCAGTGACCAGTGACAATTGACCAGTTACTAGTGACCAGTGACCAGCGGAAGTGACCAGTGACCAGTGAGCAGTGACCAGCGAAATTGACCAGTTTCCAGTGACTAGTGACAAGTGACCAGTGACCAGTGACCAGCGAAAGAGACAAGTGAACAGTGACCAGCGAAATTGACCAGTGACCATTGACCTGTGACGAGTGACCAGTGACCAGTGACCAGTGACCAGTGACCAGTGACCAGCGAAAGTGACCAGTGACCAGTGAATAGGGACCAGCGAAATTGACCAGTTTCCAGTGACCAGTGATAAGTGACCAGTGACCAGTGACCAGCGAAAGTGACCAGTGGACAGTGATCAGCGAAATTAACCAGTGACCATTGACCAGTGACCAGCGAAAGTGACCAGTGACGAGTGACCAGTGACAAGTGACCAGTGACAAGAGACCAGTGACCACTGACCAGTGACCAGTGACCAGCGACCAGTGACCAGTGACCAGTGACCAGTGACCAGGGACCAGTGACCAGCGAAAGTGACCCGTGACCAGTGACCAGTGACCAGTGACTAGCCAAATTGTGCAGTGAGCAGTGACCAGTGACCAGTGACCAGTGACCAGTGACCAGTGACCAGTGACCAGCGAAATTGACCAGTGACCATTGACCAGTGACCAGCGAAAGTGACCAGTGAGGAGTGACCTGTGACAAGTGACCAGTGACCAGCGACCAGTGACCAGTCACCAGTGACGAGTGAACAGTGACCAGTGACCAGTGACCAGTGACCAGCGAAAATGACCAGTGACCAGTGACCAGTGACCAGCGAAATTGACCAGTGACCAGTGACCAGTGAACAGTGACAAGTGACCAGTGACCAGTGACCAACGAAAGTGACCATGAACAGTGACCAGGGACCAATGACCAGTGACGAGTGACCAGTGACCAGCGAAAGTGAACAGTGACCAGTGACCAGTGACCAGTGACCAGTGACCAGTGACCAGCGAAAGTGACCAGTGACCAGTGACCAGTGACCAGTGACCAGTGACCAGTGACCAGTGACCAGTGACAAGTGACCTGGGACCAGTGACCAGTGACCAGTGACCAGCGAAATTGACCAGTGACCAGTGACCAGTGACCAGCGACCTGTGACCAGTGACCAGTGACCAGTGACCAGTGACCAGTGACCAGTGACCAGTGACCAGTGACCAGCGAAAGTGAACAGTGACCAGTGACCAGTGACCAGCGAAATTGACCAGTGACCAGTGACCAGAGACCAGTGACTAGCCAAATTGACCAGTGACCAGTGACCAGTGGCCAGCGGTAGTGACCAGTGACCAGTGACCAGTGATCAGTGACCAGTGAACAGTGACCAGTGACCAGTGACCAGTGACCAGTGACCAGTGACCAGCGAAAATGACCAGTGACCAGCGAAATTGACAAGTGACCAGTGAACAGTGAACAGTGACAAGTGACCAGTGACCAGTGACCAACGAAAGTGACCAGTGAACAGTGACCAGGGACCAGTGACCAGTGACGAGTGACCATTGACCAGCGAAAGTGAACAGTGACCAGTGACCAGTGACCAGTGACCAGTGACCAGTGACCAGTGACCAGCGAAAGTGACCAGTGAACAGTGACCAGTGACCAGTGACCTGTGACCAGTGACCAGTGACCAGTGACCAGCGAAAGTGACCAGTGACGAGTGACCAGTGACAAGTGACCAGTGACCAGTGAAGATTGACCAGTGACTAGTGACTAGTGACCAGTGACCAACGACCAGTGACCAGTGACCAGTGACCAGCGAAAGTGACAAGTGACCAGTGACCAGTGACCAGTGACCAGTAACCAGTGACCAGCGAAAGTGACTAGTGACCAGTGACCAGTGACCAGTGACCAGTGACCAGTGACCAGTGACCAGTGACCAGTGACCAGTGACCAGTGACCAGCGAAAGTGACCAGTGACGAGTGACCAGTGACAAGTGACCAGTGACCAGTGACCAGTGACCAGTGACCAGTGACAAGTGCCCAGTGACCAGCGACCAGTGACCAGTGACCAGTGACCAGTGACCAGTGACCAGTGACCAGTGACCAGTGACCAGTGACCAGTGACCAGTGACCAGTGACCAGTGACCAGTGACCAGTGACAAGTGACCAGTGACCAGCGACCAGTGACCAGTGACCAGTGACCAGTGACCAGTGACCAGTGACCAGTGACCAGTGACCAGTAACCAGTGACCAGTGACCAGTGACCAGTGACAAGTGACAAGTGACCAGTGACCAGCGACCAGTGACCAGTGACCAGTGACCAGTGACCAGTGACCAGCGAAAGTGACCAGTGACCAGGGACCAGTGACCAGTGACCAGCGAAATTGACCAGTGACCAGTGACCAGTGACCAGTGACAAGTGACCAGTGACCAGTGACCAGCGAAAGTGACCAGTGAACAGTGACCAGTGACCAGTGACCAGCAAAATTGACCAGCAAAATTGACCAGTGACCAGTGACCAGTGACCAATGACCAGTGACCAGTGACCAGTGACCAGTGACCAGTGACCAGCGAAAGTGACCAGTGAACAGTGACCAGTGACCAGTGACCTGTGACCAGTGACCAGTGACCAGTGACCAGCGAAAGTGACCAGTGACGAGTGACCAGTGACAATTGACCTGTGACCAGTGACCAGTGACCAGTGACCAGTGACTAGTGACTAGTGACCAGTGACCAGCGACCAGTGACCAGTGACCATTGACCAGTGACCAGTGACCAGTGACCAGAGACCAGCGAAAGTGACCAGGGACAAGTGACCAGTGACCAGTGACCAGTGACCAGTGACCAGTGACAAGTGACCAGTGACCAGCGACCAGTGACCAGTGACCAGTGACCAGTGACCAGCAAAAATGACCAGTGACCATTGACCAGTGACCAGTGACCAGTGACCAGTGACCAGTGACCATCGAAAGTGACAAGTGACCAGTGACCAGCGAAAGTGACAAGTGACCAGTGACCATTGACCAGTGACCAGTGACCAGTGACCAGCGAAAGTGACCAGTGACCAGTGAGCAGTGACCAGCGATATTGACCAGTTTCCAGTGACCAGTGACAAGTGACCAGTGACCAGTGACCAGCGAAAGAGACAAGTGAACAGTGACCAGCGAAATTGACCACTGACCAATGACCAGTGACCAGCGAAATTGACCAGTGACCATTGACCAGTGACCAGCGAAAGTGACCAGTTAGGAGTGACCTGTGACAAGTGACCAGTGACCAGCGACCAGTGACCAGTGACCAGTGACGAGTGAACTGTGACCAGTGACCAGTGACCAGTGACCAGCGAAAATGACCAGTGACCAGTGACCAGTGACCAGCGAAATTGACCAGTGACCAGTGACCAGTGAACAGTGACAAGTGACCAGTGACCAGTGACCAGTGACCAGTGACCAGCGAAAGTGACAAGTGACCAGTGACCAGTGGCCAGCGGTAGTGACCAGTGACCAGTGACCAGTGATCAGTGACCAGTGAACAGTGACGAGTGACCAGCGAAATTGACCAGTGACCATTGACCAGTGACCAGCGAAAGTGACCAGTGAGGAGTGACCTGTGACAAGTGACCAGTGACCAGCGACAAGTGACCAGTGACCAGTGACCAGTGAACAGTGACAAGTGACCAGTGACCAGTGACCAACGAAAGTGACCAGTGAACAGTGACCAGGGACCAATGACCAGTGACGAGTGACCAGTGACCAGCGAAAGTGAACAGTGACCAGTGACCAGTGACCAGTGACCAGTGACCAGCGAAAGTGACCAGTGACCAGTGACCAGTGACCAGTGACCAGTGACCAGTGACCAGTGACAAGTGACCTGGGACCAGTGACCAGTGACCAGTGACCAGTGACCAGCGAAAGTGACCAGTGACCAGTGACCAGTGACCAGCGAAATTGACCAGTGACCAGTGACCAGAGACCAGTGACTAGCCAAATTGACCAGTGACCAGTGACCAGTGGCCAGCGGAAGTGACCAGTGACCAGTGACCAGTGACCAGTGACGAGTGAACAGTGACCAGTGACCAGTGACCAGTGACCAGCGAAAATGACCAGTGACCAGTGACCAGTGACCAGCGAAATTGACCAGTGACCAGTGACCAGTGAACAGTGACAAGTGACCAGTGACCAGTGACCAACGAAAGTGACCAGTGAACAGTGACCAGGGACCAATGACCAGTGACGAGTGACCAGTGACCAGCGAAAGTGAACAGTGACCAGTGACCAGTGACCAGTGACCAGTGACCAGTGACCAGTGACCAGTGACCAGTGACCAGTGACAAGTGACCTGGGACCAGTGACCAGTGACCAGTGACCAGCGAAATTGACCAGTGACCAGTGACCAGTGACCAGCGACCTGTGACCAGTGACCAGTGACCAGTGACCAGTGACCAGTGACCAGTGACCAGTGACCAGTGACCAGCGAAAGTGACCAGTGACCAGTGACTAGCCAAATTGACCAGTGACCAGTGACCAGTGGCCAGCGGTAGTGACCAGTGACCAGTGACCAGTGATCAGTGACCAGTGAACAGTGACCAGTGACCAGTGACCAGTGACCAGCGAAAATGACCAGTGACCAGTGACCAGTGAACAGTGACAAGTGACCAGTGACCAGTGACCAACGAAAGTGACCAGTGAACAGTGACCAGGGACCAGTGACCAGTGACGAGTGACCATTGACCAGCGAAAGTGAACAGTGACCAGTGACCAGTGACCAGTGACCAGTGACCAGCGAAAGTGACCAGTGAACAGTGACCAGTGACCAGTGACCTGTGACCAGTAACCAGCGAAAGTGACCAGTGACGAGTGACCAGTGACAAGTGACCAGTGACCAGTGACCAGTGACCATTGACCAGTGACTAGTGACTAGTGACCAGTGACCAACGACCAGTGACCAGTGACCAGTGACCAGCGAAATTGACAAGTGACCAGTGACCAGTGACCAGTGACCAGTGACCAGTGACCAGCGAAATTGACCAGTGACCATTGACCAGTGACCAGCGAAAGTGACCATTGAGGAGTGACCTGTGACAAGTGACCAGTGACCAGCGACAAGTGACCAGTGACCAGTGACCAGTGTCCAGTGAACAGTGACCAGTGACCAGTGACCAGTGACCAGCGAAAATGACCAGTGACCAGTGACCAGTGACCAGTGACCAGTGAACAGTGACAAGTGACCAGTGACCAGTGACCAGTGACCAGTGACCAGCGAAAGTGACCAGTAACCAGTGACCTGTGACCAGCGAAATTGACCAGTGACCAGTGACCAGAGACCAGTGACCAGTGACCATTGACCAGTGACCAGTGACCATTGACCAGTTACCAGTGACCAGTGACCAGCGGAAGTGACCAGTGACCAGTGACCAATGACCAGCGGTAGTGACCAGTGATCAGTGACCAGTGAACAGTGAACAGTGACCAGTGACCAGTGACAAGCGAAAGTGACCAGTGGCCAGTGATCAGTGACCAGCGAAATTGACCAGTGACCAGTGACCAGTGACCAGTGACAAGTGACCAGTTACCAGTGACCAGCGAAAGTGACCAGTGAACAGTGACCAGGGACCTGTGACCAGTGACCAGTGACCAGTGATCAGTGTCCAGTGACCAGGGACCAGTGAACAGTGACCAGCGAAAGTGACCAGGGACCAGTGACCAGTGACCAGTGACCAGTGACCAGTGACCATTGACCAGTGACCAGTGACCAGCAAAAATGACCAGTGACCAGTGACCATTGACCAGTTACCAGTGACCAGTGACCAGCGGAAGTGACCAGTGACCAGTGAGCAGTGACCAGCGAAATTGACCAGTTTCCAGTGACCAGTGACAAGTGACCAGTGACCAGTGACCAGCGAAAGAGACAAGTGAACAGTGACCAGCGAAATTGACCAGTGACCATTGACCTGTGACCAGTGACCAGTGACCAGTGACCAGTGACCAGTGACCAGTGACCAGCGAAAGTGACCAGTGACCAGTGAATAGTGACCAGCGAAATTGACCAGTTTCCAGTGACCAGTGATAAGTGACCAGTGACCAGTGACCAGCGAAAGTGACCAGTGGACAGTGATCAGCGAAATTGACCAGTGACCATTGACCAGTGACAAGCGAAAGTGACCAGTGACGAGTGACCAGTGACAAGTGACCAGTGACAAGTGACCAGTGACCACTGACCAGTGACCAGTGACCAGCGACCAGTGACCAGTGACCAGTGACCAGGGACCAGTGACCAGCGAAAGTGACCCGTGACCAGTGACCAGTGACCAGTGACCAGTGACTAGCCAAATTGAGCAGTGAGCAGTGACCAGTGACCAGCGGTAGTGACCAGTGATCAGTGACCAGTGACCAGTGACAAGCGAAAGTGACCAGTGACCAGTGACCAGTGACCAGTGACCAGTGACCATTGACCAGTGACCAGTGACCAGCAAAAATGACCAGTGACCAGTGACCATTGACCAGTTACCAGTGACCAGTGACCAGCGGAAGTGACCAGTGACCAGTGAGCAGTGACCAGCGAAATTGACCAGTTTCCAGTGACCAGTGACAAGTGACCAGTGACCAGTGAGCAGCGAAAGAGACAAGTGAACAGTGACCAGCGAAATTGACCAGTGACCATTGACCTGTGACCAGTGACCAGTGACCAGTGACCAGTGACCAGTGACCAGTGACCAGCGAAAGTGACCAGTGACCAGTGAATAGTGACCAGCGAAATTGACCAGTTTCCAGTGACCAGTGATAAGTGACCAGTGACCAGTGACCAGCGAAAGTGACCAGTGGACAGTGATCAGCGAAATTGACCAGTGACCATTGACCAGTGACCAGCGAAAGTGACCAGTGACGAGTGACCAGTGACAAGTGACCAGTGACAAGTGACCAGTGACCACTGACCAGTGACCAGTGACCAGCGACCAGTGACCAGTGACCAGCGAATGTGACCCGTGACCAGTGACCAGTGACCAGTGACTAGCCAAATTGAGCAGTGAGCAGTGACCAGTGACCAGTGACCAGTGACCAGTGACCAGTGACCAGTGACCAGTGACCAGCGAAAGTGACCAGTGACCAGTGAATAGTGACCAGCGAAATTGACCAGTTTCCAGTGACCAGTGATAAGTGACCAGTGACCAGTGACCAGCGAAAGTGACCAGTGGACAGTGATCAGCGAAATTGACCAGTGACCATTGACCAGTGACAAGCGAAAGTGACCAGTGACGAGTGACCAGTGACAAGTGACCAGTGACAAGTGACCAGTGACCAGCGGTAGTGACCAGTGATCAGTGACCAGTGACCAGTGACAAGCGAAAGTGACCAGTGACCAGTGACCAGTGACCAGTGACCAGTGACCAGTGACCAGTGACCAGCGAAAGTGACCAGTGACCAGTGAATAGTGACCAGCGAAATTGACCAGTTTCCAGTGACCAGTGATAAGTGACCAGTGACCAGTGACCAGCGAAAGTGACCAGTGGACAGTGATCAGCGAAATTGACCAGTGACCATTGACCAGTGACCAGCGAAAGTGACCAGTGACGAGTGACCAGTGACAAGTGACCAGTGACAAGTGACCAGTGACCACTGACCAGTGACCAGTGACCAGCGACCAGTGACCAGTGACCAGTGACCAGGGACCAGTGACCAGCGAAAGTGACCCGTGACCAGTGACCAGTGACCAGTGACTAGCCAAATTGAGCAGTGAGCAGTGACCAGTGACCAGTGACCAGTGACCAGTGACCAGTGACCAGCGAAAATGACCAGTGACCAGTGACCAGTGACCAGCGAAATTGACCAGTGACCAGTGACCAGTGAACAGTGACAAGTGACCAGTGACCAGTGACCAGTGACCAGTGACCAGCGAAAGTGACCAGTAACCAGTGACCTGTGACCCGCGAAATTGACCAGTGACCAGTGACCAGGGACCAGTGACCAGCGAAAGTGACCCGTGACCAGTGACCAGTGACCAGTGACTAGCCAAATTGAGCAGTGAGCAGTGACCAGTGACCAGTGACCAGTGACCAGTGACCAGCGAAAGTGACCAGTGGACAGTGATCAGCGAAATTAACCAGTGACCATTGACCAGTGACCAGCGAAAGTGACCAGTGACGAGTGACCAGTGACAAGTGACCAGTGACAAGAGACCAGTGACCACTGACCAGTGACCAGTGACCAGCGACCAGTGACCAGTGACCAGTGACCAGTGACCAGGGACCAGTGACCAGCGAAAGTGACCCGTGACCAGTGACCAGTGACCAGTGACTAGCCAAATTGTGCAGTGAGCAGTGACCAGTGACCAGTGACCAGTGACCAGTGACCAGTGACCAGTGACCAGCGAAATTGACCAGTGACCATTGACCAGTGACCAGCGAAAGTGACCAGAGAGGAGTGACCTGTGACAAGTGACCAGTGACCAGCGACCAGTGACCAGTCACCAGTGACGAGTGAACAGTGACCAGTGACCAGTGACCAGTGACCAGCGAAAATGACCAGTGACCAGTGACCAGTGACCAGCGAAATTGACCAGTGACCAGTGACCAGTGAACAGTGACAAGTGACCAGTGACCAGTGACCAACGAAAGTGACCATGAACAGTGACCAGGGACCAATGACCAGTGACGAGTGACCAGTGACCAGCGAAAGTGAACAGTGACCAGTGACCAGTGACCAGTGACCAGTGACCAGTGACCAGCGAAAGTGACCAGTGACCAGTGACCAGTGACCAGTGACCAGTGACCAGTGACCAGTGACCAGTGACAAGTGACCTGGGACCAGTGACCAGTGACCAGTGACCAGCGAAATTGACCAGTGACCAGTGACCAGTGACCAGCGACCTGTGACCAGTGACCAGTGACCAGTGACCAGTGACCAGTGACCAGTGACCAGTGACCAGTGACCAGCGAAAGTGAACAGTGACCAGTGACCAGTGACCAGCGAAATTGACAAGTGACCAGTGACCAGTGACCAGTGACCAGTGACCAGTGACCAGCGAAATTGACCAGTGACCATTGACCAGTGACCAGCGAAAGTGACCATTGAGGAGTGACCTGTGACAAGTGACCAGTGACCAGCGACAAGTGACCAGTGACCAGTGACCAGTGTCCAGTGAACAGTGACCAGTGACCAGTGACCAGTGACCAGCGAAAATGACCAGTGACCAGTGACCAGTGACCAGTGACCAGTGAACAGTGACAAGTGACCAGTGACCAGTGACCAGTGACCAGTGACCAGCGAAAGTGACCAGTAACCAGTGACCTGTGACCAGCGAAATTGACCAGTGACCAGTGACCAGAGACCAGTGACCAGTGACCATTGACCAGTGACCAGTGACCATTGACCAGTTACCAGTGACCAGTGACCAGCGGAAGTGACCAGTGACCAGTGACCAATGACCAGCGGTAGTGACCAGTGATCAGTGACCAGTGAACAGTGAACAGTGACCAGTGACCAGTGACAAGCGAAAGTGACCAGTGGCCAGTGATCAGTGACCAGCGAAATTGACCAGTGACCAGTGACCAGTGACCAGTGACAAGTGACCAGTTACCAGTGACCAGCGAAAGTGACCAGTGAACAGTGACCAGGGACCTGTGACCAGTGACCAGTGACCAGTGATCAGTGTCCAGTGACCAGGGACCAGTGAACAGTGACCAGCGAAAGTGACCAGGGACCAGTGACCAGTGACCAGTGACCAGTGACCAGTGACCATTGACCAGTGACCAGTGACCAGCAAAAATGACCAGTGACCAGTGACCATTGACCAGTTACCAGTGACCAGTGACCAGCGGAAGTGACCAGTGACCAGTGAGCAGTGACCAGCGAAATTGACCAGTTTCCAGTGACCAGTGACAAGTGACCAGTGACCAGTGACCAGCGAAAGAGACAAGTGAACAGTGACCAGCGAAATTGACCAGTGACCATTGACCTGTGACCAGTGACCAGTGACCAGTGACCAGTGACCAGTGACCAGTGACCAGCGAAAGTGACCAGTGACCAGTGAATAGTGACCAGCGAAATTGACCAGTTTCCAGTGACCAGTGATAAGTGACCAGTGACCAGTGACCAGCGAAAGTGACCAGTGGACAGTGATCAGCGAAATTGACCAGTGACCATTGACCAGTGACAAGCGAAAGTGACCAGTGACGAGTGACCAGTGACAAGTGACCAGTGACCACTGACCAGTGACCAGTGACCAGCGACCAGTGACCAGTGACCAGTGACCAGGGACCAGTGACCAGCGAAAGTGACCCGTGACCAGTGACCAGTGACCAGTGACTAGCCAAATTGAGCAGTGAGCAGTGACCAGTGACCAGCGGTAGTGACCAGTGATCAGTGACCAGTGACCAGTGACAAGCGAAAGTGACCAGTGACCAGTGACCAGTGACCAGTGACCAGTGACCATTGACCAGTGACCAGTGACCAGCAAAAATGACCAGTGACCAGTGACCATTGACCAGTTACCAGTGACCAGTGACCAGCGGAAGTGACCAGTGACCAGTGAGCAGTGACCAGCGAAATTGACCAGTTTCCAGTGACCAGTGACAAGTGACCAGTGACCAGTGAGCAGCGAAAGAGACAAGTGAACAGTGACCAGCGAAATTGACCAGTGACCATTGACCTGTGACCAGTGACCAGTGACCAGTGACCAGTGACCAGTGACCAGTGACCAGCGAAAGTGACCAGTGACCAGTGAATAGTGACCAGCGAAATTGACCAGTTTCCAGTGACCAGTGATAAGTGACCAGTGACCAGTGACCAGCGAAAGTGACCAGTGGACAGTGATCAGCGAAATTGACCAGTGACCATTGACCAGTGACCAGCGAAAGTGACCAGTGACGAGTGACCAGTGACAAGTGACCAGTGACAAGTGACCAGTGACCACTGACCAGTGACCAGTGACCAGCGACCAGTGACCAGTGACCAGTGACCAGGGACCAGTGACCAGCGAAAGTGACCCGTGACCAGTGACCAGTGACCAGTGACTAGCCAAATTGAGCAGTGAGCAGTGACCAGTGACCAGTGACCAGTGACCAGTGACCAGTGACCAGTGACCAGTGACCAGCGAAAGTGACCAGTGACCAGTGAATAGTGACCAGCGAAATTGACCAGTTTCCAGTGACCAGTGATAAGTGACCAGTGACCAGTGACCAGCGAAAGTGACCAGTGGACAGTGATCAGCGAAATTGACCAGTGACCATTGACCAGTGACAAGCGAAAGTGACCAGTGACGAGTGACCAGTGACAAGTGACCAGTGACAAGTGACCAGTGACCAGCGGTAGTGACCAGTGATCAGTGACCAGTGACCAGTGACAAGCGAAAGTGACCAGTGACCAGTGACCAGTGACCAGTGACCAGTGACCAGTGACCAGTGACCAGTGACCAGCGAAAGTGACCAGTGACCAGTGAATAGTGACCAGCGAAATTGACCAGTTTCCAGTGACCAGTGATAAGTGACCAGTGACCAGTGACCAGCGAAAGTGACCAGTGGACAGTGATCAGCGAAATTGACCAGTGACCATTGACCAGTGACCAGCGAAAGTGACCAGTGACGAGTGACCAGTGACAAGTGACCAGTGACAAGTGACCAGTGACCACTGACCAGTGACCAGTGACCAGCGACCAGTGACCAGTGACCAGTGACCAGGGACCAGTGACCAGCGAAAGTGACCCGTGACCAGTGACCAGTGACCAGTGACTAGCCAAATTGAGCAGTGAGCAGTGACCAGTGACCAGTGACCAGTGACCAGTGACCAGCGAAAATGACCAGTGACCAGTGACCAGTGACCAGCGAAATTGACCAGTGACCAGTGACCAGTGAACAGTGACAAGTGACCAGTGACCAGTGACCAGTGACCAGTGACCAGCGAAAGTGACCAGTAACCAGTGACCTGTGACCAGCGAAATTGACCAGTGACCAGTGACCAGAGACCAGTGACTAGCCAAATTGACCAGTGACCAGTGACCAGTGACCAGCGGTAGTGACCAGTGATCAGTGACCAGTGAACAGTGACCAGTGACCAGTGACCAGTGACAAGCGAAAGTGACCAGTGACCAGTGATCAGTGACCAGCGAAATTGACCAGTGACCAGTGACCAGTGACCAGTGACAAGTGACCAGTTACCAGTGACCAGCGAAAGTGACCAGTGAACAGTGACCAGGGACCTGTGACCAGTGACCAGTGACCAGTGATCTGTGTCCAGTGACCAGGGACCAGTGAACAGTGACCAGCGAAAGTGACCAGGGACCAGTGACCAGTGACCAGTGACCAGTGACCAGTGACCATTGACCAGTGACCAGTGACCAGCAAAAATGACCAGTGACCAGTGACAATTGACCAGTTACCAGTGACCAGTGACCAGCGGAAGTGACCAGTGACCAGTGAGCAGTGACCAGCGAAATTGACCAGTTTCCAGTGACCAGTGACAAGTGACCAGTGACCAGTGACCAGCGAAAGAGACAAGTGAACAGTGACCAGCGAAATTGACCAGTGACCATTGACCTGTGACGAGTGACCAGTGACCAGTGACCAGTGACCAGTGACCAGTGACCAGCGAAAGTGACCAGTGACCAGTGAATAGTGACCAGCGAAATTGACCAGTTTCCAGTGACCAGTGATAAGTGACCAGTGACCAGTGACCAGCGAAAGTGACCAGTGGACAGTGATCAGCGAAATTAACCAGTGACCATTGACCAGTGACCAGCGAAAGTGACCAGTGAGGAGTGACCTGTGACAAGTGACCAGTGACCAGCGACCAGTGACGAGTGAACAGTGTCCAGTGACCAGTGACCAGTGACCAGCGAAAATGACCAGTGACCAGTGACCAGTGAGCAGCGAAATTGACCAGTGACCAGTGACCAGTGAACAGTGACAAGTGACCAGTGACCAGTGACCAGTGACCAGTGAGCAGCGAAATTGACCAGTGACCAGTGACCAGTGAACAGTGACAAGTGACCAGTGACCAGTGACCAGTGACCAGTGACCAGCGAAAGTGACAAGTGACCAGTGACCAGTGGCCAGCGGTAGTGACCAGTGACCAGTGACCAGTGATCAGTGACCAGTGAACAGTGACCAGTGACCAGTGAATAGTGACCAGCGAAATTGACCAGTTTCCAGTGACCAGTGACCAGCGAAAGTGACCAGTGACGAGTGACCAGTGACAAGTGACCAGTGACAAGTGACCAGTGACCACTGACCAGTGACCAGTGACCAGCGACCAGTGACCAGTGACCAGTGACCAGGGACCAGTGACCAGCGAAAGTGACCCGTGACCAGTGACCAGTGACCAGTGACTAGCCAAATTGAGCAGTGAGCAGTGACCAGTGACCAGCGGTAGTGACCAGTGATCAGTGACCAGTGAACAGTGACCAGTGACCAGTGACCAGTGACAAGCGAAAGTGACCAGTGACCAGTGATCAGTGACCAGCGAAATTGACCAGTGACCAGTGACCAGTGACCAGTGACAAGTGACCAGTTACCAGTGACCAGCGAAAGTGACCAGTGCACAGTGACCAGGGACCTGTGACCAGTGACCAGTGACCAGTGATCAGTGTCCAGTGACCAGGGACCAGTGAACAGTGACCAGCGAAAGTGACCAGGGACCAGTGACCAGTGACCAGTGACCAGTGACCAGTGACCATTGACCAGTGACCAGTGACCAGCAAAAATGACCAGTGACCAGTGACCATTGACCAGTTACCAGTGACCAGTGACCAGCGGAAGTGACACGTGACCAGTGAGCAGTGACCAGCGAAATTGACCAGTTTCCAGTGACCAGTGACAAGTGACCAGTGACCAGTGACCAGCGAAAGAGACAAGTGAACAGTGACCAGCGAAATTGACCAGTGACCATTGACCTGTGACCAGTGACCAGTGACCAGTGACCAGTGACCAGTGACCAGTGACCAGCGAAAGTGACCAGTGACCAGTGAATAGTGACCAGCGAAATTGACCAGTTTCCAGTGACCAGTGATAAGTGACCAGTGACCAGTGACCAGCGAAAGTGACCAGTTGACAGTGATCAGCGAAATTGACCAGTGACCATTGACCAGTGACCAGCGAAAGTGACCAGTGACGAGTGACCAGTGACATGTGACCAGTGACAAGTGACCAGTGACCACTGACCAGTGACCAGTGACCAGCGACCAGTGACCAGTGACCAGTGACCAGGGACCAGTGACCAGCGAAAGTGACCCGTGACCAGTGACCAGTGACCAGTGACTAGCCAAATTGAGCAGTGAGCAGTGACCAGTGACCAGTGACCAGTGACCAGTGACCAGTGACCAGTGACCAGCGAAATTGACCAGTGACCATTGACCAGTGACCAGCGAAAGTGACCAGTGAGGAGTGACCTGTGACAAGTGACCAGTGACCAGCGACCAGTGACCAGTGACCAGTGACGAGTGAACAGTGACCAGTGACCAGTGACCAGTGACCAGCGAAAATGACCAGTGACCAGTGACCAGTGACCAGCGAAATTGACCAGTGACCAGTGACCAGTGAACAGTGACAAGTGACCAGTGACCAGTGACCAACGAAAGTGACCATGAACAGTGACCAGGGACCAATGACCAGTGACGAGTGACCAGTGACCAGCGAAAGTGAACAGTGACCAGTGACCAGTGACCAGTGACCAGTGACCAGTGACCAGTGACCAGCGAAAGTGACCAGTGACCAGTGACCAGTGACCAGTGACCAGTGACCAGTGACCAGTGACCAGTGACAAGTGACCTGGGACCAGTGACCAGTGACCAGTGACCAGCGAAATTGACCAGTGACCAGTGACCAGTGACCAGCGACCTGTGACCAGTGACCAGTGACCAGTGACCAGTGACCAGTGACCAGTGACCAGCGAAAGTGAACAGTGACCAGTGACCAGTGACCAGCGAAATTGACCAGTGACCAGTGACCAGAGACCAGTGACTAGCCAAATTGACCAGTGACCAGTGACCAGTGGCCAGCGGTAGTGACCAGTGACCAGTGACCAGTGATCAGTGACCAGTGAACAGTGACCAGTGACCAGTGACCAGTGACCAGTGACCAGTGACCAGCGAAAATGACCAGTGACCAGCGAAATTGACAAGTGACCAGTGAACAGTGAACAGTGACAAGTGACCAGTGACCAGTGACCAACGAAAGTGACCAGTGAACAGTGACCAGGGACCAGTGACCAGTGACGAGTGACCATTGACCAGCGAAAGTGAACAGTGACCAGTGACCAGTGACCAGTGACCAGTGACCAGTGACCAGCGAAAGTGACCAGTGAACAGTGACCAGTGACCAGTGACCTGTGACCAGTGACCAGTGACCAGTGACCAGCGAAAGTGACCAGTGACGAGTGACCAGTGACAAGTGACCAGTGACCAGTGAAGATTGACCAGTGACTAGTGACTAGTGACCAGTGACCAACGACCAGTGACCAGTGACCAGTGACCAGCGAAAGTGACAAGTGACCAGTGACCAGTGACCAGTGACCAGTGACCAGTGACCAGCGAAAGTGACTAGTGACCAGTGACCAGTGACCAGTGACCAGTGACCAGTGACCAGTGACCAGTGACCAGTGACCAGCGAAAGTGACCAGTGACGAGTGACCAGTGACAAGTGACCAGTGACCAGTGACCAGTGACCAGTGACCAGTGACAAGTGCCCAGTGACCAGCGACCAGTGACCAGTGACCAGTGACCAGTGACCAGTGACCAGTGACCAGTGACCAGTGACCAGTGACCAGTGACCAGTGACCAGTGACCAGTGACCAGTGACCAGTGACCAGTGACCAGTGACAAGTGACCAGTGACCAGCGACCAGTGACCAGTGACCAGTGACCAGTGACCAGTGACCAGTGACCAGTGACCAGTAACCAGTGACCAGTGACCAGTGACCAGTGACAAGTGACAAGTGACCAGTGACCAGCGACCAGTGACCAGTGACCAGTGACCAGTGACCAGTGACCAGCGAAAGTGACCAGTGACCAGGGACCAGTGACCAGTGACCAGCGAAATTGACCAGTGACCAGTGACCAGTGACCAGTGACAAGTGACCAGTGACCAGTGACCAGCGAAAGTGACCAGTGAACAGTGACCAGTGACCAGTGACCAGCAAAATTGACCAGCAAAATTGACCAGTGACCAGTGACCAGTGACCAATGACCAGTGACCAGTGACCAGTGACCAGTGACCAGTGACCAGCGAAAGTGACCAGTGAACAGTGACCAGTGACCAGTGACCTGTGACCAGTGACCAGTGACCAGTGACCAGCGAAAGTGACCAGTGACGAGTGACCAGTGACAATTGACCTGTGACCAGTGACCAGTGACCAGTGACTAGTGACTAGTGACCAGTGACCAGCGACCAGTGACCAGTGACCATTGACCAGTGACCAGTGACAAGTGACCAGAGACCAGCGAAAGTGACCAGGGACAAGTGACCAGTGACCAGTGACCAGTGACCAGTGACCAGTGACAAGTGACCAGTGACCAGCGACCAGTGACCAGTGACCAGTGACCAGTGACCAGCAAAAATGACCAGTGACCATTGACCAGTGACCAGTGACCAGTGACCAGTGACCAGTGACCATCGAAAGTGACAAGTGACCAGTGACCAGCGAAAGTGACAAGTGACCAGTGACCATTGACCAGTGACCAGTGACCAGTGACCAGCGAAAGTGACCAGTGACCAGTGAGCAGTGACCAGCGATATTGACCAGTTTCCAGTGACCAGTGACAAGTGACCAGTGACCAGTGACCAGCGAAAGAGACAAGTGAACAGTGACCAGCGAAATTGACCACTGACCAATGACCAGTGACCAGCGAAATGGACCAGTGACCATTGACCAGTGACCAGCGAAAGTGACCAGTTAGGAGTGACCTGTGACAAGTGACCAGTGACCAGCGACCAGTGACCAGTGACCAGTGACGAGTGAACAGTGACCAGTGACCAGTGACCAGTGACCAGCGAAAATGACCAGTGACCAGTGACCAGTGACCAGCGAAATTGACCAGTGACCAGTGACCAGTGAACAGTGACAAGTGACCAGTGACCAGTGACCAGTGACCAGTGACCAGCGAAAGTGACAAGTGACCAGTGACCAGTGGCCAGCGGTAGTGACCAGTGACCAGTGACCAGTGATCAGTGACCAGTGAACAGTGACGAGTGACCAGCGAAATTGACCAGTGACCATTGACCAGTGACCAGCGAAAGTGACCAGTGAGGAGTGACCTGTGACAAGTGACCAGTGACCAGCGACAAGTGACCAGTGACCAGTGACCAGTGAACAGTGACCAGTGACCAGTGACCAGTGACCAGCGAAAATGACCAGTGACCAGTGACCAGTGACCAGCGAAATTGACCAGTGACCAGTGACCAGTGAACAGTGACAAGTGACCAGTGACCAGTGACCAGTGACCAGTGACCAGCGAAAGTGACCAGTAACCAGTGACCTGTGACCAGCGAAATTGACCAGTGACCAGTGACCAGAGACCAGTGACTAGCCAAATTGACCAGTGACCAGTGACCAGTGACCAGCGGTAGTGACCAGTGATCAGTGACCAGTGAACAGTGACCAGTGACCAGTGACCAGTGACAAGCAAAAGTGACCAGTGACCAGTGATCAGTGACCAGCGAAATTGACCAGTGACCAGTGACCAGTGACCAGTGACAAGTGACCAGTTACCAGTGACCAGCGAAAGTGACCAGTGAACAGTGACCAGGGACCTGTGACCAGTGACCAGTGACCAGTGATCAGTGTCCAGTGACCAGGGACCAGTGACCAGCGGAAGTGACCAGTGACCAGTGAGCAGTGACCAGCGAAATTGACCAGTTTCCAGTGACCAGTGACAAGTGACCAGTGACCAGTGACCAGCGAAAGTGACCAGTGACGAGTGACCAGTGACAAGTGACCAGTGACAAGTGACCAGTGACCAGTGACCAGTGACCAGTGACCAGTGACCACTGACCAGTGACCAGTGACCAGCGACCAGTGACCAGTGACCAGTGACCAGTGACCAGTGACCAGTGACCAGAGAAATTGACCAGTGACCATTGACCAGTGACCAGCGAAAGTGACCAGTGAGGAGTGACCTGTGACAAGTGACCAGTGACCAGCGACAAGTGACCAGTGACCAGTGACCAGTGAACAGTGACCAGTGACCAGTGACAAGTGACCAGTGACCAGTGACCAGTGACAAGCGAAAGTGACCAGTGACCAGTGATCAGTGACCAGCGAAATTGACCAGTGACCAGTGACCAGTGACCAGTGACAAGTGACCAGTTACCAGTGACCAGCGAAAGTGACCAGTGAACAGTGACCAGGGACCTGTGACCAGTGACCAGTGACCAGTGATCAGTGTCCAGTGACCAGGGACCAGTGAACAGTGACCAGCGAAAGTGACCAGGGACCAGTGACCAGTGACCAGTGACCAGTGACCAGTGACCATTGACCAGTGACCAGTGACCAGCAAAAATGACCAGTGACCAGTGACCATTGACCAGTTACCAGTGACCAGTGACCAGCGGAAGTGACCAGTGACCAGTGAGCAGTGACCAGCGAAATTGACCAGTTTCCAGTGACCAGTGACAAGTGACCAGTGACCAGTGACCAGCGAAAGAGACAAGTGAACAGTGACCAGCGAAATTGACCAGTGACCATTGACCTGTGACCAGTGACCAGTGACCAGTGACCAGTGACCAGTGACCAGTGACCAGCGAAAGTGACCAGTGACCAGTGAATAGTGACCAGCGAAATTGACCAGTTTCCAGTGACCAGTGATAAGTGACCAGTGACCAGTGACCAGCGAAAGTGACCAGTGGACAGTGATCAGCGAAATTGACCAGTGACCATTGACCAGTGACCAGCGAAAGTGACCAGTGACGAGTGACCAGTGACAAGTGACCAGTGACAAGTGACCAGTGACCACTGACCAGTGAGCAGTGACCAGCGACCAGTGACCAGTGACCAGTGACCAGGGACCAGTGACCAGCGAAAGTGACCCGTGACCAGTGACCAGTGACCAGTGACTAGCCAAATTGAGCAGTGAGCAGTGACCAGTGACCAGTGACCAGTGACCAGTGACCAGTGACCAGTGACCAGTGACCAGCGAAATTGACCAGTGACCATTGACCAGTGACCAGCGAAAGTGACCAGTGAGGAGTGACCTGTGACAAGTGACCAGTGACCAGCGACCAGTGACCAGTGACCAGTGACGAGTGAACAGTGACCAGTGACCAGTGACCAGTGACCAGCGAAAATGACCAGTGACCAGTGACCAGTGACCAGCGAAATTGACCAGTGACCAGTGACCAGTGACCAGTGACCAGTGACCAGTGACCAGTGACCAGTGACCAGCGAAAGTGACCAGTGGACAGTGATCAGCGAAATTGACCAGTGACCATTGACCAGTGACAAGCGAAAGTGACCAGTGACGAGTGACCAGTGACAAGTGACCAGTGACAAGTGACCAGTGACAAGTGACCAGTGACCACTGACCAGTGACCAGTGACCAGCGACCAGTGACCAGTGACCAGTGACCAGGGACCAGTGACCAGCGAAAGTGACCCGTGACCAGTGACCAGTGACCAGTGACTAGCCAAATTGAGCAGTGAGCAGTGACCAGTGACCAGTGACCAGCGAAAGTGACCAGTGACGAGTGACCAGTGACAATTGACCAGTGACCATTGACCAGTGACCAGTGACTAGTGACTAGTGACCAGTGACCAGCGACCAGTGACCAGTGACCATTGACCAGTGACCAGTGACCAGTGACCAGAGACCAGCGAAAGTGACCAGGGACAAGTGACCAGTGACCAGTGACCAGTGACCAGTGACCAGCGAAAGTGACCAGTGAGGAGTGACCTGTGACAAGTGACCAGTGACCAGCGACCAGTGACCAGTGACCAGTGACGAGTGAACAGTGACCAGTGACCAGTGACCAGTGACCAGCGAAAATGACCAGTGACCAGTGACCAGTGACCAGCGAAATTGACCAGTGACCAGTGACCAGTGAACAGTGACAAGTGACCAGTGACCAGTGACCAGTGACCAGTGACCAGCGAAAGTGACAAGTGACCAGTGACCAGTGGCCAGCGGTAGTGACCAGTGACCAGTGACCAGTGATCAGTGACCAGTGAACAGTGACCAGTGACCAGTGAATAGTGACCAGCGAAATTGACCAGTTTCCAGTGACCAGTGACCAGCGAAAGTGACCAGTGACGAGTGACCAGTGACAAGTGACCAGTGACAAGTGACCAGTGACCAGTGACCAGTGACTAGCCAAATTGAGCAGTGAGCAGTGACCAGTGACCAGCGGTAGTGACCAGTGATCAGTGACCAGTGAACAGTGACCAGTGACCAGTGACCAGTGACAAGCGAAAGTGACCAGTGACCAGTGATCAGTGACCAGCGAAATTGACCAGTGACCAGTGACCAGTGACCAGTGACAAGTGACCAGTTACCAGTGACCAGCGAAAGTGACCAGTGACCAGTGAATAGTGACCAGCGAAATTGACCAGTTTCCAGTGACCAGTGATAAGTGACCAGTGACCAGTGACCAGCGAAAGTGACCAGTGGACAGTGATCAGCGAAATTGACCAGTGACCATTGACCAGTGACCAGCGAAAGTGACCAGTGACGAGTGACCAGTGACCAGCGAAAATGACCAGTGACCAGTGACCAGTGACCAGTGACCAGTGACCAGCGAAAGTGACCAGTGAACAGTGACCAGTGACCAGTGACCTGTGACCAGTGACCAGTGACCAGTGACCAGTGACCAGCGAAAGTGACCAGTGACGAGTGACCAGTGACAATTGACCAGTGACCATTGACCAGTGACCAGTGACTAGTGACTAGTGACCAGTGACCAGCGACCAGTGACCAGTGACCATTGACCAGTGACCAGTGACCAGTGACCAGAGACCAGCGAAAGTGACCAGGGACAAGTGACCAGTGACCAGTGACCAGTGACCAGTGACCAGCGAAAGTGACCAGTGAGGAGTGACCTGTGACAAGTGACCAGTGACCAGCGACCAGTGACCAGTGACCAGTGACGAGTGAACAGTGACCAGTGACCAGTGACCAGTGACCAGCGAAAATGACCAGTGACCAGTGACCAGTGACCAGCGAAATTGACCAGTGACCAGTGACCAGTGAACAGTGACAAGTGACCAGTGACCAGTGACCAGTGACCAGTGACCAGCGAAAGTGAAAAGTGACCAGTGACCAGTGACCAGCAACCAGTGACCAGTGACCAGTGACGAGTGAACAGTGACCAGTGACCAGTGACCAGTGACCAGCGAAAATGACCAGTGACCAGTGACCAGTGACCAGCGAAATTGACCAGTGACCAGTGACCAGTGACCAGTGACCAGTGACCAGTGACCAGTGACCAGCGAAAGTGACCAGTGGACAGTGATCAGCGAAATTGACCAGTGACCATTGACCAGTGACAAGCGAAAGTGACCAGTGACGAGTGACCAGTGACAAGTGACCAGTGACAAGTGACCAGTGACAAGTGACCAGTGACCACTGACCAGTGACCAGTGACCAGCGACCAGTGACCAGTGACCAGTGACCAGGGACCAGTGACCAGCGAAAGTGACCCGTGACCAGTGACCAGTGACCAGTGACTAGCCAAATTGAGCAGTGAGCAGTGACCAGTGACCAGTGACCAGCGAAAGTGACCAGTGACGAGTGACCAGTGACAATTGACCAGTGACCATTGACCAGTGACCAGTGACTAGTGACTAGTGACCAGTGACCAGCGACCAGTGACCAGTGACCATTGACCAGTGACCAGTGACCAGTGACCAGAGACCAGCGAAAGTGACCAGGGACAAGTGACCAGTGACCAGTGACCAGTGACCAGTGACCAGCGAAAGTGACCAGTGAGGAGTGACCTGTGACAAGTGACCAGTGACCAGCGACCAGTGACCAGTGACCAGTGACGAGTGAACAGTGACCAGTGACCAGTGACCAGTGACCAGCGAAAATGACCAGTGACCAGTGACCAGTGACCAGCGAAATTGACCAGTGACCAGTGACCAGTGAACAGTGACAAGTGACCAGTGACCAGTGACCAGTGACCAGTGACCAGCGAAAGTGACAAGTGACCAGTGACCAGTGGCCAGCGGTAGTGACCAGTGACCAGTGACCAGTGATCAGTGACCAGTGAACAGTGACCAGTGACCAGTGAATAGTGACCAGCGAAATTGACCAGTTTCCAGTGACCAGTGACCAGCGAAAGTGACCAGTGACGAGTGACCAGTGACAAGTGACCAGTGACAAGTGACCAGTGACCAGTGACCAGTGACTAGCCAAATTGAGCAGTGAGCAGTGACCAGTGACCAGCGGTAGTGACCAGTGATCAGTGACCAGTGAACAGTGACCAGTGACCAGTGACCAGTGACAAGCGAAAGTGACCAGTGACCAGTGATCAGTGACCAGCGAAATTGACCAGTGACCAGTGACCAGTGACCAGTGACAAGTGACCAGTTACCAGTGACCAGCGAAAGTGACCAGTGACCAGTGAATAGTGACCAGCGAAATTGACCAGTTTCCAGTGACCAGTGATAAGTGACCAGTGACCAGTGACCAGCGAAAGTGACCAGTGGACAGTGATCAGCGAAATTGACCAGTGACCATTGACCAGTGACCAGCGAAAGTGACCAGTGACGAGTGACCAGTGACCAGCGAAAATGACCAGTGACCAGTGACCAGTGACCAGTGACCAGTGACCAGCGAAAGTGACCAGTGAACAGTGACCAGTGACCAGTGACCTGTGACCAGTGACCAGTGACCAGTGACCAGTGACCAGCGAAAGTGACCAGTGACGAGTGACCAGTGACAATTGACCAGTGACCATTGACCAGTGACCAGTGACTAGTGACTAGTGACCAGTGACCAGCGACCAGTGACCAGTGACCATTGACCAGTGACCAGTGACCAGTGACCAGAGACCAGCGAAAGTGACCAGGGACAAGTGACCAGTGACCAGTGACCAGTGACCAGTGACCAGCGAAAGTGACCAGTGAGGAGTGACCTGTGACAAGTGACCAGTGACCAGCGACCAGTGACCAGTGACCAGTGACGAGTGAACAGTGACCAGTGACCAGTGACCAGTGACCAGCGAAAATGACCAGTGACCAGTGACCAGTGACCAGCGAAATTGACCAGTGACCAGTGACCAGTGAACAGTGACAAGTGACCAGTGACCAGTGACCAGTGACCAGTGACCAGCGAAAGTGAAAAGTGACCAGTGACCAGTGGCCAGCGGTAGTGACCAGTGACCAGTGACCAGTGATCAGTGACCAGTGAACAGTGACCAGTGACCAGTGAATAGTGACCAGCGAAATTGACCAGTTTCCAGTGACCAGTGACCAGCGAAAGTGACCAGTGACGAGTGACCAGTGACAAGTGACCAGTGACAAGTGACCAGTGACCACTGACCAGTGACCAGTGACCAGCGACCAGTGACCAGTGACCAGTGACCAGGGACCAGTGACCAGCGAAAGTGACCCGTGACCAGTGACCAGTGACCAGTGACTAGCCAAATTGAGCAGTGAGCAGTGACCAGTGACCAGCGGTAGTGACCAGTGATCAGTGACCAGTGAACAGTGACCAGTGACCAGTGACCAGTGACAAGCGAAAGTGACCAGTGACCAGTGATCAGTGACCAGCGAAATTGACCAGTGACCAGTGACCAGTGACCAGTGACAAGTGACCTGTTACCAGTGACCAGCGAAAGTGACCAGTGACCAGCGACCAGTGACCAGTGACCATTGACCATTGACCAGTGACCAGTGACCAGAGACCAGCGAAAGTGACCAGGGACAAGTGACCAGTGACCAGTGACCAGTGACCAGTGACCAGTGACCAGTGACAAGTGACCAGTGACCAGCGACCAGTGACCAGTGACCAGTGACCAGTGACCAGTGACCACTGACCAGCGAAAGTGACCAGTGACCAGGGACCAGTGACCAGTGACCAGTGACCATTGACCAGTGACCAGCGAAAGTGACCAGTGACCAGCGAAATTGACCAGTGACCATTGAGCAGTGACCATTGACCAGTGACCAGTGACCAGCAAAAATGACCAGTGACCAGTGACCATTGACCAGTTACCAGTGACCAGTGACCAGCGGAAGTGACCAGTGACCAGTGAGCAGTGACCAGCGAAATTGACCAGTTTCCAGTGACCAGTGACAAGTGACCAGTGACCAGTGACCAGCGAAAGAGACAAGTGAACAGTGACCAGCGAAATTGACCAGTGACCATTGACCTGTGACCAGTGACCAGTGACCAGTACCAGTGACCAGTGACCAGTGACCAGTGACCAGCGAAAGTGACCAGTGACCAGTGAATAGTGACCAGCGAAATTGACCAGTTTCCAGTGACCAGTGATAAGTGACCAGTGACCAGTGACCAGCGAAAGTGACCAGTGGACAGTGATCAGCGAAATTGACCAGTGACCATTGACCAGTGACCAGCGAAAGTGACCAGTGACGAGTGACCAGTGACCAGCGAAAATGACCAGTGACCAGTGACCAGTGACCAGTGACCAGTGACCAGTGACCAGTGACCAGTAACCAGTGACCAGTGACCAGTGACCAGTGACCAGTGACAAGTGACCAGTGACCAGCGACCAGTGACCAGTGACCAGTGACCAATGACCAGTGACCAGTGACCAGTGACCAGTGACCAGTGACCATTAACCAGTGACAACTGACCAGTGACCAGAGACCAGCGAAAGTGACCAGGGACAAGTGACCAGTGACCAGTGACCAGTGACCAGTGACCAGTGACCAGTGACCAGTGACAAGTGACCAGTAACCAGCGACCAGTGACCAGTGACCAGTGTCCAGTGACCAGTGACCACTGACCAGCGAAAGTGACCAGTGACCAGGGACCAGTGACCAGTGACCAGTGACCATTGACCAGTGACCAGCGAAAGTGACCAGTGACCAGCGAAATTGACCAGTGACCATTGACCAGTGACCATTGACCAGTGACCAGTGACCAGCAAAAATTACCAGTGACCAGTGACCAGTGACCAGTGACCAGTGACCAGTGACCAGCGAAAGTGACAAGTGACCAGTGACCAGCGAAAGTGACAAGGGACCAGTAACCATTGACAAGTGACCAGTGACCAGTGACCAGCGAAAGTGACCAGTGACCAGTGAGCAGTGACCAGCGATATTGACCAGTTTCCAGTGACCAGTGACAAGTGACTAGTGACCAGTGACCAGCGAAAGAGACAAGTGAACAGTGACCAGCGAAATTGACCAGTGACCATTGACCAGTGACCAGCGAAAGTGACAAGTTACCAGTGACCACTGATCAGTGACCAGTGACCAGCGACCAGTGACCAGTGACCAGTGACCAGGGACCAGTGACCAGTGACCAGTGACCAGTGACCAGTGACCATTGACCAGCGAAATTGTCCAGTGACCATTGACCAGTGACCAGTGACCAGTGACCAGTGACCAGTGACCAGTGACCAGTGACCAGTGACCAGCGACCAGTGACCAGTGACCATTGACCAGTGACCAGTGACCAGCAAAAATGACCAGTGACCAGTGACCAGTGACCAGTGACCAGTGACCAGTGACCAGCGAAAGTGACAAGTGACCAGTGACCATTGACCAGTGACCAGTGACCAGTGACCAGCGAAAGTGACCAGTGACCAGCGAAATTGACCAGTTTCCAGTGACCAGTGACAAGTGACCAGTGACCAGGGACCAGTGACCAGCGAAAGTGACCAGTGACCAGTGACCAGTGACCAGTGACTAGCCAAATTGAGCAGTGAGCAGTGACCAGTGACCAGTGACCAGTGACCAGTAACCAGTGACCAGCGAAATTGACCAGTGACCATTGACCAGTGACCAGCGAAAGTGACAAGTGACCAGTGACCACTGACCAGTGACCAGTGACCAGCGACCAGTGACCAGTGACCAGTGACCAGCGAAAGTGACCAGTGAACAGTGACCAGTGACCAGTGACCAGCAAAATTGACCAGTGACCATTGACCAGTGACCATTGACCAGTGACCAGTGACCAGCAAAAATGACCAGTGACCAGTGACCAGTGACCAGTGACCAGTGACCAGTGACCAGTGACCAGCGAAAGTGACCAGTGAACAGTGATCAGTGACCAGTGACCTGTGACCAGTGACCAGTGACCAGTGACCAGCGAAAGTGACCAGTGACGAGTGACCAGTGACAATTGACCAGTGACCAGTGACCAGTGACCAGTGACTAGTGACTAGTGACCAGTGACCAGCGACCAGTGACCAGTGACCATTGACCAGTGACCAGTGACCAGTGACCAGAGACCAGCGAAAGTGACCAGGGACAAGTGACCAGTGACCAGGGACCAGTGACCAGCGACAGTGACCAGTGACCAGTGACCAGTGACCAGTGACTAGCCAAATTGAGCAGTGAGCAGTGACCAGTGACCAGTGACCAGTGACCAGTAACCAGTGACCAGCGAAATTGACCAGTGACCATTGACCAGTGACCAGCAAAATTGACCAGTGACCAGTGACAAGTGACCAGTGACCAGCGACCAGTGACCAGTGACCAGTGACCAGTGACCAGTGACCACTGACCAGCGAAAGTGACCAGTGACCAGGGACCAGTGACCAGTGACCAGTGACCATTGACCAGTGACCAGCGAAAGTGACCAGTGACCAGCGAAATTGACCAGTGACCATTGACCAGTGACCATTGACCAGTGACCAGTGACCAGCAAAAATGACCAGTGACCAGTGACCAGTGACCAGTGACCAGCGACCAGTGACCAGTGACCAGTGACCAGCGAAAGTGACCAGTGACCAGTGACCATTGACCAGTGACCACTGACCAGTGACCAGAGACCAGCGAAAGTGACCAGGGACAAGTGACCAGTGACCAGTGACCAGTGACCAGTGACCAGTGACCAGTGACCAGTGACAAGTGACCAGTGACCAGCGACCAGTGACCAGTGACCAGTGTCCAGTGACCAGTGACCACTGACCAGCGAAAGTGACCAGTGACCAGGGACCAGTGACCAGTGACCAGTGACCATTGACCAGTGACCAGCGAAAGTGACCAGTGACCAGCGAAATTGACCAGTGACCATTGACCAGTGACCATTGACCAGTGACCAGTGACCAGCAAAAATGACCAGTGACCAGTGACCAGTGACCAGTGACCAGTGACCAGTGACCAGCGAAAGTGACAAGTGACCAGTGACCAGCGAAAGTGACAAGTGACCAGTAACCATTGACAAGTGACCAGTGACCAGTGACCAGCGAAAGTGACCAGTGACCAGTGAGCAGTGACCAGCGATATTGACCAGTTTCCAGTGACCAGTGACAAGTGACTAGTGACCAGTGACCAGCGAAAGAGACAAGTGAACAGTGACCAGCGAAATTGACCAGTGACCACTGATCAGTGACCAGTGACCAGCGACCAGTGACCAGTGACCAGTGACCAGGGACCAGTGACCAGCGAAAGTGACCAGTGACCAGTGACCAGTGACCAGTGACCAGTGACCAGTGACCAGCGAAATTGTCCAGTGACCATTGACCAGTGACCAGTGACCAGTGACCAGTGACCAGTGACCAGTGACCAGCGACCAGTGACCAGTGACCATTGACCAGTGACCAGTGACCAGCAAAAATGACCAGTGACCAGTGACCAGTGACCAGTGACCAGCGAAAGTGACAAGTGACCAGTGACCATTGACCAGTGACCAGTGACCAGTGACCAGCGAAAGTGACCAGTGACCAGCGAAATTGACCAGTTTCCAGTGACCAGTGACAAGTGACCAGTGACCAGGGACCAGTGACCAGCGAAAGTGACCAGTGACCAGTGACCAGTGACCAGTGACTAGCCAAATTGAGCAGTGAGCAGTGACCAGTGACCAGTGACCAGTGACCAGTAACCAGTGACCAGCGAAATTGACCAGTGACCATTGACCAGTGACCAGCGAAAGTGACAAGTGACCAGTGACCACTGACCAGTGACCAGTGACCAGCGACCAGTGACCAGTGACCAGTGACCAGCGAAAGTGACCAGTGAACAGTGACCAGTGACCAGTGACCAGCAAAATTGACCAGTGACCATTGACCAGTGACCATTGACCAGTGACCAGTGACCAGCAAAAATGACCAGTGACCAGTGACCAGTGACCAGTGACCAGTGACCAGTGACCAGTGACCAGCGAAAGTGACCAGTGAACAGTGATCAGTGACCAGTGACCTGTGACCAGTGACCAGTGACCAGTGACCAGCGAAAGTGACCAGTGACGAGTGACCAGTGACAATTGACCAGTGACCAGTGACCAGTGACCAGTGACTAGTGACTAGTGACCAGTGACCAGCGACCAGTGACCAGTGACCATTGACCAGTGACCAGTGACCAGTGACCAGAGACCAGCGAAAGTGACCAGGGACAAGTGACCAGTGACCAGGGACCAGTGACCAGCGACAGTGACCAGTGACCAGTGACCAGTGACCAGTGACTAGCCAAATTGAGCAGTGAGCAGTGACCAGTGACCAGTGACCAGTGACCAGTAACCAGTGACCAGCGAAATTGACCAGTGACCATTGACCAGTGACCAGCAAAATTGACCAGTGACCAGTGACAAGTGACCAGTGACCAGCGACCAGTGACCAGTGACCAGTGACCAGTGACCAGTGACCACTGACCAGCGAAAGTGACCAGTGACCAGGGACCAGTGACCAGTGACCAGTGACCATTGACCAGTGACCAGCGAAAGTGACCAGTGACCAGCGAAATTGACCAGTGACCATTGACCAGTGACCATTGACCAGTGACCAGTGACCAGCAAAAATGACCAGTGACCAGTGACCAGTGACCAGTGACCAGCGAAAGTGACCAGTGAACAGTGATCAGTGACCAGTGACCTGTGACCAGTGACCAGTGACCAGTGACCAGCGAAAGTGACCAGTGACGAGTGACCAGTGACAATTGACCAGTGACCAGTGACCAGTGACCAGTGACTAGTGACTAGTGACCAGTGACCAGCGACCAGTGACCAGTGACCATTGACCAGTGACCAGTGACCAGTGACCAGAGACCAGCGAAAGTGACCAGGGACAAGTGACCAGTGACCAGTGACCAGTGACCAGTGACCAGTGACCAGTGACAAGTGACCAGTGACCAGCGATATTGACCAGTTTCCAGTGACCAGTGACCAGTGACCAGTGACCAGTGACCAGCGAAAGAGACAAGTGAACAGTGACCAGCGAAATTGACCACTGACCATTGACCAGTGACCAGCGAAAGTGACAAGTGACCAGTGACCACTGACCAGTGACCAGTGACCAGCGACCAGTGACCAGTGACCAGTGACCAGGGACCAGTGACCAGCGAAAGTGACCAGTGACCATTGACCAGTGACCAGCGAAAGTGACAAGTGACCATTGACCATTGACCAGTGACCAGTGACCAGTGACCAGTGACCAGTGACCAGTGACCAGCGAAATTGACCAGTGACCATTGACCAGTGACCAGCGAAAGTGACCAGTGAGGAGTGACCTGTGACAAGTGACCAGTGACCAGCGACCAGTGACCAGTGACCATTGACCATTGACCAGTGACCAGCAAAAATGACCAGTGACCAGTGACCAGTGACCAGTGACCAGCGAAAGTGACCAGTGACCAGTGACCAGTGACCAGTGACTAGCCAAATTGAGCAGTGAGCAGTGACCAGTGACCAGTGACCAGTGACCAGTAACCAGTGACCAGCGAAATTGACCAGTGACCATTGACCAGTGACCAGCGAAAGTGACCAGTGAGGAGTGACTTGTGACAAGTGACCAGTGACCAGCGACGAGTGACCAGTGACCAGTGACCAGTGACCAGTGACCAGTGACCAGTGACAAGTGACCAGTGACCAGCGACCAGTGACCAGTGACCAGTGACCAGTGACCAGTGACCAGTGACCAGTGAGCAGTGACCAGTGACCAGTGACCAGTAACCAGTGACCAGTGACCTGTAACCAGTGACCAATGACAAGTAACCAGTGACCAGCGACCAGCGAAAGTGACAAGTGACCAGTGACCAGTGACCAGCGAAAGTGACCAGTGAACAGTGACCAGTGACCAGTGACCAGCAAAATTGACCAGCAAAATTGACCAGTGACCAGTGACCAGTGACCAATGACCAGTGACCAGTGACCAGTGACCAGTGACCAGTGACCAGTGACCAGCGACCAGTGACCAGTGACCATTGACCAGTGACCAGTGACCAGTGACCAGAGACCAGCGAAATTGTCCAGGGACAAGTGACCAGTGACCAGTGACCAGTGACCAGTGACCAGTGACCAGTGACCAGTGACCAGTGACCAGTGACCAGTGACCAGTGACCAGTGACCATCGAAAGTGACAAGTGACCAGTGACCAGCGAAAGTGACCAGTGACCAGTGACCAGTGACCAGCGAAAGTGACCAGTGACCAGTGAGCAGTGACCAGCGATATTGACCAGTTTCCAGTGACCAGTGACAAGTGACCAGTGACCAGTGACCAGCGAAAGAGACAAGTGAACAGTGACCAGCGAAATTGACCACTGACCATTGACCAGTGACCAGCGAAAGTGACAAGTGACCAGTGAACACTGACCAGTGACCAGTGACCAGCGA
Organism: Andrena trimmerana; assembly: GCA_951215215.1. Taxonomy (NCBI): domain Eukaryota; kingdom Metazoa; phylum Arthropoda; class Insecta; order Hymenoptera; family Andrenidae; genus Andrena; species Andrena trimmerana. The sequence goes on along the minus strand of OX578063.1, from coordinate 15,136,931 downwards.
CCAGTGACCAGTGACCAGTGACCAGGGACCAGTGACCAGCGAAAGTGACCAGTGACCATTGACCAGTGACCAGCGAAAGTGACAAGTGACCAGTGACCATTGACCAGTGACCAGCGAAAGTGACCAGTGACCAGTGACCAGTGACCAGTGACAAGTGACCAGTGACCAGCGACCAGTGACCAGTGACCAGTGACCAGTGACCAGTGACCAGTGACCAGTGAGCAGTGACCAGTGACCAGTGACCAGTAACCAGTGACCAGTGACCTGTAACCAGTGACCAGTGACAAGTGACCAGTGACCAGCGACCAGCGAAAGTGACAAGTGACCAGTGACCAGTGACCAGCGAAAGTGACCAGTGAACAGTGACCAGTGACCAGTGACCAGCAAAATTGACCAGCAAAATTGACCAGTGACCAGTGACCAGTGACCAATGACCAGTGACCAGTGACCAGTGACCAGTGACCAGTGACCAGTGACCAGCGACCAGTGACCAGTGACCAGTGACCAGTGACCAGTGACCAGCGAAAGTGACCAGTGACTAGCGAAATTGACCAGTGACCATTGACCAGTGACCATTGACCAGTGACCAGTGACCAGTGACCAGTGACCAGTGACCAGTGACCAGTGACCAGTGACCAGCGAAAGTGACCAGTGAACAGTGACCAGCGAAAGTGACAAGTGACCAGTGACCATTGACCATTGACCAGTGACCAGTGACCAGCGAAAGTGACCAGTGACCAGTGAGCAGTGACCAGCGATATTGACCAGTTTCCAGTGACCAGTGACAAGTGACCAGTGACCAGTGACCAGCGAAAGAGACAAGTGAACAGTGACCAGCGAAATTGACCACTGACCATTGACCAGTGACCAGCGAAAGTGACAAGTGACCAGTGACCACTGACCAGTGACCAGTGACCAGCGACCAGTGACCAGTGACCAGTGACCAGGGACCAGTGACCAGCGAAAGTGACCAGTGACCAGTGACCAGCGAAATTGTCCAGTGACCATTGACCAGTGACCAGCGAAAGTGACAAGTGACCAGTGACCATTGACCAGTGACCAGTGACCAGTGACCAGTGACCAGTGACCAGTGACCAGCGAAATTGACCAGTGACCATTGACCAGTGACCAGCGAAATTGACCAGTGACCATTGACCAGTGACCAGCGAAAGTGACCAGTGAGGAGTGACTTGTGACAAGTGACCAGTGACCAGCGACGAGTGACCAGTGACCAGTGACCAGTGACCAGTGACCAGTGACCAGTGACAAGTGACCAGTGACCAGCGACCAGTGACCAGTGACCAGTGACCAGTGACCAGTGAACAGTGACCAGTGAGCATTGACCAGTGACCAGTGACCAGTAACCAGTGACCAGTGACCTGTAACCAGTGACCAGTGACAAGTGACCAGTGACCAGCGACCAGTGACCAGTGACCAGTGACCAGTGACCAGCGAAAGTGACCAGTGACCAGGGACCAGTGACCAGTGACCAGTGACCAGCGAAATTGACCAGTGACCAGTGACCAGTGACCAGTGACAAGTGACCAGTGACCAGTGACCAGCGAAAGTGACCAGTGAACAGTGACCAGTGACCAGTGACCAGCAAAATTGACCAGCAAAATTGACCAGTGACCAGTGACCAGTGACCAATGACCAGTGACCAGTGACCAGTGACCAGTGACCAGTGACCAGTGACCAGCGACCAGTGACCAGTGACCATTGACCAGTGACCAGTGACCAGTGACCAGAGACCAGCGAAATTGACCAGCGACCAGTGACCAGTGACCAGTGACCAGTGACCAGTGAACAGTGACCAGTGAGCATTGACCAGCGACCAGCGACCAGTGACCAGTGACCAGTGACCAGCGAAAGTGACCAGTGACCAGTGAGCAGTGACCAGCGATATTGACCAGTTTCCAGTGACCAGTGACAAGTGACCAGTGACCAGTGACCAGCGAAAGAGACAAGTGAACAGTGACCAGCGAAATTGACCAGTGACCATTGACCAGTGACCAGCGAAAGTGACAAGTGACCAGTGACCACTGACCAGTGACCAGTGACCAGCGAAAAGTGACCAGTGACCAGTGACAAGCGAAAGTGACCAGTGAACAGTGACCAGTGACCAGTGACCAGCAAAATTGACCAGCAAAATTGACCAGTGACCAGTGACCAGTGACCAATGACCAGTGACCAGTGACCAGTGACCAGTGACCAGTGACCAGTGACCAGTGACCAGCGAAAGTGACCAGTGAACAGTGACCAGTGACCAGTGACCTGTGACCAGTGACCAGTGACTAGTGACCAGCGAAAGTGACCAGTGACGAGTGACCAGTGACAATTGACCTGTGACCAGTGACCAGTGACCAGTGACTAGTGACTAGTGACCAGTGACCAGCGACCAGTGAGCAGTGACCAGAGACCAGCGAAAGTGACCAGGGACAAGTGACCAGTGACCAGTGACCAGTGACAAGTGACCAGTGACCAGCGACCAGTGACCAGTGACCAGTGACCAGTGACCAGTGACCACTGACCAGCGAAAGTGACCAGTGACCAGGGACCAGTGACCAGTGACCAGTGACCAGTGACCAGTGACCAGCGAAAGTGACCAATGACCAGCGAAATTGACCAGTGACCATTGACCAGTGACCATTGACCAGTGACCAGTGACCAGTGACCAGTGACCAGTGACCAGTGACCAGTGACAAGTGCCCAGTGACCAGTGACCAGTGACCAGTGACCAGTGACCAGTGACCAGTGACCAGTGACCAGTGACCAGTAACCAGTGACCAGTGACCTGTGACCAGTGACCAGTGACAAGTGACCAGTGACCAGCGACCAGTGACCAGTGACCAGTGACCAGTGACCAGTGACCAGTGACCAGTGACCAGCAAAATTGACCAGCAAAATTGACCAGTGACCAGTGACCAGTGACCAATGACCAGTGACCAGTGACCAGTGACCAGTGACCAGTGACCAGTGACCAGTGACCAGCGACCAGTGACCAGTGACCATTGACCAGTGACCAGTGACCAGTGACCAGAGACCAGCGAAAGTGACCAGGGACAAGTGACCAGTGACCAGTGACCAGTGACCAGTGACCAGTGACCAGCGACCAGCGACCAGTGACCAGTGACCAGTGACCAGGGACCAGTGACCAGTGACCAGTGACCAGTGACCATCGAAAGTGACAAGTGACCAGGGACCAGCGAAAGTGACAAGTGACCAGTGACCATTGACCAGTGACCAGTGACCAGTGACCAGCGAAAGTGACCAGTGACCAGTGACCAGTGACCAGTGACAAGTGACCAGTGACCAGCGACCAGTGACCAGTGACCAGTGACCAGTGACCAGTGACCAGTGACCAGTGAGCAGTGACCAGTGACCAGTGACCAGTAACCAGTGACCAGTGACCTGTAACCAGTGACCAGTGACAAGTGACCAGTGACCAGCGACCAGCGAAAGTGACCAGTGAACAGTGACCAGTGACCAGTGTCCAGCAAAATTGACCAGCAAAATTGACCAGTGACCAGTGACCAGTGACCAATGACCAGTGACCAGTGACCAGTGACCAGTGACCAGTGACCAGTGACCAGCGACCAGTGACCAGTGACCATTGACCAGTGACCAGTGACCAGTGACCAGAGACCAGCGAAATTGACCAGGGACAAGTGACCAGTGACCAGTGACCAGTGACCAGTGACCAGTGACCAGTGACAAGTGACAAGTGACCAGTGACCAGCGACCAGTGACCAGTGACCAGTGACCAGCGAAAGTGACCAGTGACCAGTGAGCAGTGACCAGCGATATTGACCAGTTTCCAGTGACCAGTGACAAGTGACCAGTGACCAGTGACCAGCGAAAGAGACAAGTGAAAAGTGACCAGCGAAATTGACCAGTGACCATTGACCAGTGACCAGCGAAAGTGACAAGTGACCAGTGACCACTGACCAATGACCAGTGACCAGCGAAAAGTGACCAGTGACCAGTGACCAGCGAAAGTGACCAGTGAACAGTGACCAGTGACCAGTGACCAGCAAAATTGACCAGCAAAATTGACCAGTGACCAGTGACCAGTGACCAATGACCAGTGACCAGTGACCAGTGACCAGTGACCAGTGACCAGTGACCAGTGACCAGTGACCAGTGACCAGCGACCAGTGACCAGTGACCATTGACAAGTGACCAGTGACCAGTGACCAGAGACCAGCGAAAGTGACCTGGGACAAGTGACCAGTGACCAGTGACCAGTGACCAGTGACCAGTGACCAGTGACCAGTGACAAGTGACCAGTGACCAGCGACCAGTGACCAGTGACCAGTGACCAGCGAAAGTGACCAGTGACCAGTGAGCAGTGACCAGCGATATTGACCAGTTTCCAGTGACCAGTGACAAGTGACCAGTGACCAGTGACCAGCGAAAGAGACAAGTGAACAGTGACCAGCGAAATTGACCAGTGACCATTGACCAGTGACCAGCGAAAGTGACAAGTCACCAGTGTCCACTGACCAGTGACCAGTGACCAGCGACCAGTGACCAGTGACCAGTGACCAGCGAAAGTGACCAGTGAACAGTGACCAGTGACCAGTGACCAGCAAAATTGACCAGCAAAATTGACCAGTGACCAATGACCAGTGACCAGTGACCAGTGACCAGTGACCAGTGACCAGTGACCAGTGACCAGCGAAAGTGACCAGTGAACAGTGACCAGTGACCAGTGACCTGTGACCAGTGACCAGTGATCAGTGACCAGCGAAAGTGACCAGTGACGAGTGACCAGTGACAATTGACCTGTGACCAGTGACCAGTGACCAGTGACTAGTGACTAGTGACCAGTGACCAGCGTCCAGTGACCAGTGACCATTGACCAGTGACCAGTGACCAGTGACCAGTGACCAGTGACCAGTGACCAGTGACCAGCGAAATTGACCAGTGACCATTGACCAGTGACCAGCGAAATTGACCAGTGACCATTGACCAGTGACCAGCGAAAGTGACCAGTGAGGAGTGACTTGTGACAAGTGACCAGTGACCAGCGACGAGTGACCAGTGACCAGTGACCAGTGACCAGTGACCAGTGACCAGTGACAAGTGACCAGTGACCAGCGACCAGTGACCAGTGACCAGTGACCAGTGACCAGTGAACAGTGACCAGTGAGCATTGACCAGTGACCAGTGACCAGTAACCAGTGACCAGTGACCTGTAACCAGTGACCAGTGACAAGTGACCAGTGACCAGCGACCAGTGACCAGTGACCAGTGACCAGTGACCAGCGAAAGTGACCAGTGACCAGGGACCAGTGACCAGTGACCAGTGACCAGCGAAATTGACCAGTGACCAGTGACCAGTGACCAGTGACAAGTGACCAGTGACCAGTGACCAGCGAAAGTGACCAGTGAACAGTGACCAGTGACCAGTGACCAGCAAAATTGACCAGCAAAATTGACCAGTGACCAGTGACCAGTGACCAATGACCAGTAACCAGTGACCAGTGACCAGTGACCAGTGACCAGTGACCAGTGACCAGTGACCAGTGACCAGCGAAAGTGACCAGTGACCAGCGAAATTGACCAGTGACCATTGACCAGTGACCATTGACCAGTGACCAGTGACCAGCAAAAATGACCAGTGACCAGTGACCAGTGACCAGCGAAAGTGACAAGTGACCAGTGACCAGCGAAAGTGACAAGTGACCAGTGACCATTGACAAGTGACCAGTGACCAGTGACCAGCGAAAGTGACCAGTGACCAGTGAGCAGTGACCAGCGATATTGACCAGTTTCCAGTGACCAGTGACAAGTGACTAGTGACCAGTGACCAGCGAAAGAGACAAGTGAACAGTGACCAGCGAAATTGACCAGTGACCATTGACCAGTGACCAGCGAAAGTGACAAGTGACCAGTGACCACTGACCAGTGACCAGTGACCAGCGTCCAGTGACCAGTGACCAGTGACCAGGGACCAGTGACCAGCGAAAGTGACCAGTGACCAGTGACCAGTGACCAGTGACCAGCGAAATTGTCCAGTGACCATTGACCAGTGACCAGTGACCAGTGACCAGTGACCAGTGACCAGTGACCAGTGACCAGTGACCAGCGACCAGTGACCAGTGACCATTGACCAGTGACCAGTGACCAGCAAAAATGACCAGTGACCAGTGACCAGTGACCAGTGACCAGCGAAAGTGACAAGTGACCAGTGACCATTGACCAGTGACCAGTGACCAGTGACCAGCGAAAGTGACCAGTGACCAGCGAAATTGACCAGTTTCCAGTGACCAGTGACAAGTGACCAGTGACCAGTGACCAGCGAAAGAGACAAGTGAACAGTGACCAGCGAAATTGACCAGTGACCAGCGAAAGTGACAAGTGACCAGTGACCACTGACCAGTGACCACTGACCAGTGACCAGTGACCAGCGACCAGTGACCAGTGACCAGTGACCAGGGACCAGTGACCAGCGAAAGTGACCAGTGACCAGTGACCAGTGACCAGTGACTAGCCAAATTGAGCAGTGAGCAGTGACCAGTGACCAGTGACCAGTGACCAGTGACCAGTGACAAGTGTCCAGTGACCAGCGACCAGTGACCAGTGACCAGTGACCAGTGACCAGTGACCAGTGAGCAGTGACCAGTGACCAGTGACCAGTAACCAGTGACCAGTGACCTGTGACCAGTGACCAGTGACAAGTGACCAGTGACCAGCGACCAGTGACCAGTGACCAGTGACCAGTGACCAGCGAAAGTGACCAGTGACCAGGGACCAGTGACCAGTGACCAGTGACCAGCGAAATTGACCAGTGACCAGTGACCAGTGACCAGTGACAAGTGACCAGTGACCAGTGACCAGCGAAAGTGACCAGTGAACAGTGACCAGTGACCAGTGACCAGCAAAATTGACCAGCAAAATTGACCAGTGACCAGTGACCAGTGACCAATGACCAGTGACCAGTGACCAGTGACCAGTGACCAGCGACCAGTGACCAGTGACCATTGACCAGTGACCAGTGACCAGTGACCAGAGACCAGCGAAATTGACCAGGGACAAGTGACCAGTGACCAGTGACCAGTGACCAGTGACCAGTGACCAGTGACCAGTGACCAGTGACCAGTGACCAGTGACCAGTGACCAGTGACAAGTGACCAGTGACCAGCGACCAGTGACCAGTGACCAGTGACCAGCGAAAGTGACCAGTGACCAGTGAGCAGTGACCAGCGATATTGACCAGTTTCCAGTGACCAGTGACAAGTGACCAGTGACCAGTGACCAGCGAAAGAGACAAGTGAACAGTGACCAGCGAAATTGACCAGTGACCATTGACCAGTGACCAGCGAAAGTGACAAGTGACCAGTGACCACTGACCAGTGACCAGTGACCAGTGACCAGCGACCAGTGACCAGTGACCAGTGACCAGCGAAAGTGACCAGTGAACAGTGACCAGTGACCAGTGACCAGCAAAATTGACCAGCAAAATTGACCACTGACCAGTGACCAGTGACCAGCGAAAGTGACCAGTGAACAGTGACCAGTGACCAGTGACCTGTGACCAGTGACCAGTGACCAGTGACCAGCGAAAGTGACCAGTGACGAGTGACCAGTGACAATTGACCTGTGACCAGTGACCAGTGACCAGTGATTAGTGACTAGTGACCAGTGACCAGCGACCAGTGACCAGTGACCAGAGACCAGCGAAAGTGACCAGGGACAAGTGACCAGTGACCAGTGACCAGTGACCAGTGACCAGTGACAAGTGACCAGTGACCAGCGACCAGTGACCAGTGACCAGTGACCAGTGACCAGTGACCACTGACCAGCGAAAGTGACCAGTGACCAGGGACCAGTGACCAGTGACCAGTGACCATTGACCAGTGACCAGCGAAAGTGACCAGTGACCAGCGAAATTGACCAGTGACCATTGACCAGTGACCATTGACCAGTGACCAGTGACCAGCAAAAATGACCAGTGACCAGTGACCAGTGACCAGTGACCAGTGACCAGTGACCAGTGACCAGCGAAAGTGACCACTGAACAGTGACCAGTGACCAGTGACCTGTGACCAGTGACCAGTGACCAGTGACCAGCGAAAGTGACCAGTGACGAGTGACCAGTGACAATTGACCAGTGACCAGTGACCAGTGACCAGTGACCAGTGACTAGTGACTAGTGACCAGTGACCAGCGACCAGTGACCAGTGACCAGTGACCAGAGACCAGCGAAAGTGACCAGGGACAAGTGACCAGTGACCAGTGACCAGTGACCAGTGACCAGCAAAAATGACCAGTGACCAGTGACCAGTGACCAGTGACCAGTGACCAGCGAAAGTGACAAGTGACCAGTGACCAGCGAAAGTGACAAGTGACCAGTGACCATTGACCGGCGAAAGAGACAAGTGAACAGTGACCAGCGAAATTGACCAGTGACCATTGACCAGTGACCAGCGACAGTGACCAGCGAACGTGACCAGTGACCAGTGAGCAGTGACCAGCGATATTGACCAGTTTCCAGTGACCAGTGACAAGTGACCAGTGACCAGTGACCGGCGAAAGAGACAAGTGAACAGTGACCAGCGAAATTGACCAGTGACCATTGACCAGTGACCAGCGACAGTGACAAGTGACCAGTGACCACTGACCAGTGACCAGTGACCAGTGACCAGGGACCAGTGACCAGTGACCAGTGACCAGTGACCATCGAAAGTGACAAGTGACCAGTGACCAGCGAAAGTGACAAGTGACCAGTGACCATTGACCAGTGACCAGTGACCAGTGACCAGCGAAAGTGACCAGTGACCAGTGAGCAGTGACCAGCGATATTGACCAGTTTCCAGTGACCAGTGACAAGTGACCAGTGACCAGTGACCAGCGAAAGAGACAAGTGAACAGTGACCAGCGAAATTGACCACTGACCATTGACCAGTGACCAGCGAAAGTGACAAGTGACCAGTGACCACTGACCAGTGACCAGTGACCAGCGACCAGTGACCAGTGACCAGTGACCAGGGACCAGTGACCAGCGAAAGTGACCAGTGACCAGTGACCAGTGACCAGTGACCAGCGAAATTGTCCAGTGACCATTGACCAGTGACCAGCGAAAGTGACAAGTGACCAGTGACCATTGACCAGTGACCAGTGACCAGTGACCAGTGACCAGTGATCAGTGACCAGCGAAATTGACCAGTGACCATTGACCAGTGACCAGCGAAAGTGACCAGTGAGGAGTGACCTGTGAGAAGTGACCAGTGACCAGCGACCAGTGACCAGTGACCAGTGACGAGTGAACAGTGACCAGTGACCAGTGACCAGTGACCAGCGAAAATGACCAGTGACCAGTGACCAGTGACCAGCGAAATTGACCAGTGACCAGTGACCAGTGAACAGTGACAAGTGACCAGTGACCAGTGACCAACGAAAGTGACCAGTGACCAGTGACCAGTGACCAGTGACCAGCGAAATTGACCAGTGACCATTGACCAGTGACCAGCGAAAGTGACCAGTGAGGAGTGACCTGTGACAAGTGACCAGTGACCAGTGTCCAGAGACCAGCGAAAGTGACCAGGGACAAGTGACCAGTGACCAGTGACCAGTGACCAGTGACCAGTGACCATTGACCAGTGACCAGCGAAAGTGACCAGTGACCAGCGAAATTGACCAGTGACCATTGACCAGTGACCATTGACCAGTGACCAGTGACCAGCAAAAATGACCAGTGACCATTGACCAGTGACCAGCGACAGTGACAAGTGACCAGTGACCACTGACCAGTGACCAGTGACCAGTGACCAGGGACCAGTGACCAGTGACCAGTGACCAGTGACCATCGAAAGTGACAAGTGACCAGTGACCATTGACCAGTGACCAGTGACCAGTGACCAGCGAAAGTGACCAGTGACCAGTGAGCAGTGACCAGCGATATTGACCAGTTTGCAGTGACCAGTGACAAGTGACCAGTGACCAGTGACCAGCGAAAGAGACAAGTGAACAGTGACCAGCGAAATTGACCACTGACCATTGACCAGTGACCAGCGAAAGTGACAAGTGACCAGTGACCACTGACCAGTGACCAGTGACCAGCGACCAGTGACCAGCGACCAGTGACCAGTGACCATTGACCAGTGACCAGTGACCAGTGACCAGTGACTAGCCAAATTGAGCAGTGAGCAGTGACCAGTGACCAGTGACCAGTGACCAGTGACCAGTGACAAGTGTCCAGTGACCAGCGACCAGTGACCAGTGACCAGTGACCAGTGACCAGTGACCAGTGAGCAGTGACCAGTGACCAGTGACCAGTAACCAGTGACCAGTGACCTGTGACCAGTGACCAGTGACAAGTGACCAGTGACCAGCGACCAGTGACCAGTGACCAGTGACCAGTGACCAGCGAAAGTGACCAGTGACCAGGGACCAGTGACCAGTGACCAGTGACCAGCGAAATTGACCAGTGACCAGTGACCAGTGACCAGTGACAAGTGACCAGTGACCAGTGACCAGCGAAAGTGACCAGTGAACAGTGACCAGTGACCAGTGACCAGCAAAATTGACCAGCAAAATTGACCAGTGACCAGTGACCAGTGACCAATGACCAGTGACCAGTGACCAGTGACCAGTGACCAGCGACCAGTGACCAGTGACCATTGACCAGTGACCAGTGACCAGTGACCAGAGACCAGCGAAATTGACCAGGGACAAGTGACCAGTGACCAGTGACCAGTGACCAGTGACCAGTGACCAGTGACCAGTGACCAGTGACCAGTGACCAGTGACCAGTGACCAGTGACAAGTGACCAGTGACCAGCGACCAGTGACCAGTGACCAGTGACCAGCGAAAGTGACCAGTGACCAGTGAGCAGTGACCAGCGATATTGACCAGTTTCCAGTGACCAGTGACAAGTGACCAGTGACCAGTGACCAGCGAAAGAGACAAGTGAACAGTGACCAGCGAAATTGACCAGTGACCATTGACCAGTGACCAGCGAAAGTGACAAGTGACCAGTGACCACTGACCAGTGACCAGTGACCAGTGACCAGCGACCAGTGACCAGTGACCAGTGACCAGCGAAAGTGACCAGTGAACAGTGACCAGTGACCAGTGACCAGCAAAATTGACCAGCAAAATTGACCACTGACCAGTGACCAGTGACCAGCGAAAGTGACCAGTGAACAGTGACCAGTGACCAGTGACCTGTGACCAGTGACCAGTGTCCAGTGACCAGCGAAAGTGACCAGTGACGAGTGACCAGTGACAATTGACCTGTGACCAGTGACCAGTGACCAGTGATTAGTGACTAGTGACCAGTGACCAGCGACCAGTGACCAGTGACCAGAGACCAGCGAAAGTGACCAGGGACAAGTGACCAGTGACCAGTGACCAGTGACCAGTGACCAGTGACAAGTGACCAGTGACCAGCGACCAGTGACCAGTGACCAGTGACCAGTGACCAGTGACCACTGACCAGCGAAAGTGACCAGTGACCAGGGACCAGTGACCAGTGACCAGTGACCATTGACCAGTGACCAGCGAAAGTGACCAGTGACCAGCGAAATTGACCAGTGACCATTGACCAGTGACCATTGACCAGTGACCAGTGACCAGCAAAAATGACCAGTGACCAGTGACCAGTGACCAGTGACCAGTGACCAGTGACCAGTGACCAGCGAAAGTGACCAGTGAACAGTGACCAGTGACCAGTGACCTGTGACCAGTGACCAGTGACCAGTGACCAGCGAAAGTGACCAGTGACGAGTGACCAGTGACAATTGACCAGTGACCAGTGACCAGTGACCAGTGACCAGTGACTAGTGACTAGTGACCAGTGACCAGCGACCAGTGACCAGTGACCAGTGACCAGAGACCAGCGAAAGTGACCAGTGACGAGTGACCAGTGACAATTGACCAGTGATCAGTGACCAGTGAACAGTGACCAGTGACCAGTGACCAGTGACCAGTGACCAGTGAACAGTGACAAGTGACCAGTGACCAGTGACCAACGAAAGTGACCAGTGAACAGTGACCAGGGACCAGTGACCAGTGACGAGTGACCATTGACCAGCGAAAGTGAACAGTGACCAGTGACCAGTGACCAGTGACCAGTGACCAGTGACCAGCGAAAGTGACCAGTGAACAGTGACCAGTGACCAGTGACCTGTGACCAGTGACCAGTGACCAGTGACCAGTGACCAGCGAAAGTGACCAGTGACGAGTGACCAGTGACAAGTGACCAGTGACCAGTGACCATTGACCAGTGACTAGTGACTAGTGACCAGTGACCAACGACCAGTGACCAGTGACCAGTGACCAGCGAAAGTGACAAGTGACCAGTGACCAGTGACCAGTGACCAGTGACCAGTGACCAGCGAAAGTGACTAGTGACCAGTGACGAGTGACCAGTGACCAGTGACCAGTGACCAGTGACAAGCGAAAGTGACCAGTGACCAGTGACCAGTGACCTGTGACCAGTGACCAGTGACCAGTGACCAGCGAAAGTGACCAGTGACGAGTGACCAGTGACAAGTGACCAGTGACCAGTGACCATTGACCAGTGACTAGTGACTAGTGACCAGTGACCAACGACCAGTGACCAGTGACCAGTGACCACCGAAAGTGACAAGTGACCAGTGACCAGTGACCAGTGACCAGTGACCAGTGACCAGCGAAAGTGACTAGTGACCAGTGACGAGTGACCAGTGACCAGTGACCAGTGACCAGTGACCAGTGACCAGTGACCAGCGAAAGTGACCAGTGACGAGTGACCAGTGACAAGTGACCAGTGACCAGTGACCAGTGACCAGTGACCAGTGACCAGTGACCAGTGACAAGTGCCCAGTGACCAGCGACCAGTGACCAGTGACCAGTGACCAGTGACCAGTGACCAGTGACCAGTGACCAGTGACCAGTGACCAGTAACCAGTGACCAGTGACCTGTGACCAGTGACCAGTGACAAGTGACCAGTGACCAGCGACCAGTGACCAGTGACCAGTGACCAGTGACCAGTGACCAGTGACCAGCAAAATTGACCAGCAAAATTGACCAGTGACCAGTGACCAGTGACCAATGACCAGTGACCAGTGACCAGTGACCAGTGACCAGTGACCAGAGACCAGCGAAAGTGACCAGGGACAAGTGACCAGTGACCAGTGACCAGTGACCAGTGACCAGTGACCAGTGACCAGTGACCGTTGACCAGTGACCAGCGAAAGTGACCAGTGACCAGCGAAATTGACCAGTGACCATTGACCAGTGACCATTGACCAGTGACCAGTGACCAGCAAAAATGACCAGTGACCATTGACCAGTGACCAGCGACAGTGACAAGTGACCAGTGACCACAGACCAGTGACCAGTGACCAGTGACCAAGGACCAGTGACCAGTGACCAGTGACCAGTGACCATCGAAAGTGACAAGTGACCAGTGACCAGCGAAAGTGACAAGTGACCAGTGACCATTGACCAGTGACCAGTGACCAGTGACCAGCGAAAGTGACCAGTGACCAGTGAGCAGTGACCAGCGATATTGACCAGTTTCCAGTGACCAGTGACAAGTGACCAGTGACCAGTGACCAGCGAAAGAGACAAGTGAACAGTGACCAGCGAAATTGACCACTGACCATTGACCAGTGACCAGCGAAAGTGACAAGTGACCAGTGACCACTGACCAGTGACCAGTGACCAGCGACCAGTGACCAGTGACCAGTGACCAGGGACCAGTGACCAGCGAAAGTGACCAGTGACCAGTGACCAGTGACCAGTGACCAGCGAAATTGTCCAGTGACCATTGACCAGTGACCAGCGAAAGTGACAAGTGACCAGTGACCATTGACCAGTGACCAGTGACCAGTGACCAGTGACCAGTGACCAGTGACCAGCGAAATTGACCAGTGACCATTGACCAGTGACCAGCGAAAGTGACCAGTGAGGAGTGACCTGTGACAAGTGACCAGTGACCAGCGACCAGTGACCAGTGACCAGTGACGAGTGAACAGTGACCAGTGACCAGTGACCAGTGACCAGCGAAAATGACCAGTGACCAGTGACCAGTGACCAGCGAAATTGACCAGTGACCAGTGAACAGTGAACAGTGACAAGTGACCAGTGACCAGTGACCAACGAAAGTGACCAGTGACCAGTGACCAGTGACCAGTGACCAGCGAAATTGACCAGTGACCATTGACCAGTGACCAGCGAAAGTGACCAGTGAGGAGTGACCTGTGACAAGTGACCAGTGACCAGCGACCAGTGACCAGTGACCAGTGACGAGTGAACAGTGACCAGTGACCAGTGACCAGTGACCAGCGAAAATGACCAGTGACCAGTGACCAGTGACCAGCGAAATTGACCAGTGACCAGTGACCAGTGAACAGTGACATGTGACCAGTGACCAGTGACCAACGAAAGTGACCAGTGAACAGTGACCAGGGACCAATGACCAGTGACGAGTGACCAGTGACCAGCGAAAGTGAACAGTGACCAGTGACCAGTGACCAGTGACCAGTGACCAGTGACCAGTGACCAGTGACCAGCGAAAGTGACCAGTGACCAGTGACCAGTGACCAGTGACCAGTGACCAGTGACCAGTGACAAGTGACCTGGGACCAGTGACCAGTGACCAGTGACCAGCGAAATTGACCAGTGACCAGTGACCAGTGACCAGCGACCTGTGACCAGTGACCAGTGACCAGTGACCAGTGACCAGTGACCAGTGACCAGCGAAAGTGACCAGTGACCAGTGACCAGTGACCAGCGAAATTGACCAGTGACCAGTGACCAGAGACCAGTGACTAGCCAAATTGACCAGTGACCAGTGACCAGTGGCCAGCGGTAGTGACCAGTGACCAGTGACCAGTGATCAGTGACCAGTGAACAGTGACCAGTGACCAGTGACCAGTGACCAGCGAAAATGACCAGTGACCAGTGACCAGTGACCAGCGAAATTGACAAGTGACCAGTGACCAGTGACCAGTGACCAGTGACGAGTGAACAGTGACCAGTGACCAGTGACCAGTGACCAGCGAAAATGACCAGTGACCAGTGACCAGTGACCAGCGAAATTGACCAGTGACCAGTGACCAGTGAACAGTGACATGTGACCAGTGACCAGTGACCAACGAAAGTGACCAGTGAACAGTGACCAGGGACCAATGACCAGTGACGAGTGACCAGTGACCAGCGAAAGTGAACAGTGACCAGTGACCAGTGACCAGTGACCAGTGACCAGTGACCAGTGACCAGCGAAAGTGACCAGTGACCAGTGACCAGTGACCAGTGACCAGTGACCAGTGACCAGTGACAAGTGACCTGGGACCAGTGACCAGTGACCAGTGACCAGCGAAATTGACCAGTGACCAGTGACCAGTGACCAGCGACCTGTGACCAGTGACCAGTGACCAGTGACCAGTGACCAGTGACCAGTGACCAGCGAAAGTGACCAGTGACCAGTGACCAGTGACCAGCGAAATTGACCAGTGACCAGTGACCAGAGACCAGTGACTAGCCAAATTGACCAGTGACCAGTGACCAGTGGCCAGCGGTAGTGACCAGTGACTAGTGACCAGTGATCAGTGACCAGTGAACAGTGACCAGTGACCTGTGACCAGTGACCAGCGAAAATGACCAGTGACCAGTGACCAGTGACCAGCGAAATTGACAAGTGACCAGTGACCAGCGAAAATGACCAGTGACCAGTGACCAGTGACCAGCGAAATTGACAAGTGACCAGTGACCACTGAACAGTGACAAGTGACCAGTGACCAGTGACCAACGAAAGTGACCAGTGAACAGTGACCAGGGACCAGTGACCAGTGACGAGTGACCATTGACCAGCGAAAGTGAACAGTGACCAGTGACCAGTGACCAGTGACCAGTGACCAGTGACCAGCGAAAGTGACCAGTGAACAGTGACCAGTGACCAGTGACCTGTGACCAGTGACCAGTGACCAGTGACCAGCGAAAGTGACCAGTGACGAGTGACCAGTGACAAGTGACCAGTGACCAGTGACCATTGACCAGTGACTAGTGACTAGTGACCAGTGACCAACGACCAGTGACCAGTGACCAGTGACCAGCGAAAGTGACAAGTGACCAGTGACCAGTGACCAGTGACCAGTGACCAGTGACCAGCGAAAGTGACTAGTGACCAGTGACGAGTGACCAGTGACCAGTGACCAGTGACCAGTGACCAGTGACCAGTGACCAGTGACCAGCGAAAGTGACCAGTGACGAGTGACCAGCGACAGTGACAAGTGACCAGTGACCACTGACCAGTGACCAGTGACCAGCGACCAGTGACCAGTGACCAGTGACCAGGGACCAGTGACCAGTGACCAGTGACCAGTGACCATCGAAAGTGACAAGTGACCAGTGACCAGCGAAAGTGACAAGTGACCATTGACCAGTGACCAGCGAAAGTGACAAGTGACCAGTGACCACTGACCAGTGACCAGTGACCAGCGACCAGTGACCAGTGACCAGTGACCAGGGACCAGTGACCAGCGAAAGTGACCAGTGACCAGTGACCAGTGACCAGTGACCAGCGAAATTGTCCAGTGACCATTGACCAGTGACCAGCGAAAGTGACAAGTGACCAGTGACCATTGACCAGTGACCAGTGACCAGTGACCAGTGACCAGTGACCAGTGACCAGCGAAATTGACAAGTGACCAGTGACCAGCGAAAGTGACAAGTGACCATTGACCAGTGACCAGCGAAAGTGACAAGTGACCAGTGACCACTGACCAGTGACCAGTGACCAGCGACCAGTGACCAGTGACCAGTGACCAGGGACCAGTGACCAGCGAAAGTGACCAGTGACCAGTGACCAGTGACCAGTGACCAGCGAAATTGTCCAGTGACCATTGACCAGTGACCAGCGAAAGTGACAAGTGACCAGTGACCATTGACCAGTGACCAGTGACCAGTGACCAGTGACCAGTGACCAGTGACCAGCGAAATTGACCAGTGACCATTGACCAGTGACCAGCGAAAGTGACCAGTGAGGAGTGACCTGTGACAAGTGACCAGTGACCAGCGACCAGTGACCAGTGACCAGTGACGAGTGAACAGTGACCAGTGACCAGTGACCAGTGACCAGTGACCAGCGAAAATGACCAGTGACCAGTGACCAGTGACCAGCGAAATTGACCAGTGACCAGTGACCAGTGAACAGTGACAAGTGACCAGTGACCAGTGACCAACGAAAGTGACCAGTGAACAGTGACCAGGGACCAATGACCAGTGACGAGTGACCAGTGACCAGCGAAAGTGAACAGTGACCAGTGACCTGTGACAAGTGACCAGTGACCAGCGACCAGTGACCAGTGACCAGTGACGAGTGAACAGTGACCAGTGACCAGTGTCCAGTGACCAGTGACCAGCGAAAATGACCAGTGACCAGTGACCAGTGACCAGCGAAATTGACAAGTGACCAGTGACCACTGAACAGTGACAAGTGACCAGTGACCAGTGACCAACGAAAGTGACCAGTGAACAGTGACCAGGGACCAGTGACCAGTGACGAGTGACCATTGACCAGCGAAAGTGAACAGTGACCAGTGACCAGTGACCAGTGACCAGTGACCAGTGACCAGCGAAAGTGACCAGTGAACAGTGACCAGTGACCAGTGACCTGTGACCAGTGACCAGTGACCAGTGACCAGCGAAAGTGACCAGTGACGAGTGACCAGTGACAAGTGACCAGTGACCAGTGACCATTGACCAGTGACTAGTGACTAGTGACCAGTGACCAACGACCAGTGACCAGTGACCAGTGACCAGCGAAAGTGACAAGTGACCAGTGACCAGTGACCAGTGACCAGTGACCAGTGACCAGCGAAAGTGACTAGTGACCAGTGACGAGTGACCAGTGACCAGTGACCAGTGACCAGTGACCAGTGACCAGTGACCAGTGACCAGCGAAAGTGACCAGTGACGAGTGACCAGCGACAGTGACAAGTGACCAGTGACCACTGACCAGTGACCAGTGACCAGCGACCAGTGACCAGTGACCAGTGACCAGGGACCAGTGACCAGTGACCAGTGACCAGTGACCATCGAAAGTGACAAGTGACCAGTGACCAGCGAAAGTGACAAGTGACCATTGACCAGTGACCAGCGAAAGTGACAAGTGACCAGTGACCACTGACCAGTGACCAGTGACCAGCGACCAGTGACCATTGACCAGTGACCAGTGACCAGTGACCAGTGACCAGTGACCAGTGACCAGCGAAATTGACCAGTGACCATTGACCAGTGACCAGCGAAAGTGACCAGTGAGGAGTGACCTGTGACAAGTGACCAGTGACCAGCGACCAGTGACCAGTGACCAGTGACGAGTGAACAGTGACCAGTGACCAGTGACCAGTGACCAGTGACCAGCGAAAATGACCAGTGACCAGTGACCAGTGACCAGCGAAATTGACCAGTGACCAGTGACCAGTGAACAGTGACAAGTGACCAGTGACCAGTGACCAACGAAAGTGACCAGTGAACAGTGACCAGGGACCAATGACCAGTGACGAGTGACCAGTGACCAGCGAAAGTGAACAGTGACCAGTGACCTGTGACAAGTGACCAGTGACCAGCGACCAGTGACCAGTGACCAGTGACGAGTGAACAGTGACCAGTGACCAGTGTCCAGTGACCAGTGACCAGCGAAAATGACCAGTGACCAGTGACCAGTGACCAGCGAAATTGACAAGTGACCAGTGACCACTGAACAGTGACAAGTGACCAGTGACCAGTGACCAACGAAAGTGACCAGTGAACAGTGACCAGGGACCAGTGACCAGTGACGAGTGACCATTGACCAGCGAAAGTGAACAGTGACCAGTGACCAGTGACCAGTGACCAGTGACCAGTGACCAGCGAAAGTGACCAGTGAACAGTGACCAGTGACCAGTGACCTGTGACCAGTGACCAGTGACCAGTGACCAGCGAAAGTGACCAGTGACGAGTGACCAGTGACAAGTGACCAGTGACCAGTGACCATTGACCAGTGACTAGTGACTAGTGACCAGTGACCAACGACCAGTGACCAGTGACCAGTGACCAGCGAAAGTGACAAGTGACCAGTGACCAGTGACCAGTGACCAGTGACCAGTGACCAGCGAAAGTGACTAGTGACCAGTGACGAGTGACCAGTGACCAGTGACCAGTGACCAGTGACCAGTGACCAGTGACCAGTGACCAGCGAAAGTGACCAGTGACGAGTGACCAGCGACAGTGACAAGTGACCAGTGACCACTGACCAGTGACCAGTGACCAGCGACCAGTGACCAGTGACCAGTGACCAGGGACCAGTGACCAGTGACCAGTGACCAGTGACCATCGAAAGTGACAAGTGATCAGTGACCAGCGAAAGTGACAAGTGACCATTGACCAGTGACCAGCGAAAGTGACAAGTGACCAGTGACCACTGACCAGTGACCAGTGACCAGCGACCAGTGACCAGTGACCAGTGACCAGGGACCAGTGACCAGCGAAAGTGACCAGTGACCAGTGACCAGTGACCAGTGACCAGCGAAATTGTCCAGTGACCATTGACCAGTGACCAGCGAAAGTGACAAGTGACCAGTGACCATTGACCAGTGACCAGTGACCAGTGACCAGTGACCAGTGACCAGTGACCAGCGAAATTGACAAGTGACCAGTGACCAGCGAAAGTGACAAGTGACCATTGACCAGTGACCAGCGAAAGTGACAAGTGACCAGTGACCACTGACCAGTGACCAGTGACCAGCGACCAGTGACCAGTGACCAGTGACCAGGGACCAGTGACCAGCGAAAGTGACCAGTGACCAGTGACCAGTGACCAGTGACCAGCGAAATTGTCCAGTGACCATTGACCAGTGACCAGCGAAAGTGACAAGTGACCAGTGACCATTGACCAGTGACCAGTGACCAGTGACCAGTGACCAGTGACCAGTGACCAGCGAAATTGACCAGTGACCATTGACCAGTGACCAGCGAAAGTGACCAGTGAGGAGTGACCTGTGACAAGTGACCAGTGACCAGCGACCAGTGACCAGTGACCAGTGACGAGTGAACAGTGACCAGTGACCAGTGACCAGTGACCAGTGACCAGCGAAAATGACCAGTGACCAGTGACCAGTGACCAGCGAAATTGACCAGTGACCAGTGACCAGTGAACAGTGACAAGTGACCAGTGACCAGTGACCAACGAAAGTGACCAGTGAACAGTGACCAGGGACCAATGACCAGTGACGAGTGACCAGTGACCAGCGAAAGTGAACAGTGACCAGTGACCAGTGACCAGTGACCAGTGACCAGTGACCAGTGACCAGCGAAAGTGACCAGTGACCAGTGACCAATGACCAGTGACCAGTGACCAGTGACCAGTGACAAGTGACCTGGGACCAGTGACCAGTGACCAGTGACCAGCGAAATTGACCAGTGACCAGTGACCAGTGACCAGTGACCAGTGACCATTGACCAGTGACCAGCGAAAGTGACCAGTGACCAGCGAAATTGACCAGTGACCATTGACCAGTGACCATTGACCAGTGACCAGTGACCAGCTAAAATGACCAGTGACCAGTGACCAGTGACCAGTGACCAGTGACCAGTGACCAGTGACCGGCGAAAGAGACAAGTGAACAGTGACCAGCGAAATTGACCAGTGACCATTGACCAGTGACCAGCGACAGTGACAAGTGACCAGTGACCACTGACCAGTGACCAGTGACCAGTGACCAGGGACCAGTGACCAGTGACCAGTGACCAGTGACCAGTGACCAGTGACCATCGAACGTGACAAGTGACCAGTGACCAGCGAAAGTGACCAGTGACCAGTGACCAGTGACCAGCGAAAGAGACAAGTGAACAGTGACCAGCGAAATTGACCAGTGACCAGTGACCAGTGAACAGTGACAAGTGACCAGTGACCAGTGACCAACGAAAGTGACCAGTGACCAGTGACCAGTGACCATTGACCAGCGAAATTGACCAGTGACCATTGACCAGTGACCAGCGAAAGTGACCAGTGAGGAGTGACCTGTGACAAGTGACCAGTGACCAGCGACCAGTGACCAGTGACCAGTGACGAGTGAACAGTGACCAGTGACCAGTGACCAGTGACCAGCGAAAATGACCAGTGACCAGTGACCAGTGACCAGCGAAATTGACCAGTGAACAGTGACAAGTGACCAGTGACCAGTGACCAACGAAAGTGACCAGTGAACAGTGACCAGGGACCAATGACCAGTGACGAGTGACCAGTGACCAGCGAAAGTGAACAGTGACCAGTGACCAGTGACCAGTGACCAGTGACCAGTGACCAGTGACCAGCGAAAGTGACCAGTGACCAGTGACCAGTGACCAGTGACCAGTGACCAGTGACCAGTGACAAGTGACCTGGGACCCGTGACCAGTGACCAGTGACCAGCGAAATTGACCAGTGACCAGTGACCTGTGACCAGCGACCTGTGACCAGTGACCAGTGACCAGTGACCAGTGACCAGTGACCAGCGAAAGTGACCAGTGACCAGTGACCAGTGACCAGCGAAATTGACCAGTGACCAGTGACCAGAGACCAGTGACTAGCCAAATTGACCAGTGACCAGTGACCAGTGGCCAGCGGTAGTGACCAGTGACCAGTGACCAGTGATCAGTGACCAGTGAACAGTGACCAGTGACCAGTGACCAGTGACCAGCGAAAATGACCAGTGACCAGTGACCAGTGACCAGCGAAATTGACAAGTGACCAGTGACCAGTGAACAGTGACAAGTGACCAGTGACCAGTGACCAACGAAAGTGACCAGTGAACAGTGACCAGGGACCAGTGACCAGTGACGAGTGACCATTGACCAGCGAAAGTGAACAGTGACCAGTGACCAGTGACCAGTGACCAGTGACCAGTGACCAGCGAAAGTGACCAGTGAACAGTGACCAGTGACCAGTGACCTGTGACCAGTGACCAGTGACCAGTGACCAGTGACCAGCGAAAGTGACCAGTGACGAGTGACCAGTGACAAGTGACCAGTGACCAGTGACCATTGACCAGTGACTAGTGACTAGTGACCAGTGACCAACGACCAGTGACCAGTGACCAGTGACCAGCGAAAGTGACAAGTGACCAGTGACCAGTGACCAGTGACCAGTGACCAGTGACCAGCGAAAGTGACTAGTGACCAGTGACGAGTGACCAGTGACCAGTGACCAGTGACCAGTGACCAGTGACCAGTGACCAGTGACCAGTGACCAGCGAAAGTGACCAGTGACGAGTGACCAGTGACAAGTGACCAGTGACCAGTGACCAGTGACCAGTGACCAGTGACCAGTGAACAGTGACCAGTGACCAGTGACCAGTAACCAGTGACCAGTGACCTGTGACCAGTGACCAGTGACAAGTGACCAGTGACCAGCGACCAGTGACCAGTGACCAGTGACCAGTGACCAGTGACCAGTGACCAGTGACCAGCAAAATTGACCAGCAAAATTGACCAGTGACCAGTGACCAGTGACCAGTGACCAGTGACCAGTGACCAGCGACCAGTGACCAGTGACCATTGACCAGTGACCAGTGACCAGTGACCAGAGACCAGCGAAAGTGACCAGGGACAAGTGACCAGTGACCAGTGACCAGTGACCAGTGACCAGTGACCATTGACCAGTGACCAGCGAAAGTGACCAGTGACCAGCGAAATTGACCAGTGACCATTGACCAGTGACCATTGACCAGTGACCAGTGACCAGCAAAAATGACCAGTGGCCATTGACCAGTGACCAGCGACAGTGACAAGTGACCAGTGACCACTGACCAGTGACCAGTGACCAGTGACCAGTGACCAGTGACCATCGAAAGTGACATGTGACCAGTGACCAGCGAAAGTGACAAGTGACCAGTGACCAGTGACCAGTGACCAGCGAAAGTGACCAGTGACCAGTGAGCGGTGACCAGTGATATTGACCAGTTTGCAGTGACCAGTGACAAGTGACCAGTGACCAGTGACCAGCGAAAGAGACAAGTGAACAGTGACCAGCGAAATTGACCAGTGACCATTGACCAGTGACCAGCGACAGTGACAAGTGACCAGTGACCACTGACCAGTGACCAGTGACCAGTGACCAGGGACCAGTGACCAGTGACCAGTGACCAGTGACCAGTGACCAGTGACCATCGAACGTGACAAGTGACCAGTGACCAGCGAAAGTGACCAGTGACCAGCGAAAGAGACAAGTGAACAGTGACCAGCGAAATTGACCAGTGACCAGTGACCAGTGAACAGTGACAAGTGACCAGTGACCAGTGACCAACGAAAGTGACCAGTGACCAGTGACCAGTGAACAGTGACAAGTGACCAGTGACCAGTGACCAACGAAAGTGACCAGTGACCAGTGACCAGTGACCATTGACCAGCGAAATTGACCAGTGACCATTGACCAGTGACCAGCGAAAGTGACCAGTGAGGAGTGACCTGTGACAAGTGACCAGTGACCAGCGACCAGTGACCAGTGACCAGTGACGAGTGAACAGTGACCAGTGACCAGTGACCAGTGACCAGCGAAAATGACCAGTGACCAGTGACCAGTGACCAGCGAAATTGACCAGTGAACAGTGACAAGTGACCAGTGACCAGTGACCAACGAAAGTGACCAGTGAACAGTGACCAGGGACCAATGACCAGTGACGAGTGACCAGTGACCAGCGAAAGTGAACAGTGACCAGTGACCAGTGACCAGTGACCAGTGACCAGGGACCAGTGACCAGCGAAAGTGACCAGTGACCAGTGACCAGTGACCAGTGACCAGCGAAATTGTCCAGTGACCATTGACCAGTGACCAGCGAAAGTGACAAGTGACCAGTGACCATTGACCAGTGACCAGTGACCAGTGACCAGTGACCAGTGACCAGTGACCAGCGAAATTGACAAGTGACCAGTGACCAGCGAAAGTGACAAGTGACCATTGACCAGTGACCAGCGAAAGTGACAAGTGACCAGTGACCACTGACCAGTGACCAGTGACCAGCGACCAGTGACCAGTGACCAGTGACCAGGGACCAGTGACCAGCGAAAGTGACCAGTGACCAGTGACCAGTGACCAGTGACCAGCGAAATTGTCCAGTGACCATTGACCAGTGACCAGCGAAAGTGACAAGTGACCAGTGACCATTGACCAGTGACCAGTGACCAGTGACCAGTGACCAGTGACCAGTGACCAGCGAAATTGACCAGTGACCATTGACCAGTGACCAGCGAAAGTGACCAGTGAGGAGTGACCTGTGACAAGTGACCAGTGACCAGCGACCAGTGACCAGTGACCAGTGACGAGTGAACAGTGACCAGTGACCAGTGACCAGTGACCAGTGACCAGCGAAAATGACCAGTGACCAGTGACCAGTGACCAGCGAAATTGACCAGTGACCAGTGACCAGTGAACAGTGACAAGTGACCAGTGACCAGTGACCAACGAAAGTGACCAGTGAACAGTGACCAGGGACCAATGACCAGTGACGAGTGACCAGTGACCAGCGAAAGTGAACAGTGACCAGTGACCAGTGACCAGTGACCAGTGACCAGTGACCAGTGACCAGCGAAAGTGACCAGTGACCAGTGACCAATGACCAGTTACCAGTGACCAGTGACCAGTGACAAGTGACCTGGGACCAGTGACCAGTGACCAGTGACCAGCGAAATTGACCAGTGACCAGTGACCAGTGACCAGTGACCAGTGACCATTGACCAGTGACCAGCGAAAGTGACCAGTGACCAGCGAAATTGACCAGTGACCATTGACCAGTGACCATTGACCAGAGACCAGTGACCAGCTAAAATGACCAGTGACCAGTGACCAGTGACCAGTGACCAGTGACCAGTGACCAGTGACCGGCGAAAGAGACAAGTGAACAGTGACCAGCGAAATTGACCAGTGACCATTGACCAGTGACCAGCGACAGTGACAAGTGACCAGTGACCACTGACCAGTGACCAGTGACCAGTGACCAGGGACCAGTGACCAGTGACCAGTGACCAGTGACCAGTGACCAGTGACCATCGAACGTGACAAGTGACCAGTGACCAGCGAAAGTGACCAGTGACCAGTGACCAGTGACCAGCGAAAGAGACAAGTGAACAGTGACCAGCGAAATTGACCAGTGACCAGTGACCAGTGAACAGTGACAAGTGACCAGTGACCAGTGACCAACGAAAGTGACCAGTGACCAGTGACCAGTGACCATTGACCAGCGAAATTGACCAGTGACCATTGACCAGTGACCAGCGAAAGTGACCAGTGAGGAGTGACCTGTGACAAGTGACCAGTGACCAGCGACCAGTGACCAGTGACCAGTGACGAGTGAACAGTGACCAGTGACCAGTGACCAGTGACCAGCGAAAATGACCAGTGACCAGTGACCAGTGACCAGCGAAATTGACCAGTGAACAGTGACAAGTGACCAGTGACCAGTGACCAACGAAAGTGACCAGTGAACAGTGACCAGGGACCAATGACCAGTGACGAGTGACCAGTGACCAGCGAAAGTGAACAGTGACCAGTGACCAGTGACCAGTGACCAGTGACCAGTGACCAGTGACCAGCGAAAGTGACCAGTGACCAGTGACCAGTGACCAGTGACCAGTGACCAGTGACCAGTGACAAGTGACCTGGGACCCGTGACCAGTGACCAGTGACCAGCGAAATTGACCAGTGACCAGTGACCTGTGACCAGCGACCTGTGACCAGTGACCAGTGACCAGTGACCAGTGACCAGTGACCAGAGACCAGCGAAAGTGACCAGTGACCAGTGACCAGTGACCAGCGAAATTGACCAGTGACCAGTGACCAGAGACCAGTGACTAGCCAAATTGACCAGTGACCAGTGACCAGTGGCCAGCGGTAGTGACCAGTGACCAGTGACCAGTGATCAGTGACCAGTGAACAGTGACCAGTGACCAGTGACCAGTGACCAGCGAAAATGACCAGTGACCAGTGACCAGTGACCAGCGAAATTGACAAGTGACCAGTGACCAGTGAACAGTGACAAGTGACCAGTGACCAGTGACCAACGAAAGTGACCAGTGAACAGTGACCAGGGACCAGTGACCAGTGACGAGTGACCATTGACCAGCGAAAGTGAACAGTGACCAGTGACCAGTGACCAGTGACCAGTGACCAGTGACCAGCGAAAGTGACCAGTGAACAGTGACCAGTGACCAGTGACCTGTGACCAGTGACCAGTGACCAGTGACCAGTGACCAGCGAAAGTGACCAGTGACGAGTGACCAGTGACAAGTGACCAGTGACCAGTGACCATTGACCAGTGACTAGTGACTAGTGACCAGTGACCAACGACCAGTGACCAGTGACCAGTGACCAGCGAAAGTGACAAGTGACCAGTGACCAGTGACCAGTGACCAGTGACCAGTGACCAGCGAAAGTGACTAGTGACCAGTGACGAGTGACCAGTGACCAGTGACCAGTGACCAGTGACCAGTGACCAGTGACCAGTGACCAGTGACCAGCGAAAGTGACCAGTGACGAGTGACCAGTGACAAGTGACCAGTGACCAGTGACCAGTGACCAGTGACCAGTGACCAGTGACCAGTGACCAGTGACCAGTGACCAGTAACCAGTGACCAGTGACCTGTGACCAGTGACCAGTGACAAGTGACCAGTGACCAGCGACCAGTGACCAGTGACCAGTGACCAGTGACCAGTGACCAGTGACCAGTGACCAGCAAAATTGACCAGCAAAATTGACCAGTGACCAGTGACCAGTGACCAGTGACCAGTGACCAGTGACCAGCGACCAGTGACCAGTGACCATTGACCAGTGACCAGTGACCAGTGACCAGAGACCAGCGAAAGTGACCAGGGTCAAGTGACCAGTGACCAGTGACCAGTGACCAGTGACCAGTGACCATTGACCAGTGACCAGCGAAAGTGACCAGTGACCAGCGAAATTGACCAGTGACCATTGACCAGTGACCATTGACCAGTGACCAGTGACCAGCAAAAATGACCAGTGGCCATTGACCAGTGACCAGCGACAGTGACAAGTGACCAGTGACCACTGACCAGTGACCAGTGACCAGTGACCAGGGACCAGTGACCAGTGACCAGTGACCAGTGACCATCGAAAGTGACATGTGACCAGTGACCAGCGAAAGTGACAAGTGACCAGTGACCAGTGACCAGTGACCAGCGAAAGTGACCAGTGACCAGTGAGCGGTGACCAGTGATATTGACCAGTTTGCAGTGACCAGTGACAAGTGACCAGTGACCAGTGACCAGCGAAAGAGACAAGTGAACAGTGACCAGCGAAATTGACCACTGACCATTGACCAGTGACCAGCGAAAGTGACAAGTGACCAGTGACCACTGACCAGTGACCAGTGACCAGCGACCAGTGACCAGTGACCAGTGACCAGGGACCAGTGACCAGCGAAAGTGACCAGTGACCAGTGACCAGTGACCAGTGACCAGCGAAATTGTCCAGTGACCATTGACCAGTGACCAGCGAAAGTGACCAGTGAGGAGTGACCTGTGACAAGTGACCAGTGACCAGCGACCAGTGACCAGTGACCAGTGACGAGTGAACAGTGACCAGTGACCAGTGACCAGTGACCAGCGAAAATGACCAGTGACCAGTGACCAGTGACCAGCGAAATTGACCAGTGACCAGTGACCAGTGAACAGTAACAAGTGACCAGTGACCAGTGACCAACGAAAGTGACCAGTGACCAGTGACCAGTGACCAGTGACCAGCGAAATTGACCAGTGACCATTGACCAGTGACCAGCGAAAGTGACCAGTGAGGAGTGACCTGTGACAAGTGACCAGTGACCAGCGACCAGTGACCAGTGACCAGTGACGAGTGAACAGTGACCAGTGACCAGTGACCAGTGACCAGTGACCAGTGACCAGCGAAATTGACCAGTGACCAGTGACCAGTGAACAGTGACAAGTGACCAGTGACCAGTGACCAACGAAAGTGACCAGTGAACAGTGACCAGGGACCAATGACCAGTGACGAGTGACCAGTGACCAGCGAAAGTGAACAGTGACCAGTGACCAGTGACCAGTGACCAGTGACCAGTGACCAGTGACCAGTGACCAGCGAAAGTGACCAGTGACCAGTGACCAGTGACCAGTGACCAGTGACCAGTGACCAGTGACAAGTGACCTGGGACCAGTGACCAGTGACCAGTGACCAGCGAAATTGACCAGTGACCAGTGACCAGTGACCAGCGACCTGTGACCAGTGACCAGTGACCAGTGACCAGTGACCAGTGACCAGTGACCAGCGAAAGTGACCAGTGACCAGTGACCAGTGACCAGCGAAATTGACCAGTGACCAGTGACCAGAGACCAGTGACTAGCCAAATTGACCAGTGACCAGTGACCAGTGGCCAGCGGTAGTGACCAGTGACCAGTGACCAGTGATCAGTGACCAGTGAACAGTGACCAGTGACCAGTGACCAGTGACCAGCGAAAATGACCAGTGACCAGTGACCAGTGACCAGCGAAATTGACAAGTGACCAGTGACCAGTGACCAGTGACAAGTGCCCAGTGACCAGCGACCAGTGACCAGTGACCAGTGACCAGTGACCAGTGACCAGTGACCAGTAACCAGTGACCAGTGACCTGTGACCAGTGACCAGTGACAAGTGACCAGTGACCAGCGACCAGTGACCAGTGACCAGTGACCAGTGACCAGTGACCAGTGACCAGTGACCAGCAAAATTGACCAGCAAAATTGACCAGTGACCAGTGACCAGTGACCAGTGACCAGTGACCAGTGACCAGTGACCAGTGACCAGTGACCAGCGACCAGTGACCAGTGACCATTGACCAGTGACCAGTGACCAGTGACCAGAGACCAGCGAAAGTGACCAGGGACAAGTGACCAGTGACCAGTGACCAGTGACCAGTGACCAGTGACCATTGACCAGTGACCAGCGAAAGTGACCAGTGACCAGCGAAATTGACCAGTGACCATTGACCAGTGACCATTGACCAGTGACCAGTGACCAGTAAAATGACCAGTGGCCATTGACCAGTGACCAGCGACAGTGACAAGTGACCAGTGACCACTGACCAGTGACCAGTGACCAGTGACCAGGGACCAGTGACCAGTGACCAGTGACCAGTGACCATCGAAAGTGACATGTGACCAGTGACCAGCGAAAGTGACAAGTGACCAGTGACCATTGACCAGTGACCAGTGACCAGCGATATTGACCAGTTTGCAGTGACCAGTGACAAGTGACCAGTGACCAGTGACCAGCGAAAGAGACAAGTGAACAGTGACCAGCGAAATTGACCACTGACCATTGACCAGTGACCAGCGAAAGTGACAAGTGACCAGTGACCACTGACCAGTGACCAGTGACCAGCGACCAGTGACCAGTGACCAGTGACCAGGGACCAGTGACCAGCGAAAGTGACCAGTGACCAGTGACCAGTGACCAGCGAAATTGTCCAGTGACCATTGACCAGTGACCAGCGAAAGTGACAAGTGACCAGTGACCATTGACCAGTGACCAGTGACCAGTGACCAGTGACCAGTGACCAGTGACCAGCGAAATTGACCAGTGACCATTGACCAGTGACCAGCGAAAGTGACCAGTGAGGAGTGACCTGTGACAAGTGACCAGTGACCAGCGACCAGTGACCAGTGACCAGTGACGAGTGAACAGTGACCAGTGACCAGTGACCAGTGACCAGCGAAAATGACCAGTGACCAGTGACCAGTGACCAGCGAAATTGACCAGTGACCAGTGACCAGTGAACAGTAACAAGTGACCAGTGACCAGTGACCAACGAAAGTGACCAGTGACCAGTGACCAGTGACCAGTGACCAGCGAAATTGACCAGTGACCATTGACCAGTGACCAGCGAAAGTGACCAGTGAGGAGTGACCTGTGACAAGTGACCAGTGACCAGCGACCAGTGACCAGTGACCAGTGACGAGTGAACAGTGACCAGTGACCAGTGACCAGTGACCAGTGACCAGTGACCAGCGAAATTGACCAGTGACCAGTGACCAGTGAACAGTGACAAGTGACCAGTGACCAGTGACCAACGAAAGTGACCAGTGAACAGTGACCAGGGACCAATGACCAGTGACGAGTGACCAGTGACCAGCGAAAGTGAACAGTGACCAGTGACCAGTGACCAGTGACCAGTGACCAGTGACCAGTGACCAGTGACCAGCGAAAGTGACCAGTGACCAGTGACCAGTGACCAGTGACCAGTGACCAGTGACCAGTGACAAGTGACCTGGGACCAGTGACCAGTGACCAGTGACCAGCGAAATTGACCAGTGACCAGTGACCAGTGACCAGCGACCTGTGACCAGTGACCAGTGACCAGTGACCAGTGACCAGTGACCAGTGACCAGCGAAAGTGACCAGTGACCAGTGACCAGTGACCAGCGAAATTGACCAGTGACCAGTGACCAGAGACCAGTGACTAGCCAAATTGACCAGTGACCAGTGACCAGTGGCCAGCGGTAGTGACCAGTGACCAGTGACCAGTGATCAGTGACCAGTGAACAGTGACCAGTGACCAGTGACCAGTGACCAGCGAAAATGACCAGTGACCAGTGACCAGTGACCAGCGAAATTGACAAGTGACCAGTGACCAGTGACCAGTGACAAGTGCCCAGTGACCAGCGACCAGTGACCAGTGACCAGTGACCAGTGACCAGTGACCAGTGACCAGTAACCAGTGACCAGTGACCTGTGACCAGTGACCAGTGACAAGTGACCAGTGACCAGCGACCAGTGACCAGTGACCAGTGACCAGTGACCAGTGACCAGTGACCAGTGACCAGCAAAATTGACCAGCAAAATTGACCAGTGACCAGTGACCAGTGACCAGTGACCAGTGACCAGTGACCAGTGACCAGTGACCAGCGACCAGTGACCAGTGACCATTGACCAGTGACCAGTGACCAGTGACCAGAGACCAGCGAAAGTGACCAGGGACAAGTGACCAGTGACCAGTGACCAGTGACCAGTGACCAGTGACCATTGACCAGTGACCAGCGAAAGTGACCAGTGACCAGCGAAATTGACCAGTGACCATTGACCAGTGACCATTGACCAGTGACCAGTGACCAGCAAAAATGACCAGTGGCCATTGACCAGTGACCAGCGACAGTGACAAGTGACCAGTGACCACTGACCAGTGACCAGTGACCAGTGACCAGGGACCAGTGACCAGTGACCAGTGACCAGTGACCATCGAAAGTGACATGTGACCAGTGACCAGCGAAAGTGACAAGTGACCAGTGACCATTGACCAGTGACCAGTGACCAGCGATATTGACCAGTTTGCAGTGACCAGTGACAAGTGACCAGTGACCAGTGACCAGCGAAAGAGACAAGTGAACAGTGACCAGCGAAATTGACCACTGACCATTGACCAGTGACCAGCGAAAGTGACAAGTGACCAGTGACCACTGACCAGTGACCAGTGACCAGCGACCAGTGACCAGTGACCAGTGACCAGGGACCAGTGACCAGCGAAAGTGACCAGTGACCAGTGACCAGTGACCAGCGAAATTGTCCAGTGACCATTGACCAGTGACCAGCGAAAGTGACAAGTGACCAGTGACCATTGACCAGTGACCAGTGACCAGTGACCAGTGACCAGTGACCAGTGACCAGCGAAATTGACCAGTGACCATTGACCAGTGACCAGCGAAAGTGACCAGTGAGGAGTGACCTGTGACAAGTGACCAGTGACCAGCGACCAGTGACCAGTGACCAGTGACGAGTGAACAGTGACCAGTGACCAGTGACCAGTGACCAGCGAAAATGACCAGTGACCAGTGACCAGTGACCAGCGAAATTGACCAGTGACCAGTGACCAGTGAACAGTAACAAGTGACCAGTGACCAGTGACCAACGAAAGTGACCAGTGACCAGTGACCAGTGACCAGTGACCAGCGAAATTGACCAGTGACCATTGACCAGTGACCAGCGAAAGTGACCAGTGAGGAGTGACCTGTGATCAGTGACCAGTGAACAGTGACCAGTGACCAGTGACCAGTGACCAGCGAAAATGACCAGTGACCAGTGACCAGTGACCAGCGAAATTGACAAGTGACCAGTGACCACTGAACAGTGACAAGTGACCAGTGACCAGTGACCAACGAAAGTGACCAGTGAACAGTGACCAGGGACCAGTGACCAGTGACGAGTGACCATTGACCAGCGAAAGTGAACAGTGACCAGTGACCAGTGACCAGTGACCAGTGACCAGTGACCAGCGAAAGTGACCAGTGAACAGTGACCAGTGACCAGTGACCTGTGACCAGTGACCAGTGACCAGTGACCAGCGAAAGTGACCAGTGACGAGTGACCAGTGACAAGTGACCAGTGACCAGTGACCATTGACCAGTGACTAGTGACTAGTGACCAGTGACCAACGACCAGTGACCAGTGACCAGTGACCAGCGAAAGTGACAAGTGACCAGTGACCAGTGACCAGTGACCAGTGACCAGCGAAAGTGACTAGTGACCAGTGACGAGTGACCAGTGACCAGTGACCAGTGACCAGTGACCAGTGACCAGTGACCAGTGACCAGCGAAAGTGACCAGTGACGAGTGACCAGTGACAAGTGACCAGTGACCAGTGACCAGTGACCAGTGACCAGTGACCAGTGACCAGTGACAAGTGCCCAGTGACCAGCGACCAGTGACCAGTGACCAGTGACCAGTGACCAGCGACCAGTGACCAGTGACCATTGACCAGTGACCAGTGACCAGTGACCAGAGACCAGCGAAAGTGACCAGGGACAAGTGACCAGTGACCAGTGACCAGTGACCAGTGACCAGTGACCAGTGACCAGTGACCATTGACCAGTGACCAGCGAAAGTGACCAGTGACCAGCGAAATTGACCAGTGACCATTGACCAGTGACCATTGACCAGTGACCAGTGACCAGCAAAAATGACCAGTGACCAGTGACCAGTGACCAGTGACCAGTGACCAGTGACCAGTTACCAGCGAAAGTGACAAGTGACCAGTGACCAGCGAAAGTGACAAGTGACCAGTGACCATTGACCAGTGACCAGTGACCAGTGACCAGCGAACGTGACCAGTGACCAGTGAGCAGTGACCAGCGATATTGACCAGTTTCCAGTGACCAGTGACAAGTGACCAGTGACCAGTGACCGGCGAAAGAGACAAGTGAACAGTGACCAGCGAAATTGACCAGTGACCATTGACCAGTGACCAGCGACAGTGACAAGTGACCAGTGACCACTGACCAGTGACCAGTGACCAGCGACCAGTGACCAGTGACCAGTGACCAGGGACCAGTGACCAGTGACCAGTGACCAGTGACCATCGAAAGTGACAAGTGACCAGTGACCAGCGAAAGTGACAAGTGACCAGTGACCAGTGACCAGTGACCTGCGAAAGTGACCAGTGTCCAGTGAGCAGTGACCAGCGATATTGACCAGTTTCCAGTGACCAGTGACAAGTGACCAGTGACCAGTGACCAGCGAAAGAGACAAGTGAACAGTGACCAGCGAAATTGACCACTGACCATTGACCAGTGACCAGCGAAAGTGACAAGTGACCAGTGACCACTGACCAGTGACCAGTGACCAGCGACCAGTGACCAGGGACCAGTGACCAGCGAAAGTGACCAGTGACCAGTGACCAGTGACCAGTGACCAGCGAAATTGTCCAGTGACCATTGACCAGTGACCAGCGAAAGTGACAAGTGACCAGTGACCATTGACCAGTGACCAGTGACCAGTGACCAGTGACCAGTGACCAGTGACCAGTGACCAGCGAAATTGACCAGTGACCATTGACCAGTGACCAGCGAAAGTGACCAGTGAGGAGTGACCTGTGACAAGTGACCAGTGACCAGCGACCAGTGACCAGTGACCAGTGACGAGTGAACAGTGACCAGTGACCAGTGACCAGTGACCAGCGAAAATGACCAGTGACCAGTGACCAGTGACCAGCGAAATTGACCAGTGACCAGTGACCAGTGAACAGTGACAAGTGACCAGTGACCAGTGACCAACGAAAGTGACCAGTGAACAGTGACCAGGGACCAATGACCAGTGACGAGTGACCAGTGACCAGCGAAAGTGAACAGTGACCAGTGACCAGTGACCAGTGACCAGTGACCAGTGACCAGTGACCAGCGAAAGTGACCAGTGACCAGTGACCAATGACCAGTGACCAGTGACCAGTGACCAGTGACAAGTGACCTGGGACCAGTGACCAGTGACCAGTGACCAGCGAAATTGACCAGTGACCAGTGACCAGTGACCAGTGACCAGTGACCATTGACCAGTGACCAGCGAAAGTGACCAGTGACCAGCGAAATTGACCAGTGACCATTGACCAGTGACCATTGACCAGTGACCAGTGACCAGCTAAAATGACCAGTGACCAGTGACCAGTGACCAGTGACCAGTGACCAGTGACCAGTGACCGGCGAAAGAGACAAGTGAACAGTGACCAGCGAAATTGACCAGTGACCATTGACCAGTGACCAGCGACAGTGACAAGTGACCAGTGACCACTGACCAGTGACCAGTGACCAGTGACCAGGGACCAGTGACCAGTGACCAGTGACCAGTGACCAGTGACCAGTGACCAGGGTCCAGTGACCATCGAAAGTGACAAGTGACCAGTGACCAGCGAAAGTGACAAGTGACCAGTGACCAGTGACCAGCGAAAGAGACAAGTGAACAGTGACCAGCGAAAGTGACAAGTGACCAGGGACCAGTGACCAGCGAAAGTGACCAGTGACCAGTGACCAGTGACCAGTGACCAGCGAAATTGTCCAGTGACCATTGACCAGTGACCAGCGAAAGTGACAAGTGACCAGTGACCATTGACCAGTGACCAGTGACCAGTGACCAGTGACCAGTGACCAGTGACCAGTGACCAGTGACCAGCGAAATTGACCAGTGACCATTGACCAGTGACCAGCGAAAGTGACCAGTGAGGAGTGACCTGTGACAAGAGACCAGTGACCAGCGACCAGTGACCAGTGACCAGTGACGAGTGAACAGTGACCAGTGACCAGTGACCAGTGACCAGCGAAAATGACCAGTGACCAGTGACCAGTGACCAGCGAAATTGACCAGTGACCAGTGACCAGTGAACAGTGACAAGTGACCAGTGACCAGTGACCAACGAAAGTGACCAGTGAACAGTGACCAGGGACCAATGACCAGTGACGAGTGACCAGTGACCAGCGAAAGTGAACAGTGACCAGTGACCAGTGACCAGTGACCAGTGACCAGTGACCAGTGACCAGCGAAAGTGACCAGTGACCAGTGACCAATGACCAGTGACCAGTGACCAGTGACCAGTGACAAGTGACCTGGGACCAGTGACCAGTGACCAGTGACCAGCGAAATTGACCAGTGACCAGTGACCAGTGACCAGTGACCAGTGACCATTGACCAGTGACCAGCGAAAGTGACCAGTGACCAGCGAAATTGACCAGTGACCATTGACCAGTGACCATTGACCAGTGACCAGTGACCAGCTAAAATGACCAGTGACCAGTGACCAGTGACCAGTGACCAGTGACCAGTGACCGGCGAAAGAGACAAGTGAACAGTGACCAGCGAAATTGACCAGTGACCATTGACCAGTGACCAGCGACAGTGACAAGTGACCAGTGACCACTGACCAGTGACCAGTGACCAGTGACCAGGGACCAGTGACCAGTGACCAGTGACCAGTGACCAGTGACCAGTGACCAGGGTCCAGTGACCATCGAAAGTGACAAGTGACCAGTGACCAGCGAAAGTGACAAGTGACCAGTGACCAGTGACCAGCGAAAGAGACAAGTGAACAGTGACCAGCGAAAGTGACAAGTGACCAGGGACCAGTGACCAGCGAAAGTGACCAGTGACCAGTGACCAGTGACCAGTGACCAGCGAAATTGTCCAGTGACCATTGACCAGTGACCAGCGAAAGTGACAAGTGACCAGTGACCATTGACCAGTGACCAGTGACCAGTGACCAGTGACCAGTGACCAGTGACCAGTGACCAGTGACCAGCGAAATTGACCAGTGACCATTGACCAGTGACCAGCGAAAGTGACCAGTGAGGAGTGACCTGTGACAAGAGACCAGTGACCAGCGACCAGTGACCAGTGACCAGTGACGAGTGAACAGTGACCAGTGACCAGTGACCAGTGACCAGCGAAAATGACCAGTGACCAGTGACCAGTGACCAGCGAAATTGACCAGTGACCAGTGACCAGTGAACAGTGACAAGTGACCAGTGACCAGTGACCAACGAAAGTGACCAGTGAACAGTGACCAGGGACCAATGACCAGTGACGAGTGACCAGTGACCAGCGAAAGTGAACAGTGACCAGTGACCAGTGACCAGTGACCAGTGACCAGTGACCAGTGACCAGCGAAAGTGACCAGTGACCAGTGACCAATGACCAGTGACCAGTGACCAGTGACCAGTGACAAGTGACCTGGGACCAGTGACCAGTGACCAGTGACCAGCGAAATTGACCAGTGACCAGTGACCAGTGACCAGTGACCAGTGACCATTGACCAGTGACCAGCGAAAGTGACCAGTGACCAGCGAAATTGACCAGTGACCATTGACCAGTGACCATTGACCAGTGACCAGTGACCAGCTAAAATGACCAGTGACCAGTGACCAGTGACCAGTGACCAGTGACCAGTGACCAGTGACCAGTGACCGGCGAAAGAGACAAGTGAACAGTGACCAGCGAAATTGACCAGTGACCATTGACCAGTGACCAGCGACAGTGACAAGTGACCAGTGACCACTGACCAGTGACCAGTGACCAGTGACCAGGGACCAGTGACCAGTGACCAGTGACCAGTGACCAGTGACCAGTGACCATCGAAAGTGACAAGTGACCAGTGACCAGCGAAAGTGACAAGTGACCAGTGACCAGTGACCAGCGAAAGAGACAAGATAACAGTGACCAGCGAAATTGACCACTGACCATTGACCAGTGACCAGCGAAAGTGACAAGTGACCAGTGACCACTGACCAGTGACCAGTGACCAGCGACCAGTGACCAGTGACCAGTGACCAGGGACCAGTGACCAGCGAAAGTGACCAGTGACCAGTGACCAGTGACCAGTGACCAGCGAAATTGTCCAGTGACCATTGACCAGTGACCAGCGAAAGTGAAAAGTGACCAGTGACCATTGACCAGTGACCAGTGACCAGTGACCAGTGACCAGTGACCAGTGACCAGTGACCAGTGACCAGCGAAATTGACCAGTGACCATTGACCAGTGACCAGCGAAAGTGACCAGTGAGGAGTGACCTGTGACAAGTGACCAGTGACCAGCGACCAGTGACCAGTGACCAGTGACGAGTGAACAGTGACCAGTGACCAGTGACCAGTGACCAGCGAAAATGACCAGTGACCAGTGACCAGTGACCAGCGAAATTGACCAGTGACCAGTGACCAGTGACCAGCGAAATTGACCAGTGACCATTGACCAGTGACCAGCGAAAGTGACCAGTGAGGAGTGACCTGTGACAAGTGACCAGTGACCAGCGACCAGTGACCAGTGACCAGTGACGAGTGAACAGTGACCAGTGACCAGTGACCAGTGACCAGCGAAAATGACCAGTGACCAGTGACCAGTGACCAGCGAAATTGACCAGTGACCAGTGACCAGTGAACAGTGACAAGTGACCAGTGACCAGTGACCAACGAAAGTGACCAGTGAACAGTGACCAGGGACCAATGACCAGTGACGAGTGACCAGTGACCAGCGAAAGTGAACAGTGACCAGTGACCAGTGACCAGTGACCAGTGACCAGTGACCAGTGACCAGTGACCAGCGAAAGTGACCAGTGATCAGTGACCAGTGACCAGTGACCAGTGACCAGTGACCAGTGACAAGTGACCTGGGACCAGTGACCAGTGACCAGTGACCAGCGAAATTGACCAGTGACCAGTGACCAGTGACCAGCGACCTGTGACCAGTGACCAGTGACCAGTGACCAGCGAAAGTGACCAGTGACCAGTGACCAGTGACCAGCGAAATTGACCAGTGACCAGTGACCAGAGACCAGTGACTAGCCAAATTGACCAGTGACCAGTGACCAGTGGCCAGCGGTAGTGACCAGTGACCAGTGACCAGTGATCAGTGACCAGTGAACAGTGACCAGTGACCAGTGACCAGTGACCAGCGAAAATGACCAGTGACCAGTGACCAGTGACCAGCGAAATTGACAAGTGACCAGTGACCAGTGACCAGTGACCAACGAAAGTGACCAGTGAACAGTGACCAGGGACCAGTGACCAGTGACCAGTGACGAGTGACCATTGACCAGCGAAAGTGAACAGTGACCAGTGACCAGTGACCAGCGAAAGTGACCAGTGAACAGTGACCAGTGACCAGTGACCTGTGACCAGTGACCAGTGACCAGTGACCAGCGAAAGTGACCAGTGACGAGTGACCAGTGACAAGTGACCAGTGACCAGTGACCATTGACCAGTGACTAGTGACTAGTGACCAGTGACCAACGACCAGTGACCAGTGACCAGTGACCAGCGAAAGTGACAAGTGACCAGTGACCAGTGACCAGTGACCAGTGACCAGTGACCAGCGAAAGTGACTAGTGACCAGTGACGAGTGACCAGTGACCAGTGACCAGTGACCAGTGACCAGTGACCAGAGACCAGTGACCAGTGACCAGCGAAAGTGACCAGTGACGAGTGACCAGTGACAAGTGACCAGTGACCAGTGACCAGTGACCAGTGACAAGTGCCCAGTGACCAGCGACCAGTGACCAGTGACCAGTGACCAGTGACCAGTGACCAGTGACCAGTGACCAGTGACCAGTGACCAGTGACCAGTGACCAGTAACCAGTGACCAGTGACCTGTGACCAGTGACCAGTGACAAGTGACCAGTGACCAGCGACCAGTGACCAGTGACCAGTGACCAGTAACCAGTGACCAGTGACCAGTGACCAGCAAAATTGACCAGCAAAATTGACCAGTGACCAGTGACCAGTGACCAATGACCAGTGACCAGTGACCAGTGACCAGTGACCAGTGACCAGTGACCGGCGAAAGAGACAAGTGAACAGTGACCAGCGAAATTGACCAGTGACCATTGACCAGTGACCAGCGACAGTGACAAGTGACCAGTGACCACTGACCAGTGACCAGTGACCAGTGACCAGGGACCAGTGACCAGTGACCAGTGACCAGTGACCAGTGACCAGTGACCATCGAAAGTGACAAGTGACCAGTGACCAGCGAAAGTGACAAGTGACCAGTGACCATTGACCAGTGACCAGTGACCAGTGACCAGCGAAAGTGACCAGTGACCAGTGAGCAGTGACCAGCGATATTGACCTGTTTCCAGTGACCAGTGACAAGTGACCAGTGACCAGTGACCAGCGAAAGAGACAAGTGAACAGTGACCAGCGAAATTGACCACTGACCATTGACCAGTGACCAGCGAAAGTGACAAGTGACCAGTGACCACTGACCAGTGACCAGTGACCAGCGACCAGTGACCAGTGACCAGAGACCAGGGACCAGTGACCAGCGAAAGTGACCAGTGACCAGTGACCAGTGACCAGTGACCAGCGAAATTGTCCAGTGACCATTGACCAGTGACCAGCGAAAGTGACAAGTGACCAGTGACCATTGACCAGTGACCAGTGACCAGTGACCAGTGACCAGTGACCAGTGACCAGTGACCAGCGAAATTGTCCAGTGACCATTGACCAGTGACCAGCGAAAGTGACAAGTGACCAGTGACCATTGACCAGTGACCAGTGACCTGTGACAAGTGACCAGTGACCAGCGACCAGTGACCAGTGACCAGTGACGAGTGAACAGTGACCAGTGACCAGTGACCAGTGACCAGCGAAAATGACCAGTGACCAGTGACCAGTGACCAGCGAAATTGACCAGTGACCAGTGACCAGTGAACAGTGACAAGTGACCAGTGACCAGTGACCAACGAAAGTGACCAGTGAACAGTGACCAGGGACCAATGACCAGTGACGAGTGACCAGTGACCAGCGAAAGTGAACAGTGACCAGTGACCAGTGACCAGTGACCAGTGACCAGTGACCAGTGACCAGCGAAAGTGACCAGTGACCAGTGACCAGTGACCAGTGACCAGTGACCAGTGACCAGTGACAAGTGACCTGGGACCAGTGACCAGTGACCAGTAACCAGTGACCATCGAAAGTGACATGTGACCAGTGACCAGCGAAAGTGACAAGTGACCAGTGACCATTGACCAGTG
Organism: Andrena trimmerana; assembly: GCA_951215215.1. Taxonomy (NCBI): domain Eukaryota; kingdom Metazoa; phylum Arthropoda; class Insecta; order Hymenoptera; family Andrenidae; genus Andrena; species Andrena trimmerana. The sequence continues at coordinate 15,096,689 of OX578063.1, read as the reverse complement.
ACCAGTGACCAGTGACCAGCGAAAGTGACCAGTGACCAGTGAGCAGTGACCAGCGATATTGACCAGTTTCCAGTGACCAGTGACAAGTGACCAGTGACCAGTGACCAGCGAAAGAGACAAGTGAACAGTGACCAGCGAAATTGACCACTGACCATTGACCAGTGACCAGCGAAAGTGACAAGTGACCAGTGACCACTGACCAGTGACCAGTGACCAGCGACCAGTGACCAGTGACCAGTGACCAGTGACCAGTGACCAGCGAAATTGACCAGTGACCAGTGACCAGTGACCAGCGACCTGTGACCAGTGACCAGTGACCAGTGACCAGTGACCAGTGACCAGTGACCAGCGAAATTGACCAGTGACCAGTGACCAGAGACCAGTGACTAGCCAAATTGACCAGTGACCAGTGACCAGTGGCCAGCGGTAGTGACCAGTGACCAGTGACCAGTGATCAGTGACCAGTGAACAGTGACCAGTGACCAGTGACCAGTGACCAGCGAAAATGACCAGTGACCAGTGACCAGTGACCAGCGAAATTGACAAGTGACCAGTGACCACTGAACAGTGACAAGTGACCAGTGACCAGTGACCAACGAAAGTGACCAGTGAACAGTGACCAGGGACCAGTGACCAGTGACGAGTGACCATTGACCAGCGAAAGTGAACAGTGACCAGTGACCAGTGACCAGTGACCAGTGACCAGTGACCAGTGACCAGTGACCAGTGACAAGTGCCCAGTGACCAGCGACCAGTGACCAGTGACCAGTGACCAGTGACCAGTGACCAGTGACCAGTGACCAGTGACCAGTGACCAGTGACCAGTGACCAGTAACCAGTGACCAGTGACCTGTGACCAGTGACCAGTGACAAGTGACCAGTGACCAGCGACCAGTGACCAGTGACCAGTGACCAGTGACCAGTGACCAGTGACCAGTGACCAGCAAAATTGACCAGCAAAATTGACCAGTGACCAGTGACCAGTGACCAATGACCAGTGACCAGTGACCAGTGACCAGTGACCAGTGACCAGAGACCAGCGAAAGTGACCAGGGACAAGTGACCTGTGACCAGTGACCAGTGACCAGTGACCGTTGACCAGTGACCAGCGAAAGTGACCAGTGACCAGCGAAATTGACCAGTGACCATTGACCAGTGACCATTGACCAGTGACCATTGACCAGTGACCAGTGACCAGCAAAAATGACCAGTGACCATTGACCAGTGACCAGCGACAGTGACAAGTGACCAGTGACCACAGACCAGTGACCAGTGACCAGTGACCAGGGACCAGTGACCAGTGACCAGTGACCAGTGACCAGCGAAAGTGACCAGTGAACAGTGACCAGTGACCAGTGACCTGTGACCAGTGACCAGTGACCAGTGACCAGCGAAAGTGACCAGTGACGAGTGACCAGTGACAAGTGACCAGTGACCAGTGACCATTGACCAGTGACTAGTGACTAGTGACCAGTGACCAACGACCAGTGACCAGTGACCAGTGACCAGCGAAAGTGACAAGTGACCAGTGACCAGTGACCAGTGACCAGTGACCAGTGACCAGCGAAAGTGACTAGTGACCAGTGACGAGTGACCAGTGACCAGTGACCAGTGACCAGTGACCAGCGAAAGTGACCAGTGACCAGTGACCAGTGACCTGTGACCAGTGACCAGTGACCAGTGACCAGTGACCAGCGAAAGTGACCAGTGACGAGTGACCAGTGACAAGTGACCAGTGACCAGTGACCATTGACCAGTGACTAGTGACTAGTGACCAGTGACCAACGACCAGTGACCAGTAACCAGTGACCAGCGAAAGTGACAAGTGACCAGTGACCAGTGACCAGTGACCAGTGACCAGCGAAAGTGACTAGTGACCAGTGACGAGTGACCAGTGACCAGTGACCAGTGACCAGTGACCAGTGACCAGTGACCAGTGACCAGTGACCAGCGAAAGTGACCAGTGACGAGTGACCAGTGACAAGTGACCAGTGACCAGTGACCAGTGACCAGTGACCAGTGACCAGTGACCAGTGACAAGTGCCCAGTGACCAGCGACCAGTGACCAGTGACCAGTGACCAGTGACCAGTGACCAGTGACCAGTGACCAGTAACCAGTGACCAGTGACCTGTGACCAGTGACCAGTGACAAGTGACCAGTGACCAGCGACCAGTGACCAGTGACCAGTGACCAGTGACCAGTGACCAGTGACCAGTGACCAGCAAAATTGACCAGCAAAATTGACCAGTGACCAGTGACCAGTGACCAATGACCAGTGACCAGTGACCAGTGACCAGTGACCAGTGACCAGTGACCAGAGACCAGCGAAAGTGACCAGGGACAAGTGACCAGTGACCAGTGACCAGTGACCAGTGACCAGTGACCAGTGACCGTTGACCAGTGACCAGCGAAAGTGACCAGTGACCAGCGAAATTGACCAGTGACCATTGACCAGTGACCATTGACCAGTGACCAGTGACCAGCAAAAATGACCAGTGACCATTGACCAGTGACCAGCGACAGTGACAAGTGACCAGTGACCACAGACCAGTGACCAGTGACCAGTGACCAGGGACCAGTGACCAGTGACCAGTGACCAGTGACCATCGAAAGTGACAAGTGACCAGTGACCAGCGAAAGTGACAAGTGACCAGTGACCATTGACCAGTGACCAGTGACCAGTGACCAGCGAAAGTGACCAGTGACCAGTGAGCAGTGACCAGCGATATTGACCAGTTTCCAGTGACCAGTGACAAGTGACCAGTGACCAGTGACCAGCGAAAGAGACAAGTGAACAGTGACCAGCGAAATTGACCACTGACCATTGACCAGTGACCAGCGAAAGTGACAAGTGACCAGTGACCACTGACCAGTGACCAGTGACCAGCGACCAGTGACCAGTGACCAGTGACCAGGGACCAGTGACCAGCGAAAGTGACCAGTGACCAGTGACCAGTGACCAGTGACCAGCGAAATTGTCCAGTGACCATTGACCAGTGACCAGCGAAAGTGACAAGTGACCAGTGACCATTGACCAGTGACCAGTGACCAGTGACCAGTGACCAGTGACCAGTGACCAGCGAAATTGACCAGTGACCATTGACCAGTGACCAGCGAAAGTGACCAGTGAGGAGTGACCTGTGACAAGTGACCAGTGACCAGCGACCAGTGACCAGTGACCAGTGACGAGTGAACAGTGACCAGTGACCAGTGACCAGTGACCAGCGAAAATGACCAGTGACCAGTGACCAGTGACCAGTGACCAGCGAAATTGACCAGTGACCAGTGACCAGTGAACAGTGACAAGTGACCAGTGACCAGTGACCAACGAAAGTGACCAGTGACCAGTGACCAGTGACCAGTGACCAGCGAAATTGACCAGTGACCAGTGACCAGTGACCAACGAAAGTGACCAGTGACCAGTGACCAGTGACCAGTGACCAGCGAAATTGACCAGTGACCATTGACCAGTGACCAGCGAAAGTGACCAGTGAGGAGTGACCTGTGACAAGTGACCAGTGACCAGCGACCAGTGACCAGTGACCAGTGACGAGTGAACAGTGACCAGTGACCAGTGACCAGCGAAAGTGAACAGTGACCAGTGACCAGTGACCAGTGACCAGTGACCAGTGACCAGTGACCAGTGACCAGCGAAAGTGACCAGTGACCAGTGACCAGTGACCAGTGACCAGTGACCAGTGACCAGTGACAAGTGACCTGGGACCAGTGACCAGTGACCAGTGACCAGCGAAATTGACCAGTGACCAGTGACCAGTGACCAGCGACCTGTGACCAGTGACCAGTGACCAGTGACCAGTGACCAGTGACCAGTGACCAGCGAAAGTGACCAGTGACCAGTGACCAGTGACCAGCGAAATTGACCAGTGACCAGTGACCAGAGACCAGTGACTAGCCAAATTGACCAGTGACCAGTGACCAGTGGCCAGCGGTAGTGACCAGTGACCAGTGACCAGTGATCAGTGACCAGTGAACAGTGACCAGTGACCAGTGACCAGTGACCAGCGAAAATGACCAGTGACCAGTGACCAGTGACCAGCGAAAGTGACAAGTGACCAGTGACCAGTGACCAGTGACTAGTGACCAGTGACCAGCGAAAGTGACTAGTGACCAGTGACGAGTGACCAGTGACCAGTGACCAGTGACCAGTGACCAGTGACCAGTGACCAGTGACCAGTGACCAGCGAAAGTGACCAGTGACGAGTGACCAGTGACAAGTGACCAGTGACCAGTGACCAGTGACCAGTGACCAGTGACCAGTGACCAGTGACAAGTGCCCAGTGACCAGCGACCAGTGACCAGTGACCAGTGACCAGTGACCAGTGACCAGTGACCAGTGACCAGTGACCAGTGACCAGTGACCAGTGACCAGTAACCAGTGACCAGTGACCTGTGACCAGTGACCAGTGACAAGTGACCAGTGACCAGCGACCAGTGACCAGTGACCAGTGACCAGTGACCAGTGTCCAGTGACCAGCAAAATTGACCAGCAAAATTGACCAGTGACCAGTGACCAGTGACCAATGACCAGTGACCAGTGACCAGTGACCAGTGACCAGTGACCAGAGACCAGCGAAAGTGACCAGGGACAAGTGACCAGTGACCAGTGACCAGTGACCAGTGACCAGTGACCAGTGACCAGTGACCGTTGACCAGTGACCAGCGAAAGTGACCAGTGACCAGCGAAATTGACCAGTGACCATTGACCAGTGACCATTGACCAGTGACCAGTGACCAGCAAAAATGACCAGTGACCATTGACCAGTGACCAGCGACAGTGACAAGTGACCAGTGACCACAGACCAGTGACCAGTGACCAGTGACCAGGGACCAGTGACCAGTGACCAGTGACCAGTGACCATCGAAAGTGACAAGTGACCAGTGACCAGCGAAAGTGACAAGTGACCAGTGACCATTGACCAGTGACCAGTGACCAGTGACCAGCGAAAGTGACCAGTGACCAGTGAGCAGTGACCAGCGATATTGACCAGTTTCCAGTGACCAGTGACAAGTGACCAGTGACCAGTGACCAGCGAAAGAGACAAGTGAACAGTGACCAGCGAAATTGACCACTGACCATTGACCAGTGACCAGCGAAAGTGACAAGTGACCAGTGACCACTGACCAGTGACCAGTGACCAGCGACCAGTGACCAGTGACCAGTGACCAGGGACCAGTGACCAGCGAAAGTGACCAGTGACCAGTGACCAGTGACCAGTGACCAGTGACCAGTGACCAGTGACCAGTGACCAGCGAAATTGACCAGTGACCATTGACCAGTGACCAGCGAAAGTGACCAGTGAGTAGTGACCTGTGACAAGTGACCAGTGACCAGCGACCAGTGACCAGTGACCAGTGACGAGTGAACAGTGACCAGTGACCAGTGACCAGTGACCAGCGAAAATGACCAGTGACCAGTGACCAGTGACCAGCGAAATTGACCAGTGACCAGTGACCAGTGAACAGTGACAAGTGACCAGTGACCAGTGACCAACGAAAGTGACCAGTGACCAGTGACCAGTGACCAGTGACCAGCGAAATTGACCAGTGACAATTGACCTGTGACCAGCGAAAGTGACCAGTGAGGAGTGACCTGTGACAAGTGACCAGTGACCAGCGACCAGTGACCAGTGACCAGTGACGAGTGAACAGTGACCAGTGACCAGTGACCAGTGACCAGCGAAAATGACCAGTGACCAGTGACCAGTGACCAGCGAAATTGACCAGTGACCAGTGACCAGTGAACAGTGACAAGTGACCAGTGACCAGTGACCAACGAAAGTGACCAGTGAACAGTGACCAGGGACCAATGACCAGTGACGAGTGACCAGTGACCAGCGAAAGTGAACAGTGACCAGTGACCAGTGACCAGTGACCAGTGACCAGTGACCAGTGACCAGTGACCAGTGACCAGTGACCAGTGACCAGTGACAAGTGACCTGGGACCAGTGACCAGTGACCAGTGACCAGCGAAATTGACCAGTGACCAGTGACCAGTGACCAGCGACCTGTGACCAGTGACCAGTGACCAGTGACCAGTGACCAGTGACCAGTGACCAGTGACCAGCGAAAGTGACCAGTGACCAGTGACCAGTGACCAGCGAAATTGACCAGTGACCAGTGACCAGAGACCAGTGACTAGCCAAATTGACCAGTGACCAGTGACCAGTGGCCAGCGGTAGTGACCAGTGACCAGTGACCAGTGATCAGTGACCAGTGAACAGTGACCAGTGACCAGTGACCAGTGACCAGCGAAAATGACCAGTGACCAGTGACCAGTGACCAGCGAAATTGACAAGTGACCAGTGACCACTGAACAGTGACAAGTGACCAGTGACCAGTGACCAACGAAAGTGACCAGTGAACAGTGACCAGGGACCAGTGACCAGTGACGAGTGACCATTGACCAGCGAAAGTGAACAGTGACCAGTGACCAGTGACCAGTGACCAGTGACCAGTGACCAGCGAAAGTGACCAGTGAACAGTGACCAGTGACCAGTGACCTGTGACCAGTGACCAGTGACCAGTGACCAGCGAAAGTGACCAGTGACGAGTGACCAGTGACAAGTGACCAGTGACCAGTGACCATTGACCAGTGACTAGTGACTAGTGACCAGTGACCAACGACCAGTGACCAGTGACCAGTGACCAGCGAAAGTGACAAGTGACCAGTGACCAGTGACCAGTGACCAGTGACCAGCGAAAGTGACTAGTGACCAGTGACGAGTGACCAGTGACCAGTGACCAGTGACCAGTGACCAGTGACCAGTGACCAGTGACCAGCGAAAGTGACCAGTGACGAGTGACCAGTGACAAGTGACCAGTGACCAGTGACCAGTGACCAGTGACCAGTGACCAGTGACCAGTGACAAGTGCCCAGTGACCAGCGACCAGTGACCAGTGACCAGTGACCAGTGACCAGCGACCAGTGACCAGTGACCATTGACCAGTGACCAGTGACCAGTGACCAGAGACCAGCGAAAGTGACCAGGGACAAGTGACCAGTGACCAGTGACCAGTGACCAGTGACCAGTGACCAGTGACCAGTGACCATTGACCAGTGACCAGCGAAAGTGACCAGTGACCAGCGAAATTGACCAGTGACCATTGACCAGTGACCATTGACCAGTGACCAGTGACCAGCAAAAATGACCAGTGACCAGTGACCAGTGACCAGTGACCAGTGACCAGTGACCAGTTACCAGCGAAAGTGACAAGTGACCAGTGACCAGCGAAAGTGACAAGTGACCAGTGACCATTGACCAGTGACCAGTGACCAGTGACCAGCGAACGTGACCAGTGACCAGTGAGCAGTGACCAGCGATATTGACCAGTTTCCAGTGACCAGTGACAAGTGACCAGTGACCAGTGACCGGCGAAAGAGACAAGTGAACAGTGACCAGCGAAATTGACCAGTGACCATTGACCAGTGACCAGCGACAGTGACAAGTGACCAGTGACCACTGACCAGTGACCAGTGACCAGCGACCAGTGACCAGTGACCAGTGACCAGGGACCAGTGACCAGTGACCAGTGACCAGTGACCATCGAAAGTGACAAGTGACCAGTGACCAGCGAAAGTGACAAGTGACCAGTGACCAGTGACCAGTGACCTGCGAAAGTGACCAGTGTCCAGTGAGCAGTGACCAGCGATATTGACCAGTTTCCAGTGACCAGTGACAAGTGACCAGTGACCAGTGACCAGCGAAAGAGACAAGTGAACAGTGACCAGCGAAATTGACCACTGACCATTGACCAGTGACCAGCGAAAGTGACAAGTGACCAGTGACCACTGACCAGTGACCAGTGACCAGCGACCAGTGACCAGGGACCAGTGACCAGCGAAAGTGACCAGTGACCAGTGACCAGTGACCAGTGACCAGCGAAATTGTCCAGTGACCATTGACCAGTGACCAGCGAAAGTGACAAGTGACCAGTGACCATTGACCAGTGACCAGTGACCAGTGACCAGTGACCAGTGACCAGTGACCAGTGACCAGCGAAATTGACCAGTGACCATTGACCAGTGACCAGCGAAAGTGACCAGTGAGGAGTGACCTGTGACAAGTGACCAGTGACCAGCGACCAGTGACCAGTGACCAGTGACGAGTGAACAGTGACCAGTGACCAGTGACCAGTGACCAGCGAAAATGACCAGTGACCAGTGACCAGTGACCAGCGAAATTGACCAGTGACCAGTGACCAGTGAACAGTGACAAGTGACCAGTGACCAGTGACCAACGAAAGTGACCAGTGAACAGTGACCAGGGACCAATGACCAGTGACGAGTGACCAGTGACCAGCGAAAGTGAACAGTGACCAGTGACCAGTGACCAGTGACCAGTGACCAGTGACCAGTGACCAGCGAAAGTGACCAGTGACCAGTGACCAATGACCAGTGACCAGTGACCAGTGACCAGTGACAAGTGACCTGGGACCAGTGACCAGTGACCAGTGACCAGCGAAATTGACCAGTGACCAGTGACCAGTGACCAGTGACCAGTGACCATTGACCAGTGACCAGCGAAAGTGACCAGTGACCAGCGAAATTGACCAGTGACCATTGACCAGTGACCATTGACCAGTGACCAGTGACCAGCTAAAATGACCAGTGACCAGTGACCAGTGACCAGTGACCAGTGACCAGTGACCAGTGACCGGCGAAAGAGACAAGTGAACAGTGACCAGCGAAATTGACCAGTGACCATTGACCAGTGACCAGCGACAGTGACAAGTGACCAGTGACCACTGACCAGTGACCAGTGACCAGTGACCAGGGACCAGTGACCAGTGACCAGTGACCAGTGACCAGTGACCAGTGACCAGGGTCCAGTGACCATCGAAAGTGACAAGTGACCAGTGACCAGCGAAAGTGACAAGTGACCAGTGACCAGTGACCAGCGAAAGAGACAAGTGAACAGTGACCAGCGAAAGTGACAAGTGACCAGGGACCAGTGACCAGCGAAAGTGACCAGTGACCAGTGACCAGTGACCAGTGACCAGCGAAATTGTCCAGTGACCATTGACCAGTGACCAGCGAAAGTGACAAGTGACCAGTGACCATTGACCAGTGACCAGTGACCAGTGACCAGTGACCAGTGACCAGTGACCAGTGACCAGTGACCAGTGACCAGCGAAATTGACCAGTGACCATTGACCAGTGACCAGCGAAAGTGACCAGTGAGGAGTGACCTGTGACAAGAGACCAGTGACCAGCGACCAGTGACCAGTGACCAGTGACGAGTGAACAGTGACCAGTGACCAGTGACCAGTGACCAGCGAAAATGACCAGTGACCAGTGACCAGTGACCAGCGAAATTGACCAGTGACCAGTGACCAGTGAACAGTGACAAGTGACCAGTGACCAGTGACCAACGAAAGTGACCAGTGAACAGTGACCAGGGACCAATGACCAGTGACGAGTGACCAGTGACCAGCGAAAGTGAACAGTGACCAGTGACCAGTGACCAGTGACCAGTGACCAGTGACCAGTGACCAGCGAAAGTGACCAGTGACCAGTGACCAATGACCAGTGACCAGTGACCAGTGACCAGTGACAAGTGACCTGGGACCAGTGACCAGTGACCAGTGACCAGCGAAATTGACCAGTGACCAGTGACCATTGACCAGTGACCAGCGAAAGTGACCAGTGACCAGCGAAATTGACCAGTGACCATTGACCAGTGACCATTGACCAGTGACCAGTGACCAGCTAAAATGACCAGTGACCAGTGACCAGTGACCAGTGACCAGTGACCAGTGACCAGTGACCAGTGACCGGCGAAAGAGACAAGTGAACAGTGACCAGCGAAATTGACCAGTGACCATTGACCAGTGACCAGCGACAGTGACAAGTGACCAGTGACCACTGACCAGTGACCAGTGACCAGTGACCAGGGACCAGTGACCAGTGACCAGTGACCAGTGACCAGTGACCAGTGACCATCGAAAGTGACAAGTGACCAGTGACCAGCGAAAGTGACAAGTGACCAGTGACCAGTGACCAGCGAAAGAGACAAGATAACAGTGACCAGCGAAATTGACCACTGACCATTGACCAGTGACCAGCGAAAGTGACAAGTGACCAGTGACCACTGACCAGTGACCAGTGACCAGCGACCAGTGACCAGTGACCAGTGACCAGGGACCAGTGACCAGCGAAAGTGACCAGTGACCAGTGACCAGTGACCAGTGACCAGCGAAATTGTCCAGTGACCATTGACCAGTGACCAGCGAAAGTGAAAAGTGACCAGTGACCATTGACCAGTGACCAGTGACCAGTGACCAGTGACCAGTGACCAGTGACCAGTGACCAGTGACCAGCGAAATTGACCAGTGACCATTGACCAGTGACCAGCGAAAGTGACCAGTGAGGAGTGACCTGTGACAAGTGACCAGTGACCAGCGACCAGTGACCAGTGACCAGTGACGAGTGAACAGTGACCAGTGACCAGTGACCAGTGACCAGCGAAAATGACCAGTGACCAGTGACCAGTGACCAGCGAAATTGACCAGTGACCAGTGACCAGTGAACAGTGACAAGTGACCAGTGACCAGTGACCAACGAAAGTGACCAGTGACCAGTGACCAGTGACCAGTGACCAGCGAAATTGACCAGTGACCATTGACCAGTGACCAGCGAAAGTGACCAGTGAGGAGTGACCTGTGACAAGTGACCAGTGACCAGCGACCAGTGACCAGTGACCAGTGACGAGTGAACAGTGACCAGTGACCAGTGACCAGTGACCAGCGAAAATGACCAGTGACCAGTGACCAGTGACCAGCGAAATTGACCAGTGACCAGTGACCAGTGAACAGTGACAAGTGACCAGTGACCAGTGACCAACGAAAGTGACCAGTGAACAGTGACCAGGGACCAATGACCAGTGACGAGTGACCAGTGACCAGCGAAAGTGAACAGTGACCAGTGACCAGTGACCAGTGACCAGTGACCAGTGACCAGTGACCAGTGACCAGTGACCAGCGAAAGTGACCAGTGATCAGTGACCAGTGACCAGTGACCAGTGACCAGTGACCAGTGACAAGTGACCTGGGACCAGTGACCAGTGACCAGTGACCAGCGAAATTGACCAGTGACCAGTGACCAGTGACCAGCGACCTGTGACCAGTGACCAGTGACCAGTGACCAGCGAAAGTGACCAGTGACCAGTGACCAGTGACCAGCGAAATTGACCAGTGACCAGTGACCAGAGACCAGTGACTAGCCAAATTGACCAGTGACCAGTGACCAGTGGCCAGCGGTAGTGACCAGTGACCAGTGACCAGTGATCAGTGACCAGTGAACAGTGACCAGTGACCAGTGACCAGTGACCAGCGAAAATGACCAGTGACCAGTGACCAGTGACCAGCGAAATTGACAAGTGACCAGTGACCAGTGACCAGTGACCAACGAAAGTGACCAGTGAACAGTGACCAGTGACGAGTGACCATTGACCAGCGAAAGTGAACAGTGACCAGTGACCAGTGACCAGCGAAAGTGACCAGTGAACAGTGACCAGTGACCAGTGACCTGTGACCAGTGACCAGTGACCAGTGACCAGCGAAAGTGACCAGTGACGAGTGACCAGTGACAAGTGACCAGTGACCAGTGACCATTGACCAGTGACTAGTGACTAGTGACCAGTGACCAACGACCAGTGACCAGTGACCAGTGACCAGCGAAAGTGACAAGTGACCAGTGACCAGTGACCAGTGACCAGTGACCAGTGACCAGCGAAAGTGACTAGTGACCAGTGACGAGTGACCAGTGACCAGTGACCAGTGACCAGTGACCAGTGACCAGAGACCAGTGACCAGTGACCAGCGAAAGTGACCAGTGACGAGTGACCAGTGACAAGTGACCAGTGACCAGTGACCAGTGACCAGTGACAAGTGCCCAGTGACCAGCGACCAGTGACCAGTGACCAGTGACCAGTGACCAGTGACCAGTGACCAGTGACCAGTGACCAGTGACCAGTGACCAGTGACCAGTAACCAGTGACCAGTGACCTGTGACCAGTGACCAGTGACAAGTGACCAGTGACCAGCGACCAGTGACCAGTGACCAGTGACCAGTAACCAGTGACCAGTGACCAGTGACCAGCAAAATTGACCAGCAAAATTGACCAGTGACCAGTGACCAGTGACCAATGACCAGTGACCAGTGACCAGTGACCAGTGACCAGTGACCAGTGACCGGCGAAAGAGACAAGTGAACAGTGACCAGCGAAATTGACCAGTGACCATTGACCAGTGACCAGCGACAGTGACAAGTGACCAGTGACCACTGACCAGTGACCAGTGACCAGTGACCAGGGACCAGTGACCAGTGACCAGTGACCAGTGACCAGTGACCAGTGACCATCGAAAGTGACAAGTGACCAGTGACCAGCGAAAGTGACAAGTGACCAGTGACCATTGACCAGTGACCAGTGACCAGTGACCAGCGAAAGTGACCAGTGACCAGTGAGCAGTGACCAGCGATATTGACCAGTTTCCAGTGACCAGTGACAAGTGACCAGTGACCAGTGACCAGCGAAAGAGACAAGTGAACAGTGACCAGCGAAATTGACCACTGACCATTGACCAGTGACCAGCGAAAGTGACAAGTGACCAGTGACCACTGACCAGTGACCAGTGACCAGCGACCAGTGACCAGTGACCAGAGACCAGGGACCAGTGACCAGCGAAAGTGACCAGTGACCAGTGACCAGTGACCAGTGACCAGCGAAATTGTCCAGTGACCATTGACCAGTGACCAGCGAAAGTGACAAGTGACCAGTGACCATTGACCAGTGACCAGTGACCTGTGACAAGTGACCAGTGACCAGCGACCAGTGACCAGTGACCAGTGACGAGTGAACAGTGACCAGTGACCAGTGACCAGTGACCAGCGAAAATGACCAGTGACCAGTGACCAGTGACCAGCGAAATTGACCAGTGACCAGTGACCAGTGAACAGTGACAAGTGACCAGTGACCAGTGACCAACGAAAGTGACCAGTGAACAGTGACCAGGGACCAATGACCAGTGACGAGTGACCAGTGACCAGCGAAAGTGAACAGTGACCAGTGACCAGTGACCAGTGACCAGTGACCAGTGACCAGTGACCAGCGAAAGTGACCAGTGACCAGTGACCAGTGACCAGTGACCAGTGACCAGTGACCAGTGACAAGTGACCTGGGACCAGTGACCAGTGACCAGTGACCAGTGACCATCGAAAGTGACATGTGACCAGTGACCAGCGAAAGTGACAAGTGACCAGTGACCATTGACAAGTGACCAGTGACCAGTGACCAGCGAAAGTGACCAGTGACCAGTGAGCAGTGACCAGCGATATTGACCAGTTTCCAGTGACCAGTGACAAGTGACCAGTGACCAGTGACCAGCGAAAGAGACAAGTGAACAGTGACCAGCGAAATTGACCACTGACCATTGACCAGTGACCAGCGAAAGTGACAAGTGACCAGTGACCACTGACCAGTGACCAGTGACCAGCGACCAGTGACCAGTGACCAGTGACCAGTGACCAGTGACCAGCGAAATTGACCAGTGACCAGTGACCAGTGACCAGCGACCTGTGACCAGTGACCAGTGACCAGTGACCAGTGACCAGTGACCAGTGACCAGCGAAATTGACCAGTGACCAGTGACCAGAGACCAGTGACTAGCCAAATTGACCAGTGACCAGTGACCAGTGGCCAGCGGTAGTGACCAGTGACCAGTGACCAGTGATCAGTGACCAGTGAACAGTGACCAGTGACCAGTGACCAGTGACCAGCGAAAATGACCAGTGACCAGTGACCAGTGACCAGCGAAATTGACAAGTGACCAGTGACCACTGAACAGTGACAAGTGACCAGTGACCAGTGACCAACGAAAGTGACCAGTGAACAGTGACCAGGGACCAGTGACCAGTGACGAGTGACCATTGACCAGCGAAAGTGAACAGTGACCAGTGACCAGTGACCAGCGAAAGTGACCAGTGAACAGTGACCAGTGACCAGTGACCTGTGACCAGTGACCAGTGACCAGTGACCAGCGAAAGTGACCAGTGACAAGTGACCAGTGACCAGTGACCATTGACCAGTGACTAGTGACTAGTGACCAGTGACCAACGACCAGTGACCAGTGACCAGTGACCAGCGAAAGTGACAAGTGACCAGTGACCAGTGACCAGTGACCAGTGACCAGCGAAAGTGACTAGTGACCAGTGACGAGTGACCAGTGACCAGTGACCAGTGACCAGTGACCAGTGACCAGTGACCAGTGACCAGCGAAAGTGACCAGTGACGAGTGACCAGTGACCAGCGAAAGTGACAAGTGACCAGTGACCAGTGACCAGTGACCAGCGAAAGTGACCAGTGTCCAGTGAGCAGTGACCAGCGATATTGACCAGTTTCCAGTGACCAGTGACAAGTGACCAGTGACCAGTGACCAGCGAAAGAGACAAGTGAACAGTGACCAGCGAAATTGACCACTGACCATTGACCAGTGACCAGCGAAAGTGACAAGTGACCAGTGACCACTGACCAGTGACCAGTGACCAGCGACCAGTGACCAGTGACCAGTGACCAGGGACCAGTGACCAGCGAAAGTGACCAGTGACCAGTGACCAGTGACCAGTGACCAGCGAAATTGTCCAGTGACCATTGACCAGTGACCAGCGAAAGTGACAAGTGACCAGTGACCATTGACCAGTGACCAGTGACCAGTGACCAGTGACCAGTGACCAGTGACCAGCGAAATTGACCAGTGACCATTGACCAGTGACCAGCGAAAGTGACCAGTGAGGAGTGACCTGTGACAAGTGACCAGTGACCAGCGACCAGTGACCAGTGACCAGTGACGAGTGAACAGTGACCAGTGACCAGTGACCAGTGACCAGCGAAAATGACCAGTGACCAGTGACCAGTGACCAGCGAAATTGACCAGTGACCAGTGACCAGTGAACAGTGACAAGTGACCAGTGACCAGTGACCAACGAAAGTGACCAGTGAACAGTGACCAGGGACCAATGACCAGTGACGAGTGACCAGTGACCAGCGAAAGTGAACAGTGAACAGTGACCAGTGACCAGTGACCAGTGACCAGTGACCAGTGACCAGCGAAAGTGACCAGTGACCAGTGACCAATCACCAGTGACCAGTGACCAGTGACCAGTGACAAGTGACCTGGGACCAGTGACCAGTGACCAGTGACCAGCGAAATTGACCAGTGACCAGTGACCAGTGACCAGTGACCAGTGACCATTGACCAGTGACCAGCGAAAGTGACCAGTGACCAGCGAAATTGACCAGTGACCATTGACCAGTGACCAGTGACCAGCGAAAGTGACAAGTGACCAGTGACCAGTGACCAGTGACTAGTGACCAGTGACCAGCGAAAGTGACTAGTGACCAGTGACGAGTGACCAGTGACCAGTGACCAGTGACCAGTGACCAGTGACCAGTGACCAGTGACCAGTGACCAGCGAAAGTGACCAGTGACGAGTGACCAGTGACAAGTGACCAGTGACCAGTGACCAGTGACCAGTGACCAGTGACCAGTGACCAGTGACAAGTGCCCAGTGACCAGCGACCAGTGACCAGTGACCAGTGACCAGTGACCAGTGACCAGTGACCAGTGACCAGTGACCAGTGACCAGTGACCAGTGACCAGTAACCAGTGACCAGTGACCTGTGACCAGTGACCAGTGACAAGTGACCAGTGACCAGTGACCAATGACCAGTGACCAGTGACCAGTGACCAGTGACCAGCAAAAATGACCAGTGACCATTGACCAGTGACCAGCGACAGTGACAAGTGACCAGTGACCACAGACCAGTGACCAGTGACCAGTGACCAGGGACCAGTGACCAGTGACCAGTGACCAGTGACCAGTGACCAGTGACCAGTGACCAGTGACCGTTGACCAGTGACCAGCGAAAGTGACCAGTGACCAGCGAAATTGACCAGTGACCATTGACCAGTGACCATTGACCAGTGACCAGTGACCAGCAAAAATGACCAGTGACCATTGACCAGTGACCAGCGACAGTGACAAGTGACCAGTGACCACAGACCAGTGACCAGTGACCAGTGACCAGGGACCAGTGACCAGTGACCAGTGACCAGTGACCATCGAAAGTGACAAGTGACCAGTGACCAGCGAAAGTGACAAGTGACCAGTGACCATTGACCAGTGACCAGTGACCAGTGACCAGCGAAAGTGACCAGTGACCAGTGAGCAGTGACCAGCGATATTGACCAGTTTCCAGTGACCAGTGACAAGTGACCAGTGACCAGTGACCAGCGAAAGAGACAAGTGAACAGTGACCAGCGAAATTGACCACTGACCATTGACCAGTGACCAGCGAAAGTGACAAGTGACCAGTGACCACTGACCAGTGACCAGTGACCAGCGACCAGTGACCAGTGACCAGTGACCAGGGACCAGTGACCAGCGAAAGTGACCAGTGACCAGTGACCAGTGACCAGTGACCAGTGACCAGTGACCAGTGACCAGTGACCAGTGACCAGCGAAATTGACCAGTGACCATTGACCAGTGACCAGCGAAAGTGACCAGTGAGTAGTGACCTGTGACAAGTGACCAGTGACCAGCGACCAGTGACCAGTGACCAGTGACGAGTGAACAGTGACCAGTGACCAGTGACCAGTGACCAGCGAAAATGACCAGTGACCAGTGACCAGTGACCAGCGAAATTGACCAGTGACCAGTGACCAGTGAACAGTGACAAGTGACCAGTGACCAGTGACCAACGAAAGTGACCAGTGACCAGTGACCAGTGACCAGTGACCAGCGAAATTGACCAGTGACAATTGACCTGTGACCAGCGAAAGTGACCAGTGAGGAGTGACCTGTGACAAGTGACCAGTGACCAGCGACCAGTGACCAGTGACCAGTGACGAGTGAACAGTGACCAGTGACCAGTGACCAGTGACCAGCGAAAATGACCAGTGTCCAGTGACCAGTGACCAGCGAAATTGACCAGTGACCAGTGACCAGTGAACAGTGACAAGTGACCAGTGACCAGTGACCAACGAAAGTGACCAGTGAACAGTGACCAGGGACCAATGACCAGTGACGAGTGACCAGTGACCAGCGAAAGTGAACAGTGACCAGTGACCAGTGACCAGTGACCAGCGAAATTGACCAGTGACCAGTGACCAGTGACCAGCGAAAGTGACCAGTGACCAGTGACCAGTGACCAGTGACCAGTGACCAGTGACCAGTGACCAGTGACCAGCGAAAGTGACCAGTGACCAGTGACCAGTGACCAGCGAAATTGACCAGTGACCAGTGACCAGAGACCAGTGACTAGCCAAATTGACCAGTGACCAGTGACCAGTGGCCAGCGGTAGTGACCAGTGACCAGTGACCAGTGATCAGTGACCAGTGAACAGTGACCAGTGACCAGTGACCAGTGACCAGCGAAAATGACCAGTGACCAGTGACCAGTGACCAGCGAAATTGACAAGTGACCAGTGACCACTGAACAGTGACAAGTGACCAGTGACCAGTGACCAACGAAAGTGACCAGTGAACAGTGACCAGGGACCAGTGACCAGTGACGAGTGACCATTGACCAGCGAAAGTGAACAGTGACCAGTGACCAGTGACCAGTGACCAGTGACCAGTGACCAGCGAAAGTGACCAGTGAACAGTGACCAGTGACCAGTGACCTGTGACCAGTGACCAGTGACCAGTGACCAGCGAAAGTGACCAGTGACGAGTGACCAGTGACAAGTGATCAGTGACCAGTGACCATTGACCAGTGACTAGTGACTAGTGACCAGTGACCAACGACCAGTGACCAGTGACCAGTGACCAGCGAAAGTGACAAGTGACCAGTGACCAGTGACCAGTGACCAGTGACCAGCGAAAGTGACTAGTGACCAGTGACGAGTGACCAGTGACCAGTGACCAGTGACCAGTGACCAGTGACCAGCGAAAGTGACCAGTGACGAGTGACCAGTGACAAGTGACCAGTGACCAGTGACCAGTGACCAGTGACCAGTGACCAGTGACCAGTGACAAGTGCCCAGTGACCAGCGACCAGTGACCAGTGACCAGTGACCAGTGACCAGCGACCAGTGACCTGTGACCATTGACCAGTGACCAGTGACCAGTGACCAGAGACCAGCGAAAGTGACCAGGGACAAGTGACCAGTGACCAGTGACCAGTGACCAGTGACCAGTGACCAGTGACCAGTGACCATTGACCAGTGACCAGCGAAAGTGACCAGTGACCAGCGAAATTGACCAGTGACCATTGACCAGTGACCACTGACCAGTGACCAGTGACCAGCAAAAATGACCAGTGACCAGTGACCAGTGACCAGTGACCAGTGACCAGTGACCAGTTACCAGCGAAAGTGACAAGTGACCAGTGACCAGCGAAAGTGACAAGTGACCAGTGACCATTGACCAGTGACCAGTGACCAGTGACCAGCGAACGTGACCAGTGACCAGTGAGCAGTGACCAGCGATATTGACCAGTTTCCAGTGACCAGTGACAAGTGACCAGTGACCAGTGACCGGCGAAAGAGACAAGTGAACAGTGACCAGCGAAATTGACCAGTGACCATTGACCAGTGACCAGCGACAGTGACAAGTGACCAGTGACCACTGACCAGTGACCAGTGACCAGCGACCAGTGACCAGTGACCAGTGACCAGGGACCAGTGACCAGTGACCAGTGACCAGTGACCATCGAAAGTGACAAGTGACCAGTGACCAGCGAAAGTGACAAGTGACCAGTGACCAGTGACCAGTGACCAGCGAAAGTGACCAGTGTCCAGTGAGCAGTGACCAGCGATATTGACCAGTTTCCAGTGACCAGTGACAAGTGACCAGTGACCAGTGACCAGCGAAAGAGACAAGTGAACAGTGACCAGCGAAATTGACCACTGACCATTGACCAGTGACCAGCGAAAGTGACAAGTGACCAGTGACCACTGACCAGTGACCAGTGACCAGCGACCAGTGACCAGGGACCAGTGACCAGCGAAAGTGACCAGTGACCAGTGACCAGTGACCAGTGACCAGCGAAATTGTCCAGTGACCATTGACCAGTGACCAGCGAAAGTGACAAGTGACCAGTGACCATTGACCAGTGACCAGTGACCAGTGACCAGTGACCAGTGACCAGTGACCAGTGACCAGCGAAATTGACCAGTGACCATTGACCAGTGACCAGCGAAAGTGACCAGTGAGGAGTGACCTGTGACAAGTGACCAGTGACCAGCGACCAGTGACCAGTGACCAGTGACGAGTGAACAGTGACCAGTGACCAGTGACCAGTGACCAGCGAAAATGACCAGTGACCAGTGACCAGTGACCAGCGAAATTGACCAGTGACCAGTGACCAGTGAACAGTGACAAGTGACCAGTGACCAGTGACCAACGAAAGTGACCAGTGAACAGTGACCAGGGACCAATGACCAGTGACGAGTGACCAGTGACCAGCGAAAGTGAACAGTGACCAGTGACCAGTGACCAGTGACCAGTGACCAGTGACCAGTGACCAGCGAAAGTGACCAGTGACCAGTGACCAATGACCAGTGACCAGTGACCAGTGACCAGTGACAAGTGACCTGGGACCAGTGACCAGTGACCAGTGACCAGCGAAATTGACCAGTGACCAGTGACCAGTGACCAGTGACCAGTGACCATTGACCAGTGACCAGCGAAAGTGACCAGTGACCAGCGAAATTGACCAGTGACCATTGACCAGTGACCATTGACCAGTGACCAGTGACCAGCTAAAATGACCAGTGACCAGTGACCAGTGACCAGTGACCAGTGACCAGTGACCAGTGACCGGCGAAAGAGACAAGTGAACAGTGACCAGCGAAATTGACCAGTGACCATTGACCAGTGACCAGCGACAGTGACAAGTGACCAGTGACCACTGACCAGTGACCAGTGACCAGTGACCAGGGACCAGTGACCAGTGACCAGTGACCAGTGACCAGTGACCAGTGACCAGGGTCCAGTGACCATCGAAAGTGACAAGTGACCAGTGACCAGCGAAAGTGACAAGTGACCAGTGACCAGTGACCAGCGAAAGAGACAAGTGAACAGTGACCAGCGAAAGTGACAAGTGACCAGGGACCAGTGACCAGCGAAAGTGACCAGTGACCAGTGACCAGTGACCAGTGACCAGCGAAATTGTCCAGTGACCATTGACCAGTGACCAGCGAAAGTGACAAGTGACCAGTGACCATTGACCAGTGACCAGTGACCAGTGACCAGTGACCAGTGACCAGTGACCAGCGAAATTGACCAGTGACCATTGACCAGTGACCAGCGAAAGTGACCAGTGAGGAGTGACCTGTGACAAGAGACCAGTGACCAGCGACCAGTGACCAGTGACCAGTGACGAGTGAACAGTGACCAGTGACCAGTGACCAGTGACCAGCGAAAATGACCAGTGACCAGTGACCAGTGACCAGCGAAATTGACCAGTGACCAGTGACCAGTGAACAGTGACAAGTGACCAGTGACCAGTGACCAACGAAAGTGACCAGTGAACAGTGACCAGGGACCAATGACCAGTGACGAGTGACCAGTGACCAGCGAAAGTGAACAGTGACCAGTGACCAGTGACCAGTGACCAGTGACCAGTGACAAGTGACCAGCGAAAGTGACCAGTGACCAGTGACCAATGACCAGTGACCAGTGACCAGTGACCAGTGACAAGTGACCTGGGACCAGTGACCAGTGACCAGTGACCAGCGAAATTGACCAGTGACCAGTGACCAGTGACCAGTGACCAGTGACCATTGACCAGTGACCAGCGAAAGTGACCAGTGACCAGCGAAATTGACCAGTGACCATTGACCAGTGACCATTGACCAGTGACCAGTGACCAGCTAAAATGACCAGTGACCAGTGACCAGTGACCAGTGACCAGTGACCAGTGACCAGTGACCGGCGAAAGAGACAAGTGAACAGTGACCAGCGAAATTGACCAGTGACCATTGACCAGTGACCAGCGACAGTGACAAGTGACCAGTGACCACTGACCAGTGACCAGTGACCAGTGACCAGGGACCAGTGACCAGTGACCAGTGACCAGTGACCAGTGACCAGTGACCATCGAAAGTGACAAGTGACCAGTGACCAGCGAAAGTGACAAGTGACCAGTGACCAGTGACCAGCGAAAGAGACAAGATAACAGTGACCAGCGAAATTGACCACTGACCATTGACCAGTGACCAGCGAAAGTGACAAGTGACCAGTGACCACTGACCAGTGACCAGTGACCAGCGACCAGTGACCAGTGACCAGTGACCAGGGACCAGTGACCAGCGAAAGTGGCCAGTGACCAGTGACCAGTGACCAGTGACCAGCGAAATTGTCCAGTGACCATTGACCAGTGACCAGCGAAAGTGAAAAGTGACCAGTGACCATTGACCAGTGACCAGTGACCAGTGACCAGTGACCAGTGACCAGCGAAATTGACCAGTGACCATTGACCAGTGACCAGCGAAAGTGACCAGTGAGGAGTGACCTGTGACAAGTGACCAGTGACCAGCGACCAGTGACCAGTGACCAGTGACGAGTGAACAGTGACCAGTGACCAGTGACCAGTGACCAGCGAAAATGACCATTGACCAGTGACCAGTGACCAGCGAAATTGACCAGTGACCAGTGACCAGTGAACAGTGACAAGTGACCAGTGACCAGTGACCAACGAAAGTGACCAGTGACCAGTGACCAGTGACCAGTGACCAGCGAAATTGACCAGTGACCATTGACCAGTGACCAGCGAAAGTGACCAGTGAGGAGTGACCTGTGACAAGTGACCAGTGACCAGCGACCAGTGACCAGTGACCAGTGACGAGTGAACAGTGACCAGTGACCAGTGACCAGTGACCAGCGAAAATGACCAGTGACCAGTGACCAGTGACCAGCGAAATTGACCAGTGACCAGTGACCAGTGAACAGTGACAAGTGACCAGTGACCAGTGACCAACGAAAGTGACCAGTGAACAGTGACCAGGGACCAATGACCAGTGACGAGTGACCAGTGACCAGCGAAAGTGAACAGTGACCAGTGACCAGTGACCAGTGACCAGTGACCAGTGACCAGTGACCAGCGAAAGTGACCAGTGACCAGTGACCAATGACCAGTGACCAGTGACCAGTGACCAGTGACAAGTGACCTGGGACCAGTGACCAGTGACCAGTGACCAGCGAAATTGACCAGTGACCAGTGACCAGTGACCAGTGACCAGTGACCATTGACCAGTGACCAGCGAAAGTGACCAGTGACCAGCGAAATTGACCAGTGACCATTGACCAGTGACCATTGACCAGTGACCAGTGACCAGCTAAAATGACCAGTGACCAGTGACCAGTGACCAGTGACCAGTGACCAGTGACCAGTGACCGGCGAAAGAGACAAGTGAACAGTGACCAGCGAAATTGACCAGTGACCATTGACCAGTGACCAGCGACAGTGACAAGTGACCAGTGACCACTGACCAGTGACCAGTGACCAGTGACCAGGGACCAGTGACCAGTCACCAGTGACCAGTGACCAGTGACCAGTGACCAGTGACCATCGAAAGTGACAAGTGACCAGTGACCAGCGAAAGTGACAAGTGACCAGTGACCAGTGACCAGCGAAAGAGACAAGTGAACAGTGACCAGCGAAATTGACCACTGACCATTGACCAGTGACCAGCGAAAGTGACAAGTGACCAGTGACCACTGACCAGTGACCAGTGACCAGCGACCAGTGACCAGTGACCAGTGACCAGGGACCAGTGACCAGCGAAAGTGACCAGTGACCAGTGACCAGTGACCAGTGACCAGCGAAATTGTCCAGTGACCATTGACCAGTGACCAGCGAAAGTGACAAGTGACCAGTGACCATTGACCAGTGACCAGTGACCAGTGACCAGTGACCAGTGACCAGTGACCAGCGAAATTGACCAGTGACCATTGACCAGTGACCAGCGAAAGTGACCAGTGAGGAGTGACCTGTGACAAGAGACCAGTGACCAGCGACCAGTGACCAGTGACCAGTGACGAGTGAACAGTGACCAGTGACCAGTGACCAGTGACCAGCGAAAATGACCAGTGACCAGTGACCAGTGACCAGCGAAATTGACCAGTGACCAGTGACCAGTGAACAGTGACAAGTGACCAGTGACCAGTGACCAACGAAAGTGACCAGTGAACAGTGACCAGGGACCAATGACCAGTGACGAGTGACCAGTGACCAGCGAAAGTGAACAGTGACCAGTGACCAGTGACCAGTGACCAGTGACCAGTGACCAGTGACCAGCGAAAGTGACCAGTGACCAGTGACCAATGACCAGTGACCAGTGACCAGTGACCAGTGACAAGTGACCTGGGACCAGTGACCAGTGACCAGTGACCAGCGAAATTGACCAGTGACCAGTGACCAGTGACCAGTGACCAGTGACCATTGACCAGTGACCAGCGAAAGTGACCAGTGACCAGCGAAATTGACCAGTGACCATTGACCAGTGACCATTGACCAGTGACCATTGACCAGTGACCAGTGACCAGCTAAAATGACCAGTGACCAGTGACCAGTGACCAGTGACCAGTGACCAGTGACCAGTGACCGGCGAAAGAGACAAGTGAACAGTGACCAGCGAAATTGACCAGTGACCATTGACCAGTGACCAGCGACAGTGACAAGTGACCAGTGACCACTGACCAGTGACCAGTGACCAGTGACCAGGGACCAGTGACCAGTGACCAGTGACCAGTGACCAGTGACCAGTGACCAGTGACCATCGAAAGTGACAAGTGACCAGTGACCAGCGAAAGTGACAAGTGACCAGTGACCAGTGACCAGCGAAAGAGACAAGATAACAGTGACCAGCGAAATTGACCACTGACCATTGACCAGTGACCAGCGAAAGTGACAAGTGACCAGTGACCACTGACCAGTGACCAGTGACCAGTGACCAGCGAAAGTGACCAGTGACCAGTGACCAGTGACCAGCGAAATTGACCAGTGACCAGTGACCAGAGACCAGTGACTAGCCAAATTGACCAGTGACCAGTGACCAGTGGCCAGCGGTAGTGACCAGTGACCAGTGACCAGTGATCAGTGACCAGTGAACAGTGACCAGTGACCAGTGACCAGTGACCAGCGAAAATGACCAGTGACCAGTGACCAGTGACCAGCGAAATTGACAAGTGACCAGTGACCAGTGAACAGTGACAAGTGACCAGTGACCAGTGACCAACGAAAGTGACCAGTGAACAGTGACCAGGGACCAATGACCAGTGACGAGTGACCAGTGACCAGCGAAAGTGAACAGTGACCAGTGACCAGTGACCAGTGACCAGTGACCAGTGACCAGTGACCAGCGAAAGTGACCAGTGACCAGTGACCAATGACCAGTGACCAGTGACCAGTGACCAGTGACAAGTGACCTGGGACCAGTGACCAGTGACCAGTGACCAGCGAAATTGACCAGTGACCAGTGGCCAGTGACCAGCGACCTGTGACCAGTGACCAGTGACCAGTGACCAGTGACCAGTGACCAGTGACCAGTGACCAGTGACCAGTGACCAGTGACCAGTGACCAGCGAAAGTGACAAGTGACCAGTGACCAGCGAAAGTGACAAGTGACCAGTGACCATTGACCAGTGACCAGTGACCAGTGACCAGCGAACGTGACCAGTGACCAGTGAGCAGTGACCAGCGATATTGACCAGTTTCCAGTGACCAGTGACCAGTGACCAGTGACCAGTGACCAGCGAAAGTGACAAGTGACCAGTGACCACTGACCAGTGACCAGTGACCAGCGACCAGTGACCAGTGACCAGTGACCAGGGACCAGTGACCAGCGAAAGTGACCAGTGACCAGTGACCAGTGACCAGTGACCAGCGAAATTGTCCAGTGACCATTGACCAGTGACCAGCGACCAGTGACCAGTGACCATTGACCAGTGACCAGTGACCAGCAAAAATGACCAGTGACCAGTGACCAGTGACCAGTGACCAGCGAAAGTGACAAGTGACCAGTGACCATTGACCAGTGACCAGTGACCAGTGACCAGCGAAAGTGACCAGTTACCAGCGAAATTGACCAGTTTCCAGTGACCAGTGACAAGTGACCAGTGACCAGTGACCAGCGAAAGAGACAAGTGAACAGTGACCAGCGAAATTGACCAGTGACCAGCGAAAGTGACAAGTGACCAGTGACCACTGACCAGTGACCAGTGACCAGTGACCAGGGACCAGCGACCAGCGAAAGTGACCAGTGACCTGTGACCAGTGACCAGTGACCAGTGACCTGTGACCAGTGACCAGTGACCAGTGACCAGTGACAAGTGACCAGTGACCAGTGACCAGTGACCAGTGACCAGTGACAAGTGACCAGTGACCAGTGACCCGTGACCAGTGACCAGTGACCAGTGACCAGTGACCAGTGACCAGTGACCAGTGACCAGTGACCAGTGACCAGTAACCAGTGACCAGTGACCAGTGACCAGTGACCAGCGAAAGTGACAAGTGACCAGTGACCATTGACCAGTGACCAGTGACCAGTGACCAGCGAAAGTGACCAGTGACCAGCGAAATTGACCAGTTTCCAGTGACCAGTGACAAGTGACGAGTGAACAGTGACCAGTGACCAGTGACCAGTGACCAGCGAAAATGACCAGTGACCAGTGACCAGTGACCAGCGAAATTGACCAGTGACCAGTGACCAGTGAACAGTGACAAGTGACCAGTGACCAGTGACCAACGAAAGTGACCAGTGAACAGTGACCAGGGACCAATGACCAGTGACGAGTGACCAGTGACCAGCGAAAGTGAACAGTGACCAGTGACCAGTGACCAGTGACCAGTGACCAGTGACCAGTGACCAGCGAAAGTGACCAGTGACCAGTGACCAGTGACCAGTGACCATTGACCAGTGACCAGCGAAAGTGACCAGTGAGGAGTGACCTGTGACAAGTGACCAGTGACCAGCGACCAGTGACCAGTGACCAGTGACGAGTGAACAGTGACCAGTGACCAGTGACCAGTGACCAGCGAAAATGACCAGTGACCAGTGACCAGTGACCAGCGAAATTGACCAGTGACCAGTGACCAGTGAACAGTGACAAGTGACCAGTGACCAGTGACCAACGAAAGTGACCAGTGAACAGTGACCAGGGACCAATGACCAGTGACGAGTGACCAGTGACCAGCGAAAGTGAACAGTGAACAGTGACCAGTGACCAGTGACCAGTGACCAGTGACCAGTGACCAGCGAAAGTGACCAGTGACCAGTGACCAATCACCAGTGACCAGTGACCAGTGACCAGTGACAAGTGACCTGGGACCAGTGACCAGTGACCAGTGACCAGCGAAATTGACCAGTGACCAGTGACCAGTGACCAGTGACCAGTGACCATTGACCAGTGACCAGCGAAAGTGACCAGTGACCAGCGAAATTGACCAGTGACCATTGACCAGTGACCAGTGACCAGCGAAAGTGACAAGTGACCAGTGACCAGTGACCAGTGACTAGTGACCAGTGACCAGCGAAAGTGACTAGTGACCAGTGACGAGTGACCAGTGACCAGTGACCAGTGACCAGTGACCAGTGACCAGTGACCAGTGACCAGTGACCAGCGAAAGTGACCAGTGACGAGTGACCAGTGACAAGTGACCAGTGACCAGTGACCAGTGACCAGTGACCAGTGACCAGTGACCAGTGACAAGTGCCCAGTGACCAGCGACCAGTGACCAGTGACCAGTGACCAGTGACCAGTGACCAGTGACCAGTGACCAGTGACCAGTGACCAGTGACCAGTGACCAGTAACCAGTGACCAGTGACCTGTGACCAGTGACCAGTGACAAGTGACCAGTGACCAGTGACCAATGACCAGTGACCAGTGACCAGTGACCAGTGACCAGCAAAAATGACCAGTGACCATTGACCAGTGACCAGCGACAGTGACAAGTGACCAGTGACCACAGACCAGTGACCAGTGACCAGTGACCAGGGACCAGTGACCAGTGACCAGTGACCAGTGACCAGTGACCAGTGACCAGTGACCAGTGACCGTTGACCAGTGACCAGCGAAAGTGACCAGTGACCAGCGAAATTGACCAGTGACCATTGACCAGTGACCATTGACCAGTGACCAGTGACCAGCAAAAATGACCAGTGACCATTGACCAGTGACCAGCGACAGTGACAAGTGACCAGTGACCACAGACCAGTGACCAGTGACCAGTGACCAGGGACCAGTGACCAGTGACCAGTGACCAGTGACCATCGAAAGTGACAAGTGACCAGTGACCAGCGAAAGTGACAAGTGACCAGTGACCATTGACCAGTGACCAGTGACCAGTGACCAGCGAAAGTGACCAGTGACCAGTGAGCAGTGACCAGCGATATTGACCAGTTTCCAGTGACCAGTGACAAGTGACCAGTGACCAGTGACCAGCGAAAGAGACAAGTGAACAGTGACCAGCGAAATTGACCACTGACCATTGACCAGTGACCAGCGAAAGTGACAAGTGACCAGTGACCACTGACCAGTGACCAGTGACCAGCGACCAGTGACCAGTGACCAGTGACCAGGGACCAGTGACCAGCGAAAGTGACCAGTGACCAGTGACCAGTGACCAGTGACCAGTGACCAGTGACCAGTGACCAGTGACCAGTGACCAGCGAAATTGACCAGTGACCATTGACCAGTGACCAGCGAAAGTGACCAGTGAGTAGTGACCTGTGACAAGTGACCAGTGACCAGCGACCAGTGACCAGTGACCAGTGACGAGTGAACAGTGACCAGTGACCAGTGACCAGTGACCAGCGAAAATGACCAGTGACCAGTGACCAGTGACCAGCGAAATTGACCAGTGACCAGTGACCAGTGAACAGTGACAAGTGACCAGTGACCAGTGACCAACGAAAGTGACCAGTGACCAGTGACCAGTGACCAGTGACCAGCGAAATTGACCAGTGACAATTGACCTGTGACCAGCGAAAGTGACCAGTGAGGAGTGACCTGTGACAAGTGACCAGTGACCAGCGACCAGTGACCAGTGACCAGTGACGAGTGAACAGTGACCAGTGACCAGTGACCAGTGACCAGCGAAAATGACCAGTGTCCAGTGACCAGTGACCAGCGAAATTGACCAGTGACCAGTGACCAGTGAACAGTGACAAGTGACCAGTGACCAGTGACCAACGAAAGTGACCAGTGAACAGTGACCAGGGACCAATGACCAGTGACGAGTGACCAGTGACCAGCGAAAGTGAACAGTGACCAGTGACCAGTGACCAGTGACCAGCGAAATTGACCAGTGACCAGTGACCAGTGACCAGCGAAAGTGACCAGTGACCAGTGACCAGTGACCAGTGACCAGTGACCAGTGACCAGTGACCAGTGACCAGCGAAAGTGACCAGTGACCAGTGACCAGTGACCAGCGAAATTGACCAGTGACCAGTGACCAGAGACCAGTGACTAGCCAAATTGACCAGTGACCAGTGACCAGTGGCCAGCGGTAGTGACCAGTGACCAGTGACCAGTGATCAGTGACCAGTGAACAGTGACCAGTGACCAGTGACCAGTGACCAGCGAAAATGACCAGTGACCAGTGACCAGTGACCAGCGAAATTGACAAGTGACCAGTGACCACTGAACAGTGACAAGTGACCAGTGACCAGTGACCAACGAAAGTGACCAGTGAACAGTGACCAGGGACCAGTGACCAGTGACGAGTGACCATTGACCAGCGAAAGTGAACAGTGACCAGTGACCAGTGACCAGTGACCAGTGACCAGTGACCAGCGAAAGTGACCAGTGAACAGTGACCAGTGACCAGTGACCTGTGACCAGTGACCAGTGACCAGTGACCAGCGAAAGTGACCAGTGACGAGTGACCAGTGACAAGTGATCAGTGACCAGTGACCATTGACCAGTGACTAGTGACTAGTGACCAGTGACCAACGACCAGTGACCAGTGACCAGTGACCAGCGAAAGTGACAAGTGACCAGTGACCAGTGACCAGTGACCAGTGACCAGCGAAAGTGACTAGTGACCAGTGACGAGTGACCAGTGACCAGTGACCAGTGACCAGTGACCAGTGACCAGCGAAAGTGACCAGTGACGAGTGACCAGTGACAAGTGACCAGTGACCAGTGACCAGTGACCAGTGACCAGTGACCAGTGACCAGTGACAAGTGCCCAGTGACCAGCGACCAGTGACCAGTGACCAGTGACCAGTGACCAGCGACCAGTGACCTGTGACCATTGACCAGTGACCAGTGACCAGTGACCAGAGACCAGCGAAAGTGACCAGGGACAAGTGACCAGTGACCAGTGACCAGTGACCAGTGACCAGTGACCAGTGACCAGTGACCATTGACCAGTGACCAGCGAAAGTGACCAGTGACCAGCGAAATTGACCAGTGACCATTGACCAGTGACCACTGACCAGTGACCAGTGACCAGCAAAAATGACCAGTGACCAGTGACCAGTGACCAGTGACCAGTGACCAGTGACCAGTTACCAGCGAAAGTGACAAGTGACCAGTGACCAGCGAAAGTGACAAGTGACCAGTGACCATTGACCAGTGACCAGTGACCAGTGACCAGCGAACGTGACCAGTGACCAGTGAGCAGTGACCAGCGATATTGACCAGTTTCCAGTGACCAGTGACAAGTGACCAGTGACCAGTGACCGGCGAAAGAGACAAGTGAACAGTGACCAGCGAAATTGACCAGTGACCATTGACCAGTGACCAGCGACAGTGACAAGTGACCAGTGACCACTGACCAGTGACCAGTGACCAGCGACCAGTGACCAGTGACCAGTGACCAGGGACCAGTGACCAGTGACCAGTGACCAGTGACCATCGAAAGTGACAAGTGACCAGTGACCAGCGAAAGTGACAAGTGACCAGTGACCAGTGACCAGTGACCAGCGAAAGTGACCAGTGTCCAGTGAGCAGTGACCAGCGATATTGACCAGTTTCCAGTGACCAGTGACAAGTGACCAGTGACCAGTGACCAGCGAAAGAGACAAGTGAACAGTGACCAGCGAAATTGACCACTGACCATTGACCAGTGACCAGCGAAAGTGACAAGTGACCAGTGACCACTGACCAGTGACCAGTGACCAGCGACCAGTGACCAGGGACCAGTGACCAGCGAAAGTGACCAGTGACCAGTGACCAGTGACCAGTGACCAGCGAAATTGTCCAGTGACCATTGACCAGTGACCAGCGAAAGTGACAAGTGACCAGTGACCATTGACCAGTGACCAGTGACCAGTGACCAGTGACCAGTGACCAGTGACCAGTGACCAGCGAAATTGACCAGTGACCATTGACCAGTGACCAGCGAAAGTGACCAGTGAGGAGTGACCTGTGACAAGTGACCAGTGACCAGCGACCAGTGACCAGTGACCAGTGACGAGTGAACAGTGACCAGTGACCAGTGACCAGTGACCAGCGAAAATGACCAGTGACCAGTGACCAGTGACCAGCGAAATTGACCAGTGACCAGTGACCAGTGAACAGTGACAAGTGACCAGTGACCAGTGACCAACGAAAGTGACCAGTGAACAGTGACCAGGGACCAATGACCAGTGACGAGTGACCAGTGACCAGCGAAAGTGAACAGTGACCAGTGACCAGTGACCAGTGACCAGTGACCAGTGACCAGTGACCAGCGAAAGTGACCAGTGACCAGTGACCAATGACCAGTGACCAGTGACCAGTGACCAGTGACAAGTGACCTGGGACCAGTGACCAGTGACCAGTGACCAGCGAAATTGACCAGTGACCAGTGACCAGTGACCAGTGACCAGTGACCATTGACCAGTGACCAGTGACCAGCTAAAATGACCAGTGACCAGTGACCAGTGACCAGTGACCAGTGACCAGTGACCAGTGACCGGCGAAAGAGACAAGTGAACAGTGACCAGCGAAATTGACCAGTGACCATTGACCAGTGACCAGCGACAGTGACAAGTGACCAGTGACCACTGACCAGTGACCAGTGACCAGTGACCAGGGACCAGTGACCAGTGACCAGTGACCAGTGACCAGTGACCAGTGACCAGGGTCCAGTGACCATCGAAAGTGACAAGTGACCAGTGACCAGCGAAAGTGACAAGTGACCAGTGACCAGTGACCAGCGAAAGAGACAAGTGAACAGTGACCAGCGAAAGTGACAAGTGACCAGGGACCAGTGACCAGCGAAAGTGACCAGTGACCAGTGACCAGTGACCAGTGACCAGCGAAATTGTCCAGTGACCATTGACCAGTGACCAGCGAAAGTGACAAGTGACCAGTGACCATTGACCAGTGACCAGTGACCAGTGACCAGTGACCAGTGACCAGTGACCAGCGAAATTGACCAGTGACCATTGACCAGTGACCAGCGAAAGTGACCAGTGAGGAGTGACCTGTGACAAGAGACCAGTGACCAGCGACCAGTGACCAGTGACCAGTGACGAGTGAACAGTGACCAGTGACCAGTGACCAGTGACCAGCGAAAATGACCAGTGACCAGTGACCAGTGACCAGCGAAATTGACCAGTGACCAGTGACCAGTGAACAGTGACAAGTGACCAGTGACCAGTGACCAACGAAAGTGACCAGTGAACAGTGACCAGGGACCAATGACCAGTGACGAGTGACCAGTGACCAGCGAAAGTGAACAGTGACCAGTGACCAGTGACCAGTGACCAGTGACCAGTGACAAGTGACCAGCGAAAGTGACCAGTGACCAGTGACCAATGACCAGTGACCAGTGACCAGTGACCAGTGACAAGTGACCTGGGACCAGTGACCAGTGACCAGTGACCAGCGAAATTGACCAGTGACCAGTGACCAGTGACCAGTGACCAGTGACCATTGACCAGTGACCAGCGAAAGTGACCAGTGACCAGCGAAATTGACCAGTGACCATTGACCAGTGACCATTGACCAGTGACCAGTGACCAGCTAAAATGACCAGTGACCAGTGACCAGTGACCAGTGACCAGTGACCAGTGACCAGTGACCGGCGAAAGAGACAAGTGAACAGTGACCAGCGAAATTGACCAGTGACCATTGACCAGTGACCAGCGACAGTGACAAGTGACCAGTGACCACTGACCAGTGACCAGTGACCAGTGACCAGGGACCAGTGACCAGTGACCAGTGACCAGTGACCAGTGACCAGTGACCATCGAAAGTGACAAGTGACCAGTGACCAGCGAAAGTGACAAGTGACCAGTGACCAGTGACCAGCGAAAGAGACAAGATAACAGTGACCAGCGAAATTGACCACTGACCATTGACCAGTGACCAGCGAAAGTGACAAGTGACCAGTGACCACTGACCAGTGACCAGTGACCAGCGACCAGTGACCAGTGACCAGTGACCAGGGACCAGTGACCAGCGAAAGTGGCCAGTGACCAGTGACCAGTGACCAGTGACCAGCGAAATTGTCCAGTGACCATTGACCAGTGACCAGCGAAAGTGAAAAGTGACCAGTGACCATTGACCAGTGACCAGTGACCAGTGACCAGTGACCAGTGACCAGCGAAATTGACCAGTGACCATTGACCAGTGACCAGCGAAAGTGACCAGTGAGGAGTGACCTGTGACAAGTGACCAGTGACCAGCGACCAGTGACCAGTGACCAGTGACGAGTGAACAGTGACCAGTGACCAGTGACCAGTGACCAGCGAAAATGACCATTGACCAGTGACCAGTGACCAGCGAAATTGACCAGTGACCAGTGACCAGTGAACAGTGACAAGTGACCAGTGACCAGTGACCAACGAAAGTGACCAGTGACCAGTGACCAGTGACCAGTGACCAGCGAAATTGACCAGTGACCATTGACCAGTGACCAGCGAAAGTGACCAGTGAGGAGTGACCTGTGACAAGTGACCAGTGACCAGCGACCAGTGACCAGTGACCAGTGACGAGTGAACAGTGACCAGTGACCAGTGACCAGTGACCAGCGAAAATGACCAGTGACCAGTGACCAGTGACCAGCGAAATTGACCAGTGACCAGTGACCAGTGAACAGTGACAAGTGACCAGTGACCAGTGACCAACGAAAGTGACCAGTGAACAGTGACCAGGGACCAATGACCAGTGACGAGTGACCAGTGACCAGCGAAAGTGAACAGTGACCAGTGACCAGTGACCAGTGACCAGTGACCAGTGACCAGTGACCAGCGAAAGTGACCAGTGACCAGTGACCAATGACCAGTGACCAGTGACCAGTGACCAGTGACAAGTGACCTGGGACCAGTGACCAGTGACCAGTGACCAGCGAAATTGACCAGTGACCAGTGACCAGTGACCAGTGACCAGTGACCATTGACCAGTGACCAGCGAAAGTGACCAGTGACCAGCGAAATTGACCAGTGACCATTGACCAGTGACCATTGACCAGTGACCAGTGACCAGCTAAAATGACCAGTGACCAGTGACCAGTGACCAGTGACCAGTGACCAGTGACCAGTGACCGGCGAAAGAGACAAGTGAACAGTGACCAGCGAAATTGACCAGTGACCATTGACCAGTGACCAGCGACAGTGACAAGTGACCAGTGACCACTGACCAGTGACCAGTGACCAGTGACCAGGGACCAGTGACCAGTCACCAGTGACCAGTGACCAGTGACCAGTGACCAGTGACCATCGAAAGTGACAAGTGACCAGTGACCAGCGAAAGTGACAAGTGACCAGTGACCAGTGACCAGCGAAAGAGACAAGTGAACAGTGACCAGCGAAATTGACCACTGACCATTGACCAGTGACCAGCGAAAGTGACAAGTGACCAGTGACCACTGACCAGTGACCAGTGACCAGCGACCAGTGACCAGTGACCAGTGACCAGGGACCAGTGACCAGCGAAAGTGACCAGTGACCAGTGACCAGTGACCAGTGACCAGCGAAATTGTCCAGTGACCATTGACCAGTGACCAGCGAAAGTGACAAGTGACCAGTGACCATTGACCAGTGACCAGTGACCAGTGACCAGTGACCAGTGACCAGTGACCAGCGAAATTGACCAGTGACCATTGACCAGTGACCAGCGAAAGTGACCAGTGAGGAGTGACCTGTGACAAGAGACCAGTGACCAGCGACCAGTGACCAGTGACCAGTGACGAGTGAACAGTGACCAGTGACCAGTGACCAGTGACCAGCGAAAATGACCAGTGACCAGTGACCAGTGACCAGCGAAATTGACCAGTGACCAGTGACCAGTGAACAGTGACAAGTGACCAGTGACCAGTGACCAACGAAAGTGACCAGTGAACAGTGACCAGGGACCAATGACCAGTGACGAGTGACCAGTGACCAGCGAAAGTGAACAGTGACCAGTGACCAGTGACCAGTGACCAGTGACCAGTGACCAGTGACCAGCGAAAGTGACCAGTGACCAGTGACCAATGACCAGTGACCAGTGACCAGTGACCAGTGACAAGTGACCTGGGACCAGTGACCAGTGACCAGTGACCAGCGAAATTGACCAGTGACCAGTGACCAGTGACCAGTGACCAGTGACCATTGACCAGTGACCAGCGAAAGTGACCAGTGACCAGCGAAATTGACCAGTGACCATTGACCAGTGACCATTGACCAGTGACCATTGACCAGTGACCAGTGACCAGCTAAAATGACCAGTGACCAGTGACCAGTGACCAGTGACCAGTGACCAGTGACCAGTGACCGGCGAAAGAGACAAGTGAACAGTGACCAGCGAAATTGACCAGTGACCATTGACCAGTGACCAGCGACAGTGACAAGTGACCAGTGACCACTGACCAGTGACCAGTGACCAGTGACCAGGGACCAGTGACCAGTGACCAGTGACCAGTGACCAGTGACCAGTGACCAGTGACCATCGAAAGTGACAAGTGACCAGTGACCAGCGAAAGTGACAAGTGACCAGTGACCAGTGACCAGCGAAAGAGACAAGATAACAGTGACCAGCGAAATTGACCACTGACCATTGACCAGTGACCAGCGAAAGTGACAAGTGACCAGTGACCACTGACCAGTGACCAGTGACCAGTGACCAGCGAAAGTGACCAGTGACCAGTGACCAGTGACCAGCGAAATTGACCAGTGACCAGTGACCAGAGACCAGTGACTAGCCAAATTGACCAGTGACCAGTGACCAGTGGCCAGCGGTAGTGACCAGTGACCAGTGACCAGTGATCAGTGACCAGTGAACAGTGACCAGTGACCAGTGACCAGTGACCAGCGAAAATGACCAGTGACCAGTGACCAGTGACCAGCGAAATTGACAAGTGACCAGTGACCAGTGAACAGTGACAAGTGACCAGTGACCAGTGACCAACGAAAGTGACCAGTGAACAGTGACCAGGGACCAATGACCAGTGACGAGTGACCAGTGACCAGCGAAAGTGAACAGTGACCAGTGACCAGTGACCAGTGACCAGTGACCAGTGACCAGTGACCAGCGAAAGTGACCAGTGACCAGTGACCAATGACCAGTGACCAGTGACCAGTGACCAGTGACAAGTGACCTGGGACCAGTGACCAGTGACCAGTGACCAGCGAAATTGACCAGTGACCAGTGGCCAGTGACCAGCGACCTGTGACCAGTGACCAGTGACCAGTGACCAGTGACCAGTGACCAGTGACCAGTGACCAGTGACCAGTGACCAGCGAAAGTGACAAGTGACCAGTGACCAGCGAAAGTGACAAGTGACCAGTGACCATTGACCAGTGACCAGTGACCAGTGACCAGCGAACGTGACCAGTGACCAGTGAGCAGTGACCAGCGATATTGACCAGTTTCCAGTGACCAGTGACCAGTGACCAGTGACCAGTGACCAGCGAAAGTGACAAGTGACCAGTGACCACTGACCAGTGACCAGTGACCAGCGACCAGTGACCAGTGACCAGTGACCAGGGACCAGTGACCAGCGAAAGTGACCAGTGACCAGTGACCAGTGACCAGTGACCAGCGAAATTGTCCAGTGACCATTGACCAGTGACCAGCGACCAGTGACCAGTGACCATTGACCAGTGACCAGTGACCAGCAAAAATGACCAGTGACCAGTGACCAGTGACCAGTGACCAGCGAAAGTGACAAGTGACCAGTGACCATTGACCAGTGACCAGTGACCAGTGACCAGCGAAAGTGACCAGTTACCAGCGAAATTGACCAGTTTCCAGTGACCAGTGACAAGTGACCAGTGACCAGTGACCAGCGAAAGAGACAAGTGAACAGTGACCAGCGAAATTGACCAGTGACCAGCGAAAGTGACAAGTGACCAGTGACCACTGACCAGTGACCAGTGACCAGTGACCAGGGACCAGCGACCAGCGAAAGTGACCAGTGACCTGTGACCAGTGACCAGTGACCAGTGACCTGTGACCAGTGACCAGTGACCAGTGACCAGTGACAAGTGACCAGTGACCAGTGACCAGTGACCAGTGACCAGTGACAAGTGACCAGTGACCAGTGACCCGTGACCAGTGACCAGTGACCAGTGACCAGTGACCAGTGACCAGTGACCAGTGACCAGTGACCAGTGACCAGTAACCAGTGACCAGTGACCAGTGACCAGTGACCAGCGAAAGTGACAAGTGACCAGTGACCATTGACCAGTGACCAGTGACCAGTGACCAGCGAAAGTGACCAGTGACCAGCGAAATTGACCAGTTTCCAGTGACCAGTGACAAGTGACGAGTGAACAGTGACCAGTGACCAGTGACCAGTGACCAGCGAAAATGACCAGTGACCAGTGACCAGTGACCAGCGAAATTGACCAGTGACCAGTGACCAGTGAACAGTGACAAGTGACCAGTGACCAGTGACCAACGAAAGTGACCAGTGAACAGTGACCAGGGACCAATGACCAGTGACGAGTGACCAGTGACCAGCGAAAGTGAACAGTGACCAGTGACCAGTGACCAGTGACCAGTGACCAGTGACCAGTGACCAGCGAAAGTGACCAGTGACCAGTGACCAGTGACCAGTGACCAGTGACCAGTGACCAGTGACAAGTGACCTGGGACCAGTGACCAGTGACCAGTGACCAGTGACCATCGAAAGTGACATGTGACCAGTGACCAGCGAAAGTGACAAGTGACCAGTGACCATTGACCAGTGACCAGTGACCAGTGACCAGCGAAAGTGACCAGTGACCAGTGAGCAGTGACCAGCGATATTGACCAGTTTCCAGTGACCAGTGACAAGTGACCAGTGACCAGTGACCAGCGAAAGAGACAAGTGAACAGTGACCAGCGAAATTGACCACTGACCATTGACCAGTGACCAGCGAAAGTGACAAGTGACCAGTGACCACTGACCAGTGACCAGTGACCAGCGACCAGTGACCAGTGACCAGTGACCAGTGACCAGTGACCAGCGAAATTGACCAGTGACCAGTGACCAGTGACCAGCGACCTGTGACCAGTGACCAGTGACCAGTGACCAGTGACCAGTGACCAGTGACCAGCGAAATTGACCAGTGACCAGTGACCAGAGACCAGTGACTAGCCAAATTGACCAGTGACCAGTGACCAGTGGCCAGCGGTAGTGACCAGTGACCAGTGACCAGTGATCAGTGACCAGTGAACAGTGACCAGTGACCAGTGACCAGTGACCAGCGAAAATGACCAGTGACCAGTGACCAGTGACCAGCGAAATTGACAAGTGACCAGTGACCACTGAACAGTGACAAGTGACCAGTGACCAGTGACCAACGAAAGTGACCAGTGAACAGTGACCAGGGACCAGTGACCAGTGACGAGTGACCATTGACCAGCGAAAGTGAACAGTGACCAGTGACCAGTGACCAGCGAAAGTGACCAGTGAACAGTGACCAGTGACCAGTGACCTGTGACCAGTGACCAGTGACCAGTGACCAGCGAAAGTGACCAGTGACGAGTGACCAGTGACAAGTGACCAGTGACCAGTGACCATTGACCAGTGACTAGTGACTAGTGACCAGTGACCAACGACCAGTGACCAGTGACCAGTGACCAGCGAAAGTGACAAGTGACCAGTGACCAGTGACCAGTGACCAGTGACCAGCGAAAGTGACTAGTGACCAGTGACGAGTGACCAGTGACCAGTGACCAGTGACCAGTGACCAGTGACCAGTGACCAGTGACCAGCGAAAGTGACCAGTGACGAGTGACCAGTGACAAGTGACCAGTGACCAGTGACCAGTGACCAGTGACCAGTGACCAGTGACCAGTGACAAGTGCCCAGTGACCAGCGACCAGTGACCAGTGACCAGTGACCAGTGACCAGTGACCAGTGACCAGCGACCAGTGACCAGTGACCATTGACCAGTGACCAGTGACCAGTGACCAGAGACCAGCGAAAGTGACCAGGGACAAGTGACCAGTGACCAGTG
Organism: Andrena trimmerana; assembly: GCA_951215215.1. Lineage (NCBI taxonomy): Eukaryota > Metazoa > Arthropoda > Insecta > Hymenoptera > Andrenidae > Andrena > Andrena trimmerana. The sequence continues at coordinate 15,058,291 of OX578063.1, read as the reverse complement.
ACCAGTGACCAGTGACCAGTGACCATTGACCAGTGACCAGCGAAAGTGACCAGTGACCAGCGAAATTGACCAGTGACCATTGACCAGTGACCATTGACCAGTGACCAGTGACCAGCAAAAATGACCAGTGACCAGTGACCAGTGACCAGTGACCAGTGACCAGTGACCAGTTACCAGCGAAAGTGACAAGTGAACAGTGACCAGCGAAAGTGACAAGTGACCAGTGACCATTGACCAGTGACCAGACTTCCGTTTCCGGACGCGAGAGTGGACAAAGTGTCGGTGTGTGGTTGTGAGTGGAAGTGGAAAGAGCGAGTGAAGTAGGGTGCGAGAGGATAGGGAGTGAGTGGAGAAGGTAGGAGGAGGGGTAGGAAGGGTGGAGTAGCAAGAGGAAAGGGCGGGGACAGTGGGCTACGAGGTGGTAAGCGGGTGAAGGGAACGGTTTTGAGGTTAGGTTGAGAGACAGGTGGTGTGGAGCGGGAAAGTAAAGACGGAGGAGCAGGCAGAGTAGTCTAGCGGACAGGAGTGGAAGCAGGAAGAGCTGGTAGGAAGGCGGGAAATTTGAAAGGAGATAAAGGAAAGGTGAGAGGTGGTGGTTAAAAAGAGTAAGGGTAACCGAGTGAAGGAGGTGGAGGGAAAGTAAGGAGCGTGAGGTCAAATGGAGGGTAGAAAAGGGGAGGGGGGGGCGGGGAGGGGAAGAGGGGACAACAGGAGAGGAAAAGGGAAGACAGAAAAAGCAGGAAAGGTGCAGGAATGATAGCCAGAGCAGTGTGGGAAGCAATGCGGGAAGCATTGATAGTTGCGGGGGGAAAAAAAGGAAGGAAAGGGAGGAAGGAGGTGGGAGTGAGGGGGAGCGGGAAAGAGCAGGGTTTAAAAGGAGTTCGAGGACGGTGAGGTCACCTGATGGCAGAGGAGAAGAGGGAAGAAGGGGGGAGGAAGAGGAGACGGGAAAGGTGGAGAGGATGTTAAGGGAGATGATGAAGGAATTAAGGGAGGAGAAAGAGGAAATGAGGAAGGAGATGAGGGAGATGAAACAGGAGTTGAGGAAGGAAAGGGAAGAGAGAAGAAAGGAGTTAGAGGAGTGGAGAGAGGAGAGGAGGAGATGGGAGGAGGACAGAGCGGAGGAAAAAAAGAAGAGGGAAAAGATGGAAGAAAGGTTAGAGAGGGTGGAAGAGAGGGGAGGGAGGGTGGAGGAAATGATAGGGAAGATGGAAAAATGGGAAAAGGAAAAGGAAGGGAGAGATAGTATGGAGAAGGGGGAGGGGGAGGATGTGGAGGAATGTCGGTTGAGAATAAGAAAGATGGAGCTAAGGCAGGACAGGAGGGAGAGGGAGGAGAGAAGGAATAATGTGGTGATAAGGGGGTTGAGGGCGGAGGGAGGGGAGGAGGAGAAGGAGGTGAAGAAGTTGTGGACAACGATGGGATTGGGGGAGGGGGGGGTAAGGGAGGTGAGAAGGGTTGGGGGAAGGGGAAAGGAAGGGGGAGGGGTGATTCTGGTGAAGCTTACGGGGAGGGAGGAGAAGATAAAGGTGTTAGAGGCGAGGAAAAGACTGAGAGGCAGGAGGGAAAGGATTGATGATGATATGACGGAGGAAGAAAGGAAGACGAGGTGGAAGGTAGAAAGAGAGGCGGAGAGGGAGAGGGAAGGAGGAAAGAAGGTCCAGGTGGGATATATGAAGCTCTGGATAAATGGGCGGATGAGAAAATGGGATGAATTGAGAGAAAGATGGGTTGAGGAGCAGGGAAACGAAAGATAAGGGAAAGGGGGGAGAAAAGGGAAAAAGGGGGGAGGGGGGGAGGCGAGTGGGTACAAGGTAGCATTCTGGAATGTGGCGGGATTGAGGAGCAAGGACGGGGAGTTCTGGAAAGGTTTGGAGGAGTGGGACGTGGTGGTGATGTCGGAGACATGGATGGAGGAGGGGGGGTGGAGGAAGGTGGAAGGAAGACTGCCGAGAGGGTATGTGTGGGACAGGCAATGGGCGCGGAGGGAGAAGAAGAGGGGTAGAGCGATGGGAGGGATGTTAATGGGGGTGAGGAAAGGGATGGAGGTGGAGGTGGGGGAGGAAGGAGGGAAAGAGGGGATTTTGATGAAAAAAATTAGGATGGGGGGGGAATGGTGGAGGATAGTGGGGGTTTACGTGAATGGAGATTTGCAGAAGAAGCTGGAGGACATAGGGGAATGGATGGAGGAGAGGGAGAGGGGAGTGAGGGTGATGATAGGAGGTGACTTTAACGCGAGGACCGGGGAGGAGGGAGGATGGGTGATGGGAGGGGATGAGGAAGAGGGAGGGGGGTGCGGAAGTAGGAGGTCGAAGGATAAGGAGGTGAATGGTGACGGGAGGAGATTATGCGGGTTCATAGAGGAAAGGGGTTGGAGTATTTTAAATGGAGGGATTGAGGGGGATGAACAGGGGGAGTGGACATTCACAGGAGGAAAGACAAGTACGGTGATTGATTATGTCATTGGGAACGAAGATACTTGGGAGAAAGTGGAAAGGTTAAAAGTAGAAGAGAGGGTGGATTCGGATCACCAACCACTGGTTGTCTGGGTGAGGGGAGAGATGGGGGGCAACGTAGATAGGAGGAAAAGTGGGGAGAGGGGAAGGAGAGGAGGAAGAGGGAATTGGACGGAAGAGGGGAGAAGGGAGTTTGTGAGGAACTTTGGGAAGAGAGTGGGAGGAGACTGGAGTGTGGATGAGGAGTGGGGAGAGCTGAAGGAAAGAATAAAGGGGGCGGTGGGGAAATCGGTGGTGAAGGGGGGGGAGATGAGGAGGAAGGAAGGTTGGTGGGATAAGGAGTGTAGAGAGGAGAAGAGTAAGGTGAGGAAGGAGTTGAGAAAGTGGAGAAGAGAGGGGGGGGATGGGATGGTATACAGGGAAAGGAAAAGGGGTTATGGAAGGTTATGCGAGGAAAAGAGAAAGAAGGAGGTGGAACGTTGGGAAAGGGAGCTGGAGGGGGTTAGAACAGAAGCGCAAGTATGGAAGGTGGTAAATAGAGAGAGAGGGGGGAGAAGTAGGGTAAATGAGAGAATAAAGATAGAGGAATGGAACGAGTATTTTAGGGGGCTGTTGGGGGGAGTGGAATGGAGGGTGAAGTGGGGAGGGGGAAGGAGAGAAGGGAGGGACGAGGAGAGGGAGATAGGGAGGGACGAAATAGGAAGGGTGGTGAGGGGGTTAAAGGACGGGAAGGCGGGAGGAAGCGATGGGATACAAAATGAGGTTTGGAAATATGGGGGGGAGGAAGTGGAAAAATGGCTATGGGTGGTGTGTAATAGGGTATGGAGGGGGGAAGGGTGGCCGGAGGGATGGAAGGAAGGGATTGTGGTGCCAGTGTTGAAGAAAGGGGCTGGGGAAAGGGTGGAGGATTATCGGGGGATTACCCTGACCCAGACGGCATATAAGATATATGCGTCGGTGCTGGCGGAGAGATTGAGGCTGGAGGTGGAGGAGAAGGTGATACTGCCACCGAGTCAGGCGGGATTTAGGAGGGGGGTGGGGTGTGTGGATCACATCTACACGCTCAACTACCTCATAAACAGGCAGGTGGGGAGGAAGGAAAGGAAATTAATAATCCTTTTCGTAGATATGAAGGCAGCTTTCGACTCGGTGGACAGAGAGGTGCTGATCAAGGCGATGAGAGAGAGGGGAGTGAGGGAAGGGCTGGTGGCAAGATGTGAGGAGGTGTTGAGGGAAACAACAGGAAGGGTCAGGGTGGGAGAAGAGGAGGGGGATAGGTTTTGGACCGCCAGGGGGGTAAGACAGGGGTGCCCGCTTAGCCCAATCCTGTTCACAATACTGATTGCGAACATGGACGAGGAATTGGGAAGGGGGGGGGTGGGGGGGAGTGAAGCTGGGGGAGAGGAGGGTATATACGCTGGCATACGCGGATGACGTGGCGGTGCTGGCAGAGGATGTGGATGGGATGAAGGGGATAATAGGGAAGCTGGAAAAGTATGTGGACGGGAAGGGGTTACAGGTGAACGTTGGAAAAACTAAGGTAATGAGGTGTAGAAGGGGAGGGGGGAGATGGGGAAAGGTGATATGGAGGTGGAAGGGAAAACAGATAGAGGAGGTGCATAGGTTCAAGTACTTAGGATATACAATGATGGGGAGTGGAGGACAGGAAGAACATGTAAAGGAGAGGGTAAGGAAGGGGGCTGCGTTGTTGGGACAGGTTTGGGGGATAGGGAAAAGGAAGTGTAGGAAAGATTGGGGGAGAAGACTTTGGCTGTTTGACAAGCTGGTGTGGGCGGTGATTAGTTACGGGGTGGAGGTATGGGGATGGAAGTGCAGGGAAAAGGTAGAGGGGCTGCACGAAAGATATCTGAAGTGGGTGTTGGGAGTGGATTATTGTACCCCGGGGTACATGGTAAGGGAGGAATTGCAGAGGGGGATGATGAAAGGAGGGGCAGGGATGAGGGCATGGGGATATGAGAGAAAGTTGGAGGAGGGAAAAGGGGGGGAGTTGGCGAGAGAATGTTGGGAGGAGATGAAGAGGAGGATGAGGAGGGGAAAGGTGCTGGAGGGGTGGGAGGAAGAGAGGGAGCAGTATTATAAGGACAAAGGGTGGACAGTGGAGGAGGTGGAAAGGTTGAGGGATAAAGGGGAATTAAGAGGGGAGGAGTTGGTGGAGAGGGAGAGAAGGACGCAGGAAGAGGAGAGGTGGAGGAAAATAGGGGAGGGGAAATATAATAAATGGTATGGGAGGGTGAAAGGAGTGGGGGTTCCGGGGTACTTGAAGAAAGGGTGGGGGGAAGATAGGTGGAGGAGGATAGCAAGATTTAGGTTAGGGAATGAGATGAGGGGGGGGAGGTATTGGGAGGAGGAGGAGAAAAGAAGTTGTAGGGTATGTGGTCAAGGAGAGGAAACTTGGGGACATGTGTGGGAGGTTTGTACAGGTTGGGGGGTGGAGAGGGGGTGGCAGAATGCGATGGCAGAGGTGCTGGGGGATGATGGGGAGGGGGAGGAGTGGATGAAGAGGTTGGAGGAAAGAAGAGATTTATGTGGGGGGAGTGTTGGGGTGAATGAAGGAATGTGAGTGGATGGGGAAGTGTGCGGAAGCGGAGGTCCGAGGAGCGGAGGAGGGGAGCGTGCGAGCGAGCGGGAATAGATTTAAGACGTAGGATAAGTTAGGTTAAGTAAAATAAGATAAATAAGATAGATTAAGGAAAGTGTACAGAGGTGTAGGAATGGGGAGATTGTAACCCTCAGGGGAACGATAATAAATATTACATTGACCAGTGACCAGTGACCAGTGACCAGCGAACGTGACCAGTGACCAGTGAGCAGTGACCAGCGATATTGACCAGTTTCCAGTGACCAGTGACAAGTGACCAGTGACCAGTGACCGGCGAAAGAGACAAGTGAACAGTGACCAGCGAAATTGACCAGTGACCATTGACCAGTGACCAGCGACAGTGACAAGTGACCAGTGACCACTGACCAGTGACCAGTGACCAGCGACCAGTGACCAGTGACCAGTGACCAGGGACCAGTGACCAGTGACCAGTGACCAGTGACCATCGAAAGTGACAAGTGACCAGTGACCAGCGAAAGTGACAAGTGACCAGTGACCAGTGACCAGTGACCAGCGAAAGTGACCAGTGTCCAGTGAGCAGTGACCAGCGATATTGACCAGTTTCCAGTGACCAGTGACAAGTGACCAGTGACCAGTGACCAGCGAAAGAGACAAGTGAACAGTGACCAGCGAAATTGACCACTGACCATTGACCAGTGACCAGCGAAAGTGACAAGTGACCAGTGACCACTGACCAGTGACCAGTGACCAGCGACCAGTGACCAGTGACCAGTGACCAGGGACCAGTGACCAGCGAAAGTGACCAGTGACCAGTGACCAGTGACCAGTGACCAGCGAAATTGTCCAGTGACCATTGACCAGTGACCAGCGAAAGTGACAAGTGACCAGTGACCATTGACCAGTGACCAGTGACCAGTGACCAGTGACCAGTGACCAGTGACCAGCGAAATTGACCAGTGACCATTGACCAGTGACCAGCGAAAGTGACCAGTGAGGAGTGACCTGTGACAAGTGACCAGTGACCAGCGACCAGTGACCAGTGACCAGTGACGAGTGAACAGTGACCAGTGACCAGTGACCAGTGACCAGCGAAAATGACCAGTGACCAGTGACCAGTGACCAGCGAAATTGACCAGTGACCAGTGACCAGTGAACAGTGACAAGTGACCAGTGACCAGTGACCAACGAAAGTGACCAGTGAACAGTGACCAGGGACCAATGACCAGTGACGAGTGACCAGTGACCAGCGAAAGTGAACAGTGAACAGTGACCAGTGACCAGTGACCAGTGACCAGTGACCAGTGACCAGCGAAAGTGACCAGTGACCAGTGACCAATCACCAGTGACCAGTGACCAGTGACCAGTGACAAGTGACCTGGGACCAGTGACCAGTGACCAGTGACCAGCGAAATTGACCAGTGACCAGTGACCAGTGACCAGTGACCAGTGACCATTGACCAGTGACCAGCGAAAGTGACCAGTGACCAGCGAAATTGACCAGTGACCATTGACCAGTGACCAGTGACCAGCGAAAGTGACAAGTGACCAGTGACCAGTGACCAGTGACTAGTGACCAGTGACCAGCGAAAGTGACTAGTGACCAGTGACGAGTGACCAGTGACCAGTGACCAGTGACCAGTGACCAGTGACCAGTGACCAGTGACCAGTGACCAGCGAAAGTGACCAGTGACGAGTGACCAGTGACAAGTGACCAGTGACCAGTGACCAGTGACCAGTGACCAGTGACCAGTGACCAGTGACAAGTGCCCAGTGACCAGCGACCAGTGACCAGTGACCAGTGACCAGTGACCAGTGACCAGTGACCAGTGACCAGTGACCAGTGACCAGTGACCAGTGACCAGTAACCAGTGACCAGTGACCTGTGACCAGTGACCAGTGACAAGTGACCAGTGACCAGTGACCAATGACCAGTGACCAGTGACCAGTGACCAGTGACCAGCAAAAATGACCAGTGACCATTGACCAGTGACCAGCGACAGTGACAAGTGACCAGTGACCACAGACCAGTGACCAGTGACCAGTGACCAGGGACCAGTGACCAGTGACCAGTGACCAGTGACCAGTGACCAGTGACCAGTGACCAGTGACCGTTGACCAGTGACCAGCGAAAGTGACCAGTGACCAGCGAAATTGACCAGTGACCATTGACCAGTGACCATTGACCAGTGACCAGTGACCAGCAAAAATGACCAGTGACCATTGACCAGTGACCAGCGACAGTGACAAGTGACCAGTGACCACAGACCAGTGACCAGTGACCAGTGACCAGGGACCAGTGACCAGTGACCAGTGACCAGTGACCATCGAAAGTGACAAGTGACCAGTGACCAGCGAAAGTGACAAGTGACCAGTGACCATTGACCAGTGACCAGTGACCAGTGACCAGCGAAAGTGACCAGTGACCAGTGAGCAGTGACCAGCGATATTGACCAGTTTCCAGTGACCAGTGACCAGTGACCAGTGACCAGTGACCAGCGAAAGTGACCAGTGTCCAGTGAGCAGTGACCAGCGATATTGACCAGTTTCCAGTGACCAGTGACAAGTGACCAGTGACCAGTGACCAGCGAAAGAGACAAGTGAACAGTGACCAGCGAAATTGACCACTGACCATTGACCAGTGACCAGCGAAAGTGACAAGTGACCAGTGACCACTGACCAGTGACCAGTGACCAGCGACCAGTGACCAGTGACCAGTGACCAGGGACCAGTGACCAGCGAAAGTGACCAGTGACCAGTGACCAGTGACCAGTGACCAGCGAAATTGTCCAGTGACCATTGACCAGTGACCAGCGAAAGTGACAAGTGACCAGTGACCATTGACCAGTGACCAGTGACCAGTGACCAGTGACCAGTGACCAGTGACCAGCGAAATTGACCAGTGACCATTGACCAGTGACCAGCGAAAGTGACCAGTGAGGAGTGACCTGTGACAAGTGACCAGTGACCAGCGACCAGTGACCAGTGACCAGTGACGAGTGAACAGTGACCAGTGACCAGTGACCAGTGACCAGCGAAAATGACCAGTGACCAGTGACCAGTGACCAGCGAAATTGACCAGTGACCAGTGACCAGTGAACAGTGACAAGTGACCAGTGACCAGTGACCAACGAAAGTGACCAGTGAACAGTGACCAGGGACCAATGACCAGTGACGAGTGACCAGTGACCAGCGAAAGTGAACAGTGAACAGTGACCAGTGACCAGTGACCAGTGACCAGTGACCAGTGACCAGCGAAAGTGACCAGTGACCAGTGACCAATCACCAGTGACCAGTGACCAGTGACCAGTGACAAGTGACCTGGGACCAGTGACCAGTGACCAGTGACCAGCGAAATTGACCAGTGACCAGTGACCAGTGACCAGTGACCAGTGACCATTGACCAGTGACCAGCGAAAGTGACCAGTGACCAGCGAAATTGACCAGTGACCATTGACCAGTGACCAGTGACCAGCGAAAGTGACAAGTGACCAGTGACCAGTGACCAGTGACTAGTGACCAGTGACCAGCGAAAGTGACTAGTGACCAGTGACGAGTGACCAGTGACCAGTGACCAGTGACCAGTGACCAGTGACCAGTGACCAGTGACCAGTGACCAGCGAAAGTGACCAGTGACGAGTGACCAGTGACAAGTGACCAGTGACCAGTGACCAGTGACCAGTGACCAGTGACCAGTGACCAGTGACAAGTGCCCAGTGACCAGCGACCAGTGACCAGTGACCAGTGACCAGTGACCAGTGACCAGTGACCAGTGACCAGTGACCAGTGACCAGTGACCAGTGACCAGTAACCAGTGACCAGTGACCTGTGACCAGTGACCAGTGACAAGTGACCAGTGACCAGTGACCAATGACCAGTGACCAGTGACCAGTGACCAGTGACCAGCAAAAATGACCAGTGACCATTGACCAGTGACCAGCGACAGTGACAAGTGACCAGTGACCACAGACCAGTGACCAGTGACCAGTGACCAGGGACCAGTGACCAGTGACCAGTGACCAGTGACCAGTGACCAGTGACCAGTGACCAGTGACCGTTGACCAGTGACCAGCGAAAGTGACCAGTGACCAGCGAAATTGACCAGTGACCATTGACCAGTGACCATTGACCAGTGACCAGTGACCAGCAAAAATGACCAGTGACCATTGACCAGTGACCAGCGACAGTGACAAGTGACCAGTGACCACAGACCAGTGACCAGTGACCAGTGACCAGGGACCAGTGACCAGTGACCAGTGACCAGTGACCATCGAAAGTGACAAGTGACCAGTGACCAGCGAAAGTGACAAGTGACCAGTGACCATTGACCAGTGACCAGTGACCAGTGACCAGCGAAAGTGACCAGTGACCAGTGAGCAGTGACCAGCGATATTGACCAGTTTCCAGTGACCAGTGACAAGTGACCAGTGACCAGTGACCAGCGAAAGAGACAAGTGAACAGTGACCAGCGAAATTGACCACTGACCATTGACCAGAGACCAGCGAAAGTGACAAGTGACCAGTGACCACTGACCAGTGACCAGTGACCAGCGACCAGTGACCAGTGACCAGTGACCAGGGACCAGTGACCAGCGAAAGTGACCAGTGACCAGTGACCAGTGACCAGTGACCAGTGACCAGTGACCAGTGACCAGTGACCAGTGACCAGCGAAATTGACCAGTGACCATTGACCAGTGACCAGCGAAAGTGACCAGTGAGTAGTGACCTGTGACAAGTGACCAGTGACCAGCGACCAGTGACCAGTGACCAGTGACGAGTGAACAGTGACCAGTGACCAGTGACCAGTGACCAGCGAAAATGACCAGTGACCAGTGACCAGTGACCAGCGAAATTGACCAGTGACCAGTGACCAGTGAACAGTGACAAGTGACCAGTGACCAGTGACCAACGAAAGTGACCAGTGACCAGTGACCAGTGACCAGTGACCAGCGAAATTGACCAGTGACAATTGACCTGTGACCAGCGAAAGTGACCAGTGAGGAGTGACCTGTGACAAGTGACCAGTGACCAGCGACCAGTGACCAGTGACCAGTGACGAGTGAACAGTGACCAGTGACCAGTGACCAGTGACCAGCGAAAATGACCAGTGTCCAGTGACCAGTGACCAGCGAAATTGACCAGTGACCAGTGACCAGTGAACAGTGACAAGTGACCAGTGACCAGTGACCAACGAAAGTGACCAGTGAACAGTGACCAGGGACCAATGACCAGTGACGAGTGACCAGTGACCAGCGAAAGTGAACAGTGACCAGTGACCAGTGACCAGTGACCAGCGAAATTGACCAGTGACCAGTGACCAGTGACCAGCGAAAGTGACCAGTGACCAGTGACCAGTGACCAGTGACCAGTGACCAGTGACCAGTGACCAGTGACCAGCGAAAGTGACCAGTGACCAGTGACCAGTGACCAGCGAAATTGACCAGTGACCAGTGACCAGAGACCAGTGACTAGCCAAATTGACCAGTGACCAGTGACCAGTGGCCAGCGGTAGTGACCAGTGACCAGTGACCAGTGATCAGTGACCAGTGAACAGTGACCAGTGACCAGTGACCAGTGACCAGCGAAAATGACCAGTGACCAGTGACCAGTGACCAGCGAAATTGACAAGTGACCAGTGACCACTGAACAGTGACAAGTGACCAGTGACCAGTGACCAACGAAAGTGACCAGTGAACAGTGACCAGGGACCAGTGACCAGTGACGAGTGACCATTGACCAGCGAAAGTGAACAGTGACCAGTGACCAGTGACCAGTGACCAGTGACCAGTGACCAGCGAAAGTGACCAGTGAACAGTGACCAGTGACCAGTGACCTGTGACCAGTGACCAGTGACCAGTGACCAGCGAAAGTGACCAGTGACGAGTGACCAGTGACAAGTGATCAGTGACCAGTGACCATTGACCAGTGACTAGTGACTAGTGACCAGTGACCAACGACCAGTGACCAGTGACCAGTGACCAGCGAAAGTGACAAGTGACCAGTGACCAGTGACCAGTGACCAGTGACCAGCGAAAGTGACTAGTGACCAGTGACGAGTGACCAGTGACCAGTGACCAGTGACCAGTGACCAGTGACCAGCGAAAGTGACCAGTGACGAGTGACCAGTGACAAGTGACCAGTGACCAGTGACCAGTGACCAGTGACCAGTGACCAGTGACCAGTGACAAGTGCCCAGTGACCAGCGACCAGTGACCAGTGACCAGTGACCAGTGACCAGCGACCAGTGACCTGTGACCATTGACCAGTGACCAGTGACCAGTGACCAGAGACCAGCGAAAGTGACCAGGGACAAGTGACCAGTGACCAGTGACCAGTGACCAGTGACCAGTGACCAGTGACCAGTGACCATTGACCAGTGACCAGCGAAAGTGACCAGTGACCAGCGAAATTGACCAGTGACCATTGACCAGTGACCACTGACCAGTGACCAGTGACCAGCAAAAATGACCAGTGACCAGTGACCAGTGACCAGTGACCAGTGACCAGTGACCAGTTACCAGCGAAAGTGACAAGTGACCAGTGACCAGCGAAAGTGACAAGTGACCAGTGACCATTGACCAGTGACCAGTGACCAGTGACCAGCGAACGTGACCAGTGACCAGTGAGCAGTGACCAGCGATATTGACCAGTTTCCAGTGACCAGTGACAAGTGACCAGTGACCAGTGACCGGCGAAAGAGACAAGTGAACAGTGACCAGCGAAATTGACCAGTGACCATTGACCAGTGACCAGCGACAGTGACAAGTGACCAGTGACCACTGACCAGTGACCAGTGACCAGCGACCAGTGACCAGTGACCAGTGACCAGGGACCAGTGACCAGTGACCAGTGACCAGTGACCATCGAAAGTGACAAGTGACCAGTGACCAGCGAAAGTGACAAGTGACCAGTGACCAGTGACCAGTGACCAGCGAAAGTGACCAGTGTCCAGTGAGCAGTGACCAGCGATATTGACCAGTTTCCAGTGACCAGTGACAAGTGACCAGTGACCAGTGACCAGCGAAAGAGACAAGTGAACAGTGACCAGCGAAATTGACCACTGACCATTGACCAGTGACCAGCGAAAGTGACAAGTGACCAGTGACCACTGACCAGTGACCAGTGACCAGCGACCAGTGACCAGGGACCAGTGACCAGCGAAAGTGACCAGTGACCAGTGACCAGTGACCAGTGACCAGCGAAATTGTCCAGTGACCATTGACCAGTGACCAGCGAAAGTGACAAGTGACCAGTGACCATTGACCAGTGACCAGTGACCAGTGACCAGTGACCAGTGACCAGTGACCAGTGACCAGCGAAATTGACCAGTGACCATTGACCAGTGACCAGCGAAAGTGACCAGTGAGGAGTGACCTGTGACAAGTGACCAGTGACCAGCGACCAGTGACCAGTGACCAGTGACGAGTGAACAGTGACCAGTGACCAGTGACCAGTGACCAGCGAAAATGACCAGTGACCAGTGACCAGTGACCAGCGAAATTGACCAGTGACCAGTGACCAGTGAACAGTGACAAGTGACCAGTGACCAGTGACCAACGAAAGTGACCAGTGAACAGTGACCAGGGACCAATGACCAGTGACGAGTGACCAGTGACCAGCGAAAGTGAACAGTGACCAGTGACCAGTGACCAGTGACCAGTGACCAGTGACCAGTGACCAGTGACCAGCGAAAGTGACCAGTGACCAGTGACCAATGACCAGTGACCAGTGACCAGTGACCAGTGACAAGTGACCTGGGACCAGTGACCAGTGACCAGTGACCAGCGAAATTGACCAGTGACCAGTGACCAGTGACCAGTGACCAGTGACCATTGACCAGTGACCAGCGAAAGTGACCAGTGACCAGCGAAATTGACCAGTGACCATTGACCAGTGACCATTGACCAGTGACCAGTGACCAGCTAAAATGACCAGTGACCAGTGACCAGTGACCAGTGACCAGTGACCAGTGACCAGTGACCGGCGAAAGAGACAAGTGAACAGTGACCAGCGAAATTGACCAGTGACCATTGACCAGTGACCAGCGACAGTGACAAGTGACCAGTGACCACTGACCAGTGACCAGTGACCAGTGACCAGGGACCAGTGACCAGTGACCAGTGACCAGTGACCAGTGACCAGTGACCAGGGTCCAGTGACCATCGAAAGTGACAAGTGACCAGTGACCAGCGAAAGTGACAAGTGACCAGTGACCAGTGACCAGCGAAAGAGACAAGTGAACAGTGACCAGCGAAAGTGACAAGTGACCAGGGACCAGTGACCAGCGAAAGTGACCAGTGACCAGTGACCAGTGACCAGTGACCAGCGAAATTGTCCAGTGACCATTGACCAGTGACCAGCGAAAGTGACAAGTGACCAGTGACCATTGACCAGTGACCAGTGACCAGTGACCAGTGACCAGTGACCAGTGACCAGCGAAATTGACCAGTGACCATTGACCAGTGACCAGCGAAAGTGACCAGTGAGGAGTGACCTGTGACAAGAGACCAGTGACCAGCGACCAGTGACCAGTGACCAGTGACGAGTGAACAGTGACCAGTGACCAGTGACCAGTGACCAGCGAAAATGACCAGTGACCAGTGACCAGTGACCAGCGAAATTGACCAGTGACCAGTGACCAGTGAACAGTGACAAGTGACCAGTGACCAGTGACCAACGAAAGTGACCAGTGAACAGTGACCAGGGACCAATGACCAGTGACGAGTGACCAGTGACCAGCGAAAGTGAACAGTGACCAGTGACCAGTGACCAGTGACCAGTGACCAGTGACAAGTGACCAGCGAAAGTGACCAGTGACCAGTGACCAATGACCAGTGACCAGTGACCAGTGACCAGTGACAAGTGACCTGGGACCAGTGACCAGTGACCAGTGACCAGCGAAATTGACCAGTGACCAGTGACCAGTGACCAGTGACCAGTGACCATTGACCAGTGACCAGCGAAAGTGACCAGTGACCAGCGAAATTGACCAGTGACCATTGACCAGTGACCATTGACCAGTGACCAGTGACCAGCTAAAATGACCAGTGACCAGTGACCAGTGACCAGTGACCAGTGACCAGTGACCAGTGACCGGCGAAAGAGACAAGTGAACAGTGACCAGCGAAATTGACCAGTGACCATTGACCAGTGACCAGCGACAGTGACAAGTGACCAGTGACCACTGACCAGTGACCAGTGACCAGTGACCAGGGACCAGTGACCAGTGACCAGTGACCAGTGACCAGTGACCAGTGACCATCGAAAGTGACAAGTGACCAGTGACCAGCGAAAGTGACAAGTGACCAGTGACCAGTGACCAGCGAAAGAGACAAGATAACAGTGACCAGCGAAATTGACCACTGACCATTGACCAGTGACCAGCGAAAGTGACAAGTGACCAGTGACCACTGACCAGTGACCAGTGACCAGCGACCAGTGACCAGTGACCAGTGACCAGGGACCAGTGACCAGCGAAAGTGGCCAGTGACCAGTGACCAGTGACCAGTGACCAGCGAAATTGTCCAGTGACCATTGACCAGTGACCAGCGAAAGTGAAAAGTGACCAGTGACCATTGACCAGTGACCAGTGACCAGTGACCAGTGACCAGTGACCAGCGAAATTGACCAGTGACCATTGACCAGTGACCAGCGAAAGTGACCAGTGAGGAGTGACCTGTGACAAGTGACCAGTGACCAGCGACCAGTGACCAGTGACCAGTGACGAGTGAACAGTGACCAGTGACCAGTGACCAGTGACCAGCGAAAATGACCATTGACCAGTGACCAGTGACCAGCGAAATTGACCAGTGACCAGTGACCAGTGAACAGTGACAAGTGACCAGTGACCAGTGACCAACGAAAGTGACCAGTGACCAGTGACCAGTGACCAGTGACCAGCGAAATTGACCAGTGACCATTGACCAGTGACCAGCGAAAGTGACCAGTGAGGAGTGACCTGTGACAAGTGACCAGTGACCAGCGACCAGTGACCAGTGACCAGTGACGAGTGAACAGTGACCAGTGACCAGTGACCAGTGACCAGCGAAAATGACCAGTGACCAGTGACCAGTGACCAGCGAAATTGACCAGTGACCAGTGACCAGTGAACAGTGACAAGTGACCAGTGACCAGTGACCAACGAAAGTGACCAGTGAACAGTGACCAGGGACCAATGACCAGTGACGAGTGACCAGTGACCAGCGAAAGTGAACAGTGACCAGTGACCAGTGACCAGTGACCAGTGACCAGTGACCAGTGACCAGCGAAAGTGACCAGTGACCAGTGACCAATGACCAGTGACCAGTGACCAGTGACCAGTGACAAGTGACCTGGGACCAGTGACCAGTGACCAGTGACCAGCG
This sequence comes from Andrena trimmerana, assembly GCA_951215215.1. Lineage (NCBI taxonomy): Eukaryota > Metazoa > Arthropoda > Insecta > Hymenoptera > Andrenidae > Andrena > Andrena trimmerana. Next base: position 15,042,892 of record OX578063.1, on the reverse strand, counting down.
AAATTGACCAGTGACCAGTGACCAGTGACCAGTGACCAGTGACCATTGACCAGTGACCAGCGAAAGTGACCAGTGACCAGCGAAATTGACCAGTGACCATTGACCAGTGACCATTGACCAGTGACCAGTGACCAGCTAAAATGACCAGTGACCAGTGACCAGTGACCAGTGACCAGTGACCAGTGACCAGTGACCGGCGAAAGAGACAAGTGAACAGTGACCAGCGAAATTGACCAGTGACCATTGACCAGTGACCAGCGACAGTGACAAGTGACCAGTGACCACTGACCAGTGACCAGTGACCAGTGACCAGGGACCAGTGACCAGTCACCAGTGACCAGTGACCAGTGACCAGTGACCAGTGACCATCGAAAGTGACAAGTGACCAGTGACCAGCGAAAGTGACAAGTGACCAGTGACCAGTGACCAGCGAAAGAGACAAGTGAACAGTGACCAGCGAAATTGACCACTGACCATTGACCAGTGACCAGCGAAAGTGACAAGTGACCAGTGACCACTGACCAGTGACCAGTGACCAGCGACCAGTGACCAGTGACCAGTGACCAGGGACCAGTGACCAGCGAAAGTGACCAGTGACCAGTGACCAGTGACCAGTGACCAGCGAAATTGTCCAGTGACCATTGACCAGTGACCAGCGAAAGTGACAAGTGACCAGTGACCATTGACCAGTGACCAGTGACCAGTGACCAGTGACCAGTGACCAGTGACCAGCGAAATTGACCAGTGACCATTGACCAGTGACCAGCGAAAGTGACCAGTGAGGAGTGACCTGTGACAAGAGACCAGTGACCAGCGACCAGTGACCAGTGACCAGTGACGAGTGAACAGTGACCAGTGACCAGTGACCAGTGACCAGCGAAAATGACCAGTGACCAGTGACCAGTGACCAGCGAAATTGACCAGTGACCAGTGACCAGTGAACAGTGACAAGTGACCAGTGACCAGTGACCAACGAAAGTGACCAGTGAACAGTGACCAGGGACCAATGACCAGTGACGAGTGACCAGTGACCAGCGAAAGTGAACAGTGACCAGTGACCAGTGACCAGTGACCAGTGACCAGCGAAAGTGACCAGTGACCAGTGACCAATGACCAGTGACCAGTGACCAGTGACCAGTGACAAGTGACCTGGGACCAGTGACCAGTGACCAGTGACCAGCGAAATTGACCAGTGACCAGTGACCAGTGACCAGTGACCAGTGACCATTGACCAGTGACCAGCGAAAGTGACCAGTGACCAGCGAAATTGACCAGTGACCATTGACCAGTGACCATTGACCAGTGACCATTGACCAGTGACCAGTGACCAGCTAAAATGACCAGTGACCAGTGACCAGTGACCAGTGACCAGTGACCAGTGACCAGTGACCGGCGAAAGAGACAAGTGAACAGTGACCAGCGAAATTGACCAGTGACCATTGACCAGTGACCAGCGACAGTGACAAGTGACCAGTGACCACTGACCAGTGACCAGTGACCAGTGACCAGGGACCAGTGACCAGTGACCAGTGACCAGTGACCAGTGACCAGTGACCAGTGACCATCGAAAGTGACAAGTGACCAGTGACCAGCGAAAGTGACAAGTGACCAGTGACCAGTGACCAGCGAAAGAGACAAGATAACAGTGACCAGCGAAATTGACCACTGACCATTGACCAGTGACCAGCGAAAGTGACAAGTGACCAGTGACCACTGACCAGTGACCAGTGACCAGTGACCAGCGAAAGTGACCAGTGACCAGTGACCAGTGACCAGCGAAATTGACCAGTGACCAGTGACCAGAGACCAGTGACTAGCCAAATTGACCAGTGACCAGTGACCAGTGGCCAGCGGTAGTGACCAGTGACCAGTGACCAGTGATCAGTGACCAGTGAACAGTGACCAGTGACCAGTGACCAGTGACCAGCGAAAATGACCAGTGACCAGTGACCAGTGACCAGCGAAATTGACAAGTGACCAGTGACCAGTGAACAGTGACAAGTGACCAGTGACCAGTGACCAACGAAAGTGACCAGTGAACAGTGACCAGGGACCAATGACCAGTGACGAGTGACCAGTGACCAGCGAAAGTGAACAGTGACCAGTGACCAGTGACCAGTGACCAGTGACCAGTGACCAGTGACCAGCGAAAGTGACCAGTGACCAGTGACCAATGACCAGTGACCAGTGACCAGTGACCAGTGACAAGTGACCTGGGACCAGTGACCAGTGACCAGTGACCAGCGAAATTGACCAGTGACCAGTGGCCAGTGACCAGCGACCTGTGACCAGTGACCAGTGACCAGTGACCAGTGACCAGTGACCAGTGACCAGTGACCAGTGACCAGTGACCAGCGAAAGTGACAAGTGACCAGTGACCAGCGAAAGTGACAAGTGACCAGTGACCATTGACCAGTGACCAGTGACCAGTGACCAGCGAACGTGACCAGTGACCAGTGAGCAGTGACCAGCGATATTGACCAGTTTCCAGTGACCAGTGACCAGTGACCAGTGACCAGTGACCAGCGAAAGTGACAAGTGACCAGTGACCACTGACCAGTGACCAGTGACCAGCGACCAGTGACCAGTGACCAGTGACCAGGGACCAGTGACCAGCGAAAGTGACCAGTGACCAGTGACCAGTGACCAGTGACCAGCGAAATTGTCCAGTGACCATTGACCAGTGACCAGCGACCAGTGACCAGTGACCATTGACCAGTGACCAGTGACCAGCAAAAATGACCAGTGACCAGTGACCAGTGACCAGTGACCAGCGAAAGTGACAAGTGACCAGTGACCATTGACCAGTGACCAGTGACCAGTGACCAGCGAAAGTGACCAGTTACCAGCGAAATTGACCAGTTTCCAGTGACCAGTGACAAGTGACCAGTGACCAGTGACCAGCGAAAGAGACAAGTGAACAGTGACCAGCGAAATTGACCAGTGACCAGCGAAAGTGACAAGTGACCAGTGACCACTGACCAGTGACCAGTGACCAGTGACCAGGGACCAGCGACCAGCGAAAGTGACCAGTGACCTGTGACCAGTGACCAGTGACCAGTGACCTGTGACCAGTGACCAGTGACCAGTGACCAGTGACAAGTGACCAGTGACCAGTGACCAGTGACCAGTGACCAGTGACAAGTGACCAGTGACCAGTGACCCGTGACCAGTGACCAGTGACCAGTGACCAGTGACCAGTGACCAGTGACCAGTGACCAGTGACCAGTGACCAGTAACCAGTGACCAGTGACCAGTGACCAGTGACCAGCGAAAGTGACAAGTGACCAGTGACCATTGACCAGTGACCAGTGACCAGTGACCAGCGAAAGTGACCAGTGACCAGCGAAATTGACCAGTTTCCAGTGACCAGTGACAAGTGACCAGTGACCAGTGACCAGCGAAAGAGACAAGTGAACAGTGACCAGCGAAATTGACCAGTGACCAGCGAAAGTGACAAGTGACCAGTGACCACTGACCAGTGACCAGTGACCAGCGACCAGTGACCAGTGACCAGTGACCAGGGACCAGTGACCAGCGAAAGTGACCAGTGACCAGGGACCAGTGAACAGTGACCAGCGAAATTGACCAGTGACCAGTGACCAGTGACCAGTGACCAGTGACCAGTGACCAGTGACCAGTGACAAGTGACCAGTGACCAGCGACCAGTGACCAGTGACCAGTGACCAGTGACCACTGACCAGCGAAAGTGACCAGTGACCAGTGATCAGTGACCAGCGAAATTGACCAGTGACCAGTGAACAGTGACCAGTGACAAGTGACCAGTTACCAGTGACCAGCGAAAGTGACCAGTGAACAGTGAACAGGGACCTGTGACCAGTGACCAGTGACCAGTGATCAGTGTCCAGTGACCAGGGACCAGTGACCAGTGACCAGCGAAAGTGACCAGGGACCAGTGACCAGTGACCAGTGACCAGTGACCAGTGACCAGTGACCATTGACCAGTGACCAGTGACCAGCAAAAATGACCAGTGACCAGTGACCATTGACCAGTTACCAGTGACCAGTGACAAGCGAAAGTGACCAGTGACCAGTGAGCAGTGACCAGCGAAATTGACCAGTTTCCAGTGACCAGTGACAAGTGACCAGTGACCAGTGACCAGCGAAAGAGACAAGTGAACAGTGACCAGCGAAATTGACCAGTGACCATTGACCTGTGACCAGTGACCAGTGACCAGTGACCAGTGACCAGTGACCAGTGACCAGCGAAAGTGACCAGTGACCAGTGAATAGTGACCAGCGAAATTGACCAGTTTCCAGTGACCAGTGATAAGTGACCAGTGACCAGTGACCAGCGAAAGTGAACAGTGATCAGCGAAATTGACCAGTGACCATTGACCAGTGACCAGCGAAAGTGACCAGTGACGAGTGACCAGTGACCAGTGACCAGTGACCAGTGACCAGCAAAAATGACCAGTGACCAGTGACCAGTGACCAGTGACCAGTGACCATCGAAAGTGACAAGTGACCAGTGACCAGCGAAAGTGACAAGTGACCAGTGACCAGTGACCATTGACCAGTGACCAGTGACCAGTGACCAGAGACCAGCGAAAGTGACCAGGGACAAGTGACCAGTGACCAGTGACCAGTGACCAGTGACCAGTGACAAGTGACAAGTGACCTGGGACCAGTGACCAGTGACCGGTGACCAGCGAAATTGACCAGTGACCAGTGACCAGTGACCAGCGACCTGTGACCAGTGACCAGTGACCAGTGACCAGTGACCAGTGACCAGTGACCAGTGACCAGTGACCAGCGAAAGTGACCAGTGACCAGTGATCAGTGACCAGCGAAAATGACCAGTGACCAGTGACCAGTGACCAGCGAAATTGACAAGTGACCAGTGACCAGTGACCAGTGACCAGTGACCAGTGACCAGTGACCAGTGACAAGTGACCAGTGACCAGCGACCAGTGACCAGTGACCAGTGACCAGTGACCAGTGACCACTGACCAGCGAATGTGACCAGTGACCAGGGACCAGTGACCAGTGACCAGTGACCAGTGACCATTGACCAGTGAGCAGCGAAATTGACCAGTGACCATTGACCAGTGACCAGCGAAAGTGACCAGTGACCAGTGACCAGTGACCAGTGACCAGTGACCAGTGACCAGCGAAAATGACCAGTGACCAGTGACCAGTGACCAGCGAAATTGACAAGTGACCAGTGACCAGTGACCAGTGACCAGTGACCAGTGACCAGTGACCAGTGACAAGTGACCAGTGACCAGCGACCAGTGACCAGTGACCAGTGACCAGTGACCAGTGACCACTGACCAGCGAATGTGACCAGTGACCAGGGACCAGTGACCAGTGACCAGTGACCAGTGACCAGTGACCAGTGACCAGCGAAATTGACCAGTGACCAGTGACCAGTGACCAGCGACCTGTGACCAGTGACCAGTGACCAGTGACCAGTGACCAGTGACCAGCGAAAGTGACCAGTGACCAGTGACCAGAGACCAGTGACTAGCCAAATTGACCAGTGACCAGTGACCAGTGGCCAGCGGTAGTGACCAGTGACCAGTGACCAGTGATCAGTGACCAGTGAACAGTGACCAGTGACCAGTGACCAGTGACCAGCGAAAATGACCAGTGACCAGTGACCAGTGACCAGCGAAATTGACAAGTGACCAGTGACCAGTGACCAGTGACCAACGAAAGTGACCAGTGAACAGTGACCAGGGACCAGTGACCAGTGACCAGTGACGAGTGACCATTGACCAGCGAAAGTGAACAGTGACCAGTGACCAGTGACCAGTGAACAGTGACAAGTGACCAGTGACCAGTGACCAACGAAAGTGACCAGTGACCAGTGACCAGTGACCGGCGAAAGAGACAAGTGAACAGTGACCAGCGAAATTGACCAGTGACCATTGACCAGTGACCAGCGACAGTGACAAGTGACCAGTGACCACTGACCAGTGACCAGTGACCAGTGACCAGGGACCAGTGACCAGTCACCAGTGACCAGTGACCAGTGACCAGTGACCAGTGACCATCGAAAGTGACAAGTGACCAGTGACCAGCGAAAGTGACAAGTGACCAGTGACCAGTGACCAGCGAAAGAGACAAGTGAACAGTGACCAGCGAAATTGACCACTGACCATTGACCAGTGACCAGCGAAAGTGACAAGTGACCAGTGACCACTGACCAGTGACCAGTGACCAGCGACCAGTGACCAGTGACCAGTGACCAGGGACCAGTGACCAGCGAAAGTGACCAGTGACCAGTGACCAGTGACCAGTGACCAGCGAAAATGACCAGTGACCAGTGACCAGTGACCAGCGAAATTGACAAGTGACCAGTGACCAGTGACCAGTGACCAACGAAAGTGACCAGTGAACAGTGACCAGGGACCAGTGACCAGTGACCAGTGACGAGTGACCATTGACCAGCGAAAGTGAACAGTGACAAGTGACCAGTGACCAGTGACCAACGAAAGTGACCAGTGAACAGTGACCAGGGACCAATGACCAGTGACGAGTGACCAGTGACCAGCGAAAGTGAACAGTGACCAGTGACCAGTGACCAGTGACCAGTGACCAGTGACCAGTGACCAGCGAAAGTGACCAGTGACCAGTGACCAATGACCAGTGACCAGTGACCAGTGACCAGTGACAAGTGACCTGGGACCAGTGACCAGTGACCAGTGACCAGCGAAATTGACCAGTGACCAGTGACCAGTGACCAGTGACCAGTGACCATTGACCAGTGACCAGCGAAAGTGACCAGTGACCAGCGAAATTGACCAGTGACCATTGACCAGTGACCATTGACCAGTGACCAGTGACCAGCTAAAATGACCAGTGACCAGTGACCAGTGACCAGTGACCAGTGACCAGTGACCAGTGACCGGCGAAAGAGACAAGTGAACAGTGACCAGCGAAATTGACCAGTGACCATTGACCAGTGACCAGCGACAGTGACAAGTGACCAGTGACCACTGACCAGTGACCAGTGACCAGTGACCAGGGACCAGTGACCAGTCACCAGTGACCAGTGACCAGTGACCAGTGACCAGTGACCATCGAAAGTGACAAGTGACCAGTGACCAGCGAAAGTGACAAGTGACCAGTGACCAGTGACCAGCGAAAGAGACAAGTGAACAGTGACCAGCGAAATTGACCACTGACCATTGACCAGTGACCAGCGAAAGTGACAAGTGACCAGTGACCACTGACCAGTGACCAGTGACCAGCGACCAGTGACCAGTGACCAGTGACCAGGGACCAGTGACCAGCGAAAGTGACCAGTGACCAGTGACCAGTGACCAGTGACCAGCGAAATTGTCCAGTGACCATTGACCAGTGACCAGCGAAAGTGACAAGTGACCAGTGACCATTGACCAGTGACCAGTGACCAGTGACCAGTGACCAGTGACCAGTGACCAGCGAAATTGACCAGTGACCATTGACCAGTGACCAGCGAAAGTGACCAGTGAGGAGTGACCTGTGACAAGAGACCAGTGACCAGCGACCAGTGACCAGTGACCAGTGACGAGTGAACAGTGACCAGTGACCAGTGACCAGTGACCAGCGAAAATGACCAGTGACCAGTGACCAGTGACCAGCGAAATTGACCAGTGACCAGTGACCAGTGAACAGTGACAAGTGACCAGTGACCAGTGACCAACGAAAGTGACCAGTGAACAGTGACCAGGGACCAATGACCAGTGACGAGTGACCAGTGACCAGCGAAAGTGAACAGTGACCAGTGACCAGTGACCAGTGACCAGTGACCAGTGACCAGTGACCAGCGAAAGTGACCAGTGACCAGTGACCAATGACCAGTGACCAGTGACCAGTGACCAGTGACAAGTGACCTGGGACCAGTGACCAGTGACCAGTGACCAGCGAAATTGACCAGTGACCAGTGACCAGTGACCAGTGACCAGTGACCATTGACCAGTGACCAGCGAAAGTGACCAGTGACCAGCGAAATTGACCAGTGACCATTGACCAGTGACCATTGACCAGTGACCATTGACCAGTGACCAGTGACCAGCTAAAATGACCAGTGACCAGTGACCAGTGACCAGTGACCAGTGACCAGTGACCAGTGACCGGCGAAAGAGACAAGTGAACAGTGACCAGCGAAATTGACCAGTGACCATTGACCAGTGACCAGCGACAGTGACAAGTGACCAGTGACCACTGACCAGTGACCAGTGACCAGTGACCAGGGACCAGTGACCAGTGACCAGTGACCAGTGACCAGTGACCAGTGACCAGTGACCATCGAAAGTGACAAGTGACCAGTGACCAGCGAAAGTGACAAGTGACCAGTGACCAGTGACCAGCGAAAGAGACAAGATAACAGTGACCAGCGAAATTGACCACTGACCATTGACCAGTGACCAGCGAAAGTGACAAGTGACCAGTGACCACTGACCAGTGACCAGTGACCAGTGACCAGCGCAAGTGACCAGTGACCAGTGACCAGTGACCAGCGAAATTGACCAGTGACCAGTGACCAGAGACCAGTGACTAGCCAAATTGACCAGTGACCAGTGACCAGTGGCCAGCGGTAGTGACCAGTGACCAGTGACCAGTGATCAGTGACCAGTGAACAGTGACCAGTGACCAGTGACCAGTGACCAGCGAAAATGACCAGTGACCAGTGACCAGTGACCAGCGAAATTGACAAGTGACCAGTGACCAGTGAACAGTGACAAGTGACCAGTGACCAGTGACCAACGAAAGTGACCAGTGAACAGTGACCAGGGACCAATGACCAGTGACGAGTGACCAGTGACCAGCGAAAGTGAACAGTGACCAGTGACCAGTGACCAGTGACCAGTGACCAGTGACCAGTGACCAGCGAAAGTGACCAGTGACCAGTGACCAATGACCAGTGACCAGTGACCAGTGACCAGTGACAAGTGACCTGGGACCAGTGACCAGTGACCAGTGACCAGCGAAATTGACCAGTGACCAGTGGCCAGTGACCAGCGACCTGTGACCAGTGACCAGTGACCAGTGACCAGTGACCAGTGACCAGTGACCAGTGACCAGTGACCAGTGACCAGCGAAAGTGACAAGTGACCAGTGACCAGCGAAAGTGACAAGTGACCAGTGACCATTGACCAGTGACCAGTGACCAGTGACCAGCGAACGTGACCAGTGACCAGTGAGCAGTGACCAGCGATATTGACCAGTTTCCAGTGACCAGTGACCAGTGACCAGTGACCAGTGACCAGCGAAAGTGACAAGTGACCAGTGACCACTGACCAGTGACCAGTGACCAGCGACCAGTGACCAGTGACCAGTGACCAGGGACCAGTGACCAGCGAAAGTGACCAGTGACCAGTGACCAGTGACCAGTGACCAGCGAAATTGTCCAGTGACCATTGACCAGTGACCAGCGACCAGTGACCAGTGACCATTGACCAGTGACCAGTGACCAGCAAAAATGACCAGTGACCAGTGACCAGTGACCAGTGACCAGCGAAAGTGACAAGTGACCAGTGACCATTGACCAGTGACCAGTGACCAGTGACCAGCGAAAGTGACCAGTTACCAGCGAAATTGACCAGTTTCCAGTGACCAGTGACAAGTGACCAGTGACCAGTGACCAGCGAAAGAGACAAGTGAACAGTGACCAGCGAAATTGACCAGTGACCAGCGAAAGTGACAAGTGACCAGTGACCACTGACCAGTGACCAGTGACCAGTGACCAGGGACCAGCGACCAGCGAAAGTGACCAGTGACCTGTGACCAGTGACCAGTGACCAGTGACCTGTGACCAGTGACCAGTGACCAGTGACCAGTGACAAGTGACCAGTGACCAGTGACCAGTGACCAGTGACCAGTGACAAGTGACCAGTGACCAGTGACCCGTGACCAGTGACCAGTGACCAGTGACCAGTGACCAGTGACCAGTGACCAGTGACCAGTGACCAGTGACCAGTAACCAGTGACCAGTGACCAGTGACCAGTGACCAGCGAAAGTGACAAGTGACCAGTGACCATTGACCAGTGACCAGTGACCAGTGACCAGCGAAAGTGACCAGTGACCAGCGAAATTGACCAGTTTCCAGTGACCAGTGACAAGTGACCAGTGACCAGTGACCAGCGAAAGAGACAAGTGAACAGTGACCAGCGAAATTGACCAGTGACCAGCGAAAGTGACAAGTGACCAGTGACCACTGACCAGTGACCAGTGACCAGCGACCAGTGACCAGTGACCAGTGACCAGGGACCAGTGACCAGCGAAAGTGACCAGTGACCAGGGACCAGTGAACAGTGACCAGCGAAATTGACCAGTGACCAGTGACCAGTGACCAGTGACAAGTGACCAGTGACCAGTGACCAGCGAAAGTGACCAGTGAACAGTGACCAGTGACCAGCGAAAGTGACCAGGGACAAGTGACCAGTGACCAGTGACCAGTGACCAGTGACCAGTGACAAGTGACCAGTGACCAGCGACCAGTGACCAGTGACCAGTGACCAGTGACCACTGACCAGCGAAAGTGACCAGTGACCAGTGATCAGTGACCAGCGAAATTGACCAGTGACCAGTGAACAGTGACCAGTGACAAGTGACCAGTTACCAGTGACCAGCGAAAGTGACCAGTGAACAGTGAACAGGGACCTGTGACCAGTGACCAGTGACCAGTGATCAGTGTCCAGTGACCAGGGACCAGTGACCAGTGACCAGCGAAAGTGACCAGGGACCAGTGACCAGTGACCAGTGACCAGTGACCAGTGACCAGTGACCATTGACCAGTGACCAGTGACCAGCAAAAATGACCAGTGACCAGTGACCATTGACCAGTTACCAGTGACCAGTGACAAGCGAAAGTGACCAGTGACCAGTGAGCAGTGACCAGCGAAATTGACCAGTTTCCAGTGACCAGTGACAAGTGACCAGTGACCAGTGACCAGCGAAAGAGACAAGTGAACAGTGACCAGCGAAATTGACCAGTGACCATTGACCTGTGACCAGTGACCAGTGACCAGTGACCAGTGACCAGTGACCAGTGACCAGCGAAAGTGACCAGTGACCAGTGAATAGTGACCAGCGAAATTGACCAGTTTCCAGTGACCAGTGATAAGTGACCAGTGACCAGTGACCAGCGAAAGTGAACAGTGATCAGCGAAATTGACCAGTGACCATTGACCAGTGACCAGCGAAAGTGACCAGTGACGAGTGACCAGTGACCAGTGACCAGTGACCAGTGACCAGCAAAAATGACCAGTGACCAGTGACCAGTGACCAGTGACCAGTGACCATCGAAAGTGACAAGTGACCAGTGACCAGCGAAAGTGACAAGTGACCAGTGACCAGTGACCATTGACCAGTGACCAGTGACCAGTGACCAGAGACCAGCGAAAGTGACCAGGGACAAGTGACCAGTGACCAGTGACCAGTGACCAGTGACCAGTGACAAGTGACAAGTGACCTGGGACCAGTGACCAGTGACCGGTGACCAGCGAAATTGACCAGTGACCAGTGACCAGTGACCAGCGACCTGTGACCAGTGACCAGTGACCAGTGACCAGTGACCAGTGACCAGTGACCAGTGACCAGTGACCAGCGAAAGTGACCAGTGACCAGTGATCAGTGACCAGCGAAATTGACCAGTGACCAGTGAGCAGAGACCAGTGACTACCCAAATTGACCAGTGACCAGTGACCAGTGGCCAGCGGTAGTGACCAGTGACCAGTGACCAGTGATCAGTGACCAGTGAACAGTGACCAGTGACCAGTGACCAGTGACCAGCGAAAATGACCAGTGACCAGTGACCAGTGACCAGCGAAATTGACAAGTGACCAGTGACCAGTGACCAGTGACCAGTGACCAGTGACCAGTGACCAGTGACAAGTGACCAGTGACCAGCGACCAGTGACCAGTGACCAGTGACCAGTGACCAGTGACCACTGACCAGCGAATGTGACCAGTGACCAGGGACCAGTGACCAGTGACCAGTGACCAGTGACCATTGACCAGTGAGCAGCGAAATTGACCAGTGACCATTGACCAGTGACCAGCGAAAGTGACCAGTGACCAGTGACCAGTGACCAGTGACCAGTGACCAGTGACCAGTGACCAGTGACCAGTGACCAGTGACCAGTAACCAGTGACCAGTGACCTGTGACCAGTGACCAGTGACAAGTGACCAGTGACCAGCGACCAGTGACCAGTGACCAGTGACCAGTGACCAGTGACCAGTGACCAGCAAAATTGACCAGCAAAATTGACCAGTGACCAGTGACCAGTGACCAATGACCAGTGACCAGTGACCAGTGACCAGTGACCAGTGACCAGAGACCAGCGAAAGTGACCAGGGACAAGTGACCAGTGACCAGTGACCAGTGACCAGTGACCAGTGACCAGTGACCAGTGACCGTTGACCAGTGACCAGCGAAAGTGACCAGTGACCAGCGAAATTGACCAGTGACCATTGACCAGTGACCATTGACCAGTGACCATTGACCAGTGACCAGTGACCAGCAAAAATGACCAGTGACCATTGACCAGTGACCAGCGACAGTGACAAGTGACCAGTGACCACAGACCAGTGACCAGTGACCAGTGACCAGGGACCAGTGACCAGTGACCAGTGACCAGTGACCATCGAAAGTGACAAGTGACCAGTGACCAGCGAAAGTGACAAGTGACCAGTGACCATTGACCAGTGACCAGTGACCAGTGACCAGCGAAAGTGACCAGTGACCAGTGAGCAGTGACCAGCGATATTGACCAGTTTCCAGTGACCAGTGACAAGTGACCAGTGACCAGTGACCAGCGAAAGAGACAAGTGAACAGTGACCAGCGAAATTGACCACTGACCATTGACCAGTGACCAGCGAAAGTGACAAGTGACCAGTGACCACTGACCAGTGACCAGTGACCAGCGACCAGTGACCAGTGACCAGTGACCAGGGACCAGTGACCAGCGAAAGTGGCCAGTGACCAGTGACCAGCGACCAGTGACCAGTGACCAGTGACCAGGGACCAGTGACCAGCGAAAGTGACCAGTGACCAGTGACCAGTGACCAGTGACCAGCGAAATTGTCCAGTGACCATTGACCAGTGACCAGCGAAAGTGAAAAGTGACCAGTGACCATTGACCAGTGACCAGCGAAAGTGACCAGTGACCAGTGAGCAGTGACCAGCGATATTGACCAGTTTCCAGTGACCAGTGACAAGTGACCAGTGACCAGTGACCAGCGAAAGAGACAAGTGAACAGTGACCAGCGAAATTGACCACTGACCATTGACCAGTGACCAGCGAAAGTGACAAGTGACCAGTGACCACTGACCAGTGACCAGTGACCAGCGACCAGTGACCAGTGACCAGTGACCAGTGACCAGTGACCAGCGAAATTGACCAGTGACCATTGACCAGTGACCAGCGAAAGTGACCAGTGAGGAGTGACCTGTGACAAGTGACCAGTGACCAGCGACCAGTGACCAGTGACCAGTGACGAGTGAACAGTGACCAGTGACCAGTGACCAGTGACCAGCGAAAATGACCAGTGACCAGTGACCAGTGACCAGCGAAATTGACCAGTGACCAGTGACCAGTGAACAGTGACAAGTGACCAGTGACCAGTGACCAACGAAAGTGACCAGTGACCAGTGACCAGTGACCAGTGACCAGCGAAATTGACCAGTGACCATTGACCAGTGACCAGCGAAAGTGACCAGTGAGGAGTGACCTGTGACAAGTGACCAGTGACCAGCGACCAGTGACCAGTGACCAGTGACGAGTGAACAGTGACCAGTGACCAGTGACCAGTGACCAGCGAAAATGACCAGTGACCAGTGACCAGTGACCAGCGAAATTGACCAGTGACCAGTGACCAGTGAACAGTGACAAGTGACCAGTGACCAGTGACCAGCGAAATTGACCAGTGACCAGTGACCAGTGACCAGCGACCTGTGACCAGTGACCAGTGACCAGTGACCAGTGACCAGTGACCAGCGAAATTGACCAGTGACCATTGACCAGTGACCAGCGAAAGTGACCAGTGAGGAGTGACCTGTGACAAGTGACCAGTGACCAGCGACCAGTGACCAGTGACCAGTGACGAGTGAACAGTGACCAGTGACCAGTGACCAGTGACCAGCGAAAATGACCAGTGACCAGTGACCAGTGACCAGCGAAATTGACCAGTGACCAGTGACCAGTGAACAGTGACAAGTGACCAGTGACCAGTGACCAACGAAAGTGACCAGTGAACAGTGACCAGGGACCAATGACCAGTGACGAGTGACCAGTGACCAGCGAAAGTGAACAGTGACCAGTGACCAGTGACCAGTGACCAGTGACCAGTGACCAGTGACCAGTGACCAGCGAAAGTGACCAGTGATCAGTGACCAGTGACCAGTGACCAGCGAAATTGACCAGTGACCAGTGACCAGTGACCAGCGACCTGTGACCAGTGACCAGTGACCAGTGACCAGTGACCAGTGACCAGCGAAAGTGACCAGTGACCAGTGACCAGAGACCAGTGACTAGCCAAATTGACCAGTGACCAGTGACCAGTGGCCAGCGGTAGTGACCAGTGACCAGTGACCAGTGATCAGTGACCAGTGAACAGTGACCAGTGACCAGTGACCAGTGACCAGCGAAAATGACCAGTGACCAGTGACCAGTGACCAGCGAAATTGACAAGTGACCAGTGACCAGTGACCAGTGACCAACGAAAGTGACCAGTGAACAGTGACCAGGGACCAGTGACCAGTGACCAGTGACGAGTGACCATTGACCAGCGAAAGTGAACAGTGACCAGTGACCAGTGACCAGTGAACAGTGACAAGTGACCAGTGACCAGTGACCAACGAAAGTGACCAGTGAACAGTGACCAGGGACCAATGACCAGTGACGAGTGACCAGTGACCAGCGAAAGTGAACAGTGACCAGTGACCAGTGACCAGTGACCAGTGACCAGTGACCAGTGACCAGTGACCAGCGAAAGTGACCAGTGATCAGTGACCAGTGACCAGTGACCAGTGACCAGTGACCAGTGACAAGTGACCTGGGACCAGTGACCAGTGACCAGTGACCAGCGAAATTGACCAGTGACCAGTGACCAGTGACCAGCGACCTGTGACCAGTGACCAGTGACCAGTGACCAGTGACCAGTGACCAGCGAAAGTGACCAGTGACCAGTGACCAGTGACCAGCGAAATTGACCAGTGACCAGTGACCAGAGACCAGTGACTAGCCAAATTGACAAGTGACCAGTGACCAGTGGCCAGCGGTAGTGACCAGTGACCAGTGACCAGTGATCAGTGACCAGTGAACAGTGACCAGTGACCAGTGACCAGTGACCAGCGAAAATGACCAGTGACCAGTGACCAGTGACCAGCGAAATTGACAAGTGACCAGTGACCAGTGACCAGTGACCAACGAAAGTGACCAGTGAACAGTGACCAGGGACCAGTGACCAGTGACCAGTGACGAGTGACCATTGACCAGCGAAAGTGAACAGTGACCAGTGACCAGTGACCAGCGAAAGTGACCAGTGAACAGTGACCAGTGACCAGTGACCTGTGACCAGTGACCAGTGACCAGTGACCAGCGAAAGTGACCAGTGACGAGTGACCAGTGACAAGTGACCAGTGACCAGTGACCATTGACCAGTGACTAGTGACTAGTGACCAGTGACCAACGACCAGTGACCAGTGACCAGTGACCAGCGAAAGTGACAAGTGACCAGTGACCAGTGACCAGTGACCAGTGACCAGTGACCAGCGAAAGTGAGTAGTGACCAGTGACGAGTGACCAGTGACCAGTGACCAGTGACCAGTGACCAGTGACCAGAGACCAGTGACCAGTGACCAGCGAAAGTGACCAGTGACGAGTGACCAGTGACAAGTGACCAGTGACCAGTGACCAGTGACCAGTGACAAGTGCCCAGTGACCAGCGACCAGTGACCAGTGACCAGTGACCAGTGACCAGTGACCAGTGACCAGTGACCAGTGACCAGTGACCAGTAACCAGTGACCAGTGACCTGTGACCAGTGACCAGTGACAAGTGACCAGTGACCAGCGACCAGTGACCAGTGACCAGTGACCAGTAACCAGTGACCAGTGACCAGTGACCAGCAAAATTGACCAGCAAAATTGACCAGTGACCAGTGACCAGTGACCAATGACCAGTGACCAGTGACCAGTGACCAGTGACCAGTGACCAGTGACCGGCGAAAGAGACAAGTGAACAGTGACCAGCGAAATTGACCAGTGACCATTGACCAGTGACCAGCGACAGTGACAAGTGACCAGTGACCACTGACCAGTGACCAGTGACCAGTGACCAGGGACCAGTGACCAGTGACCAGTGACCAGTGACCAGTGACCAGTGACCATCGAAAGTGACAAGTGACCAGTGACCAGCGAAAGTGACAAGTGACCAGTGACCATTGACCAGTGACCAGTGACCAGTGACCAGCGAAAGTGACCAGTGACCAGTGAGCAGTGACCAGCGATATTGACCAGTTTCCAGTGACCAGTGACAAGTGACCAGTGACCAGTGACCAGCGAAAGAGACAAGTGAACAGTGACCAGCGAAATTGACCACTGACCATTGACCAGTGACCAGCGAAAGTGACAAGTGACCAGTGACCACTGACCAGTGACCAGTGACCAGCGACCAGTGACCAGTGATCAGAGACCAGGGACCAGTGACCAGCGAAAGTGACCAGTGACCAGTGACCAGTGACCAGTGACCAGCGAAATTGTCCAGTGACCATTGACCAGTGACCAGCGAAAGTGACAAGTGACCAGTGACCATTGACCAGTGACCAGTGACCAGTGACCAGTGACCAGTGACCAGTGACCAGTGACCAGCGAAATTGACCAGTGACCATTGACCAGTGACCAGCGAAAGTGACCAGTGAGGAGTGACCTGTGACAAGTGACCAGTGACCAGCGACCAGTGACCAGTGACCAGTGACGAGTGAACAGTGACCAGTGACCAGTGACCAGTGACCAGCGAAAATGACCAGTGACCAGTGACCAGTGACCAGCGAAATTGACCAGTGACCAGTGACCAGTGAATAGTGACAAGTGACCAGTGACCAGTGACCAACGAAAGTGACCAGTGACCAGTGACCAGTGACCAGTGACCAGCGAAATTGACCAGTGACCATTGACCAGTGACCAGCGAAAGTGACCAGTGAGGAGTGACCTGTGACAAGTGACCAGTGACCAGCGACCAGTGACCAGTGACCAGTGACGAGTGAACAGTGACCAGTGACCAGTGACCAGTGACCAGCGAAAATGACCAGTGACCAGTGACCAGTGACCAGCGAAATTGACCAGTGACCAGTGACCAGTGAACAGTGACAAGTGACCAGTGACCAGTGACCAACGAAAGTGACCAGTGAACAGTGACCAGGGACCAATGACCAGTGACGAGTGACCAGTGACCAGCGAAAGTGAACAGTGACCAGTGACCAGTGACCAGTGACCAGTGACCAGTGACCAGTGACCAGCGAAAGTGACCAGTGACCAGTGACCAGTGACCAGTGACCAGTGACCAGTGACCAGTGACAAGTGACCTGGGACCAGTGACCAGTGACCAGTGACCAGTGACCATCGAAAGTGACATGTGACCAGTGACCAGCGAAAGTGACAAGTGACCAGTGACCATTGACCAGTGACCAGTGACCAGTGACCAGCGAAAGTGACCAGTGACCAGTGAGCAGTGACCAGCGATATTGACCAGTTTCCAGTGACCAGTGACAAGTGACCAGTGACCAGTGACCAGCGAAAGAGACAAGTGAACAGTGACCAGCGAAATTGACCACTGACCATTGACCAGTGACCAGCGAAAGTGACAAGTGACCAGTGACCACTGACCAGTGACCAGTGACCAGCGACCAGTGACCAGTGACCAGTGACCAGTGACCAGTGACCAGCGAAATTGACCAGTGACCAGTGACCAGTGACCAGCGACCTGTGACCAGTGACCAATGACCAGTGACCAGTGACCAGTGACCAGTGACCAGTGACCAGCGAAAGTGACCAGTGACCAGTGACCAGTGACCAGCGAAATTGACCAGTGACCAGTGACCAGAGACCAGTGACTAGCCAAATTGACCAGTGACCAGTGACCAGTGGCCAGCGGTAGTGACCAGTGACCAGTGACCAGTGATCAGTGACCAGTGAACAGTGACCAGTGACCAGTGACCAGTGACCAGCGAAAATGACCAGTGACCAGTGACCAGTGACCAGCGAAATTGACAAGTGACCAGTGACCACTGAACAGTGACAAGTGACCAGTGACCAGTGACCAACGAAAGTGACCAGTGAACAGTGACCAGGGACCAGTGACCAGTGACGAGTGACCATTGACCAGCGAAAGTGAACAGTGACCAGTGACCAGTGACCAGTGACCAGTGACCAGTGACCAGCGAAAGTGACCAGTGAACAGTGACCAGTGACCAGTGACCTGTGACCAGTGACCAGTGACCAGTGACCAGCGAAAGTGACCAGTGACGAGTGACCAGTGACAAGTGACCAGTGACCAGTGACCATTGACCAGTGACTAGTGACTAGTGACCAGTGACCAACGACCAGTGACCAGTGACCAGTGACCAGCGAAAGTGACAAGTGACCAGTGACCAGTGACCAGTGACCAGTGACCAGCGAAAGTGACTAGTGACCAGTGACGAGTGACCAGTGACCAGTGACCAGTGACCAGTGACCAGTGACCAGTGACCAGTGACCAGTGACCAGCGAAAGTGACCAGTGACGAGTGACCAGTGACAAGTGACCAGTGACCAGTGACCAGTGACCAGTGACAAGTGCCCAGTGACCAGCGACCAGTGACCAGTGACCAGTGACCAGTGACCAGTGACCAGTGACCAGTGACCAGTGACCAGTGACCAGTGACCAGCGACCAGTGACCAGTGACCATTGACCAGTGACCAGTGACCAGTGACCAGAGACCAGCGAAAGTGACCAGGGACAAGTGACCAGTGACCAGTGACCAGTGACCAGTGACCAGTGACCATTGACCAGTGACCAGCGAAAGTGACCAGTGACCAGCGAAATTGACCAGTGACCATTGACCAGTGACCATTGACCAGTGACCAGTGACCAGCAAAAATGACCAGTGACCAGTGACCAGTGACCAGTGACCAGTGACCAGTGACCAGTTACCAGCGAAAGTGACAAGTGACCAGTGACCAGCGAAAGTGACAAGTGACCAGTGACCATTGACCAGTGACCAGTGACCAGTGACCAGCGAACGTGACCAGTGACCAGTGAGCAGTGACCAGCGATATTGACCAGTTTCCAGTGACCAGTGACAAGTGACCAGTGACCAGTGACCGGCGAAAGAGACAAGTGAACAGTGACCAGCGAAATTGACCAGTGACCATTGACCAGTGACCAGCGACAGTGACAAGTGACCAGTGACCACTGACCAGTGACCAGTGACCAGCGACCAGTGACCAGTGACCAGTGACCAGTGACCAGTGACCAGCGAAATTGACCAGTGACCAGTGACCAGTGACCAGCGACCTGTGACCAGTGACCAATGACCAGTGACCAGTGACCAGTGACCAGTGACCAGTGACCAGCGAAAGTGACCAGTGACCAGTGACCAGTGACCAGCGAAATTGACCAGTGACCAGTGACCAGAGACCAGTGACTAGCCAAATTGACCAGTGACCAGTGACCAGTGGCCAGCGGTAGTGACCAGTGACCAGTGACCAGTGATCAGTGACCAGTGAACAGTGACCAGTGACCAGTGACCAGTGACCAGCGAAAATGACCAGTGACCAGTGACCAGTGACCAGCGAAATTGACAAGTGACCAGTGACCACTGAACAGTGACAAGTGACCAGTGACCAGTGACCAACGAAAGTGACCAGTGAACAGTGACCAGGGACCAGTGACCAGTGACGAGTGACCATTGACCAGCGAAAGTGAACAGTGACCAGTGACCAGTGACCAGTGACCAGTGACCAGTGACCAGCGAAAGTGACCAGTGAACAGTGACCAGTGACCAGTGACCTGTGACCAGTGACCAGTGACCAGTGACCAGCGAAAGTGACCAGTGACGAGTGACCAGTGACAAGTGACCAGTGACCAGTGACCATTGACCAGTGACTAGTGACTAGTGACCAGTGACCAACGACCAGTGACCAGTGACCAGTGACCAGCGAAAGTGACAAGTGACCAGTGACCAGTGACCAGTGACCAGTGACCAGCGAAAGTGACTAGTGACCAGTGACGAGTGACCAGTGACCAGTGACCAGTGACCAGTGACCAGTGACCAGTGACCAGTGACCAGTGACCAGCGAAAGTGACCAGTGACGAGTGACCAGTGACAAGTGACCAGTGACCAGTGACCAGTGACCAGTGACAAGTGCCCAGTGACCAGCGACCAGTGACCAGTGACCAGTGACCAGTGACCAGTGACCAGTGACCAGTGACCAGTGACCAGTGACCAGTGACCAGCGACCAGTGACCAGTGACCATTGACCAGTGACCAGTGACCAGTGACCAGAGACCAGCGAAAGTGACCAGGGACAAGTGACCAGTGACCAGTGACCAGTGACCAGTGACCAGTGACCATTGACCAGTGACCAGCGAAAGTGACCAGTGACCAGCGAAATTGACCAGTGACCATTGACCAGTGACCATTGACCAGTGACCAGTGACCAGCAAAAATGACCAGTGACCAGTGACCAGTGACCAGTGACCAGTGACCAGTGACCAGTTACCAGCGAAAGTGACAAGTGACCAGTGACCAGCGAAAGTGACAAGTGACCAGTGACCATTGACCAGTGACCAGTGACCAGTGACCAGCGAACGTGACCAGTGACCAGTGAGCAGTGACCAGCGATATTGACCAGTTTCCAGTGACCAGTGACAAGTGACCAGTGACCAGTGACCGGCGAAAGAGACAAGTGAACAGTGACCAGCGAAATTGACCAGTGACCATTGACCAGTGACCAGCGACAGTGACAAGTGACCAGTGACCACTGACCAGTGACCAGTGACCAGCGACCAGTGACCAGTGACCAGTGACCAGGGACCAGTGACCAGTGACCAGTGACCAGTGACCATCGAAAGTGACAAGTGACCAGTGACCAGCGAAAGTGACAAGTGACCAGTGACCAGTGACCAGTGACCAGCGAAAGTGACCAGTGTCCAGTGAGCAGTGACCAGCGATATTGACCAGTTTCCAGTGACCAGTGACAAGTGACCAGTGACCAGTGACCAGCGAAAGAGACAAGTGAACAGTGACCAGCGAAATTGACCACTGACCATTGACCAGTGACCAGCGAAAGTGACAAGTGACCAGTGACCACTGACCAGTGACCAGTGACCAGCGACCAGTGACCAGTGACCAGTGACCAGGGACCAGTGACCAGCGAAAGTGACCAGTGACCAGTGACCAGTGACCAGTGACCAGCGAAATTGTCCAGTGACCATTGACCAGTGACCAGCGAAAGTGACAAGTGACCAGTGACCATTGACCAGTGACCAGTGACCAGTGACCAGTGACCAGTGACCAGTGACCAGCGAAATTAACCAGTGACCATTGACCAGTGACCAGCGAAAGTGACCAGTGAGGAGTGACCTGTGACAAGTGACCAGTGACCAGCGACCAGTGACCAGTGACCAGTGACGAGTGAACAGTGACCAGTGACCAGTGACCAGTGACCAGCGAAAATGACCAGTGACCAGTGACCAGTGACCAGCGAAATTGACCAGTGACCAGTGACCAGTGAACAGTGACAAGTGACCAGTGACCAGTGACCAACGAAAGTGACCAGTGAACAGTGACCAGGGACCAATGACCAGTGACGAGTGACCAGTGACCAGCGAAAGTGAACAGTGACCAGTGACCAGTGACCAGTGACCAGTGACCAGTGACCAGTGACCAGCGAAAGTGACCAGTGACCAGTGACCAATGACCAGTGACCAGTGACCAGTGACCAGTGACAAGTGACCTGGGACCAGTGACCAGTGACCAGTGACCAGCGAAATTGACCAGTGACCAGTGACCAGTGACCAGTGACCAGTGACCATTGACCAGTGACCAGCGAAAGTGACCAGTGACCAGCGAAATTGACCAGTGACCATTGACCAGTGACCATTGACCAGTGACCAGTGACCAGCTAAAATGACCAGTGACCAGTGACCAGTGACCAGTGACCAGTGACCAGTGACCAGTGACCGGCGAAAGAGACAAGTGAACAGTGACCAGCGAAATTGACCAGTGACCATTGACCAGTGACCAGCGACAGTGACAAGTGACCAGTGACCACTGACCAGTGACCAGTGACCAGTGACCAGGGACCAGTGACCAGTGACCAGTGACCAGTGACCAGTGACCAGTGACCAGTGACCATCGAAAGTGACAAGTGACCAGTGACCAGCGAAAGTGACAAGTGACCAGTGACCAGTGACCAGCGAAAGAGACAAGTGAACAGTGACCAGCGAAATTGACCACTGACCATTGACCAGTGACCAGCGAAAGTGACAAGTGACCAGTGACCACTGACCAGTGACCAGTGACCAGCGACCAGTGACCAGTGACCAGTGACCAGGGACCAGTGACCAGCGAAAGTGACCAGTGACCAGTGACCAGTGACCAGTGACCAGCGAAATTGTCCAGTGACCATTGACCAGTGACCAGCGAAAGTGACAAGTGACCAGTGACCATTGACCAGTGACCAGTGACCAGTGACCAGTGACCAGTGACCAGTGACCAGCGAAAATGACCAGTGACCAGTGACCAGTGACCAGCGAAATTGACCAGTGACCAGTGACCAGTGAACAGTGACAAGTGACCAGTGACCAGTGACCAACGAAAGTGACCAGTGAACAGTGACCAGGGACCATTGACCAGTGACGAGTGACCAGTGACCAGCGAAAGTGAACAGTGACCAGTGACCAGTGACCAGTGACCAGTGACCAGTGACCAGTGACCAGCGAAAGTGACCAGTGATCAGTGACCAGTGACCAGTGACCAGTGACCAGTGACCAGTGACAAGTGACCTGGGACCAGTGACCAGTGACCAGTGACCAGCGAAATTGACCAGTGACCAGTGACCAGTGACCAGCGACCTGTGACCAGTGACCAGTGACCAGTGACCAGTGACCAGTGACCAGCGAAAGTGAACAGTGACCAGTGACCAGTGACCAGTGACCAGTGACCAGTGACCAGTGACCAGCGAAAGTGACCAGTGATCAGTGACCAGTGACCAGTGACCAGTGACCAGTGACCAGTGACAAGTGACCTGGGACCAGTGACCAGTGACCAGTGACCAGCGAAATTGACCAGTGACCAGTGACCAGTGACCAGCGACCTGTGACCAGTGACCAGTGACCAGTGACCAGTGACCAGTGACCAGCGAAAGTGACCAGTGACCAGTGACCAGTGACCAGCGAAATTGACCAGTGACCAGTGACCAGAGACCAGTGACTAGCCAAATTGACCAGTGACCAGTGACCAGTGGCCAGCGGTAGTGACCAGTGACCAGTGACCAGTGATCAGTGACCAGTGAACAGTGACCAGTGACCAGTGACCAGTGACCAGCGAAAATGACCAGTGACCAGTGACCAGTGACCAGCGAAATTGACAAGTGACCAGTGACCAGTGACCAGTGACCAACGAAAGTGACCAGTGAACAGTGACCAGGGACCAGTGACCAGTGACCAGTGACGAGTGACCATTGACCAGCGAAAGTGAACAGTGACCAGTGACCAGTGACCAGCGAAAGTGACCAGTGAACAGTGACCAGTGACCAGTGACCTGTGACCAGTGACCAGTGACCAGTGACCAGCGAAAGTGACCAGTGACGAGTGACCAGTGACAAGTGACCAGTGACCAGTGACCATTGACCAGTGACTAGTGACTAGTGACCAGTGACCAACGACCAGTGACCAGTGACCAGTGACCAGCGAAAGTGACAAGTGACCAGTGACCAGTGACCAGTGACCAGTGACCAGTGACCAGCGAAAGTGACTAGTGACCAGTGACGAGTGACCAGTGACCAGTGACCAGTGACCAGTGACCAGTGACCAGTGACCAGTGACCAGTGACCAGTGACCAGCGAAAGTGACCAGTGACGAGTGACCAGTGACCAGTGACCAGTGACCAGTGACAAGTGCCCAGTGACCAGCGACCAGTGACCAGTGACCAGTGACCAGTGACCAGTGACCAGTGACCAGTGACCAGTGACCAGTGACCAGTGACCAGTGACCAGTAACCAGTGACCAGTGACCAGTGACCAGTGACCAGTGACCAGTGACCAGTGACCAGTAACCAGTGACCAGTGACCTGTGACCAGTGACCTGTGACAAGTGACCAGTGACCAGCGACCAGTGACCAGTGACCAGTGACCAGTGACCAGTGACCAGTGACCAGCAAAATTGACCAGCAAAATTGACCAGTGACCAGTGACCAGTGACCAATGACCAGTGACCAGTGACCAGTGACCAGTGACCAGTGACCAGAGACCAGCGAAAGTGACCAGGGACAAGTGACCAGTGACCAGTGACCAGTGACCAGTGACCAGTGACCAGTGACCGTTGACCAGTGACCAGCGAAAGTGACCAGTGACCAGCGAAATTGACCAGTGACCATTGACCAGTGACCATTGACCAGTGACCAGTGACCAGCAAAAATGACCAGTGACCATTGACCAGTGACCAGCGACAGTGACAAGTGACCAGTGACCACAGACCAGTGACCAGTGACCAGTGACCAGGGACCAGTGACCAGTGACCAGTGACCAGTGACCAGTGACCATCGAAAGTGACAAGTGACCAGTGACCAGCGAAAGTGACAAGTGACCAGTGACCATTGACCAGTGACCAGTGACCAGTGACCAGCGAAAGTGACCAGTGACCAGTGAGCAGTGACCAGCGATATTGACCAGTTTCCAGTGACCAGTGACAAGTGACCAGTGACCAGTGACCAGCGAAAGAGACAAGTGAACAGTGACCAGCGAAATTGACCACTGACCATTGACCAGTGACCAGCGAAAGTGACAAGTGACCAGTGACCACTGACCAGTGACCAGTGACCAGCGACCAGTGACCAGTGACCAGTGACCAGGGACCAGTGACCAGCGAAAGTGACCAGTGACCAGTGACCAGTGACCAGTGACCAGCGAAATTGTCCAGTGACCATTGACCAGTGACCAGCGAAAGTGACAAGTGACCAGTGACCATTGACCAGTGACCAGTGACCAGTGACCAGTGACCAGTGACCAGTGACCAGCGAAATTGACCAGTGACCATTGACCAGTGACCAGCGAAAGTGACCAGTGAGGAGTGACCTGTGACAAGTGACCAGTGACCAGCGACCAGTGACCAGTGACCAGTGACGAGTGAACAGTGACCAGTGACCAGTGACCAGTGACCAGCGAAAATGACCAGTGACCAGTGACCAGTGACCAGCGAAATTGACCAGTGACCAGTGACCAGTGACCAGCGAAAGTGACCAGTGACCAGTGAGCAGTGACCAGCGATATTGACCAGTTTCCAGTGACCAGTGACAAGTGACCAGTGACCAGTGACCAGCGAAAGAGACAAGTGAACAGTGACCAGCGAAATTGACCACTGACCATTGACCAGTGACCAGCGAAAGTGACAAGTGACCAGTGACCACTGACCAGTGACCAGTGACCAGCGACCAGTGGCCAGTGACCAGTGACCAGGGACCAGTGACCAGCGAAAGTGACCAGTGACCAGTGACCAGTGACCAGTGACCTGCGAAATTGTCCAGTGACCATTGACCAGTGACCAGCGAAAGTGACAAGTGACCAGTGACCATTGACCAGTGACCAGTGACCAGTGACCAGTGACCAGCGAAATTGACCAGTGACCATTGACCAGTGACCAGCGAAAGTGACCAGTGAGGAGTGACCTGTGACAAGTGACCAGTGACCAGCGACCAGTGACCAGTGACCAGTGACGAGTGAACAGTGACCAGTGACCAGTGACCAGTGACCAGCGAAAATGACCAGTGACCAGTGACCAGTGACCAGCGAAATTGACCAGTGACCAGTGACCAGTGAACAGTGACAAGTGACCAGTGACCAGTGACCAACGAAAGTGACCAGTGACCAGTGACCAGTGACCAGTGACCAGCGAAATTGACCAGTGACCATTGACCAGTGACCAGCGAAAGTGACCAGTGAGGAGTGACCTGTGACAAGTGACCAGTGACCAGCGACCAGTGACCAGTGACCAGTGACGAGTGAACAGTGACCAGTGACCAGTGACCAGTGACCAGCGAAAATGACCAGTGACCAGTGACCAGTGACCAGTGACCAGTGACCAGTGACCAGTGACCAGTGAACAGTGACAAGTGACCAGTGACCAGTGACCAACGAAAGTGACCAGTGAACAGTGACCAGGGACCAATGACCAGTGACGAGTGACCAGTGACCAGCGAAAGTGAACAGTGACCAGTGACCAGTGACCAGTGACCAGTGACCAGTGACCAGTGACCAGTGACCAGCGAAAGTGACCAGTGACCAGTGACCAGTGACCAGTGACCAGTGACCAGTGACCAGTGACCAACGAAAGTGACCAGTGAACAGTGACCAGGGACCAATGACCAGTGACGAGTGACCAGTGACCAGCGAAAGTGAACAGTGACCAGTGACCAGTGACCAGTGACCAGTGACCAGTGACCAGTGACCAGTGACCAGCGAAAGTGACCAGTGACCAGTGACCAGTGACCAGTGACCAGTGACCAGTGACCAGTGACAAGTGACCTGGGACCAGTGACCAGTGACCAGTGACCAGCGAAATTGACCAGTGACCAGTGACCAGTGACCAGCGACCTGTGACCAGTGACCAGTGACCAGTGACCAGTGACCAGTGACCAGTGACCAGCGAAAGTGACCAGTGACCAGTGACCAGTGACCAGCGAAATTGACCAGTGACCAGTGACCAGTGACTAGCCAAATTGACCAGTGACCAGTGACCAGTGGCCAGCGGTAGTGACCAGTGACCAGTGACCAGTGATCAGTGACCAGTGAACAGTGACCAGTGACCAGTGACCAGTGACCAGCGAAAATGACCAGTGACCAGTGACCAGTGACCAGCGAAATTGACAAGTGACCAATGACCACTGAACAGTGACAAGTGACCAGTGACCAGTGACCAACGAAAGTGACCAGTGAACAGTGACCAGGGACCAGTGACCAGTGACGAGTGACCATTGACCAGCGAAAGTGAACAGTGACCAGTGACCAGTGACCAGTGACCAGCGAAAGTGACCAGTGAACAGTGGCCAGTGACCAGTGACCTGTGACCAGTGACCAGTGACCAGTGACCAGCGAAAGTGACCAGTGACGAGTGACCAGTGACAAGTGACCAGTGACCAGTGACCATTGACCAGTGACTAGTGAATAGTGACCAGTGACCAACGACCAGTGACCAGTGACCAGTGACCAGCGAAAGTGACAAGTGACCAGTGACCAGTGACCAGTGACCAGTGACCAGTGACCAGCGAAAGTGACTAGTGACCAGTGACGAGTGACCAGTGACCAGTGACCAGTGACCAGTGACCAGTGACCAGTGACCAGTGACCAGCGAAAGTGACCAGTGACGAGTGACCAGTGACAAGTGACCAGTGACCAGTGACCAGTGACCAGTGACCAGTGACCAGTGACCAGTGACAAGTGCCCAGTGACCAGCGACCAGTGACCAGTGACCAGTGACCAGTGACCAGTGACCAGTGACCAGTGACCAGCGAAAGTGACCAGTGACCAGCGAAATTGACCAGTGACCATTGACCAGTGACCATTGACCAGTGACCAGTGACCAGCAAAAATGACCAGTGACCAGTGACCAGTGACCAGTGACCAGTGACCAGTGACCAGTTACCAGCGAAAGTGACAAGTGACCAGTGACCAGCGAAAGTGACAAGTGACCAGTGACCATTGACCAGTGACCAGTGACCAGTGACCAGCGAACGTGACCAGTGACCAGTGAGCAGTGACCAGCGATATTGACCAGTTTCCAGTGACCAGTGACAAGTGACCAGTGACCAGTGACCGGCGAAAGAGACAAGTGAACAGTGACCAGCGAAATTGACCAGTGACCATTGACCAGTGACCAGCGACAGTGACAAGTGACCAGTGACCACTGACCAGTGACCAGTGACCAGCGACCAGTGACCAGTGACCAGTGACCAGGGACCAGTGACCAGTGACCAGTGACCAGTGACCATCGAAAGTGACAAGTGACCAGTGACCAGCGAAAGTGACAAGTGACCAGTGACCAGTGACCAGTGACCAGCGAAAGTGACCAGTGACCAGTGAGCAGTGACCAGCGATATTGACCAGTTTCCAGTGACCAGTGACAAGTGACCAGTGACCAGTGACCAGCGAAAGAGACAAGTGAACAGTGACCAGCGAAATTGACCACTGACCATTGACCAGTGACCAGCGAAAGTGACAAGTGACCAGTGACCACTGACCAGTGACCAGTGACCAGCGACCAGTGACCAGTGACCTGTGACAAGTGACCAGTGACCAGCGACCAGTGACCAGTGACCAGTGACGAGTGAACAGTGACCAGTGACCAGTGACCAGTGACCAGCGAAAATGACCAGTGACCAGTGACCAGTGACCAGTGACCAGTGACCAGTGACCAGTGACCAGTGAACAGTGACAAGTGACCAGTGACCAGTGACCAACGAAAGTGACCAGTGAACAGTGACCAGGGACCAATGACCAGTGACGAGTGACCAGTGACCAGCGAAAGTGAACAGTGACCAGTGACCAGTGACCAGTGACCAGTGACCAGTGACCAGTGACCAGTGACCAGCGAAAGTGACCAGTGACCAGTGACCAGTGACCAGTGACCAGTGACCAGTGACCAGTGACCAACGAAAGTGACCAGTGAACAGTGACCAGGGACCAATGACCAGTGACGAGTGACCAGTGACCAGCGAAAGTGAACAGTGACCAGTGACCAGTGACCAGTGACCAGTGACCAGTGACCAGTGACCAGTGACCAGCGAAAGTGACCAGTGACCAGTGACCAGTGACCAGTGACCAGTGACCAGTGACCAGTGACAAGTGACCTGGGACCAGTGACCAGTGACCAGTGACCAGCGAAATTGACCAGTGACCAGTGACCAGTGACCAGCGACCTGTGACCAGTGACCAGTGACCAGTGACCAGTGACCAGTGACCAGTGACCAGCGAAAGTGACCAGTGACCAGTGACCAGTGACCAGCGAAATTGACCAGTGACCAGTGACCAGTGACTAGCCAAATTGACCAGTGACCAGTGACCAGTGGCCAGCGGTAGTGACCAGTGACCAGTGACCAGTGATCAGTGACCAGTGAACAGTGACCAGTGACCAGTGACCAGTGACCAGCGAAAATGACCAGTGACCAGTGACCAGTGACCAGCGAAATTGACAAGTGACCAATGACCACTGAACAGTGACAAGTGACCAGTGACCAGTGACCAACGAAAGTGACCAGTGAACAGTGACCAGGGACCAGTGACCAGTGACGAGTGACCATTGACCAGCGAAAGTGAACAGTGACCAGTGACCAGTGACCAGTGACCAGCGAAAGTGACCAGTGAACAGTGGCCAGTGACCAGTGACCTGTGACCAGTGACCAGTGACCAGTGACCAGCGAAAGTGACCAGTGACGAGTGACCAGTGACAAGTGACCAGTGACCAGTGACCATTGACCAGTGACTAGTGAATAGTGACCAGTGACCAACGACCAGTGACCAGTGACCAGTGACCAGCGAAAGTGACAAGTGACCAGTGACCAGTGACCAGTGACCAGTGACCAGTGACCAGCGAAAGTGACTAGTGACCAGTGACGAGTGACCAGTGACCAGTGACCAGTGACCAGTGACCAGTGACCAGTGACCAGTGACCAGCGAAAGTGACCAGTGACGAGTGACCAGTGACAAGTGACCAGTGACCAGTGACCAGTGACCAGTGACCAGTGACCAGTGACCAGTGACAAGTGCCCAGTGACCAGCGACCAGTGACCAGTGACCAGTGACCAGTGACCAGTGACCAGTGACCAGTGACCAGCGAAAGTGACCAGTGACCAGCGAAATTGACCAGTGACCATTGACCAGTGACCATTGACCAGTGACCAGTGACCAGCAAAAATGACCAGTGACCAGTGACCAGTGACCAGTGACCAGTGACCAGTGACCAGTTACCAGCGAAAGTGACAAGTGACCAGTGACCAGCGAAAGTGACAAGTGACCAGTGACCATTGACCAGTGACCAGTGACCAGTGACCAGCGAACGTGACCAGTGACCAGTGAGCAGTGACCAGCGATATTGACCAGTTTCCAGTGACCAGTGACAAGTGACCAGTGACCAGTGACCGGCGAAAGAGACAAGTGAACAGTGACCAGCGAAATTGACCAGTGACCATTGACCAGTGACCAGCGACAGTGACAAGTGACCAGTGACCACTGACCAGTGACCAGTGACCAGCGACCAGTGACCAGTGACCAGTGACCAGGGACCAGTGACCAGTGACCAGTGACCAGTGACCATCGAAAGTGACAAGTGACCAGTGACCAGCGAAAGTGACAAGTGACCAGTGACCAGTGACCAGTGACCAGCGAAAGTGACCAGTGACCAGTGAGCAGTGACCAGCGATATTGACCAGTTTCCAGTGACCAGTGACAAGTGACCAGTGACCAGTGACCAGCGAAAGAGACAAGTGAACAGTGACCAGCGAAATTGACCACTGACCATTGACCAGTGACCAGCGAAAGTGACAAGTGACCAGTGACCACTGACCAGTGACCAGTGACCAGCGACCAGTGACCAGTGACCAGTGACCAGGGACCAGTGACCAGCGAAAGTGACCAGTGACCAGTGACCAGTGACCAGTGACCAGCGAAATTGTCCAGTGACCATTGACCAGTGACCAGCGAAAGTGACAAGTGACCAGTGACCATTGACCAGTGACCAGTGACCAGTGACCAGTGACCAGTGACCAGTGACCAGCGAAATTGACCAGTGACCATTGACCAGTGACCAGCGAAAGTGACCAGTGAGGAGTGACCTGTGACAAGTGACCAGTGACCAGCGACCAGTGACCAGTGACCAGTGACGAGTGAACAGTGACCAGTGACCAGTGACCAGTGACCAGCGAAAATGACCAGTGACCAGTGACCAGTGACCAGCGAAATTGACCAGTGACCAGTGACCAGTGAACAGTGACAAGTGACCAGTGACCAGTGACCAACGAAAGTGACCAGTGAACAGTGACCAGGGACCAATGACCAGTGACGAGTGACCAGTGACCAGCGAAAGTGAACAGTGACCAGTGACCAGTGACCAGTGACCAGTGACCAGTGACCAGTGACCAGCGAAAGTGACCAGTGACCAGTGACCAATGACCAGTGACCAGTGACCAGTGACCAGTGACCAGTGACAAGTGACCTGGGACCAGTGACCAGTGACCAGTGTCCAGCGAAATTGACCAGTGACCAGTGACCAGTGACCAGTGACCAGTGACCATTGACCAGTGACCAGCGAAAGTGACCAGTGACCAGCGAAATTGACCAGTGACCATTGACCAGTGACCATTGACCAGTGACCATTGACCAGTGACCAGTGACCAGCTAAAATGACCAGTGACCAGTGACCAGTGACCAGTGACCAGTGACCAGTGACCAGTGACCAGTGACCGGCGAAAGAGACAAGTGAACAGTGACCAGCGAAATTGACCAGTGACCATTGACCAGTGACCAGCGACAGTGACAAGTGACCAGTGACCACTGACCAGTGACCAGTGACCAGTGACCAGGGACCAGTGACCAGTGACCAGTGACCAGTGACCAGTGACCAGTGACCATCGAAAGTGACAAGTGACCAGTGACCAGCGAAAGTGACAAGTGACCAGTGACCAGTGACCAGCGAAAGAGACAAGTGAACAGCGACCAGCGAAATTGACCACTGACCATTGACCAGTGACCAGCGAAAGTGACAAGTGACCAGTGACCACTGACCAGTGACCAGTGACCAGCGACCAGTGACCAGTGACCAGTGACCAGGGACCAGTGACCAGCGAAAGTGACCAGTGACCAGTGACCAGTGACCAGTGACCAGCGAAATTGTCCAGTGACCATTGACCAGTGACCAGCGAAAGTGACCAGTGAGGAGTGACCTGTGACAAGTGACCAGTGACCAGCGACCAGTGACCAGTGACCAGTGACGAGTGAACAGTGACCAGTGACCAGTGACCAGTGACCAGCGAAAATGACCAGTGACCAGTGACCAGCGAAATTGACCAGTGACCATTGACCAGTGACCAGCGAAAGTGACCAGTGAGGAGTGACCTGTGACAAGTGACCAGTGACCAGCGACCAGTGACCAGTCACCAGTGACGAGTGAACAGTGACCAGTGACCAGTGACCAGTGACCAGCGAAAATGACCAGTGACCAGTGACCAGTGACCAGCGAAATTGACCAGTGACCAGTGACCAGTGAACAGTGACAAGTGACCAGTGACCAGTGACCAACGAAAGTGACCAGTGAACAGTGACCAGGGACCAATGACCAGTGACGAGTGACCAGTGACCAGCGAAAGTGAACAGTGACCAGTGACCAGTGACCAGTGACCAGTGACCAGTGACCAGTGACCAGCGAAAGTGACAAGTGACCAGTGACCACTGACCAGTGACCAGTGACCAGCGACCAGTGACCAGTGACCAGTGACCAGGGACCAGTGACCAGCGAAAGTGACCAGTGACCAGTGACCAGTGACCAGTGACCAGTGACCAGTGACCAGTGACCAGTGACCAGTGACCAGTGACCAGCGAAATTGACCAGTGACCATTGACCAGTGACCAGCGAAAGTGACCAGTGAGGAGTGACCTGTGACAAGTGACCAGTGACCAGCGACCAGTGACCAGTGACCAGTGACGAGTGAGCAGTGACCAGTGACCAGTGACCAGTGACCAGCGAAAATGACCAGTGACCAGTGACCAGTGACCAGCGAAATTGACCAGTGACCAGTGACCAGTGAACAGTGACAAGTGACCAGTGACCAGTGACCAACGAAAGTGACCAGTGACCAGTGACCAGTGACCAGCGACCAGCGAAATTGACCAGTGACCATTGACCAGTGACCAGCGAAAGTGACCAGTGAGGAGTGACCTGTGACAAGTGACCAGTGACCAGCGACCAGTGACCAGTGACCAGTGACGAGTGAACAGTGACCAGTGACCAGTGACCAGTGACCAGCGAAAATGACCAGTGACCAGTGACCAGTGACCAGCGAAATTGACCAGTGACCAGTGACCAGTGAACAGTGACAAGTGACCAGTGACCAGTGACCAACGAAAGTGACCAGTGAACAGTGACCAGGGACCAATGACCAGTGACGAGTGACCAGTGACCAGCGAAAGTGAACAGTGACCAGTGACCAGTGACCAGTGACCAGTGACCAGTGACCAGTGACCAGCGAAAGTGACCAGTGACCAGTGACCAGTGACCAGTGACCAGTGACCAGTGACCAGTGACCAGTGACCAGTGACCAGTGACCAGTGACAAGTGACCTGGGACCAGTGACCAGTGACCAGTGACCAGCGAAATTGACCAGTGACCAGTGACCAGTGACCAGCGACCTGTGACCAGTGACCAGTGACCAGTGACCAGTGACCAGTGACCAGCGAAAGTGACCAGTGACCAGTGACCAGTGACCAGCGAAATTGACCAGTGACCAGTGACCAGAGACCAGTGACTAGCCAAATTGACCAGTGACCAGTGACCAGTGGCCAGCGGTAGTGACCAGTGACCAGTGACCAGTGATCAGTGACCAGTGAACAGTGACCAGTGACCAGTGACCAGTGACCAGCGAAAATGACCAGTGACCAGTGACCAGTGACCAGCGAAATTGACAAGTGACCAGTGACCAGTGAACAGTGACAAGTGACCAGTGACCAGTGACCAACGAAAGTGACCAGTGAACAGTGACCAGGGACCAGTGACCAGTGACGAGTGACCATTGACCAGCGAAAGTGAACAGTGACCAGTGACCAGTGACCAGTGACCAGTGACCAGTGACCAGCGAAAGTGACCAGTGAACAGTGACCAGTGACCAGTGACCTGTGACCAGTGACCAGTGACCAGTGACCAGCGAAAGTGACCAGTGACGAGTGACCAGTGACAAGTGACCAGTGACCAGTGACCATTGACCAGTGACTAGTGACTAGTGACCAGTGACCAACGACCAGTGACCAGTGACCAGTGACCAGCGAAAGTGACAAGTGACCAGTGACCAGTGACCAGTGACCAGTGACCAGTGACCAGCGAAAGTGACTAGTGACCAGTGACGAGTGACCAGTGACCAGTGACCAGTGACCAGTGACCAGTGACCAGTGACCAGCGAAAGTGACCAGTGACGAGTGACCAGTGACAAGTGACCAGTGACCAGTGACCAGTGACCAGTGACAAGTGCCCAGTGACCAGCGACCAGTGACCAGTGACCAGTGACCAGTGACCAGTGACCAGTGACCAGTGACCAGTGACCAGTGACCAGTGACCAGTGACCAGTAACCAGTGACCAGTGACCTGTGACCAGTGACCAGTGACAAGTGACCAGTGACCAGCGACCAGTGACCAGTGACCAGTGACCAGTAACCAGTGACCAGTGACCAGTGACCAGCAAAATTGACCAGCAAAATTGACCAGTGACCAGTGACCAGTGACCAATGACCAGTGACCAGTGACCAGTGACCAGTGACCAGTGACCAGTGACCAGTGACCAGTGACCAGTGACCAGTGACCAGTGACCAGCGACCAGTGACCAGTGACCATTGACCAGTGACCAGTGACCAGTGACCAGAGACCAGCGAAAGTGACCAGGGACAAGTGACCAGTGACCAGTGACCAGTGACCAGTGACCAGTGACCAGTGACCATTGACCAGTGACCAGCGAAAGTGACCAGTGACCAGCGAAATTGACCAGTGACCATTGACCAGTGACCAGTGACCAGCAAAAATGACCAGTGACCAGTGACCAGTGACCAGTGACCAGTGACCAGTGACCAGTTACCAGCGAAAGTGACAAGTGACCAGTGACCAGCGAAAGTGACAAGTGACCAGTGACCATTGACCAGTGACCAGTGACCAGTGACCAGCGAACGTGACCAGTGACCAGTGAGCAGTGACCAGCGATATTGACCAGTTTCCAGTGACCAGTGACAAGTGACCAGTGACCAGTGACCGGCGAAAGAGACAAGTGAACAGTGACCAGCGAAATTGACCAGTGACCATTGACCAGTGACCAGCGACAGTGACAAGTGACCAGTGACCACTGACCAGTGACCAGTGACCAGCGACCAGTGACCAGTGACCAGTGACCAGGGACCAGTGACCAGTGACCAGTGACCAGTGACCATCGAAAGTGACATGTGACCAGTGACCAGCGAAAGTGACAAGTGACCAGTGACCATTGACCAGTGACCAGTGACCAGTGACCAGCGGAAGTGACCAGTGACCAGTGAGCAGTGACCAGCGATATTGACCAGTTTCCAGTGACCAGTGACAAGTGACCAGTGACCAGTGACCAGCGAAAGAGACAAGTGAACAGTGACCAGCGAAATTGACCACTGACCATTGACCAGTGACCAGCGAAAGTGACAAGTGACCAGTGACCACTGACCAGTGACCAGTGACCAGCGACCAGTGACCAGTGACCAGTGACCAGGGACCAGTGACCAGCGAAAGTGACCAGTGACCAGTGACCAGTGACCAGTGACCAGCGAAATTGTCCAGTGACCATTGACCAGTGACCAGCGAAAGTGACAAGTGACCAGTGACCATTGACCAGCGACCAGTGACCAGTGACCATTGACCAGTGACCAGTGACCAGTGACCAGGGACCAGTGACCAGCGAAAGTGACCAGTGACCAGTGACCAGTGACCAGTGACCAGTGACCTGTGACCAGTGACCAGTGACCAGTGACCAGTGAAAAGTGACCAGTGACCAGTGACCAGTGACCAGTGACCAGTCACCAGTGACAAGTGACCAGTGACCAGTGACCCGTGACCAGTGACCAGTGACCAGTGACCAGTGACCAGTGACCAGTGACCAGTGACCAGAGACCAGCGAAAGTGACCAGGGATAAGTGACCAGTGACCAGTGACCAGTGACCAGTGACCAGTGACCAGTGACCATTGACCAGTGACCAGCGAAAGTGACCAGTGACCAGCGAAATTGACCAGTGACCATTGACCAGTGACCATTGACCAGTGACCAGTGACCAGCAAAAATGACCAGTGACCAGTGACCAGTGACCAGTGCCCAGTGACCAGTGACCAGTTACCAGCGAAAGTGACAAGTGACCAGTGACCAGCGAAAGTGACAAGTGACCAGTGACCATTGACCAGTGACCAGTGACCAGTGACCAGCGAACGTGACCAGTGACCAGTGAGCAGTGACCAGCGATATTGACCAGTTTCCAGTGACCAGTGACAAGTGACCAGTGACCAGTGACCGGCGAAAGAGACAAGTGAACAGTGACCAGCGAAATTGACCAGTGACCATTGACCAGTGACCAGCGACAGTGACAAGTGACCAGTGACCACTGACCAGTGACCAGTGACCAGCGACCAGTGACCAGTGACCAGTGACCAGGGACCAGTGACCAGTGACCAGTGACCAGTGACCATCGAAAGTGACATGTGACCAGTGACCAGCGAAAGTGACAAGTGACCAGTGACCATTGACCAGTGACCAGTGACCAGTGACCAGCGGAAGTGACCAGTGACCAGTGAGCAGTGACCAGCGATATTGACCAGTTTCCAGTGACCAGTGACAAGTGACCAGTGACCAGTGACCAGCGAAAGAGACAAGTGAACAGTGACCAGCGAAATTGACCACTGACCATTGACCAGTGACCAGCGAAAGTGACAAGTGACCAGTGACCACTGACCAGTGACCAGTGACCAGCGACCAGTGACCAGTGACCAGTGACCAGGGACCAGTGACCAGCGAAAGTGACCAGTGACCAGTGACCAGTGACCAGTGACCAGCGAAATTGTCCAGTGACCATTGACCAGTGACCAGCGAAAGTGACAAGTGACCAGTGACCATTGACCAGTGACCAGTGACCAGTGACCAGTCACCAGTGACCAGTGACCAGCGAAATTGACCAGTGACCATTGACCAGTGACCAGCGAAAGTGACCAGTGAGGAGTGACCTGTGACAAGTGACCAGTGACCAGCGACCAGTGACCAGTGACCAGTGACGAGTGAACAGTGACCAGGGACCAGTGACCAGTGACCAGCGAAAATGACCAGTGACCAGTGACCAGTGACCAGCGAAATTGACCAGTGATCAGTGACCAGTGAACAGTGACAAGTGACCAGTGACCAGTGACCAACGAAAGTGACCAGTGAACAGTGACCAGGGACCAATGACCAGTGACGAGTGACCAGTGACCAGCGAAAGTGAACAGTGACCAGTGACCAGTGACCAGTGACCAGTGACCAGTGACCAGTGACCAGCGAAAGTGACCAGTGACCAGTGACCAATGACCAGTGACCAGTGACCAGTGACCAGTGACAAGTGACCTGGGACCAGTGACCAGTGACCAGTGACCAGCGAAATTGACCAGTGACCAGTGACCAGTGACCAGCGACCTGTGACCAGTGACCAGTGACCAGTGACCAGTGACCAGTGACCAGTGACCAGTGACCAGTGACCAGTGACCAGTGACCAGCGAAAGTGACAAGTGACCAGTGACCAGCGAAAGTGACAAGTGACCAGTGACCATTGACCAGTGACCAGTGACCAGTGACCAGCGAACGTGACCAGTGACCAGTGAGCAGTGACCAGCGATATTGACCAGTTTCCAGTGACCAGTGACAAGTGACCAGTGACCAGTGACCGGCGAAAGAGACAAGTGAACAGTGACCAGCGAAATTGACCAGTGACCATTGACCAGTGACCAGCGAAAGTGACAAGTGACCAGTGACCACTGACCAGTGACCAGTGACCAGCGACCAGTGACCAGTGACCAGTGACCAGGGACCAGTGACCAGCGAAAGTGACCAGTGACCAGTGACCAGTGACCAGTGACCAGCGAAATTGTCCAGTGACCATTGACCAGTGACCAGTGACCAGTGACCAGTGACCAGTGACCAGTGACCAGTGACCAGTGAACAGTGACCAGCGACCAGTGACCAGTGACCATTGACCAGTGACCAGGGACCAGTGACCAGCGAAAGTGACCAGTGACCAGTGACCAGTGACCAGTGACCAGTGACCTGTGACCAGTGACCAGTGACCAGTGACCAGTGAAAAGTGACCAGTGACCAGTGACCAGTGACCAGCGAAAGTGACAAGTGACCAGTGACCATTGACCAGTGACCAGTGACCAGTGACCAGCGAAAGTGACCAGTGACCAGCGAAATTGACCAGTTTCCAGTGACCAGTGACAAGTGACCAGTGACCAGTGACCAGCGAAAGAGACAAGTGAACAGTGACCAGCGAAATTGACCAGTGACCAGCGAAAGTGACAAGTGACCAGTGACCACTGACCAGTGACCAGTGACCAGCGACCAGTGACCAGTGACCAGTGACCAGGGACCAGTGACCAGCGAAAGTGACCAGTGACCAGGGACCAGTGACCAGTGATCACTGACCAGCGAAAGTGACCAGTGACCAGTGATCAGTGACCAGCGAAATTGACCAGTGACCAGTGAACAGTGACCAGTGACAAGTGACCAGTTACCAGTGACCAGCGAAAGTGACCAGTGAACAGTGACCAGGGACCTGTGACCAGTGACCAGTGACCAGTGATCAGTGTCCAGTGACCAGGGACCAGTGACCAGTGACCAGCGAAAGTGACCAGGGACCAGTGACCAGTGACCAGTGACCAGTGACCAGTGACCATTGACCAGTGACCAGTGACCAGCAAAAATGACCAGTGACCAGTGACCATTGACCAGTGACCAGTGACCAGCGAAAGTGACCAGTGACCAGTGAATAGTGACCAGCGAAAGTGACAAGTGACCAGTGACCACTGACCAGTGACCAGTGACCAGCGACCAGTGACCAGTGACCAGTGACCAGGGACCAGTGACCAGCGAAAGTGACCAGTGACCAGGGACCAGTGACCAGTGACCAGCGAAATTGACCAGTGACCAGTGACAAGTGACCAGTGACCAGTGACCAGCGAAAGTGACCAGTGAATAGTGACCAGTGACCAGTGACCAGTGACCAGCGAAAGTGACCAGGGACAAGTGACCAGTGACCAGTGACCAGTGACCAGTGACCAGGGACCAGTGACCAGCGAAAGTGACCAGTGACCAGGGACCAGTGACCAGTGACCAGCGAAATTGACCAGTGACCAGTGACAAGTGACCAGTGACCAGTGACCAGCGAAAGTGACCAGTGAACAGTGACCAGTGACCAGTGATCACTGACCAGCGAAAGTGACCAGTGACCAGTGATCAGTGACCAGCGAAATTGACCAGTGACCAGTGAACAGTGACCAGTGACAAGTGACCAGTTACCAGTGACCAGCGAAAGTGACCAGTGAACAGTGACCAGGGACCTGTGACCAGTGACCAGTGACCAGTGATCAGTGTCCAGTGACCAGGGACCAGTGACCAGTGACCAGCGAAAGTGACCAGGGACCAGTGACCAGTGACCAGTGACCAGTGACCAGTGACCATTGACCAGTGACCAGTGACCAGCAAAAATGACCAGTGACCAGTGACCATTGACCAGTTACCAGTGACCAGTGACAAGCGAAAGTGACCAGTGACCAGTGAGCAGTGACCAGCGAAATTGACCAGTTTCCAGTGACCAGTGACAAGTGACCAGTGACCAGTGACCAGCGAAAGAGACAAGTGAACAGTGACCAGCGAAATTGACCAGTGACCATTGACCTGTGACCAGTGACCAGTGACCAGTGACCAGTGACCAGTGACCAGTGACCAGCGAAAGTGACCAGTGACCAGTGAATAGTGACCAGCGAAATTGACCAGTTTCCAGTGACCAGTGATAAGTGACCAGTGACCAGTGACCAGCGAAAGTGACCAGTGAACAGTGATCAGCGAAATTGACCAGTGACCATTGACCAGTGACCAGCGAAAGTGACCAGTGACGAGTGACCAGTGACCAGTGACCAGTGACCAGTGACCAGCAAAAATGACCAGTGACCAGTGACCAGTGACCAGTGACCAGTGACCATCGAAAGTGACAAGTGACCAGTGACCAGCGAAAGTGACAAGTGACCAGTGACCATTGACCAGTGACCATTGACCAGTGACCAGTGACCAGTGACCAGAGACCAGCGAAAGTGACCAGGGACAAGTGACCAGTGACCAGTGACCAGTGACCAGTGACAAGTGACAAGTGACCTGGGACCAGTGACCAGTGACCGGTGACCAGCGAAATTGACCAGTGACCAGTGACCAGTGACCAGCGACCTGTGACCAGTGACCAGTGACCAGTGACCAGTGACCAGTGACCAGTGACCAGTGACCAGTGACCAGTGACCAGTGACCAGCGAAAGTGACCAGTGACCAGTGACCAGTGACCAGCGAAATTGACCAGTGACCAGTGAGCAGAGACCAGTGACTAGCCAAATTGACCAGTGACCAGTGACCAGTGGCCAGCGGTAGTGACCAGTGACCAGTGACCAGTGATCAGTGACCAGTGAACAGTGACCAGTGACCAGTGACCAGTGACCAGCGAAAATGACCAGTGACCAGTGACCAGTGACCAGCGAAATTGACAAGTGACCAGTGACCAGTGACCAGTGACCAGTGACCAGTGACAAGTGACCAGTGACCAGCGACCAGTGACCAGTGACCAGTGACCAGTGACCACTGACCAGCGAATGTGACCAGTGACCAGGGACCAGTGACCAGTGACCAGTGACCAGTGACCATTGACCAGTGAGCAGCGAAATTGACCAGTGACCATTGACCAGTGACCAGCGAAAGTGACCAGTGACGAGTGGCCAGTGACAAGTGACCAGTGACCAGTGACCAGTGACCAGTGACCAGTGACCAGTGACCAGCGAAAGTGACAAGTGACCAGTGACAAGTGACCAGTGACCAGTGACCATTGACCAGTGACCAGTGACCAGCAAAAATGACCAGTGACCAGTGACCAGTGACCAGTGACCAGTGACCAGTGACCAGCGAAAGTGACAAGTGACCAGTGACCAGCGAAAGTGACAAGTGACCAGTGACCATTGACCAGTGACCAGTGACCAGTGACCAGCGAAAGTGACCAGTGACCAGTGAATAGTGACCAGCGAAAGTGACAAGTGACCAGTGACCACTGACCAGTGACCAGTGACCAGCGACCAGTGACCAGTGACCAGTGACCAGGGACCAGTGACCAGCGAAAGTGACCAGTGACCAGGGACCAGTGACCAGTGACCAGCGAAATTGACCAGTGACCAGTGACCTGTGACCAGTGACAAGTGACCAGTGACCAGTGACCAGCGAAAGTGACCAGTGAACAGTGACCAGTGACCAGTGACCAGTGACCAGCGAAAGTGACCAGGGACAAGTGACCAGTGACCAGTGACCAGTGACCAGTGACCAGTGACCAGGGACCAGTGACCAGCGAAAGTGACCAGTGACCAGGGACCAGTGACCAGCGAAAGTGACCAGTGACGAGTGGCCAGTGACAAGTGACCAGTGACCAGTGACCAGTGACCAGTGACCAGTGACCAGCGAAAGTGACAAGTGACCAGTGACAAGTGACCAGTGACCAGTGACCATTGACCAGTGACCAGTGACCAGCAAAAATGACCAGTGACCAGTGACCATTGACCAGTTACCAGTGACCAGTGACAAGCGAAAGTGACCAGTGACCAGTGAGCAGTGACCAGCGAAATTGACCAGTTTCCAGTGACCAGTGACAAGTGACCAGTGACCAGTGACCAGCGAAAGAGACAAGTGAACAGTGACCAGCGAAATTGACCAGTGACCATTGACCTGTGACCAGTGACCAGTGACCAGTGACCAGTGACCAGTGACCAGTGACCAGCGAAAGTGACCAGTGACCAGTGAATAGTGACCAGCGAAATTGACCAGTTTCCAGTGACCAGTGATAAGTGACCAGTGACCAGTGACCAGCGAAAGTGACCAGTGAACAGTGATCAGCGAAATTGACCAGTGACCAGCGAAAGTGACCAGTGACGAGTGACCAGTGACCAGTGACCAGTGACCAGTGACCAGCAAAAATGACCAGTGACCAGTGACCAGTGACCAGTGACCAGTGACCATCGAAAGTGACAAGTGACCAGTGACCAGCGAAAGTGACAAGTGACCAGTGACCAGTGACCATTGACCAGTGACCATTGACCAGTGACCAGTGACCAGTGACCAGAGACCAGCGAAAGTGACCAGGGACAAGTGACCAGTGACCAGTGACCAGTGACCAGTGACATGTGACAAGTGACCTGGGACCAGTGACCAGTGACCGGTGACCAGCGAAATTGACCAGTGACCAGTGACCAGTGACCAGCGACCTGTGACCAGTGACCAGTGACCAGTGACCAGTGACCAGTGACCAGTGACCAGTGACCAGTGACCAGTGACCAGTGACCAGTGACCAGCGAAAGTGACCAGTGACCAGTGACCAGTGACCAGCGAAATTGACCAGTGACCAGTGAGCAGAGACCAGTGACTAGCCAAATTGACCAGTGACCAGTGACCAGTGGCCAGCGGTAGTGACCAGTGACCAGTGACCAGTGATCAGTGACCAGTGAACAGTGACCAGTGACCAGTGACCAGTGACCAGCGAAAATGACCAGTGACCAGTGACCAGTGACCAGCGAAATTGACAAGTGACCAGTGACCAGTGACCAGTGACCAGTGACCAGTGACAAGTGACCAGTGACCAGCGACCAGTGACCAGTGACCAGTGACCAGTGACCACTGACCGGCGAATGTGACCAGTGACCAGGGACCAGTGACCAGTGACCAGTGACCAGTGACCATTGACCAGTGAGCAGCGAAATTGACCAGTGACCATTGACCAGTGACCAGCGAAAGTGACCAGTGACGAGTGGCCAGTGACAAGTGACCAGTGACCAGTGACCAGTGACCAGTGACCAGTGACCAGCGAAAGTGACAAGTGACCAGTGACAAGTGACCAGTGACCAGTGACCATTGACCAGTGACCAGTGACCAGCAAAAATGACCAGTGACCAGTGACCAGTGACCAGTGACCAGTGACCAGTGACCAGTGACCAGCGAAAGTGACAAGTGACCAGTGACCAGTGACCAGCGAAAGAGACAAGTGAACAGTGACCAGCGAAATTGACCAGTGACCATTGACCTGTGACCAGTGACCAGTGACCAGTGACCAGTGACCAGTGACCAGTGACCAGCGAAAGTGACCAGTGACCAGTGAATAGTGACCAGCGAAATTGACCAGTTTCCAGTGACCAGTGATAAGTGACCAGTGACCAGTGACCAGCGAAAGTGACCAGTGAACAGTGATCAGCGAAATTGACCAGTGACCATTGACCAGTGACCAGCGAAAGTGACCAGTGACCAGTGACCAGCGACCAGTGACCAGTGACCAGTGACCAGGGACCAGTGACCAGCGAAAGTGACCAGTGACCAGTGACCAGTGACCAGTGACCAGCGAAAATGACCAGTGACCAGTGACCAGTGACCAGCGAAATTGACAAGTGACCAGTGACCAGTGACCAGTGACCAACGAAAGTGACCAGTGAACAGTGACCAGGGACCAGTGACCAGTGACCAGTGACGAGTGACCATTGACCAGCGAAAGTGAACAGTGACAAGTGACCAGTGACCAGTGACCAACGAAAGTGACCAGTGAACAGTGACCAGGGACCAATGACCAGTGACGAGTGACCAGTGACCAGCGAAAGTGAACAGTGACCAGTGACCAGTGACCAGTGACCAGTGACCAGTGACCAGTGACCAGCGAAAGTGACCAGTGACCAGTGACCAATGACCAGTGACCAGTGACCAGTGACCAGTGACAAGTGACCTGGGACCAGTGACCAGTGACCAGTGACCAGCGAAATTGACCAGTGACCAGTGACCAGTGACCAGTGACCAGTGACCATTGACCAGTGACCAGCGAAAGTGACCAGTGACCAGCGAAATTGACCAGTGACCATTGACCAGTGACCATTGACCAGTGACCAGTGACCAGCTAAAATGACCAGTGACCAGTGACCAGTGACCAGTGACCAGTGACCAGTGACCAGTGACCGGCGAAAGAGACAAGTGAACAGTGACCAGCGAAATTGACCAGTGACCATTGACCAGTGACCAGCGACAGTGACAAGTGACCAGTGACCACTGACCAGTGA
This sequence comes from Andrena trimmerana, assembly GCA_951215215.1. Classification (NCBI taxonomy): domain Eukaryota; kingdom Metazoa; phylum Arthropoda; class Insecta; order Hymenoptera; family Andrenidae; genus Andrena; species Andrena trimmerana. The sequence goes on along the minus strand of OX578063.1, from coordinate 14,998,570 downwards.
CCAGTGACCAGTGACCAGGGACCAGTGACCAGTCACCAGTGACCAGTGACCAGTGACCAGTGACCAGTGACCATCGAAAGTGACAAGTGACCAGTGACCAGCGAAAGTGACAAGTGACCAGTGACCAGTGACCAGCGAAAGAGACAAGTGAACAGTGACCAGCGAAATTGACCACTGACCATTGACCAGTGACCAGCGAAAGTGACAAGTGACCAGTGACCACTGACCAGTGACCAGTGACCAGCGACCAGTGACCAGTGACCAGTGACCAGGGACCAGTGACCAGCGAAAGTGACCAGTGACCAGTGACCAGTGACCAGTGACCAGCGAAATTGTCCAGTGACCATTGACCAGTGACCAGCGAAAGTGACAAGTGACCAGTGACCATTGACCAGTGACCAGTGACCAGTGACCAGTGACCAGTGACCAGTGACCAGCGAAATTGACCAGTGACCATTGACCAGTGACCAGCGAAAGTGACCAGTGAGGAGTGACCTGTGACAAGAGACCAGTGACCAGCGACCAGTGACCAGTGACCAGTGACGAGTGAACAGTGACCAGTGACCAGTGACCAGTGACCAGCGAAAATGACCAGTGACCAGTGACCAGTGACCAGCGAAATTGACCAGTGACCAGTGACCAGTGAACAGTGACAAGTGACCAGTGACCAGTGACCAACGAAAGTGACCAGTGAACAGTGACCAGGGACCAATGACCAGTGACGAGTGACCAGTGACCAGCGAAAGTGAACAGTGACCAGTGACCAGTGACCAGTGACCAGTGACCAGTGACCAGTGACCAGCGAAAGTGACCAGTGACCAGTGACCAATGACCAGTGACCAGTGACCAGTGACCAGTGACAAGTGACCTGGGACCAGTGACCAGTGACCAGTGACCAGCGAAATTGACCAGTGACCAGTGACCAGTGACCAGTGACCAGTGACCATTGACCAGTGACCAGCGAAAGTGACCAGTGACCAGCGAAATTGACCAGTGACCATTGACCAGTGACCATTGACCAGTGACCATTGACCAGTGACCAGTGACCAGCTAAAATGACCAGTGACCAGTGACCAGTGACCAGTGACCAGTGACCAGTGACCAGTGACCGGCGAAAGAGACAAGTGAACAGTGACCAGCGAAATTGACCAGTGACCATTGACCAGTGACCAGCGACAGTGACAAGTGACCAGTGACCACTGACCAGTGACCAGTGACCAGTGACCAGGGACCAGTGACCAGTGACCAGTGACCAGTGACCAGTGACCAGTGACCAGTGACCATCGAAAGTGACAAGTGACCAGTGACCAGCGAAAGTGACAAGTGACCAGTGACCAGTGACCAGCGAAAGAGACAAGATAACAGTGACCAGCGAAATTGACCACTGACCATTGACCAGTGACCAGCGAAAGTGACAAGTGACCAGTGACCACTGACCAGTGACCAGTGACCAGTGACCAGCGCAAGTGACCAGTGACCAGTGACCAGTGACCAGCGAAATTGACCAGTGACCAGTGACCAGAGACCAGTGACTAGCCAAATTGACCAGTGACCAGTGACCAGTGGCCAGCGGTAGTGACCAGTGACCAGTGACCAGTGATCAGTGACCAGTGAACAGTGACCAGTGACCAGTGACCAGTGACCAGCGAAAATGACCAGTGACCAGTGACCAGTGACCAGCGAAATTGACAAGTGACCAGTGACCAGTGAACAGTGACAAGTGACCAGTGACCAGTGACCAACGAAAGTGACCAGTGAACAGTGACCAGGGACCAATGACCAGTGACGAGTGACCAGTGACCAGCGAAAGTGAACAGTGACCAGTGACCAGTGACCAGTGACCAGTGACCAGTGACCAGTGACCAGCGAAAGTGACCAGTGACCAGTGACCAATGACCAGTGACCAGTGACCAGTGACCAGTGACAAGTGACCTGGGACCAGTGACCAGTGACCAGTGACCAGCGAAATTGACCAGTGACCAGTGGCCAGTGACCAGCGACCTGTGACCAGTGACCAGTGACCAGTGACCAGTGACCAGTGACCAGTGACCAGTGACCAGTGACCAGTGACCAGCGAAAGTGACAAGTGACCAGTGACCAGCGAAAGTGACAAGTGACCAGTGACCATTGACCAGTGACCAGTGACCAGTGACCAGCGAACGTGACCAGTGACCAGTGAGCAGTGACCAGCGATATTGACCAGTTTCCAGTGACCAGTGACCAGTGACCAGTGACCAGTGACCAGCGAAAGTGACAAGTGACCAGTGACCACTGACCAGTGACCAGTGACCAGCGACCAGTGACCAGTGACCAGTGACCAGGGACCAGTGACCAGCGAAAGTGACCAGTGACCAGTGACCAGTGACCAGTGACCAGCGAAATTGTCCAGTGACCATTGACCAGTGACCAGCGACCAGTGACCAGTGACCATTGACCAGTGACCAGTGACCAGCAAAAATGACCAGTGACCAGTGACCAGTGACCAGTGACCAGCGAAAGTGACAAGTGACCAGTGACCATTGACCAGTGACCAGTGACCAGTGACCAGCGAAAGTGACCAGTTACCAGCGAAATTGACCAGTTTCCAGTGACCAGTGACAAGTGACCAGTGACCAGTGACCAGCGAAAGAGACAAGTGAACAGTGACCAGCGAAATTGACCAGTGACCAGCGAAAGTGACAAGTGACCAGTGACCACTGACCAGTGACCAGTGACCAGTGACCAGGGACCAGCGACCAGCGAAAGTGACCAGTGACCTGTGACCAGTGACCAGTGACCAGTGACCTGTGACCAGTGACCAGTGACCAGTGACCAGTGACAAGTGACCAGTGACCAGTGACCAGTGACCAGTGACCAGTGACAAGTGACCAGTGACCAGTGACCCGTGACCAGTGACCAGTGACCAGTGACCAGTGACCAGTGACCAGTGACCAGTGACCAGTGACCAGTGACCAGTAACCAGTGACCAGTGACCAGTGACCAGTGACCAGCGAAAGTGACAAGTGACCAGTGACCATTGACCAGTGACCAGTGACCAGTGACCAGCGAAAGTGACCAGTGACCAGCGAAATTGACCAGTTTCCAGTGACCAGTGACAAGTGACCAGTGACCAGTGACCAGCGAAAGAGACAAGTGAACAGTGACCAGCGAAATTGACCAGTGACCAGCGAAAGTGACAAGTGACCAGTGACCACTGACCAGTGACCAGTGACCAGCGACCAGTGACCAGTGACCAGTGACCAGGGACCAGTGACCAGCGAAAGTGACCAGTGACCAGGGACCAGTGAACAGTGACCAGCGAAATTGACCAGTGACCAGTGACCAGTGACCAGTGACAAGTGACCAGTGACCAGTGACCAGCGAAAGTGACCAGTGAACAGTGACCAGTGACCAGCGAAAGTGACCAGGGACAAGTGACCAGTGACCAGTGACCAGTGACCAGTGACCAGTGACAAGTGACCAGTGACCAGCGACCAGTGACCAGTGACCAGTGACCAGTGACCACTGACCAGCGAAAGTGACCAGTGACCAGTGATCAGTGACCAGCGAAATTGACCAGTGACCAGTGAACAGTGACCAGTGACAAGTGACCAGTTACCAGTGACCAGCGAAAGTGACCAGTGAACAGTGAACAGGGACCTGTGACCAGTGACCAGTGACCAGTGATCAGTGTCCAGTGACCAGGGACCAGTGACCAGTGACCAGCGAAAGTGACCAGGGACCAGTGACCAGTGACCAGTGACCAGTGACCAGTGACCAGTGACCATTGACCAGTGACCAGTGACCAGCAAAAATGACCAGTGACCAGTGACCATTGACCAGTTACCAGTGACCAGTGACAAGCGAAAGTGACCAGTGACCAGTGAGCAGTGACCAGCGAAATTGACCAGTTTCCAGTGACCAGTGACAAGTGACCAGTGACCAGTGACCAGCGAAAGAGACAAGTGAACAGTGACCAGCGAAATTGACCAGTGACCATTGACCTGTGACCAGTGACCAGTGACCAGTGACCAGTGACCAGTGACCAGTGACCAGCGAAAGTGACCAGTGACCAGTGAATAGTGACCAGCGAAATTGACCAGTTTCCAGTGACCAGTGATAAGTGACCAGTGACCAGTGACCAGCGAAAGTGAACAGTGATCAGCGAAATTGACCAGTGACCATTGACCAGTGACCAGCGAAAGTGACCAGTGACGAGTGACCAGTGACCAGTGACCAGTGACCAGTGACCAGCAAAAATGACCAGTGACCAGTGACCAGTGACCAGTGACCAGTGACCATCGAAAGTGACAAGTGACCAGTGACCAGCGAAAGTGACAAGTGACCAGTGACCAGTGACCATTGACCAGTGACCAGTGACCAGTGACCAGAGACCAGCGAAAGTGACCAGGGACAAGTGACCAGTGACCAGTGACCAGTGACCAGTGACCAGTGACAAGTGACAAGTGACCTGGGACCAGTGACCAGTGACCGGTGACCAGCGAAATTGACCAGTGACCAGTGACCAGTGACCAGCGACCTGTGACCAGTGACCAGTGACCAGTGACCAGTGACCAGTGACCAGTGACCAGTGACCAGTGACCAGCGAAAGTGACCAGTGACCAGTGATCAGTGACCAGCGAAATTGACCAGTGACCAGTGAGCAGAGACCAGTGACTACCCAAATTGACCAGTGACCAGTGACCAGTGGCCAGCGGTAGTGACCAGTGACCAGTGACCAGTGATCAGTGACCAGTGAACAGTGACCAGTGACCAGTGACCAGTGACCAGCGAAAATGACCAGTGACCAGTGACCAGTGACCAGCGAAATTGACAAGTGACCAGTGACCAGTGACCAGTGACCAGTGACCAGTGACCAGTGACCAGTGACAAGTGACCAGTGACCAGCGACCAGTGACCAGTGACCAGTGACCAGTGACCAGTGACCACTGACCAGCGAATGTGACCAGTGACCAGGGACCAGTGACCAGTGACCAGTGACCAGTGACCATTGACCAGTGAGCAGCGAAATTGACCAGTGACCATTGACCAGTGACCAGCGAAAGTGACCAGTGACCAGTGACCAGTGACCAGTGACCAGTGACCAGTGACCAGTGACCAGTGACCAGTGACCAGTGACCAGTAACCAGTGACCAGTGACCTGTGACCAGTGACCAGTGACAAGTGACCAGTGACCAGCGACCAGTGACCAGTGACCAGTGACCAGTGACCAGTGACCAGTGACCAGCAAAATTGACCAGCAAAATTGACCAGTGACCAGTGACCAGTGACCAATGACCAGTGACCAGTGACCAGTGACCAGTGACCAGTGACCAGAGACCAGCGAAAGTGACCAGGGACAAGTGACCAGTGACCAGTGACCAGTGACCAGTGACCAGTGACCAGTGACCAGTGACCGTTGACCAGTGACCAGCGAAAGTGACCAGTGACCAGCGAAATTGACCAGTGACCATTGACCAGTGACCATTGACCAGTGACCATTGACCAGTGACCAGTGACCAGCAAAAATGACCAGTGACCATTGACCAGTGACCAGCGACAGTGACAAGTGACCAGTGACCACAGACCAGTGACCAGTGACCAGTGACCAGGGACCAGTGACCAGTGACCAGTGACCAGTGACCATCGAAAGTGACAAGTGACCAGTGACCAGCGAAAGTGACAAGTGACCAGTGACCATTGACCAGTGACCAGTGACCAGTGACCAGCGAAAGTGACCAGTGACCAGTGAGCAGTGACCAGCGATATTGACCAGTTTCCAGTGACCAGTGACAAGTGACCAGTGACCAGTGACCAGCGAAAGAGACAAGTGAACAGTGACCAGCGAAATTGACCACTGACCATTGACCAGTGACCAGCGAAAGTGACAAGTGACCAGTGACCACTGACCAGTGACCAGTGACCAGCGACCAGTGACCAGTGACCAGTGACCAGGGACCAGTGACCAGCGAAAGTGACCAGTGACCAGTGACCAGCGACCAGTGACCAGTGACCAGTGACCAGGGACCAGTGACCAGCGAAAGTGACCAGTGACCAGTGACCAGTGACCAGTGACCAGCGAAATTGTCCAGTGACCATTGACCAGTGACCAGCGAAAGTGAAAAGTGACCAGTGACCATTGACCAGTGACCAGCGAAAGTGACCAGTGACCAGTGAGCAGTGACCAGCGATATTGACCAGTTTCCAGTGACCAGTGACAAGTGACCAGTGACCAGTGACCAGCGAAAGAGACAAGTGAACAGTGACCAGCGAAATTGACCACTGACCATTGACCAGTGACCAGCGAAAGTGACAAGTGACCAGTGACCACTGACCAGTGACCAGTGACCAGCGACCAGTGACCAGTGACCAGTGACCAGTGACCAGTGACCAGCGAAATTGACCAGTGACCATTGACCAGTGACCAGCGAAAGTGACCAGTGAGGAGTGACCTGTGACAAGTGACCAGTGACCAGCGACCAGTGACCAGTGACCAGTGACGAGTGAACAGTGACCAGTGACCAGTGACCAGTGACCAGCGAAAATGACCAGTGACCAGTGACCAGTGACCAGCGAAATTGACCAGTGACCAGTGACCAGTGAACAGTGACAAGTGACCAGTGACCAGTGACCAACGAAAGTGACCAGTGACCAGTGACCAGTGACCAGTGACCAGCGAAATTGACCAGTGACCATTGACCAGTGACCAGCGAAAGTGACCAGTGAGGAGTGACCTGTGACAAGTGACCAGTGACCAGCGACCAGTGACCAGTGACCAGTGACGAGTGAACAGTGACCAGTGACCAGTGACCAGTGACCAGCGAAAATGACCAGTGACCAGTGACCAGTGACCAGCGAAATTGACCAGTGACCAGTGACCAGTGAACAGTGACAAGTGACCAGTGACCAGTGACCAGCGAAATTGACCAGTGACCAGTGACCAGTGACCAGCGACCTGTGACCAGTGACCAGTGACCAGTGACCAGTGACCAGTGACCAGCGAAATTGACCAGTGACCATTGACCAGTGACCAGCGAAAGTGACCAGTGAGGAGTGACCTGTGACAAGTGACCAGTGACCAGCGACCAGTGACCAGTGACCAGTGACGAGTGAACAGTGACCAGTGACCAGTGACCAGTGACCAGCGAAAATGACCAGTGACCAGTGACCAGTGACCAGCGAAATTGACCAGTGACCAGTGACCAGTGAACAGTGACAAGTGACCAGTGACCAGTGACCAACGAAAGTGACCAGTGAACAGTGACCAGGGACCAATGACCAGTGACGAGTGACCAGTGACCAGCGAAAGTGAACAGTGACCAGTGACCAGTGACCAGTGACCAGTGACCAGTGACCAGTGACCAGTGACCAGCGAAAGTGACCAGTGATCAGTGACCAGTGACCAGTGACCAGCGAAATTGACCAGTGACCAGTGACCAGTGACCAGCGACCTGTGACCAGTGACCAGTGACCAGTGACCAGTGACCAGTGACCAGCGAAAGTGACCAGTGACCAGTGACCAGAGACCAGTGACTAGCCAAATTGACCAGTGACCAGTGACCAGTGGCCAGCGGTAGTGACCAGTGACCAGTGACCAGTGATCAGTGACCAGTGAACAGTGACCAGTGACCAGTGACCAGTGACCAGCGAAAATGACCAGTGACCAGTGACCAGTGACCAGCGAAATTGACAAGTGACCAGTGACCAGTGACCAGTGACCAACGAAAGTGACCAGTGAACAGTGACCAGGGACCAGTGACCAGTGACCAGTGACGAGTGACCATTGACCAGCGAAAGTGAACAGTGACCAGTGACCAGTGACCAGTGAACAGTGACAAGTGACCAGTGACCAGTGACCAACGAAAGTGACCAGTGAACAGTGACCAGGGACCAATGACCAGTGACGAGTGACCAGTGACCAGCGAAAGTGAACAGTGACCAGTGACCAGTGACCAGTGACCAGTGACCAGTGACCAGTGACCAGTGACCAGCGAAAGTGACCAGTGATCAGTGACCAGTGACCAGTGACCAGTGACCAGTGACCAGTGACAAGTGACCTGGGACCAGTGACCAGTGACCAGTGACCAGCGAAATTGACCAGTGACCAGTGACCAGTGACCAGCGACCTGTGACCAGTGACCAGTGACCAGTGACCAGTGACCAGTGACCAGCGAAAGTGACCAGTGACCAGTGACCAGTGACCAGCGAAATTGACCAGTGACCAGTGACCAGAGACCAGTGACTAGCCAAATTGACCAGTGACCAGTGACCAGTGGCCAGCGGTAGTGACCAGTGACCAGTGACCAGTGATCAGTGACCAGTGAACAGTGACCAGTGACCAGTGACCAGTGACCAGCGAAAATGACCAGTGACCAGTGACCAGTGACCAGCGAAATTGACAAGTGACCAGTGACCAGTGACCAGTGACCAACGAAAGTGACCAGTGAACAGTGACCAGGGACCAGTGACCAGTGACCAGTGACGAGTGACCATTGACCAGCGAAAGTGAACAGTGACCAGTGACCAGTGACCAGCGAAAGTGACCAGTGAACAGTGACCAGTGACCAGTGACCTGTGACCAGTGACCAGTGACCAGTGACCAGCGAAAGTGACCAGTGACGAGTGACCAGTGACAAGTGACCAGTGACCAGTGACCATTGACCAGTGACTAGTGACTAGTGACCAGTGACCAACGACCAGTGACCAGTGACCAGTGACCAGCGAAAGTGACAAGTGACCAGTGACCAGTGACCAGTGACCAGTGACCAGTGACCAGCGAAAGTGAGTAGTGACCAGTGACGAGTGACCAGTGACCAGTGACCAGTGACCAGTGACCAGTGACCAGAGACCAGTGACCAGTGACCAGCGAAAGTGACCAGTGACGAGTGACCAGTGACAAGTGACCAGTGACCAGTGACCAGTGACCAGTGACAAGTGCCCAGTGACCAGCGACCAGTGACCAGTGACCAGTGACCAGTGACCAGTGACCAGTGACCAGTGACCAGTGACCAGTGACCAGTAACCAGTGACCAGTGACCTGTGACCAGTGACCAGTGACAAGTGACCAGTGACCAGCGACCAGTGACCAGTGACCAGTGACCAGTAACCAGTGACCAGTGACCAGTGACCAGCAAAATTGACCAGCAAAATTGACCAGTGACCAGTGACCAGTGACCAATGACCAGTGACCAGTGACCAGTGACCAGTGACCAGTGACCAGTGACCGGCGAAAGAGACAAGTGAACAGTGACCAGCGAAATTGACCAGTGACCATTGACCAGTGACCAGCGACAGTGACAAGTGACCAGTGACCACTGACCAGTGACCAGTGACCAGTGACCAGGGACCAGTGACCAGTGACCAGTGACCAGTGACCAGTGACCAGTGACCATCGAAAGTGACAAGTGACCAGTGACCAGCGAAAGTGACAAGTGACCAGTGACCATTGACCAGTGACCAGTGACCAGTGACCAGCGAAAGTGACCAGTGACCAGTGAGCAGTGACCAGCGATATTGACCAGTTTCCAGTGACCAGTGACAAGTGACCAGTGACCAGTGACCAGCGAAAGAGACAAGTGAACAGTGACCAGCGAAATTGACCACTGACCATTGACCAGTGACCAGCGAAAGTGACAAGTGACCAGTGACCACTGACCAGTGACCAGTGACCAGCGACCAGTGACCAGTGATCAGAGACCAGGGACCAGTGACCAGCGAAAGTGACCAGTGACCAGTGACCAGTGACCAGTGACCAGCGAAATTGTCCAGTGACCATTGACCAGTGACCAGCGAAAGTGACAAGTGACCAGTGACCATTGACCAGTGACCAGTGACCAGTGACCAGTGACCAGTGACCAGTGACCAGTGACCAGCGAAATTGACCAGTGACCATTGACCAGTGACCAGCGAAAGTGACCAGTGAGGAGTGACCTGTGACAAGTGACCAGTGACCAGCGACCAGTGACCAGTGACCAGTGACGAGTGAACAGTGACCAGTGACCAGTGACCAGTGACCAGCGAAAATGACCAGTGACCAGTGACCAGTGACCAGCGAAATTGACCAGTGACCAGTGACCAGTGAATAGTGACAAGTGACCAGTGACCAGTGACCAACGAAAGTGACCAGTGACCAGTGACCAGTGACCAGTGACCAGCGAAATTGACCAGTGACCATTGACCAGTGACCAGCGAAAGTGACCAGTGAGGAGTGACCTGTGACAAGTGACCAGTGACCAGCGACCAGTGACCAGTGACCAGTGACGAGTGAACAGTGACCAGTGACCAGTGACCAGTGACCAGCGAAAATGACCAGTGACCAGTGACCAGTGACCAGCGAAATTGACCAGTGACCAGTGACCAGTGAACAGTGACAAGTGACCAGTGACCAGTGACCAACGAAAGTGACCAGTGAACAGTGACCAGGGACCAATGACCAGTGACGAGTGACCAGTGACCAGCGAAAGTGAACAGTGACCAGTGACCAGTGACCAGTGACCAGTGACCAGTGACCAGTGACCAGCGAAAGTGACCAGTGACCAGTGACCAGTGACCAGTGACCAGTGACCAGTGACCAGTGACAAGTGACCTGGGACCAGTGACCAGTGACCAGTGACCAGTGACCATCGAAAGTGACATGTGACCAGTGACCAGCGAAAGTGACAAGTGACCAGTGACCATTGACCAGTGACCAGTGACCAGTGACCAGCGAAAGTGACCAGTGACCAGTGAGCAGTGACCAGCGATATTGACCAGTTTCCAGTGACCAGTGACAAGTGACCAGTGACCAGTGACCAGCGAAAGAGACAAGTGAACAGTGACCAGCGAAATTGACCACTGACCATTGACCAGTGACCAGCGAAAGTGACAAGTGACCAGTGACCACTGACCAGTGACCAGTGACCAGCGACCAGTGACCAGTGACCAGTGACCAGTGACCAGTGACCAGCGAAATTGACCAGTGACCAGTGACCAGTGACCAGCGACCTGTGACCAGTGACCAGTGACCAGTGACCAGTGACCAGTGACCAGTGACCAGTGACCAGCGAAAGTGACCAGTGACCAGTGACCAGTGACCAGCGAAATTGACCAGTGACCAGTGACCAGAGACCAGTGACTAGCCAAATTGACCAGTGACCAGTGACCAGTGGCCAGCGGTAGTGACCAGTGACCAGTGACCAGTGATCAGTGACCAGTGAACAGTGACCAGTGACCAGTGACCAGTGACCAGCGAAAATGACCAGTGACCAGTGACCAGTGACCAGCGAAATTGACAAGTGACCAGTGACCACTGAACAGTGACAAGTGACCAGTGACCAGTGACCAACGAAAGTGACCAGTGAACAGTGACCAGGGACCAGTGACCAGTGACGAGTGACCATTGACCAGCGAAAGTGAACAGTGACCAGTGACCAGTGACCAGTGACCAGTGACCAGTGACCAGCGAAAGTGACCAGTGAACAGTGACCAGTGACCAGTGACCTGTGACCAGTGACCAGTGACCAGTGACCAGCGAAAGTGACCAGTGACGAGTGACCAGTGACAAGTGACCAGTGACCAGTGACCATTGACCAGTGACTAGTGACTAGTGACCAGTGACCAACGACCAGTGACCAGTGACCAGTGACCAGCGAAAGTGACAAGTGACCAGTGACCAGTGACCAGTGACCAGTGACCAGCGAAAGTGACTAGTGACCAGTGACGAGTGACCAGTGACCAGTGACCAGTGACCAGTGACCAGTGACCAGTGACCAGTGACCAGTGACCAGCGAAAGTGACCAGTGACGAGTGACCAGTGACAAGTGACCAGTGACCAGTGACCAGTGACCAGTGACAAGTGCCCAGTGACCAGCGACCAGTGACCAGTGACCAGTGACCAGTGACCAGTGACCAGTGACCAGTGACCAGTGACCAGTGACCAGTGACCAGCGACCAGTGACCAGTGACCATTGACCAGTGACCAGTGACCAGTGACCAGAGACCAGCGAAAGTGACCAGGGACAAGTGACCAGTGACCAGTGACCAGTGACCAGTGACCAGTGACCATTGACCAGTGACCAGCGAAAGTGACCAGTGACCAGCGAAATTGACCAGTGACCATTGACCAGTGACCATTGACCAGTGACCAGTGACCAGCAAAAATGACCAGTGACCAGTGACCAGTGACCAGTGACCAGTGACCAGTGACCAGTTACCAGCGAAAGTGACAAGTGACCAGTGACCAGCGAAAGTGACAAGTGACCAGTGACCATTGACCAGTGACCAGTGACCAGTGACCAGCGAACGTGACCAGTGACCAGTGAGCAGTGACCAGCGATATTGACCAGTTTCCAGTGACCAGTGACAAGTGACCAGTGACCAGTGACCGGCGAAAGAGACAAGTGAACAGTGACCAGCGAAATTGACCAGTGACCATTGACCAGTGACCAGCGACAGTGACAAGTGACCAGTGACCACTGACCAGTGACCAGTGACCAGCGACCAGTGACCAGTGACCAGTGACCAGGGACCAGTGACCAGTGACCAGTGACCAGTGACCATCGAAAGTGACAAGTGACCAGTGACCAGCGAAAGTGACAAGTGACCAGTGACCAGTGACCAGTGACCAGCGAAAGTGACCAGTGTCCAGTGAGCAGTGACCAGCGATATTGACCAGTTTCCAGTGACCAGTGACAAGTGACCAGTGACCAGTGACCAGCGAAAGAGACAAGTGAACAGTGACCAGCGAAATTGACCACTGACCATTGACCAGTGACCAGCGAAAGTGACAAGTGACCAGTGACCACTGACCAGTGACCAGTGACCAGCGACCAGTGACCAGTGACCAGTGACCAGGGACCAGTGACCAGCGAAAGTGACCAGTGACCAGTGACCAGTGACCAGTGACCAGCGAAATTGTCCAGTGACCATTGACCAGTGACCAGCGAAAGTGACAAGTGACCAGTGACCATTGACCAGTGACCAGTGACCAGTGACCAGTGACCAGTGACCAGTGACCAGCGAAATTAACCAGTGACCATTGACCAGTGACCAGCGAAAGTGACCAGTGAGGAGTGACCTGTGACAAGTGACCAGTGACCAGCGACCAGTGACCAGTGACCAGTGACGAGTGAACAGTGACCAGTGACCAGTGACCAGTGACCAGCGAAAATGACCAGTGACCAGTGACCAGTGACCAGCGAAATTGACCAGTGACCAGTGACCAGTGAACAGTGACAAGTGACCAGTGACCAGTGACCAACGAAAGTGACCAGTGAACAGTGACCAGGGACCAATGACCAGTGACGAGTGACCAGTGACCAGCGAAAGTGAACAGTGACCAGTGACCAGTGACCAGTGACCAGTGACCAGTGACCAGTGACCAGCGAAAGTGACCAGTGACCAGTGACCAATGACCAGTGACCAGTGACCAGTGACCAGTGACAAGTGACCTGGGACCAGTGACCAGTGACCAGTGACCAGCGAAATTGACCAGTGACCAGTGACCAGTGACCAGTGACCAGTGACCATTGACCAGTGACCAGCGAAAGTGACCAGTGACCAGCGAAATTGACCAGTGACCATTGACCAGTGACCATTGACCAGTGACCAGTGACCAGCTAAAATGACCAGTGACCAGTGACCAGTGACCAGTGACCAGTGACCAGTGACCAGTGACCGGCGAAAGAGACAAGTGAACAGTGACCAGCGAAATTGACCAGTGACCATTGACCAGTGACCAGCGACAGTGACAAGTGACCAGTGACCACTGACCAGTGACCAGTGACCAGTGACCAGGGACCAGTGACCAGTGACCAGTGACCAGTGACCAGTGACCAGTGACCAGTGACCATCGAAAGTGACAAGTGACCAGTGACCAGCGAAAGTGACAAGTGACCAGTGACCAGTGACCAGCGAAAGAGACAAGTGAACAGTGACCAGCGAAATTGACCACTGACCATTGACCAGTGACCAGCGAAAGTGACAAGTGACCAGTGACCACTGACCAGTGACCAGTGACCAGCGACCAGTGACCAGTGACCAGTGACCAGGGACCAGTGACCAGCGAAAGTGACCAGTGACCAGTGACCAGTGACCAGTGACCAGCGAAATTGTCCAGTGACCATTGACCAGTGACCAGCGAAAGTGACAAGTGACCAGTGACCATTGACCAGTGACCAGTGACCAGTGACCAGTGACCAGTGACCAGTGACCAGCGAAAATGACCAGTGACCAGTGACCAGTGACCAGCGAAATTGACCAGTGACCAGTGACCAGTGAACAGTGACAAGTGACCAGTGACCAGTGACCAACGAAAGTGACCAGTGAACAGTGACCAGGGACCAATGACCAGTGACGAGTGACCAGTGACCAGCGAAAGTGAACAGTGACCAGTGACCAGTGACCAGTGACCAGTGACCAGTGACCAGTGACCAGCGAAAGTGACCAGTGATCAGTGACCAGTGACCAGTGACCAGTGACCAGTGACCAGTGACAAGTGACCTGGGACCAGTGACCAGTGACCAGTGACCAGCGAAATTGACCAGTGACCAGTGACCAGTGACCAGCGACCTGTGACCAGTGACCAGTGACCAGTGACCAGTGACCAGTGACCAGCGAAAGTGAACAGTGACCAGTGACCAGTGACCAGTGACCAGTGACCAGTGACCAGTGACCAGCGAAAGTGACCAGTGATCAGTGACCAGTGACCAGTGACCAGTGACCAGTGACCAGTGACAAGTGACCTGGGACCAGTGACCAGTGACCAGTGACCAGCGAAATTGACCAGTGACCAGTGACCAGTGACCAGCGACCTGTGACCAGTGACCAGTGACCAGTGACCAGTGACCAGTGACCAGCGAAAGTGACCAGTGACCAGTGACCAGTGACCAGCGAAATTGACCAGTGACCAGTGACCAGAGACCAGTGACTAGCCAAATTGACCAGTGACCAGTGACCAGTGGCCAGCGGTAGTGACCAGTGACCAGTGACCAGTGATCAGTGACCAGTGAACAGTGACCAGTGACCAGTGACCAGTGACCAGCGAAAATGACCAGTGACCAGTGACCAGTGACCAGCGAAATTGACAAGTGACCAGTGACCAGTGACCAGTGACCAACGAAAGTGACCAGTGAACAGTGACCAGGGACCAGTGACCAGTGACCAGTGACGAGTGACCATTGACCAGCGAAAGTGAACAGTGACCAGTGACCAGTGACCAGCGAAAGTGACCAGTGAACAGTGACCAGTGACCAGTGACCTGTGACCAGTGACCAGTGACCAGTGACCAGCGAAAGTGACCAGTGACGAGTGACCAGTGACAAGTGACCAGTGACCAGTGACCATTGACCAGTGACTAGTGACTAGTGACCAGTGACCAACGACCAGTGACCAGTGACCAGTGACCAGCGAAAGTGACAAGTGACCAGTGACCAGTGACCAGTGACCAGTGACCAGTGACCAGCGAAAGTGACTAGTGACCAGTGACGAGTGACCAGTGACCAGTGACCAGTGACCAGTGACCAGTGACCAGTGACCAGTGACCAGTGACCAGTGACCAGCGAAAGTGACCAGTGACGAGTGACCAGTGACCAGTGACCAGTGACCAGTGACAAGTGCCCAGTGACCAGCGACCAGTGACCAGTGACCAGTGACCAGTGACCAGTGACCAGTGACCAGTGACCAGTGACCAGTGACCAGTGACCAGTGACCAGTAACCAGTGACCAGTGACCAGTGACCAGTGACCAGTGACCAGTGACCAGTGACCAGTAACCAGTGACCAGTGACCTGTGACCAGTGACCAGTGACAAGTGACCAGTGACCAGCGACCAGTGACCAGTGACCAGTGACCAGTGACCAGTGACCAGTGACCAGCAAAATTGACCAGCAAAATTGACCAGTGACCAGTGACCAGTGACCAATGACCAGTGACCAGTGACCAGTGACCAGTGACCAGTGACCAGAGACCAGCGAAAGTGACCAGGGACAAGTGACCAGTGACCAGTGACCAGTGACCAGTGACCAGTGACCAGTGACCGTTGACCAGTGACCAGCGAAAGTGACCAGTGACCAGCGAAATTGACCAGTGACCATTGACCAGTGACCATTGACCAGTGACCAGTGACCAGCAAAAATGACCAGTGACCATTGACCAGTGACCAGCGACAGTGACAAGTGACCAGTGACCACAGACCAGTGACCAGTGACCAGTGACCAGGGACCAGTGACCAGTGACCAGTGACCAGTGACCAGTGACCATCGAAAGTGACAAGTGACCAGTGACCAGCGAAAGTGACAAGTGACCAGTGACCATTGACCAGTGACCAGTGACCAGTGACCAGCGAAAGTGACCAGTGACCAGTGAGCAGTGACCAGCGATATTGACCAGTTTCCAGTGACCAGTGACAAGTGACCAGTGACCAGTGACCAGCGAAAGAGACAAGTGAACAGTGACCAGCGAAATTGACCACTGACCATTGACCAGTGACCAGCGAAAGTGACAAGTGACCAGTGACCACTGACCAGTGACCAGTGACCAGCGACCAGTGACCAGTGACCAGTGACCAGGGACCAGTGACCAGCGAAAGTGACCAGTGACCAGTGACCAGTGACCAGTGACCAGCGAAATTGTCCAGTGACCATTGACCAGTGACCAGCGAAAGTGACAAGTGACCAGTGACCATTGACCAGTGACCAGTGACCAGTGACCAGTGACCAGTGACCAGTGACCAGCGAAATTGACCAGTGACCATTGACCAGTGACCAGCGAAAGTGACCAGTGAGGAGTGACCTGTGACAAGTGACCAGTGACCAGCGACCAGTGACCAGTGACCAGTGACGAGTGAACAGTGACCAGTGACCAGTGACCAGTGACCAGCGAAAATGACCAGTGACCAGTGACCAGTGACCAGCGAAATTGACCAGTGACCAGTGACCAGTGACCAGCGAAAGTGACCAGTGACCAGTGAGCAGTGACCAGCGATATTGACCAGTTTCCAGTGACCAGTGACAAGTGACCAGTGACCAGTGACCAGCGAAAGAGACAAGTGAACAGTGACCAGCGAAATTGACCACTGACCATTGACCAGTGACCAGCGAAAGTGACAAGTGACCAGTGACCACTGACCAGTGACCAGTGACCAGCGACCAGTGGCCAGTGACCAGTGACCAGGGACCAGTGACCAGCGAAAGTGACCAGTGACCAGTGACCAGTGACCAGTGACCTGCGAAATTGTCCAGTGACCATTGACCAGTGACCAGCGAAAGTGACAAGTGACCAGTGACCATTGACCAGTGACCAGTGACCAGTGACCAGTGACCAGCGAAATTGACCAGTGACCATTGACCAGTGACCAGCGAAAGTGACCAGTGAGGAGTGACCTGTGACAAGTGACCAGTGACCAGCGACCAGTGACCAGTGACCAGTGACGAGTGAACAGTGACCAGTGACCAGTGACCAGTGACCAGCGAAAATGACCAGTGACCAGTGACCAGTGACCAGCGAAATTGACCAGTGACCAGTGACCAGTGAACAGTGACAAGTGACCAGTGACCAGTGACCAACGAAAGTGACCAGTGACCAGTGACCAGTGACCAGTGACCAGCGAAATTGACCAGTGACCATTGACCAGTGACCAGCGAAAGTGACCAGTGAGGAGTGACCTGTGACAAGTGACCAGTGACCAGCGACCAGTGACCAGTGACCAGTGACGAGTGAACAGTGACCAGTGACCAGTGACCAGTGACCAGCGAAAATGACCAGTGACCAGTGACCAGTGACCAGTGACCAGTGACCAGTGACCAGTGACCAGTGAACAGTGACAAGTGACCAGTGACCAGTGACCAACGAAAGTGACCAGTGAACAGTGACCAGGGACCAATGACCAGTGACGAGTGACCAGTGACCAGCGAAAGTGAACAGTGACCAGTGACCAGTGACCAGTGACCAGTGACCAGTGACCAGTGACCAGTGACCAGCGAAAGTGACCAGTGACCAGTGACCAGTGACCAGTGACCAGTGACCAGTGACCAGTGACCAACGAAAGTGACCAGTGAACAGTGACCAGGGACCAATGACCAGTGACGAGTGACCAGTGACCAGCGAAAGTGAACAGTGACCAGTGACCAGTGACCAGTGACCAGTGACCAGTGACCAGTGACCAGTGACCAGCGAAAGTGACCAGTGACCAGTGACCAGTGACCAGTGACCAGTGACCAGTGACCAGTGACAAGTGACCTGGGACCAGTGACCAGTGACCAGTGACCAGCGAAATTGACCAGTGACCAGTGACCAGTGACCAGCGACCTGTGACCAGTGACCAGTGACCAGTGACCAGTGACCAGTGACCAGTGACCAGCGAAAGTGACCAGTGACCAGTGACCAGTGACCAGCGAAATTGACCAGTGACCAGTGACCAGTGACTAGCCAAATTGACCAGTGACCAGTGACCAGTGGCCAGCGGTAGTGACCAGTGACCAGTGACCAGTGATCAGTGACCAGTGAACAGTGACCAGTGACCAGTGACCAGTGACCAGCGAAAATGACCAGTGACCAGTGACCAGTGACCAGCGAAATTGACAAGTGACCAATGACCACTGAACAGTGACAAGTGACCAGTGACCAGTGACCAACGAAAGTGACCAGTGAACAGTGACCAGGGACCAGTGACCAGTGACGAGTGACCATTGACCAGCGAAAGTGAACAGTGACCAGTGACCAGTGACCAGTGACCAGCGAAAGTGACCAGTGAACAGTGGCCAGTGACCAGTGACCTGTGACCAGTGACCAGTGACCAGTGACCAGCGAAAGTGACCAGTGACGAGTGACCAGTGACAAGTGACCAGTGACCAGTGACCATTGACCAGTGACTAGTGAATAGTGACCAGTGACCAACGACCAGTGACCAGTGACCAGTGACCAGCGAAAGTGACAAGTGACCAGTGACCAGTGACCAGTGACCAGTGACCAGTGACCAGCGAAAGTGACTAGTGACCAGTGACGAGTGACCAGTGACCAGTGACCAGTGACCAGTGACCAGTGACCAGTGACCAGTGACCAGCGAAAGTGACCAGTGACGAGTGACCAGTGACAAGTGACCAGTGACCAGTGACCAGTGACCAGTGACCAGTGACCAGTGACCAGTGACAAGTGCCCAGTGACCAGCGACCAGTGACCAGTGACCAGTGACCAGTGACCAGTGACCAGTGACCAGTGACCAGCGAAAGTGACCAGTGACCAGCGAAATTGACCAGTGACCATTGACCAGTGACCATTGACCAGTGACCAGTGACCAGCAAAAATGACCAGTGACCAGTGACCAGTGACCAGTGACCAGTGACCAGTGACCAGTTACCAGCGAAAGTGACAAGTGACCAGTGACCAGCGAAAGTGACAAGTGACCAGTGACCATTGACCAGTGACCAGTGACCAGTGACCAGCGAACGTGACCAGTGACCAGTGAGCAGTGACCAGCGATATTGACCAGTTTCCAGTGACCAGTGACAAGTGACCAGTGACCAGTGACCGGCGAAAGAGACAAGTGAACAGTGACCAGCGAAATTGACCAGTGACCATTGACCAGTGACCAGCGACAGTGACAAGTGACCAGTGACCACTGACCAGTGACCAGTGACCAGCGACCAGTGACCAGTGACCAGTGACCAGGGACCAGTGACCAGTGACCAGTGACCAGTGACCATCGAAAGTGACAAGTGACCAGTGACCAGCGAAAGTGACAAGTGACCAGTGACCAGTGACCAGTGACCAGCGAAAGTGACCAGTGACCAGTGAGCAGTGACCAGCGATATTGACCAGTTTCCAGTGACCAGTGACAAGTGACCAGTGACCAGTGACCAGCGAAAGAGACAAGTGAACAGTGACCAGCGAAATTGACCACTGACCATTGACCAGTGACCAGCGAAAGTGACAAGTGACCAGTGACCACTGACCAGTGACCAGTGACCAGCGACCAGTGACCAGTGACCAGTGACCAGGGACCAGTGACCAGCGAAAGTGACCAGTGACCAGTGACCAGTGACCAGTGACCAGCGAAATTGTCCAGTGACCATTGACCAGTGACCAGCGAAAGTGACAAGTGACCAGTGACCATTGACCAGTGACCAGTGACCAGTGACCAGTGACCAGTGACCAGTGACCAGCGAAATTGACCAGTGACCATTGACCAGTGACCAGCGAAAGTGACCAGTGAGGAGTGACCTGTGACAAGTGACCAGTGACCAGCGACCAGTGACCAGTGACCAGTGACGAGTGAACAGTGACCAGTGACCAGTGACCAGTGACCAGCGAAAATGACCAGTGACCAGTGACCAGTGACCAGCGAAATTGACCAGTGACCAGTGACCAGTGAACAGTGACAAGTGACCAGTGACCAGTGACCAACGAAAGTGACCAGTGAACAGTGACCAGGGACCAATGACCAGTGACGAGTGACCAGTGACCAGCGAAAGTGAACAGTGACCAGTGACCAGTGACCAGTGACCAGTGACCAGTGACCAGTGACCAGCGAAAGTGACCAGTGACCAGTGACCAATGACCAGTGACCAGTGACCAGTGACCAGTGACCAGTGACAAGTGACCTGGGACCAGTGACCAGTGACCAGTGTCCAGCGAAATTGACCAGTGACCAGTGACCAGTGACCAGTGACCAGTGACCATTGACCAGTGACCAGCGAAAGTGACCAGTGACCAGCGAAATTGACCAGTGACCATTGACCAGTGACCATTGACCAGTGACCATTGACCAGTGACCAGTGACCAGCTAAAATGACCAGTGACCAGTGACCAGTGACCAGTGACCAGTGACCAGTGACCAGTGACCAGTGACCGGCGAAAGAGACAAGTGAACAGTGACCAGCGAAATTGACCAGTGACCATTGACCAGTGACCAGCGACAGTGACAAGTGACCAGTGACCACTGACCAGTGACCAGTGACCAGTGACCAGGGACCAGTGACCAGTGACCAGTGACCAGTGACCAGTGACCAGTGACCATCGAAAGTGACAAGTGACCAGTGACCAGCGAAAGTGACAAGTGACCAGTGACCAGTGACCAGCGAAAGAGACAAGTGAACAGCGACCAGCGAAATTGACCACTGACCATTGACCAGTGACCAGCGAAAGTGACAAGTGACCAGTGACCACTGACCAGTGACCAGTGACCAGCGACCAGTGACCAGTGACCAGTGACCAGGGACCAGTGACCAGCGAAAGTGACCAGTGACCAGTGACCAGTGACCAGTGACCAGCGAAATTGTCCAGTGACCATTGACCAGTGACCAGCGAAAGTGACCAGTGAGGAGTGACCTGTGACAAGTGACCAGTGACCAGCGACCAGTGACCAGTGACCAGTGACGAGTGAACAGTGACCAGTGACCAGTGACCAGTGACCAGCGAAAATGACCAGTGACCAGTGACCAGCGAAATTGACCAGTGACCATTGACCAGTGACCAGCGAAAGTGACCAGTGAGGAGTGACCTGTGACAAGTGACCAGTGACCAGCGACCAGTGACCAGTCACCAGTGACGAGTGAACAGTGACCAGTGACCAGTGACCAGTGACCAGCGAAAATGACCAGTGACCAGTGACCAGTGACCAGCGAAATTGACCAGTGACCAGTGACCAGTGAACAGTGACAAGTGACCAGTGACCAGTGACCAACGAAAGTGACCAGTGAACAGTGACCAGGGACCAATGACCAGTGACGAGTGACCAGTGACCAGCGAAAGTGAACAGTGACCAGTGACCAGTGACCAGTGACCAGTGACCAGTGACCAGTGACCAGCGAAAGTGACAAGTGACCAGTGACCACTGACCAGTGACCAGTGACCAGCGACCAGTGACCAGTGACCAGTGACCAGGGACCAGTGACCAGCGAAAGTGACCAGTGACCAGTGACCAGTGACCAGTGACCAGTGACCAGTGACCAGTGACCAGTGACCAGTGACCAGTGACCAGCGAAATTGACCAGTGACCATTGACCAGTGACCAGCGAAAGTGACCAGTGAGGAGTGACCTGTGACAAGTGACCAGTGACCAGCGACCAGTGACCAGTGACCAGTGACGAGTGAGCAGTGACCAGTGACCAGTGACCAGTGACCAGCGAAAATGACCAGTGACCAGTGACCAGTGACCAGCGAAATTGACCAGTGACCAGTGACCAGTGAACAGTGACAAGTGACCAGTGACCAGTGACCAACGAAAGTGACCAGTGACCAGTGACCAGTGACCAGCGACCAGCGAAATTGACCAGTGACCATTGACCAGTGACCAGCGAAAGTGACCAGTGAGGAGTGACCTGTGACAAGTGACCAGTGACCAGCGACCAGTGACCAGTGACCAGTGACGAGTGAACAGTGACCAGTGACCAGTGACCAGTGACCAGCGAAAATGACCAGTGACCAGTGACCAGTGACCAGCGAAATTGACCAGTGACCAGTGACCAGTGAACAGTGACAAGTGACCAGTGACCAGTGACCAACGAAAGTGACCAGTGAACAGTGACCAGGGACCAATGACCAGTGACGAGTGACCAGTGACCAGCGAAAGTGAACAGTGACCAGTGACCAGTGACCAGTGACCAGTGACCAGTGACCAGTGACCAGCGAAAGTGACCAGTGACCAGTGACCAGTGACCAGTGACCAGTGACCAGTGACCAGTGACCAGTGACCAGTGACCAGTGACCAGTGACAAGTGACCTGGGACCAGTGACCAGTGACCAGTGACCAGCGAAATTGACCAGTGACCAGTGACCAGTGACCAGCGACCTGTGACCAGTGACCAGTGACCAGTGACCAGTGACCAGTGACCAGCGAAAGTGACCAGTGACCAGTGACCAGTGACCAGCGAAATTGACCAGTGACCAGTGACCAGAGACCAGTGACTAGCCAAATTGACCAGTGACCAGTGACCAGTGGCCAGCGGTAGTGACCAGTGACCAGTGACCAGTGATCAGTGACCAGTGAACAGTGACCAGTGACCAGTGACCAGTGACCAGCGAAAATGACCAGTGACCAGTGACCAGTGACCAGCGAAATTGACAAGTGACCAGTGACCAGTGAACAGTGACAAGTGACCAGTGACCAGTGACCAACGAAAGTGACCAGTGAACAGTGACCAGGGACCAGTGACCAGTGACGAGTGACCATTGACCAGCGAAAGTGAACAGTGACCAGTGACCAGTGACCAGTGACCAGTGACCAGTGACCAGCGAAAGTGACCAGTGAACAGTGACCAGTGACCAGTGACCTGTGACCAGTGACCAGTGACCAGTGACCAGCGAAAGTGACCAGTGACGAGTGACCAGTGACAAGTGACCAGTGACCAGTGACCATTGACCAGTGACTAGTGACTAGTGACCAGTGACCAACGACCAGTGACCAGTGACCAGTGACCAGCGAAAGTGACAAGTGACCAGTGACCAGTGACCAGTGACCAGTGACCAGTGACCAGCGAAAGTGACTAGTGACCAGTGACGAGTGACCAGTGACCAGTGACCAGTGACCAGTGACCAGTGACCAGTGACCAGCGAAAGTGACCAGTGACGAGTGACCAGTGACAAGTGACCAGTGACCAGTGACCAGTGACCAGTGACAAGTGCCCAGTGACCAGCGACCAGTGACCAGTGACCAGTGACCAGTGACCAGTGACCAGTGACCAGTGACCAGTGACCAGTGACCAGTGACCAGTGACCAGTAACCAGTGACCAGTGACCTGTGACCAGTGACCAGTGACAAGTGACCAGTGACCAGCGACCAGTGACCAGTGACCAGTGACCAGTAACCAGTGACCAGTGACCAGTGACCAGCAAAATTGACCAGCAAAATTGACCAGTGACCAGTGACCAGTGACCAATGACCAGTGACCAGTGACCAGTGACCAGTGACCAGTGACCAGTGACCAGTGACCAGTGACCAGTGACCAGTGACCAGTGACCAGCGACCAGTGACCAGTGACCATTGACCAGTGACCAGTGACCAGTGACCAGAGACCAGCGAAAGTGACCAGGGACAAGTGACCAGTGACCAGTGACCAGTGACCAGTGACCAGTGACCAGTGACCATTGACCAGTGACCAGCGAAAGTGACCAGTGACCAGCGAAATTGACCAGTGACCATTGACCAGTGACCAGTGACCAGCAAAAATGACCAGTGACCAGTGACCAGTGACCAGTGACCAGTGACCAGTGACCAGTTACCAGCGAAAGTGACAAGTGACCAGTGACCAGCGAAAGTGACAAGTGACCAGTGACCATTGACCAGTGACCAGTGACCAGTGACCAGCGAACGTGACCAGTGACCAGTGAGCAGTGACCAGCGATATTGACCAGTTTCCAGTGACCAGTGACAAGTGACCAGTGACCAGTGACCGGCGAAAGAGACAAGTGAACAGTGACCAGCGAAATTGACCAGTGACCATTGACCAGTGACCAGCGACAGTGACAAGTGACCAGTGACCACTGACCAGTGACCAGTGACCAGCGACCAGTGACCAGTGACCAGTGACCAGGGACCAGTGACCAGTGACCAGTGACCAGTGACCAGTGACCAGTGACCAGTGACCAGTGACCAGTGACCAGCGAAAGTGACAAGTGACCAGTGACCAGCGAAAGTGACAAGTGACCAGTGACCATTGACCAGTGACCAGTGACCAGTGACCAGCGAACGTGACCAGTGACCAGTGAGCAGTGACCAGCGATATTGACCAGTTTCCAGTGACCAGTGACAAGTGACCAGTGACCAGTGACCGGCGAAAGAGACAAGTGAACAGTGACCAGCGAAATTGACCAGTGACCATTGACCAGTGACCAGCGAAAGTGACAAGTGACCAGTGACCACTGACCAGTGACCAGTGACCAGCGACCAGTGACCAGTGACCAGTGACCAGGGACCAGTGACCAGCGAAAGTGACCAGTGACCAGTGACCAGTGACCAGTGACCAGCGAAATTGTCCAGTGACCATTGACCAGTGACCAGTGACCAGTGACCAGTGACCAGTGACCAGTGACCAGTGACCAGTGAACAGTGACCAGCGACCAGTGACCAGTGACCATTGACCAGTGACCAGGGACCAGTGACCAGCGAAAGTGACCAGTGACCAGTGACCAGTGACCAGTGACCAGTGACCTGTGACCAGTGACCAGTGACCAGTGACCAGTGAAAAGTGACCAGTGACCAGTGACCAGTGACCAGCGAAAGTGACAAGTGACCAGTGACCATTGACCAGTGACCAGTGACCAGTGACCAGCGAAAGTGACCAGTGACCAGCGAAATTGACCAGTTTCCAGTGACCAGTGACAAGTGACCAGTGACCAGTGACCAGCGAAAGAGACAAGTGAACAGTGACCAGCGAAATTGACCAGTGACCAGCGAAAGTGACAAGTGACCAGTGACCACTGACCAGTGACCAGTGACCAGCGACCAGTGACCAGTGACCAGTGACCAGGGACCAGTGACCAGCGAAAGTGACCAGTGACCAGGGACCAGTGACCAGTGATCACTGACCAGCGAAAGTGACCAGTGACCAGTGATCAGTGACCAGCGAAATTGACCAGTGACCAGTGAACAGTGACCAGTGACAAGTGACCAGTTACCAGTGACCAGCGAAAGTGACCAGTGAACAGTGACCAGGGACCTGTGACCAGTGACCAGTGACCAGTGATCAGTGTCCAGTGACCAGGGACCAGTGACCAGTGACCAGCGAAAGTGACCAGGGACCAGTGAGCAGTGACCAGTGACCAGTGACCAGTGACCATTGACCAGTGACCAGTGACCAGCAAAAATGACCAGTGACCAGTGACCATTGACCAGTGACCAGTGACCAGCGAAAGTGACCAGTGACCAGTGAATAGTGACCAGCGAAAGTGACAAGTGACCAGTGACCACTGACCAGTGACCAGTGACCAGCGACCAGTGACCAGTGACCAGTGACCAGGGACCAGTGACCAGCGAAAGTGACCAGTGACCAGGGACCAGTGACCAGTGACCAGCGAAATTGACCAGTGACCAGTGACAAGTGACCAGTGACCAGTGACCAGCGAAAGTGACCAGTGAATAGTGACCAGTGACCAGTGACCAGTGACCAGCGAAAGTGACCAGGGACAAGTGACCAGTGACCAGTGACCAGTGACCAGTGACCAGGGACCAGTGACCAGCGAAAGTGACCAGTGACCAGGGACCAGTGACCAGTGACCAGCGAAATTGACCAGTGACCAGTGACAAGTGACCAGTGACCAGTGACCAGCGAAAGTGACCAGTGAACAGTGACCAGTGACCAGTGATCACTGACCAGCGAAAGTGACCAGTGACCAGTGATCAGTGACCAGCGAAATTGACCAGTGACCAGTGAACAGTGACCAGTGACAAGTGACCAGTTACCAGTGACCAGCGAAAGTGACCAGTGAACAGTGACCAGGGACCTGTGACCAGTGACCAGTGACCAGTGATCAGTGTCCAGTGACCAGGGACCAGTGACCAGTGACCAGCGAAAGTGACCAGGGACCAGTGACCAGTGACCAGTGACCAGTGACCAGTGACCATTGACCAGTGACCAGTGACCAGCAAAAATGACCAGTGACCAGTGACCATTGACCAGTTACCAGTGACCAGTGACAAGCGAAAGTGACCAGTGACCAGTGAGCAGTGACCAGCGAAATTGACCAGTTTCCAGTGACCAGTGACAAGTGACCAGTGACCAGTGACCAGCGAAAGAGACAAGTGAACAGTGACCAGCGAAATTGACCAGTGACCATTGACCTGTGACCAGTGACCAGTGACCAGTGACCAGTGACCAGTGACCAGTGACCAGCGAAAGTGACCAGTGACCAGTGAATAGTGACCAGCGAAATTGACCAGTTTCCAGTGACCAGTGATAAGTGACCAGTGACCAGTGACCAGCGAAAGTGACCAGTGAACAGTGATCAGCGAAATTGACCAGTGACCATTGACCAGTGACCAGCGAAAGTGACCAGTGACGAGTGACCAGTGACCAGTGACCAGTGACCAGTGACCAGCAAAAATGACCAGTGACCAGTGACCAGTGACCAGTGACCAGTGACCATCGAAAGTGACAAGTGACCAGTGACCAGCGAAAGTGACAAGTGACCAGTGACCATTGACCAGTGACCATTGACCAGTGACCAGTGACCAGTGACCAGAGACCAGCGAAAGTGACCAGGGACAAGTGACCAGTGACCAGTGACCAGTGACCAGTGACAAGTGACAAGTGACCTGGGACCAGTGACCAGTGACCGGTGACCAGCGAAATTGACCAGTGACCAGTGACCAGTGACCAGCGACCTGTGACCAGTGACCAGTGACCAGTGACCAGTGACCAGTGACCAGTGACCAGTGACCAGTGACCAGTGACCAGTGACCAGCGAAAGTGACCAGTGACCAGTGACCAGTGACCAGCGAAATTGACCAGTGACCAGTGAGCAGAGACCAGTGACTAGCCAAATTGACCAGTGACCAGTGACCAGTGGCCAGCGGTAGTGACCAGTGACCAGTGACCAGTGATCAGTGACCAGTGAACAGTGACCAGTGACCAGTGACCAGTGACCAGCGAAAATGACCAGTGACCAGTGACCAGTGACCAGCGAAATTGACAAGTGACCAGTGACCAGTGACCAGTGACCAGTGACCAGTGACAAGTGACCAGTGACCAGCGACCAGTGACCAGTGACCAGTGACCAGTGACCACTGACCAGCGAATGTGACCAGTGACCAGGGACCAGTGACCAGTGACCAGTGACCAGTGACCATTGACCAGTGAGCAGCGAAATTGACCAGTGACCATTGACCAGTGACCAGCGAAAGTGACCAGTGACGAGTGGCCAGTGACAAGTGACCAGTGACCAGTGACCAGTGACCAGTGACCAGTGACCAGTGACCAGCGAAAGTGACAAGTGACCAGTGACAAGTGACCAGTGACCAGTGACCATTGACCAGTGACCAGTGACCAGCAAAAATGACCAGTGACCAGTGACCAGTGACCAGTGACCAGTGACCAGTGACCAGCGAAAGTGACAAGTGACCAGTGACCAGCGAAAGTGACAAGTGACCAGTGACCATTGACCAGTGACCAGTGACCAGTGACCAGCGAAAGTGACCAGTGACCAGTGAATAGTGACCAGCGAAAGTGACAAGTGACCAGTGACCACTGACCAGTGACCAGTGACCAGCGACCAGTGACCAGTGACCAGTGACCAGGGACCAGTGACCAGCGAAAGTGACCAGTGACCAGGGACCAGTGACCAGTGACCAGCGAAATTGACCAGTGACCAGTGACCTGTGACCAGTGACAAGTGACCAGTGACCAGTGACCAGCGAAAGTGACCAGTGAACAGTGACCAGTGACCAGTGACCAGTGACCAGCGAAAGTGACCAGGGACAAGTGACCAGTGACCAGTGACCAGTGACCAGTGACCAGTGACCAGGGACCAGTGACCAGCGAAAGTGACCAGTGACCAGGGACCAGTGACCAGCGAAAGTGACCAGTGACGAGTGGCCAGTGACAAGTGACCAGTGACCAGTGACCAGTGACCAGTGACCAGTGACCAGCGAAAGTGACAAGTGACCAGTGACAAGTGACCAGTGACCAGTGACCATTGACCAGTGACCAGTGACCAGCAAAAATGACCAGTGACCAGTGACCATTGACCAGTTACCAGTGACCAGTGACAAGCGAAAGTGACCAGTGACCAGTGAGCAGTGACCAGCGAAATTGACCAGTTTCCAGTGACCAGTGACAAGTGACCAGTGACCAGTGACCAGCGAAAGAGACAAGTGAACAGTGACCAGCGAAATTGACCAGTGACCATTGACCTGTGACCAGTGACCAGTGACCAGTGACCAGTGACCAGTGACCAGTGACCAGCGAAAGTGACCAGTGACCAGTGAATAGTGACCAGCGAAATTGACCAGTTTCCAGTGACCAGTGATAAGTGACCAGTGACCAGTGACCAGCGAAAGTGACCAGTGAACAGTGATCAGCGAAATTGACCAGTGACCAGCGAAAGTGACCAGTGACGAGTGACCAGTGACCAGTGACCAGTGACCAGTGACCAGCAAAAATGACCAGTGACCAGTGACCAGTGACCAGTGACCAGTGACCATCGAAAGTGACAAGTGACCAGTGACCAGCGAAAGTGACAAGTGACCAGTGACCAGTGACCATTGACCAGTGACCATTGACCAGTGACCAGTGACCAGTGACCAGAGACCAGCGAAAGTGACCAGGGACAAGTGACCAGTGACCAGTGACCAGTGACCAGTGACATGTGACAAGTGACCTGGGACCAGTGACCAGTGACCGGTGACCAGCGAAATTGACCAGTGACCAGTGACCAGTGACCAGCGACCTGTGACCAGTGACCAGTGACCAGTGACCAGTGACCAGTGACCAGTGACCAGTGACCAGTGACCAGTGACCAGTGACCAGTGACCAGCGAAAGTGACCAGTGACCAGTGACCAGTGACCAGCGAAATTGACCAGTGACCAGTGAGCAGAGACCAGTGACTAGCCAAATTGACCAGTGACCAGTGACCAGTGGCCAGCGGTAGTGACCAGTGACCAGTGACCAGTGATCAGTGACCAGTGAACAGTGACCAGTGACCAGTGACCAGTGACCAGCGAAAATGACCAGTGACCAGTGACCAGTGACCAGCGAAATTGACAAGTGACCAGTGACCAGTGACCAGTGACCAGTGACCAGTGACAAGTGACCAGTGACCAGCGACCAGTGACCAGTGACCAGTGACCAGTGACCACTGACCGGCGAATGTGACCAGTGACCAGGGACCAGTGACCAGTGACCAGTGACCAGTGACCATTGACCAGTGAGCAGCGAAATTGACCAGTGACCATTGACCAGTGACCAGCGAAAGTGACCAGTGACGAGTGGCCAGTGACAAGTGACCAGTGACCAGTGACCAGTGACCAGTGACCAGTGACCAGCGAAAGTGACAAGTGACCAGTGACAAGTGACCAGTGACCAGTGACCATTGACCAGTGACCAGTGACCAGCAAAAATGACCAGTGACCAGTGACCAGTGACCAGTGACCAGTGACCAGTGACCAGTGACCAGCGAAAGTGACAAGTGACCAGTGACCAGTGACCAGCGAAAGAGACAAGTGAACAGTGACCAGCGAAATTGACCAGTGACCATTGACCTGTGACCAGTGACCAGTGACCAGTGACCAGTGACCAGTGACCAGTGACCAGCGAAAGTGACCAGTGACCAGTGAATAGTGACCAGCGAAATTGACCAGTTTCCAGTGACCAGTGATAAGTGACCAGTGACCAGTGACCAGCGAAAGTGACCAGTGAACAGTGATCAGCGAAATTGACCAGTGACCATTGACCAGTGACCAGCGAAAGTGACCAGTGACGAGTGACCAGTGACCAGTGACCAGTGACCAGTGACCAGCAAAAATGACCAGTGACCAGTGACCAGTGACCAGTGACCAGTGACCATCGAAAGTGACAAGTGACCAGTGACCAGCGAAAGTGACAAGTGACCAGTGACCAGTGACCATTGACCAGTGACCATTGACCAGTGACCAGTGACCAGTGACCAGAGACCAGCGAAAGTGACCAGGGACAAGTGACCAGTGACCAGTGACCAGTGACCAGTGACAAGTGACAAGTGACCTGGGACCAGTGACCAGTGACCGGTGACCAGCGAAATTGACCAGTGACCAGTGACCAGTGACCAGCGACCTGTGACCAGTGACCAGTGACCAGTGACCAGTGACCAGTGACCAGTGACCAGTGACCAGTGACCAGTGACCAGCGAAAGTGACCAGTGACCAGTGACCAGTGACCAGCGAAATTGACCAGTGACCAGTGAGCAGAGACCAGTGACTAGCCAAATTGACCAGTGACCAGTGACCAGTGGCCAGCGGTAGTGACCAGTGACCAGTGACCAGTGATCAGTGACCAGTGAACAGTGACCAGTGACCAGTGACCAGTGACCAGCGAAAATGACCAGTGACCAGTGACCAGTGACCAGCGAAATTGACAAGTGACCAGTGACCAGTGACCAGTGACCAGTGACCAGTGACAAGTGACCAGTGACCAGCGACCAGTGACCAGTGACCAGTGACCAGTGACCACTGACCAGCGAATGTGACCAGTGACCAGGGACCAGTGACCAGTGACCAGTGACCAGTGACCATTGACCAGTGAGCAGCGAAATTGACCAGTGACCATTGACCAGTGACCAGCGAAAGTGACCAGTGACGAGTGGCCAGTGACAAGTGACCAGTGACCAGTGACCAGTGACCAGTGACCAGTGACCAGCGAAAGTGACAAGTGACCAGTGACAAGTGACCAGTGACCAGTGACCATTGACCAGTGACCAGTGACCAGCAAAAATGACCAGTGACCAGTGACCAGTGACCAGTGACCAGTGACCAGTGACCAGTGACCAGCGAAAGTGACAAGTGACCAGTGACCAGTGACCAGTGACTAGCCAAATTGAGCAGTGAGCAGTGACCAGTGACCAGTGACCAGCGAAATTGACCAGTGACCATTGACCAGTGACCAGTGACCAGTGACCAGCGAAAGTGACAAGTGACCAGTGACAAGTGACCAGTCACCAGTGACCAGTGACCAGCGAAAGTGACCAGTGACCAGCGAAATTGACCAGTTTCCAGTGACCAGTGACAAGTGACCAGTGACCAGTGACCAGCGAAAGAGACAAGTGAACAGTGACCAGCGAAATTGGCCAGTGACCAGCGAAAGTGACAAGTGACCAGTGACCACTGACCAGTGACCACTGACCAGTGACCACTGACCAGTGACCACTGACCAGTGACCACTGACCAGTGACCAGTGACCAGCGACCAGTGACCAGTGACCAGTGACCAGGGACCAGTGACCAGCGAAAGTGACCAGTGACTAGCCAAATTGAGCAGTGAGCAGTGACCAGTGAACAGTGACCAGTGACCAGTGACCAGTGACCAGCGAAATTGACCAGTGACCATTGACCAGTGACCAGCGAAAGTGACCAGTGACGAGTGACCTGTGACAAGTGACCAGTGACAAGCGACCAGTGACCTGTGACCAGTGACCAGTGACCAGTGACCAGTGACCAGTGACCAGTGACCAGTGACCAGTGACCAGTGACCAGTGACCAGTGACTAGCCAAATTGACCAGTGACCAGTGACCAGTGACCAGTGATCAGTGACCAGTGAACAGTGACCAGTGACCAGTGACCAGTGACCAGTGACCAGCGAAAATGACCAGTGACCAGTGACCAGTGACCAGCGAAATTGACCAGTGACCAGTGACCAGTGAACAGTGACAAGTGACCAGTGACCAGTGACCAGTGACCAACGAAAGTGACCAGTCAACAGTGATCAGGGACCAGTGACCAGTGACGAGTGACCAGTGACCAGCGAAAGTGAACAGTGACCAGTGACCAGTGACCAGTGAGCAGTGACCAGTGGCCAGTGACCAGTGACCAGTGAAAGTGACCAGTGACCAGTGACCAGTGACCAGTGACCAGTGACCAGTGACAAGTGACCTGGAACCAGTGACCAGTGACCAGTGACCAGCGAAATTGACCAGTGACCAGTGACCAGTGACCAGCGACCTGTGACCAGTGACCAGTGACGAGTGACCAGTGACCAGTGACCAGCGAAAATGACCAGTGACCAGTGACCAGTGACCAGCGAAATTGACCAGTGACCAGTGACCAGAGACCAGTGACTAGCCAAATTGACCAGTGACCAGTGACCAGTGGCCAGCGGTAGTGACCAGTGACCAGTGACCAGTGATCAGTGACCAGTGAACAGTGACCAGTGACCAGTGAATAGTGACCAGCGAAATTGACCAGTTTCCAGTGACCAGTGATAAGTGACCAGTGACCAGTGACCAGCGAAAGAGACCAGTGAACAGTGATCAGCGAAATTGACCAGTGACCATTTACCAGTGACCAGCGAAAGTGACCAGTGACGAGTGACCAGTGACAAGTGACCAGTGACAAGTGACCAGTGACCAGTGACCACTGACCAGTGACCAGTGACCAGCGACCAGTGACCAGTGACCAGTGACCAGGGACCAGTGACCAGCGAAAGTGACCCGTGACCAGTGACCAGTGACCAGTGACTAGCCAAATTGAGCAGTGAGCAGTGACCAGTGACCAGTGACCTGTGACCAGTGACCAGTGACCAGCGAAATTGACCAGTGACCATTGACCAGTGACCAGCGAAAGTGACCAGTGAGGAGTGACATGTGACAAGTGACCAGTGACCAGCGACCAGTGACCAGTGACCAGTGACCAGTGAACAGTGACCAGTGACCAGTGACCAGTGACCAGCGAAAATGACCAGTGACCAGTGACCAGTGACCAGCGAAATTGACCAGTGACCAGTGACCAGTGAACAGTGACAAGTGACCAGTGACCAGTGACCAACGAAAGTGACCAGTGAACAGTGACCAGAGACCAGTGACCAGTGACGAGTGACCAGTGACCAGTGACCAGTGACCAGTAACCAGTGACCAGTGACCAGTGACCAGTGACCAGTGACAAGTGACCAGTGACCAGCGTCCAGTGACCAGTGACCAGTGACCAGTGACCAGTGACCAGCGAAAGTGACCAGTGACCAGGGACCAGTGACCAGTGACCAGCGAAATTGACCAGTGACCAGTGACCAGTGACCAGTGACAAGTGACCAGTGACCAGTGACCAGCGAAAGTGACCAGTGAACAGTGACCAGTGACCAGTGACCAGTGACCAGCGAAAGTGACCATGGACAAGTGACCAGTGACCAGTGACCAGTGACCAGTGACCAGTGACCAGTGACAAGTGACCAGCGACCAGAGACCAGTGACTAGCCAAATTGACCAGTGACCAGTGACCAGTGGCCAGCGGTAGTGACCAGTGACCAGTGACCAGTGACCAGCGAAATTGACAAGTGACCAGTGACCAGTGAACAGTGACAAGTGACCAGTGACCAGTGTCCAACGAAAGTGACCAGTGAACAGTGACCAGGGACCAGTGACCAGTGACGAGTGACCATTGACCAGCGAAAGTGAACAGTGACCAGTGACCAGTGACCAGTGACCAGCGAAAGTGACCAGTGAACAGTGACCAGTGACCAGTGACCTGTGACCAGTGACCAGTGACCAGTGACCAGTGACCAGTAACCAGTGACCAGTGACCAGTGACCAGTGACCAGTGACAAGTGACCAGTGACCAGCGTCCAGTGACCAGTGACCAGTGACCAGTGACCAGTGACCAGCGAAAGTGACCAGTGACCAGGGACCAGTGACCAGTGACCAGCGAAATTGACCAGTGACCAGTGACCAGTGACCAGTGACAAGTGACCAGTGACCAGTGACCAGCGAAAGTGACCAGTGAACAGTGACCAGTGACCAGTGACCAGTGACCAGCGAAAGTGACCATGGACAAGTGACCAGTGACCAGTGACCAGTGACCAGTGACCAGTGACCAGTGACAAGTGACCAGTGACCAGCGACCAGTGACCAGTGACCAGTGACCAGTGACCAGTGACCACTGACCAGCGAAAGTGACCAGTGACCAGTGATCAGTGACCAGCGAAATTGACCAGTGACCAGTGACCAGTGACCAGCAAAAGTGACCAGTGACGAGTGACCAGTGACCAGTGACCAGTGACCAGTGACCAGTGATCAGTGTCCAGTGACCAGGGACCAGTGACCAGTGACCAGCGAAAGTGACCAGGGACCAGTGACCAGTGACCAGTGACCAGTGACCAGTGACCATTGTCCAGTGACCAGTGACCAGCAAAAATGACCAGTGACCAGTGACCATTGACCAGTTACCAGTGACCAGTGACCAGTGAGCAGTGACCAGCGAAATTGACCAGTTTCCAGTGACCAGTGACAAGTGACCAGTGACCAGTGACCAGCGAAAGAGACAAGTGAACAGTGACCAGCGAAATTGACCAGTGACCATTGACCTGTGACCAGTGACCACTGACCAGTGACCAGTGACCAGTGACCAGTGACCAGCGAAAGTGACCAGTGACCAGTGAATAGTGACCAGCGAAATTGACCAGTTTCCAGTGACCAGTGATAAGTGACCAGTGACCAGTGACCAGCGAAAGTGACCAGTGAACAGTGATCAGCGAAATTGACCAGTGACCATTGACCAGTGACCAGCGAAAGTGACCAGTGACGAGTGACCAGTGACCAGTGACCAGTGACCAGTGACCAGTGACCAGCGAAAGTGACCAGTGAACAGTGACCAGTGACCAGTGACCAGCAAAATTGTCCAGCAAAATTGACCAGTGACCAGTGACCAGTGACCAGTGACCAGTGACCAGTGACCAGTGACCAGTGACCAGTGACCAGCGACCAGCGACCAGTGACCAGTGACCATTGACCAGTGACCAGTGACCAGTGACCAGTGACCAGTGACCAGCGAATGTGACCAGGGACAAGTGACCAGTGACCAGTGACCAGTGACCAGTGACCAGTGACAAGTGACCAGTGACCAGCGACCAGTGACCAGTGACCAGTGACCAGTGACCACTGACCAGCGAATGTGACCAGTGACCAGGGACCAGTGACCAGTGACCAGTGACCATTGACCAGTGACCAGCGAAAGTGACCAGTGACCAGCGAAATTGATCAGTGACCATTGACCAGTGACCAGCGAAAGTGACCAGTGACGAGTGGCCAGTGACAAGTGACCAGTGACCAGTGACCAGTGACCAGTGACCAGTGACCAACGAAAGTGACAAGTGACCAGTGACAAGTGACCAGTGACCAGTGACCATTGACCAGTGACCAGTGACCAGCAAAAATGACCAGTGACCAGTGACCAGTGACCAGTGACCAGTGACCAGTGACCAGTGACCAGTGACCAGCGAAAGTGACAAGTGACCAGTGACCAGCGAAAGTGACAAGTGACCAGTGACCAGTGACCAGTGACCAGCGAAAGTGACCAGTGACCAGTGACCAGTGACCAGTGACCAGTGACCAGCGAAAATGACCAGTGACCAGTGACCAGTGACCAGCGAAATTGACCAGTGACCAGTGACCAGAGACCAGTGACTAGCCAAATTGACCAGTGACCAGTGACCAGTGGCCAGCGGTAGTGACCAGTGACCAGTGACCAGTGATCAGTGACCAGTGAACAGTGACCAGTGACCAGTGAATAGTGACCAGCGAAATTGACCAGTTTCCAGTGACCAGTGATAAGTGACCAGTGACCAGTGACCAGCGAAAGTGACCAGTGAACAGTGATCAGCGAAATTGACCAGTGACCAGTGACGAGTGACCAGTGACAAGTGACCAGTGACAAGTGACCAGTGACCAGTGACCACTGACCAGTGACCAGTGACCAGCGACCAGTGACCAGTGACCAGTGACCAGGGACCAGTGACCAGCGAAAGTGACCTGTGACCAGTGACCAGTGACCAGGGACCAGTGACCAGCGAAAGTGACCCGTGACCAGTGACCAGTGACCAGTGACTAGCCAAATTGAGCAGTGAGCAGTGACCAGTGACCAGTGACCAGCGAAATTGACCAGTGACCATTGACCAGTGACCAGCGAAATTGACCAGTGACCAGTGACCAGTGAACAGTGACAAGTGACCAGTGACCAGTGACCAGTGTCCAACGAAAGTGACCAGTCAACAGTGATCAGGGACCAGTGACCAGTGACGAGTGACCAGTGACCAGCGAAAGTGAACAGTGACCAGTGACCAGTGACCAGTGAGCAGTGACCAGTGGCCAGTGACCAGTGACCAGTGAAAGTGACCAGTGACCAGTGACCAGTGACCAGTGACCAGTGACCAGTGACCAGTGACAAGTGACCTGGGACCAGTGACCAGTGACCAGTGACCAGCGAAATTGACCAGTGACCAGTGACCAGTGACCAGCGACCTGTGACCAGTGACCAGTGACGAGTGGCCAGTGACCAGTGACCAGCGAAAATGACCAGTGACCAGTGACCAGTGACCAGCGAAATTGACCAGTGACCAGTGACCAGAGACCAGTGACTAGCCAAATTGACCAGTGACCAGTGACCAGTGGCCAGCGGTAGTGACCAGTGACCAGTGACCAGTGATCAGTGACCAGTGAACAGTGACCAGTGACCAGTGAATAGTGACCAGCGAAATTGACCAGTTTCCAGTGACCAGTGATAAGTGACCAGTGACCAGTGACCAGCGAAAGAGACCAGTGAACAGTGATCAGCGAAATTGACCAGTGACCATTGACCAGTGACCAGCGAAAGTGACCAGTGACGAGTGACCAGTGACAAGTGACCAGTGACAAGTGACCAGTGACCAGTGACCACTGACCAGTGACCAGTGACCAGCGACCAGTGACCAGTGACCAGTGACCAGGGACCAGTGACCAGCGAAAGTGACCCGTGACCAGTGACCAGTGACCAGTGACTAGCCAAATTGAGCAGTGAGCAGTGACCAGTGACCAGTGACCAGTGACCAGCGAAATTGACCAGTGACCATTGACCAGTGACCAGCGAAAGTGACCAGTGAGGAGTGACATGTGACAAGTGACCAGTGACCAGTGACCAGCGAAAGAGACAAGTGAACAGTGACCAGCGAAATTGACCAGTGACCATTGACCTGTGACCAGTGACCACTGACCAGTGACCAGTGACCAGTGACCAGTGACCAGCGAAAGTGACCAGTGACCAGTGAATAGTGACCAGCGAAATTGACCAGTTTACAGTGACCAGTGATAAGTGACCAGTGACCAGTGACCAGCGAAAGTGACCAGTGAACAGTGATCAGCGAAATTGACCAGTGACCATTGACCAGTGACCAGCGAAAGTGACCAGTGACGAGTGACCAGTGACCAGTGACCAGTGACCAGTGACCAGTGACCAGCGAAAGTGACCAGTGAACAGTGACCAGTGACCAGTGACCAGCAAAATTGACCAGCAAAATTGACCAGTGACCAGTGACCAGTGACCAGTGACCAGTGACCAGTGACCAGTGACCAGTGACCAGTGACCAGCGACCAGCGACCAGTGACCAGTGAATAGTGACCAGCGAAATTGACCAGTTTCCAGTGACCAGTGATAAGTGACCAGTGACCAGTGACCAGCGAAAGTGACCAGTGAACAGTGATCAGCCAAATTGAGCAGTGAGCAGTGACCAGTGACCAGTGACCAGTGACCAGCGAAATTGACCAGTGACCATTGACCAGTGACCAGCGAAAGTGACCAGTGAGGAGTGACATGTGACAAGTGACCAGTGACCAGTGACCAGCGAAAGAGACAAGTGAACAGTGACCAGCGAAATTGACCAGTGACCATTGACCTGTGACCAGTGACCACTGACCAGTGACCAGTGACCAGTGACCAGTGACCAGCGAAAGTGACCAGTGACCAGTGAATAGTGACCAGCGAAATTGACCAGTTTACAGTGACCAGTGATAAGTGACCAGTGACCAGTGACCAGCGAAAGTGACCAGTGAACAGTGATCAGCGAAATTGACCAGTGACCATTGACCAGTGACCAGCGAAAGTGACCAGTGACGAGTGACCAGTGACCAGTGACCAGTGACCAGTGACCAGTGACCAGCGAAAGTGACCAGTGAACAGTGACCAGTGACCAGTGACCAGCAAAATTGACCAGCAAAATTGACCAGTGACCAGTGACCAGTGACCAGTGACCAGTGACCAGTGACCAGTGACCAGTGACCAGTGACCAGCGACCAGCGACCAGTGACCAGTGACCATTGACCAGTGACCAGTGACCAGTGACCAGTGACCAGCGAATGTGACCAGGGACAAGTGACCAGTGACCAGTGACCAGTGACCAGTGACCAGTGACAAGTGACCAGTGACCAGCGACCAGTGACCAGTGACCAGTGACCAGTGACCACTGACCAGCGAATGTGACCAGTGACCAGGGACCAGTGACCAGTGACCAGTGACCATTGACCAGTGACCAGCGAAAGTGACCAGTGACCAGCGAAATTGACCAGTGACCAGCGAAAGTGACCAGTGACGAGTGGCCAGTGACAAGTGACCAGTGACCAGTGACCAGTGACCAGTGACCAGTGACCAGTGACCAACGAAAGTGACAAGTGACCAGTGACCAGTGACCATTGACCAGTGACCAGTGACCAGCAAAAATGACCAGTGACCAGTGACCAGTGACCAGTGACCAGTGACCAGTGACCAGCGAAAGTGACAAGTGACCAGTGACCAGCGAAAGTGACAAGTGACCAGTGACCATTGACCAGTGACCAGTGACCAGTGACCAGCGAAAGTGACCAGTGACCAGTGACCAGTGACCAGTGACCAGTGACCAGCGAAAATGACCAGTGACCAGTGACCAGTGACCAGCGAAATTGACCAGTGACCAGTGACCAGAGACCAGTGACTAGCCAAATTGACCAGTGACCAGTGACCAGTGGCCAGCGGTAGTGACCAGTGACCAGTGACCAGTGATCAGTGACCAGTGAACAGTGACCAGTGACCAGTGAATAGTGACCAGCGAAATTGACCAGTTTCCAGTGACCAGTGATAAGTGACCAGTGACCAGTGACCAGCGAAAGTGACCAGTGAACAGTGATCAGCGAAATTGACCAGTGACCAGTGATAAGTGACCAGTGACCAGTGACCAGCGAAAGTGACCAGTGAACAGTGATCAGCGAAATTGACCAGTGACCAGTGACGAGTGACCAGTGACAAATGACCAGTGACAAGTGACCAGTGACCAGTGACCACTGACCAGTGACCAGTGACCAGCGACCAGTGACCAGTGACCAGTGACCAGGGACCAGTGACCAGCGAAAGTGACCCGTGACCAGTGACCAGTGACCAGTGACCAGTGACCAGTGACCAGCGACCAGCGACCAGTGACCAGTGACCATTGACCAGTGACCAGTGACCAGTGACCAGTGACCAGCGAATGTGACCAGGGACAAGTGACCAGTGACCAGTGACCAGTGACCAGTGACAAGTGACCAGTGACCAGCGACCAGTGACCAGTGACCAGTGACCAGTGACCACTGACCATCGAATGTGACCAGTGACCAGGGACCAGTGACCAGTGACCAGTGACCATTGACCAGTGACCAGCGAAAGTGACCAGTGACCAGCGAAATTGACCAGTGACCATTGACCAGTGACCAGCGAAAGTGACCAGTGACGAGTGGCCAGTGACAAGTGACCAGTGACCAGTGACCAGTGACCAGTGACCAGTGACCAACGAAAGTGACAAGTGACCAGTGACCAGTGACCATTGACCAGTGACCAGTGACCAGCAAAAATGACCAGTGACCAGTGACCAGTGACCAGTGACCAGTGACCAGTGACCAGCGAAAGTGACAAGTGACCAGTGACCAGCGAAAGTGACAAGTGACCAGTGACCATTGACCAGTGACCAGTGACCAGTGACCAGCGAAAGTGACCAGTGACCAGTGACCAGTGACCAGTGACCAGTGACCAGCGAAAATGACCAGTGACCAGTGACCAGTGACCAGCGAAATTGACCAGTGACCAGTGACCAGAGACCAGTGACTAGCCAAATTGACCAGTGACCAGTGACCAGTGGCCAGCGGTAGTGACCAGTGACCAGTGACCAGTGATCAGTGACCAGTGAACAGTGACCAGTGACCAGTGAATAGTGACCAGCGAAATTGACCAGTTTCCAGTGACCAGTGATAAGTGACCAGTGACCAGTGACCAGCGAAAGTGACCAGTGAACAGTGATCAGCGAAATTGACCAGTGACCAGTGACGAGTGACCAGTGACAAGTGACCAGTGACAAGTGACCAGTGACCAGTGACCACTGACCAGTGACCAGTGACCAGCGACCAGTGACCAGTGACCAGTGACCAGGGACCAGTGACCAGCGAAAGTGACCCGTGACCAGTGACCAGTGACCAGGGACCAGTGACCAGCGAAAGTGACCCGTGACCAGTGACCAGTGACCAGTGACTAGCCAAATTGAGCAGTGAGCAGTGACCAGTGACCAGTGACCAGCGAAATTGACCAGTGACCATTGACCAGTGACCAGCGAAAGTGACCAGTGAGGAGTGACATGTGACAAGTGACCAGTGACCAGCGACCAGTGACCAGTGACCAGTGACCAGTGAACAGTGACCAGTGACCAGTGACCAGTGACCAGCGAAAATGACCAGTGACCAGTGACCAGTGACCAGCGAAATTGACCAGTGACCAGTGACCAGTGAACAGTGACAAGTGACCAGTGACCAGTGACGAACGAAAGTGACCAGTGAACAGTGACCAGGGACCAGTGACCAGTGACGAGTGACCAGTGACCAGCGAAAGTGAACAGTGACCAGTGACCTGTGACCAGTGACCAGTGACCAGTGACCAGCGAAAGTGACCAGTGACCAGTGACCAGTGACCAGTGACCAGTGACCAGTGACCAG
Source organism: Andrena trimmerana (assembly GCA_951215215.1). Taxonomy (NCBI): domain Eukaryota; kingdom Metazoa; phylum Arthropoda; class Insecta; order Hymenoptera; family Andrenidae; genus Andrena; species Andrena trimmerana. Next base: position 14,957,215 of record OX578063.1, on the reverse strand, counting down.
TGACAAGTGACCTGGGACCAGTGACCAGTGACCGGTGACCAGCGAAATTGACCAGTGACCAGTGACCAGTGACCAGCGACCTGTGACCAGTGACCAGTGACCAGTGACCAGTGACCATTGACCAGCGAAAGTGAACAGTGACAAGTGACCAGTGACCAGTGACCAGCGAAAGTGACCAGTGAACAGTTACCAGTGACCAGTGACCTGTGACCAGTGACCAGTGACCAGTGACCAGCGAAAGTGACCAGTGACGAGTGACCAGTGACAAGTGACCAGTGACCAGTGACCATTGACCAGTGACTAGTGACTAGTGACCAGTGACCAACGACCAGTGACCAGTGACCAGTGACCAGTGACCAGCGAAAGTGACAAGTGACCAGTGACCAGTGACCAGTGACCAGTGACCAGTGACCAGTGACCAGCGAAAGTGACCACTGACGAGTGACCAGTGACAAGTGACCAGTGACCAGTGACCAGTGACCAGTGACCAGTGACCAGTGACAAGTGACCAGTGACCAGCGACCAGTGACCAGTGACCAGTGACCAGTGACAAGTGACCAGTGACCAGCGACCAGTGACCAGTGACCAGTGACCAGTGACCAGTGACCAGTGACCAGTGACCAGTGACCAGTGACCAGTGACCAGTGACCAGAAACCAGTGACCAGTGACCAGTGACCAGTGACCAGTGACCAGTGACAAGTGACCAGTGACCAGCGACCAGTGACCAGTGACCAGCAAAATTGACCAGCAAAATTGACCAGTGGCCAGTGACCAGTGACCAATGACCAGTGACCAGTGACCAGTGACCAGTGACCAGTGACCAGTGACCAGTGACCAGTGATCAGTGACCAGTGAACAGTGACCAGTGACCAGTGACCAGTGACCAGCGAAAATGACCAGTGACCAGTGACCAGTGACCAGCGAAATTGACAAGTGACCAGTGACCAGTGACCAGTGACCAGTGACCAGTGACCAGTGACCAGTGACCAGTGACCAGTGACAAGTGACCAGTGACCAGCGACCAGTGACCAGTGACCAGTGTCCAGTGACCAGTGACCACTGACCAGCGAAAGTGACCAGTGACCAGGGACCAGTGACCAGTGACCAGTGACCAGTGACCAGTGACCATTGACCAGTGACCAGCGAAAGTGACCAGTGACCAGCGAAATTGACCAGTGACCATTGACCAGTGACCATTGACCAGTGACCAGTGACCAGCAAAAATGACCAGTGACCAGTGACCAGTGACCAGTGACCAGTGACCAGCGAAAGTGACAAGTGACCAGTGACCAGCGAAAGTGACAAGTGACCAGTGACCATTGACAAGTGACCAGTGACCAGTGACCAGCGAAAGTGACCAGTGAGCAGTGAGCAGTGACCAGCGATATTGACCAGTTTCCAGTGACCAGTGACAAGTGACCAGTGACCAGTGACCAGCGAAAGAGACAAGTGAACAGTGACCAGCGAAATTGACCAGTGACCATTGACCAGTGACCAGCGAAAGTGACAAGTGACCAGTGACCACTGACCAGTGACCAGTGACCAGCGACCAGTGACCAGTGACCAGTGACCAGTGACCAGTGACCAGTGACCAGTGACCAGTGACCAGTGACCAGCGACCAGTGACCAGTGACCATTGACCAGTTATCAGTGACCAGCAAAAATGACCAGTGACCAGTGACCAGTGACCAGTGACCAGCGAAAGTGACAAGTGACCAGTGACCATTGACCAGTGACCAGTGACCAGTGACCAGTGACCAGCGAAAGTGACCAGTGACCAGCGAAATTGACCAGTTTCCAGTGACCAGTGACAAGTGACCAGTGACCAGTGACCAGCGAAAGAGACAAGTGAACAGTGACCAGCGAAATTGACCAGTGACCAGCGAAAGTGACAAGTGACCAGTGACCACTGACCAGTGACCACTGACCAGTGACCAGTGACCAGCGACCAGTGACCAGTGACCAGTGACCAGGGACCAGTGACCAGCGACCAGTGACCAGTGACCAGTGACCAGGGACCAGTGACCAGCGAAAGTGACCAGTGACCAGTGACCAGTCACCAGTGACTAGCCAAATTGAGCAGTGAGCAGTGACCAGTGACCAGTGACCAGTGACCAGTGACCAGTGAGCAGTGACCAGTGACCAGTGACCAGTAACCAGTGGCCAGTGACCTGTGACCAGTGACCAGTGACAAGTGACCAGTGACCAGCGACCAGTGACCAGTGACCAGTGACCAGTGACCAGCGAAAGTGACCAGTGACCAGGGACCAGTGACCAGTGACCAGCGAAATTGACCAGTGACCAGTGACCAGTGAACAGTGACAAGTGACCAGTGACCAGTGACGAACGAAAGTGACCAGTGAACAGTGACCAGGGACCAGTGACCAGTGACGAGTGACCAGTGACCAGCGAAAGTGAACAGTGACCAGTGACCTGTGACCAGTGACCAGTGACCAGTGACCAGCGAAAGTGACCAGTGACCAGTGACCAGTGACCAGTGACCAGTGACCAGTGACCAGTGACAAGTGACCTGGGACCAGTGACCAGTGACCGGTGACCAGCGAAATTGACCAGTGACCAGTGACCAGTGACCAGCGACCTGTGACCAGTGACCAGTGACCAGTGACCAGTGACCATTGACCAGCGAAAGTGAACAGTGACAAGTGACCAGTGACCAGTGACCAGCGAAAGTGACCAGTGAACAGTTACCAGTGACCAGTGACCTGTGACCAGTGACCAGTGACCAGTGACCAGCGAAAGTGACCAGTGACGAGTGACCAGTGACAAGTGACCAGTGACCAGTGACCATTGACCAGTGACTAGTGACTAGTGACCAGTGACCAACGACCAGTGACCAGTGACCAGTGACCAGTGACCAGCGAAAGTGACAAGTGACCAGTGACCAGTGACCAGTGACCAGTGACCAGTGACCAGTGACCAGCGAAAGTGACCACTGACGAGTGACCAGTGACAAGTGACCAGTGACCAGTGACCAGTGACCAGTGACCAGTGACCAGTGACAAGTGACCAGTGACCAGCGACCAGTGACCAGTGACCAGTGACCAGTGACAAGTGACCAGTGACCAGCGACCAGTGACCAGTGACCAGTGACCAGTGACCAGTGACCAGTGACCAGTGACCAGTGACCAGTGACCAGTGACCAGTGACCAGAAACCAGTGACCAGTGACCAGTGACCAGTGACCAGTGACAAGTGACCAGTGACCAGCGACCAGTGACCAGTGACCAGCAAAATTGACCAGCAAAATTGACCAGTGACCAGTGACCAGTGACCAATGACCAGTGACCAGTGACCAGTGACCAGTGACCAGTGACCAGTGACCAGTGACCAGTGATCAGTGACCAGTGAACAGTGACCAGTGACCAGTGACCAGTGACCAGCGAAAATGACCAGTGACCAGTGACCAGTGACCAGCGAAATTGACAAGTGACCAGTGACCAGTGACCAGTGACCAGTGACCAGTGACCAGTGACCAGTGACCAGTGACAAGTGACCAGTGACCAGCGACCAGTGACCAGTGACCAGTGTCCAGTGACCAGTGACCACTGACCAGCGAAAGTGACCAGTGACCAGGGACCAGTGACCAGTGACCAGTGACCAGTGACCATTGACCAGTGACCAGCGAAAGTGACCAGTGACCAGCGAAATTGACCAGTGACCATTGACCAGTGACCATTGACCAGTGACCAGTGACCAGCAAAAATGACCAGTGACCAGTGACCAGTGACCAGTGACCAGTGACCAGCGAAAGTGACAAGTGACCAGTGACCAGCGAAAGTGACAAGTGACCAGTGACCATTGACAAGTGACCAGTGACCAGTGACCAGCGAAAGTGACCAGTGAGCAGTGAGCAGTGACCAGCGATATTGACCAGTTTCCAGTGACCAGTGACAAGTGACCAGTGACCAGTGACCAGCGAAAGAGACAAGTGAACAGTGACCAGCGAAATTGACCAGTGACCATTGACCAGTGACCAGCGAAAGTGACAAGTGACCAGTGACCACTGACCAGTGACCAGTGACCAGCGACCAGTGACCAGTGACCAGTGACCAGTGACCAGTGACCAGTGACCAGTGACCAGTGACCAGTGACCAGCGACCAGTGACCAGTGACCATTGACCAGTTATCAGTGACCAGCAAAAATGACCAGTGACCAGTGACCAGTGACCAGTGACCAGCGAAAGTGACAAGTGACCAGTGACCATTGACCAGTGACCAGTGACCAGTGACCAGTGACCAGCGAAAGTGACCAGTGACCAGCGAAATTGACCAGTTTCCAGTGACCAGTGACAAGTGACCAGTGACCAGTGACCAGCGAAAGAGACAAGTGAACAGTGACCAGCGAAATTGACCAGTGACCAGCGAAAGTGACAAGTGACCAGTGACCACTGACCAGTGACCACTGACCAGTGACCAGTGACCAGCGACCAGTGACCAGTGACCAGTGACCAGGGACCAGTGACCAGCGAAAGTGACCAGTCACCAGTGACTAGCCAAATTGAGCAGTGAGCAGTGACCAGTGACCAGTGACCAGTGACCAGTGACCAGTGAGCAGTGACCAGTGACCAGTGACCAGTAACCAGTGGCCAGTGACCTGTGACCAGTGACCAGTGACAAGTGACCAGTGACCAGCGACCAGTGACCAGTGACCAGTGACCAGTGACCAGCGAAAGTGACCAGTGACCAGGGACCAGTGACCAGTGACCAGCGAAATTGACTAGTGACCAGTGACCAGTGACCAGTGACAAGTGACCAGTGACCAGTGACCAGCGAAAGTGACCAGTGAACAGTGACCAGTGACCAGTGACCAGCAAAATTGACCAGCAAAATTGACCAGTGACCAGTGACCAGTGACCAATGACCAGTGACCAGTGACCAGTGACCAGTGACCAGTGACCAGTGACCAGCGACCAGTGACCAGTGACCATTGACCAGTGACCAGTGACCAGTGACCAGAGACCAGCGAAAGTGACCAGGGACAAGTGACCAGTGACCAGTGACCAGTGACCAGTGACCAGTGACCAGTGACCAGTGACCAGTGACAAGTGACCAGCGACCAGCGACCAGTGACCAGTGACCAGTGACCAGCGAAAGTGACCAGTGACCAGTGAGCAGTGACCAGCGATATTGACCAGTTTCCAGTGACCAGTGACAAGTGACCAGTGACCAGTGACCAGCGAAAGAGACAAGTGAACAGTGACCAGCGAAATGGACCAGTGACCATTGACCAGTGACCAGCCAAAGTGACAAGTGACCAGTGACCACTGACCAGTGACCAGTGACCAGCGACCAGTGACCAGTGACCAGTGACCAGGGACCAGTGACTAGCCAAATTGAGCAGTGAGCAGTGACCAGTGAACAGTGACCAGTGACCAGTGACCAGTGACCAGTGACCAGTGACCAGGGACCAGTGACCAGCGAAAGTGACCAGTGACCAGTGACCAGTGACCAGTGACTAGCCAAATTGAGCAGTGAGCAGTGACCAGTGAACAGTGACCAGTGACCAGTGACCAGTGACCAGCGAAATTGACCAGTGACCATTGACCAGTGACCAGCGAAAGTGACCAGTGACGAGTGACCTGTGACAAGTGACCAGTGACCAGCGACCAGTGACCAGTGACCAGTGACCAGTGACCAGTGACCAGTGACCAGTGACCAGTGACCAGTGACTAACCAAATTGACCAGTGACCAGTGACCAGTGGCCAGCGGTAGTGACCAGTGACCAGTGACCAGTGATCAGTGACCAGTGAACAGTGACCAGTGACCAGTGACCAGTGACCAGTGACCAGCGAAAATGACCAGTGACCAGTGACCAGTGACCAGCGAAAGTGACCAGTGACAAGTGACCAGTGACCAGTGACTAGCCAAATTGAGCAGTGAGCAGTGACCAGTGAACACTGACCAGTGACCAGTGACCAGTGACCAGCGAAATTGACCAGTGACCATTGACCAGTGACCAGCGAAAGTGACCAGTGACGAGTGACCTGTGACAAGTGACCAGTGACCAGCGACCAGTGACCAGTGACCAGTGACCAGTGACCAGTGACCAGTGACCAGTGACCAGTGACCAGTGACCAGTGACCAGAAACCAGTGACCAGTGACCAGTGACCAGTGACCAGTGACAAGTGACCAGTGACCAGCGACCAGTGACCAGTGACCAGCAAAATTGACCAGCAAAATTGACCAGTGACCAGTGACCAGTGACCAATGACCAGTGACCAGTGACCAGTGACCAGTGACCAGTGACCAGTGACCAGTGACCAGTGATCAGTGACCAGTGAACAGTGACCAGTGACCAGTGACCAGTGACCAGCGAAAATGACCAGTGACCAGTGACCAGTGACCAGCGAAATTGACAAGTGACCAGTGACCAGTGACCAGTGACCAGTGACCAGTGACCAGTGACCAGTGACCAGTGACAAGTGACCAGTGACCAGCGACCAGTGACCAGTGACCAGTGTCCAGTGACCAGTGACCACTGACCAGCGAAAGTGACCAGTGACCAGGGACCAGTGACCAGTGACCAGTGACCAGTGACCATTGACCAGTGACCAGCGAAAGTGACCAGTGACCAGCGAAATTGACCAGTGACCATTGACCAGTGACCATTGACCAGTGACCAGTGACCAGCAAAAATGACCAGTGACCAGTGACCAGTGACCAGTGACCAGTGACCAGCGAAAGTGACAAGTGACCAGTGACCAGCGAAAGTGACAAGTGACCAGTGACCATTGACAAGTGACCAGTGACCAGTGACCAGCGAAAGTGACCAGTGAGCAGTGAGCAGTGACCAGCGATATTGACCAGTTTCCAGTGACCAGTGACAAGTGACCAGTGACCAGTGACCAGCGAAAGAGACAAGTGAACAGTGACCAGCGAAATTGACCAGTGACCATTGACCAGTGACCAGCGAAAGTGACAAGTGACCAGTGACCACTGACCAGTGACCAGTGACCAGCGACCAGTGACCAGTGACCAGTGACCAGTGACCAGTGACCAGTGACCAGTGACCAGTGACCAGTGACCAGCGACCAGTGACCAGTGACCATTGACCAGTTATCAGTGACCAGCAAAAATGACCAGTGACCAGTGACCAGTGACCAGTGACCAGCGAAAGTGACAAGTGACCAGTGACCATTGACCAGTGACCAGTGACCAGTGACCAGTGACCAGCGAAAGTGACCAGTGACCAGCGAAATTGACCAGTTTCCAGTGACCAGTGACAAGTGACCAGTGACCAGTGACCAGCGAAAGAGACAAGTGAACAGTGACCAGCGAAATTGACCAGTGACCAGCGAAAGTGACAAGTGACCAGTGACCACTGACCAGTGACCACTGACCAGTGACCAGTGACCAGCGACCAGTGACCAGTGACCAGTGACCAGGGACCAGTGACCAGCGAAAGTGACCAGTCACCAGTGACTAGCCAAATTGAGCAGTGAGCAGTGACCAGTGACCAGTGAGCAGTGACCAGTGACCAGTGACCAGTAACCAGTGGCCAGTGACCTGTGACCAGTGACCAGTGACAAGTGACCAGTGACCAGCGACCAGTGACCAGTGACCAGTGACCAGTGACCAGCGAAAGTGACCAGTGACCAGGGACCAGTGACCAGTGACCAGCGAAATTGACTAGTGACCAGTGACCAGTGACCAGTGACAAGTGACCAGTGACCAGTGACCAGCGAAAGTGACCAGTGAACAGTGACCAGTGACCAGTGACCAGCAAAATTGACCAGCAAAATTGACCAGTGACCAGTGACCAGTGACCAATGACCAGTGACCAGTGACCAGTGACCAGTGACCAGTGACCAGTGACCAGCGACCAGTGACCAGTGACCATTGACCAGTGACCAGTGACCAGTGACCAGAGACCAGCGAAAGTGACCAGGGACAAGTGACCAGTGACCAGTGACCAGTGACCAGTGACCAGTGACCAGTGACCAGTGACCAGTGACAAGTGACCAGCGACCAGCGACCAGTGACCAGTGACCAGTGACCAGCGAAAGTGACCAGTGACCAGTGAGCAGTGACCAGCGATATTGACCAGTTTCCAGTGACCAGTGACAAGTGACCAGTGACCAGTGACCAGCGAAAGAGACAAGTGAACAGTGACCAGCGAAATGGACCAGTGACCATTGACCAGTGACCAGCCAAAGTGACAAGTGACCAGTGACCACTGACCAGTGACCAGTGACCAGCGACCAGTGACCAGTGACCAGTGACCAGGGACCAGTGACTAGCCAAATTGAGCAGTGAGCAGTGACCAGTGAACAGTGACCAGTGACCAGTGACCAGTGACCAGTGACCAGTGACCAGGGACCAGTGACCAGCGAAAGTGACCAGTGACCAGTGACCAGTGACCAGTGACTAGCCAAATTGAGCAGTGAGCAGTGACCAGTGAACAGTGACCAGTGACCAGTGACCAGTGACCAGCGAAATTGACCAGTGACCATTGACCAGTGACCAGCGAAAGTGACCAGTGACGAGTGACCTGTGACAAGTGACCAGTGACCAGCGACCAGTGACCAGTGACCAGTGACCAGTGACCAGTGACCAGTGACCAGTGACCAGTGACCAGTGACTAACCAAATTGACCAGTGACCAGTGACCAGTGGCCAGCGGTAGTGACCAGTGACCAGTGACCAGTGATCAGTGACCAGTGAACAGTGACCAGTGACCAGTGACCAGTGACCAGTGACCAGCGAAAATGACCAGTGACCAGTGACCAGTGACCAGCGAAAGTGACCAGTGACAAGTGACCAGTGACCAGTGACTAGCCAAATTGAGCAGTGAGCAGTGACCAGTGAACACTGACCAGTGACCAGTGACCAGTGACCAGCGAAATTGACCAGTGACCATTGACCAGTGACCAGCGAAAGTGACCAGTGACGAGTGACCTGTGACAAGTGACCAGTGACCAGCGACCAGTGACCAGTGACCAGTGACCAGTGACCAGTGACCAGTGACCAGTGACCAGTGACCAGTGACCAGTGACTAGCCAAATTGACCAGTGACCAGTGACCAGTGGCCAGCGGTAGTGACCAGTGACCAGTGACCAGTGACAAGTGACCAGTGACCAGTGACCAGCGAAAGTGACCAGTGAACAGTGACCAGTGACCAGTGACCAGCAAAATTGACCAGCAAAATTGACCAGTGACCAGTGACCAGTGACCAATGACCAGTGACCAGTGACCAGTGACCAGTGACCAGTGACCAGTTACCAGTGATCAGTGACCAGTGACCAGCGACCAGTGACCAGTGACCATTGACCAGTGACCAGTGACCAGTGACCAGAGACCAGCGAAAGTGACCAGGGACAAGTGACCAGTGACCAGTGACCAGTGACCAGTGACCAGTGACCAGTGACCAGTGACAAGTGACCAGTGACCAGTGACCAGTGACCAGTGACCAGTGACCAGAGACCACTGACGAGTGACCAGTGACAAGTGACCAGTGACCAGTGACCAGTGACCAGTGACCAGTGACCAGTGACAAGTGACCAGTGACCAGCGACCAGTGACCAGTGACCAGTGACCAGTGACAAGTGACCAGTGACCAGCGACCAGTGACCAGTGACCAGTGACCAGTGACCAGTGACCAGTGACCAGTGACCAGTGACCAGTGACCAGTGACCAGTGACCAGAAACCAGAGACCAGTGACCAGTGACCAGTGACCAGTGACAAGTGACCAGTGACCAGCGACCAGTGACCAGTGACCAGCAAAATTGACCAGCAAAATTGACCAGTGACCAGTGACCAGTGACCAATGACCAGTGACCAGTGACCAGTGACCAGTGACCAGTGACCAGTGACCAGTGACCCGTGACCAGTGACCATTGACCAGTGACAACTGACCAGTGACCAGAGACCAGCGAAAGTGACCAGGGACAAGTGACCAGTGACCAGTGACCAGTGACCAGTGACCAGTGACCAGTGACAAGTGACCAGTGACCAGCGACCAGTGACCAGTGACCAGTGTCCAGTGACCAGTGACCACTGACCAGCGAAAGTGACCAGTGACCAGGGACCAGTGACCAGTGACCAGTGACCATTGACCAGTGACCAGCGAAAGTGACCAGTGACCAGCGAAATTGACCAGTGACCATTGACCAGTGACCATTGACCAGTGACCATTGACCAGTGACCAGTGACCAGCAAAAATGACCAGTGACCAGTGACCAGTGACCAGTGACCAGTGACCAGCGAAAGTGACAAGTGACCAGTGACCAGCGAAAGTGACAAGTGACCAGTGACCATTGACAAGTGACCAGTGACCAGTGACCAGCGAAAGTGACCAGTGAGCAGTGAGCAGTGACCAGCGATATTGACCAGTTTCCAGTGACCAGTGACAAGTGACCAGTGACCAGTGACCAGCGAAAGAGACAAGTGAACAGTGACTAGCGAAATTGACCAATGACCATTGACCAGTGACCAGCGAAAGTGACAAGTGACCAGTGACCACTGACCAGTGACCAGTGACCAGCGACCAGTGACCAGTGACCAGTGACCAGTGACCAGTGACCAGTGACCAGTGACCAGTGACCAGCGACCAGTGACCAGTGACCATTGACCAGTGACCAGTGACCAGCAAAAATGACCAGTGACCAGTGACCAGTGACCAGTGACCAGCGAAAGTGACAAGTGACCAGTGACCATTGACCAGTGACCAGTGACCAGTGACCAGTGACCAGCGAAAGTGACCAGTGACCAGCGAAATTGACCAGTTTCCAGTGACCAGTGACAAGTGACCAGTGACCAGTGACCAGCGAAAGAGACAAGTGAACAGTGACCAGCGAAATTGACCAGTGACCAGCGAAAGTGACAAGTGACCAGTGACCACTGACCACTGACCACTGACCAGTGACCAGTGACCAGTGACCAGGGACCAGTGACCAGCGAAAGTGACCAGTGACCAGTGACCAGTCACCAGTGACTAGCCAAATTGAGCAGTGAGCAGTGACCAGTGACCAGTGACCAGTGACCAGTGACCAGTGACCAGCGAAATTGACCAGTGACCATTGACCAGTGACCAGCGAAAGTGACCAGTGAGGAGTGACTTGTGACAAGTGACCAGTGACCAGCGACGAGTGACCAGTGACCAGTGACCAGTGACCAGTGACCAGTGACCAGTGACCAGTGACAAGTGACCAGTGACCAGCGACCAGTGACCAGTGACCAGTGACCAGTGACCAGTGAGCAGTGACCAGTGACCAGTGACCAGTAACCAGTGACCAGTGACCTGTGACCAGTGACCAGTGACAAGTGACCAGTGACCAGCGACCAGTGACCAGTGACCAGTGACCAGTGACCAGCGAAAGTGACCAGTGACCAGGGACCAGTGACCAGTGACCAGCGAAATTGACCAGTGACCAGTGACCAGTGACCAGTGACAAGTGACCAGTGACCAGTGACCAGCGAAAGTGACCAGTGAACAGTGACCAGTGACCAGTGACCAGCAAAATTGACCAGCAAAATTGACCAGTGACCAGTGACCAGTGACCAATGACCAGTGACCAGTGACCAGTGACCAGTGACCAGTGACCAGTGACCAGCGACCAGTGACCAGTGACCATTGACCAGTGACCAGTGACCAGTGACCAGAGACCAGCGAAAGTGACCAGGGACAAGTGACCAGTGACCAGTGACAAGTGACCAGTGACCAGTGACCAGTGACCAGTGACCAGTGACCAGTGACAAGTGACCAGCGACCAGCGACCAGTGACCAGTGACCAGTGACCAGCGAAAGTGACCAGTGACCAGTGAGCAGTGACCAGCGATATTGACCAGTTTCCAGTGACCAGTGACCAGTGACCAGTGACCAGTGACCAGCGAAAGTGACCACTGACGAGTGACCAGTGACAAGTGACCAGCGACCAGTGACCAGTGACCAGTGACCAGTGACCAGTGACAAGTGACCAGTGACCAGCGACCAGTGACCAGTGACCAGTGACCAGTGACAAGTGACCAGTGACCAGCGACCAGTGACCAGTGACCAGTGACCAGTGACCAGTGACCAGTGACCAGTGACCAGTGACCAGTGACCAGAAACCAGTGACCAGTGACCAGTGACCAGTGACCAGTGACAAGTGACCAGTGACCAGCGACCAGTGACCAGTGACCAGCAAAATTGACCAGCAAAATTGACCAGTGACCAGTGACCAGTGACCAATGACCAGTGACCAGTGACCAGTGACCAGTGACCAGTGACCCGTGACCAGTGACCATTGACCAGTGACAACTGACCAGTGACCAGAGACTAGCGAAAGTGACCAGGGACAAGTGACCAGTGACCAGTGACCAGTGACCAGTGACCAGTGACCAGTGACCAGTGACAAGTGACCAGTGACCAGCGACCAGTGACCAGTGACCAGTGTCCAGTGACCAGTGACCACTGACCAGCGAAAGTGACCAGTGACCAGGGACCAGTGACCAGTGACCAGTGACCATTGACCAGTGACCAGCGAAAGTGACCAGTGACCAGCGAAATTGACCAGTGACCATTGACCAGTGACCATTGACCAGTGACCAGTGACCAGCAAAAATGACCAGTGACCAGTGACCAGTGACCAGTGACCAGTGACCAGCGAAAGTGACAAGTGACCAGTGACCAGCGAAAGTGACAAGTGACCAGTGACCATTGACAAGTGACCAGTGACCAGTGACCAGCGAAAGTGACCAGTGAGCAGTGAGCAGTGACCAGCGATATTGACCAGTTTCCAGTGACCAGTGACAAGTGACCAGTGACCAGTGACCAGCGAAAGAGACAAGTGAACAGTGACCAGCGAAATTGACCAGTGACCATTGACCATTGACCAGCGAAAGTGACAAGTGACCAGTGACCACTGACCAGTGACCAGTGACCAGCGACCAGTGACCAGTGACCAGTGACCAGTGACCAGTGACCAGTGACCAGTGACCAGTGACCAGTGACCAGCGACCAGTGACCAGTGACCATTGACCAGTGACCAGTGACCAGCAAAAATGACCAGTGACCAGTGACCAGTGACCAGTGACCAGCGAAAGTGACAAGTGACCAGTGACCATTGACCAGTGACCAGTGACCAGTGACCAGCGAAAGTGACCAGTGACCAGCGAAATTGACCAGTTTCCAGTGACCAGTGACAAGTGACCAGTGACCAGTGACCAGCGAAAGAGACAAGTGAACAGTGACCAGCGAAATTGACCAGTGACCAGCGAAAGTGACAAGTGACCAGTGACCACTGACCAGTGACCACTGACCAGTGACCAGTGACCAGCGACCAGTGACCAGTGACCAGTGACCAGGGACCAGTGACCAGCGAAAGTGACCAGTGACCAGTGACCAGTCACCAGTGACTAGCCAAATTGAGCAGTGAGCAGTGACCAGTGACCAGTGACCAGTGACCAGTGACCAGTGACCAGCGAAATTGACCAGTGACCATTGACCAGTGACCAGCGAAAGTGACCAGTGAGGAGTGACTTGTGACAAGTGACCAGTGACCAGCGACGAGTGACCAGTGACCAGTGACCAGTGACCAGTGACCAGTGACCAGTGACCAGTGACAAGTGACCAGTGACCAGCGACCAGTGACCAGTGACCAGTGACCAGTGACCAGTGACCAGTGAGCAGTGACCAGTGACCAGTGACCAGCAACCAGTGACCAGTGACCTGTGACCAGTGACCAGTGACAAGTGACCAGTGACCAGCGACCAGTGTCCAGTGACCAGTGACCAGTGACCAGCGAAAGTGACCAGTGACCAGGGACCAGTGACCAGTGACCAGCGAAATTGACTAGTGACCAGTGACCAGTGACCAGTGACAAGTGACCAGTGACCAGTGACCAGCGAAAGTGACCAGTGAACAGTGACCAGTGACCAGTGACCAGCAAAATTGACCAGCAAAATTGACCAGTGACCAGTGACCAGTGACCAATGACCAGTGACCAGTGACCAGTGACCAGTGACCAGTGACCAGTGACCAGCGACCAGTGACCAGTGACCATTGACCAGTGACCAGTGACCAGTGACCAGAGACCAGCGAAAGTGACCAGGGACAAGTGACCAGTGACCAGTGACCAGTGACCAGTGACCAGTGACCAGTGACCAGTGACCAGTGACCCGTGACAAGTGACCAGCGACCAGCGACCAGTGACCAGTGACCTGTGACCAGCGAAAGTGACCAGTGACCAGTGAGCTGTGACCAGCGATATTGACCAGTTTCCAGTGACCAGTGACAAGTGACCAGTGACCAGTGACCAGCGAAAGAGACAAGTGAACAGTGACCAGCGAAATTGACCAGTGACCATTGACCAGTGACCAGCCAAAGTGACAAGTGACCAGTGACCACTGACCAGTGACCAGTGACCAGCGACCAGTGACCAGTGACCAGTGACCAGGGACCAGTGACCAGCGAAAGTGACGAGTGACCAGTGACCAGTGACCAGCGAAATTGTCCAGTGACAATTGACCAGTGACCAGTGACCAGTGACCAGTGACCAGTGACCAGCGAAAGTGACAAGTGACCAGTGACCATTGACCAGTGACCAGTGACCAGTGACCAGTGACCAGCGAAAGAGACAAGTGAACAGTGACCAGAGAAATTGACCAGTGACCAGCGAAAGTGACAAGTGACCAGTGACCACTGACCAGTGACCACTGACCAGTGACCAGTGACCAGCGACCAGTGACCAGTGACCAGTGACCAGGGACCAGTGACCAGCGAAAGTGACCAGTGACCAGTGACCAGTGACCAGTGACTAGCCAAATTGAGCAGTGAGCAGTGACCAGTGAACAGTGACCAGTGACCAGTGACCAGTGACCAGCGAAATTGACCAGTGACCATTGACCAATGACCAGCGAAAGTGACCAGTGACGAGTGACCTGTGACAAGTGACCAGTGACCAGCGACCAGTGACCAGTGACCAGTGACCAGTGATCAGTGACCAGTGAACAGTGACCAGTGACCAGTGACCAGTGACCAGTGACCAGCGAAAATGACCAGTGACCAGTGACCAGTGACCAGCGAAAGTGACCAGTGACGAGTGACCAGTGACAAGTGACCAGTGACCAGTGACCATTGACCAGTGACTAGTGACTAGTGACCAGTGACCAACGAACAGTGACCAGTGACCAGTGACCAGTGACCAGCGAAAGTGACAAGTGACCAGTGACCAGTGACCAGTGACCAGTGACCAGTGACCAGCGAAAGTGACTAGTGACCAGTGACCAGTGACCAGTGACCAGTGACCAGTGACCAGTGACCAGTGACCAGTGACCAGTGACCCGTGACCAGCGAAAGTGACCACTGACGAGTGACCAGTGACAAGTGCCCAGTGACCAGTGACCAGTGACCAGTGACCAGTGACCAGTGACCAGTGACCAGTGACCAGTGATCAGTGACCAGTGACCAGCGACCAGTGACCAGTGACCATTGACCAGTGACCAGTGACCAGTGACCAGAGACCAGCGAAAGTGACCAGGGACAAGTGACCAGTGACCAGTGACCAGTGACCAGTGTCCAGTGACCAGTGACCAGTGACCAGTGACCAGTGACAAGTGACCAGTGACCAGCGACCAGTGACCAGTGACCAGTGACCAGCGAAAGTGACCAGTGACCAGTGAGCAGTGACCAGCGATATTGACCAGTTTCCAGTGACCAGTGACAAGTGACCAGTGACCAGTGACCAGCGAAAGAGACAAGTGAACAGTGACCAGCGAAATTGACCAGTGACCATTGACCAGTGACCTGCGAAAGAGACAAGTGACCAGTGACCACTGACCAGTGACCAGTGACCAGCGACCAGTGACCAGTGACCAGTGACCAGGGACCAGTGACCAGCGAAAGTGACCAGTGACCAGTGACCAGTGACCAGTGACCAGCGAAATTGTCCAGTGACCATTGACCAGTGACCAGTGACCAGTGACCAGTGACCAGTGACCAGTGACCAGTGACCAGTGACCAGTGACCAGTGACCAGTGACCAGCGACCAGTGACCAGTGACCATTGACCAGTGACCAGTGACCAGCAAAAATGACCAGTGACCAGTGACCAGTGACCAGTGACCAGCGAAAGTGACAAGTGACCAGTGACCATGACCAGTGACCAGTGACCAGTGACCAGTGACCAGCGAAAGTGACCAGTGACCAGCGAAATTGACCAGTTTCCAGTGACCAGTGACCAGCGAAAGAGACAAGTGAACAGTGACCAGCGAAATTGACCAGTGACCAGCGAAAGTGACAAGTGACCAGTGACCACTGACCAGTGACCACTGACCAGTGACCAGTGACCAGCGACAAGTGACCAGTGACCAGTGACCAGGGACCAGTGACCAGCGAAAGTGACCAGTGACCAGTGACCAGTGACCAGTGACTAGCCAAATTGAGCAGTGAGCAGTGACCAGTGAACAGTGACCAGTGACCAGTGACCAGTGACCAGCGAAATTGACCAGTGACCATTGACCAGTGACCAGCGAAAGTGACCAGTGACGAGTGACCTGTGACAAGTGACCAGTGACCAGCGACCAGTGACCAGTGACCAGTGACCAGTGACCTGTGACCAGTGACCAGTGACCAGTGACTAGCCAAATTGACCAGTGACCAGTGACCAGTGGCCAGCGGTAGTGACCAGTGACCAGTGACCAGTGATCAGTGACCAGTGAACAGTGACCAGTGACCAGTGACCAGTGACCAGTGACCAGCGAAAATGACCAGTGACCAGTGACCAGTGACCAGCGAAATTGACCAGTGACCAGTGACCAGTGAACAGTGACAAGTGACCAGTGACCAGTGACGAACGAAAGTGACCAGTGAACAGTGACCAGGGACCAGTGACCAGTGACGAGTGACCAGTGACCAGCGAAAGTGAACAGTGACCAGTGACCTGTGACCAGTGACCAGTGACCAGTGACCAGCGAAAGTGACCAGTGACCAGTGACCAGTGACCAGTGACCAGTGACCAGTGGCCAGCGGTAGTGACCAGTGACCAGTGACCAGTGATCAGTGACCAGTGACCAGTGACCAGTGACCAGTGACCAGTGACCAGTGACCAGTGACCAGCGAAAGTGACCAGTGACCAGTGACCAGTGATCAGTGACCAGTGAACAGTGACCAGTGACCAGTGACCAGTGACCAGCGAAAATGACCAGTGTCCAGTGACCAGTGACCAGCGAAATTGATAAGTGACCACTGACCAGTGAACAGTGACAAGTGACCAGTGACCAGTGACAAACGAAAGTGACCAGTGAACAGTGACCAGGGACCAGTGACCAGTGACGAGTGACCATTGACCAGCGAAAGTGAACAGTGACCAGTGACCAGTGACCAGTGACCAGTGACCAGTGACCAGCGAAAGTGACAAGTGACCAGTGACCATTGACCAGTGACCAGTGACCAGTGACCAGCGAAAGTGACCAGTGACCAGTGACCAGTGACCAGTGACCAGTGACCAGCGAAAATGACCAGTGACCAGTGATCAGTGACCAGCGAAATTGACCAGTGACCAGTGACCAGAGACCAGTGACTAGCCAAATTGACCAGTGACCAGTGACCAGTGGCCAGCGGTAGTGACCAGTGACCAGTGACCAGTGATCAGTGACCACTGAACAGTGACCAGTGACCAGTGAATAGTGACCAGCGAAATTGACCAGTTTCCAGTGACCAGTGATAAGTGACCAGTGACCAGTGACCAGCGAAAGTGACCAGTGAACAGTGATCAGCGAAATTGACCAGTGACCAGTGACGAGTGACCAGTGACAAGTGACCAGTGACAAGTGACCAGTGACCAGTGACCACTGACCAGTGACCAGTGACCAGCGACCAGTGACCAGTGACCAGAGACCACTGACGAGTGACCAGTGACAAGTGACCAGTGACCAGTGACCAGTGACCAGTGACCAGTGACCAGTGACAAGTGACCAGTGACCAGCGACCAGTGACCAGTGACCAGTGACCAGTGACAAGTGACCAGTGACCAGCGACCAGTGACCAGTGACCAGTGACCAGTGACCAGTGACCAGTGACCAGTGACCAGTGACCAGTGACCAGTGACCAGTGACCAGAAACCAGAGACCAGTGACCAGTGACCAGTGACCAGTGACAAGTGACCAGTGACCAGCGACCAGTGACCAGTGACCAGCAAAATTGACCAGCAAAATTGACCAGTGACCAGTGACCAGTGACCAATGACCAGTGACCAGTGACCAGTGACCAGTGACCAGTGACCAGTGACCAGTGACCCGTGACCAGTGACCATTGACCAGTGACAACTGACCAGTGACCAGAGACCAGCGAAAGTGACCAGGGACAAGTGACCAGTGACCAGTGACCAGTGACCAGTGACCAGTGACCAGTGACAAGTGACCAGTGACCAGCGACCAGTGACCAGTGACCAGTGTCCAGTGACCAGTGACCACTGACCAGCGAAAGTGACCAGTGACCAGGGACCAGTGACCAGTGACCAGTGACCATTGACCAGTGACCAGCGAAAGTGACCAGTGACCAGCGAAATTGACCAGTGACCATTGACCAGTGACCATTGACCAGTGACCATTGACCAGTGACCAGTGACCAGCAAAAATGACCAGTGACCAGTGACCAGTGACCAGTGACCAGTGACCAGCGAAAGTGACAAGTGACCAGTGACCAGCGAAAGTGACAAGTGACCAGTGACCATTGACAAGTGACCAGTGACCAGTGACCAGCGAAAGTGACCAGTGAGCAGTGAGCAGTGACCAGCGATATTGACCAGTTTCCAGTGACCAGTGACAAGTGACCAGTGACCAGTGACCAGCGAAAGAGACAAGTGAACAGTGACTAGCGAAATTGACCAATGACCATTGACCAGTGACCAGCGAAAGTGACAAGTGACCAGTGACCACTGACCAGTGACCAGTGACCAGCGACCAGTGACCAGTGACCAGTGACCAGTGACCAGTGACCAGTGACCAGTGACCAGTGACCAGCGACCAGTGACCAGTGACCATTGACCAGTGACCAGTGACCAGCAAAAATGACCAGTGACCAGTGACCAGTGACCAGTGACCAGCGAAAGTGACAAGTGACCAGTGACCATTGACCAGTGACCAGTGACCAGTGACCAGTGACCAGCGAAAGTGACCAGTGACCAGCGAAATTGACCAGTTTCCAGTGACCAGTGACAAGTGACCAGTGACCAGTGACCAGCGAAAGAGACAAGTGAACAGTGACCAGCGAAATTGACCAGTGACCAGCGAAAGTGACAAGTGACCAGTGACCACTGACCACTGACCACTGACCAGTGACCAGTGACCAGTGACCAGGGACCAGTGACCAGCGAAAGTGACCAGTGACCAGTGACCAGTCACCAGTGACTAGCCAAATTGAGCAGTGAGCAGTGACCAGTGACCAGTGACCAGTGACCAGTGACCAGTGACCAGCGAAATTGACCAGTGACCATTGACCAGTGACCAGCGAAAGTGACCAGTGAGGAGTGACTTGTGACAAGTGACCAGTGACCAGCGACGAGTGACCAGTGACCAGTGACCAGTGACCAGTGACCAGTGACCAGTGACCAGTGACAAGTGACCAGTGACCAGCGACCAGTGACCAGTGACCAGTGACCAGTGACCAGTGAGCAGTGACCAGTGACCAGTGACCAGTAACCAGTGACCAGTGACCTGTGACCAGTGACCAGTGACAAGTGACCAGTGACCAGCGACCAGTGACCAGTGACCAGTGACCAGTGACCAGCGAAAGTGACCAGTGACCAGGGACCAGTGACCAGTGACCAGCGAAATTGACCAGTGACCAGTGACCAGTGACCAGTGACAAGTGACCAGTGACCAGTGACCAGCGAAAGTGACCAGTGAACAGTGACCAGTGACCAGTGACCAGCAAAATTGACCAGCAAAATTGACCAGTGACCAGTGACCAGTGACCAATGACCAGTGACCAGTGACCAGTGACCAGTGACCAGTGACCAGTGACCAGCGACCAGTGACCAGTGACCATTGACCAGTGACCAGTGACCAGTGACCAGAGACCAGCGAAAGTGACCAGGGACAAGTGACCAGTGACCAGTGACAAGTGACCAGTGACCAGTGACCAGTGACCAGTGACCAGTGACCAGTGACAAGTGACCAGCGACCAGCGACCAGTGACCAGTGACCAGTGACCAGCGAAAGTGACCAGTGACCAGTGAGCAGTGACCAGCGATATTGACCAGTTTCCAGTGACCAGTGACCAGTGACCAGTGACCAGTGACCAGCGAAAGTGACCACTGACGAGTGACCAGTGACAAGTGACCAGCGACCAGTGACCAGTGACCAGTGACCAGTGACCAGTGACAAGTGACCAGTGACCAGCGACCAGTGACCAGTGACCAGTGACCAGTGACAAGTGACCAGTGACCAGCGACCAGTGACCAGTGACCAGTGACCAGTGACCAGTGACCAGTGACCAGTGACCAGTGACCAGTGACCAGAAACCAGTGACCAGTGACCAGTGACCAGTGACCAGTGACAAGTGACCAGTGACCAGCGACCAGTGACCAGTGACCAGCAAAATTGACCAGCAAAATTGACCAGTGACCAGTGACCAGTGACCAATGACCAGTGACCAGTGACCAGTGACCAGTGACCAGTGACCCGTGACCAGTGACCATTGACCAGTGACAACTGACCAGTGACCAGAGACTAGCGAAAGTGACCAGGGACAAGTGACCAGTGACCAGTGACCAGTGACCAGTGACCAGTGACCAGTGACCAGTGACAAGTGACCAGTGACCAGCGACCAGTGACCAGTGACCAGTGTCCAGTGACCAGTGACCACTGACCAGCGAAAGTGACCAGTGACCAGGGACCAGTGACCAGTGACCAGTGACCATTGACCAGTGACCAGCGAAAGTGACCAGTGACCAGCGAAATTGACCAGTGACCATTGACCAGTGACCATTGACCAGTGACCAGTGACCAGCAAAAATGACCAGTGACCAGTGACCAGTGACCAGTGACCAGTGACCAGCGAAAGTGACAAGTGACCAGTGACCAGCGAAAGTGACAAGTGACCAGTGACCATTGACAAGTGACCAGTGACCAGTGACCAGCGAAAGTGACCAGTGAGCAGTGAGCAGTGACCAGCGATATTGACCAGTTTCCAGTGACCAGTGACAAGTGACCAGTGACCAGTGACCAGCGAAAGAGACAAGTGAACAGTGACCAGCGAAATTGACCAGTGACCATTGACCATTGACCAGCGAAAGTGACAAGTGACCAGTGACCACTGACCAGTGACCAGTGACCAGCGACCAGTGACCAGTGACCAGTGACCAGTGACCAGTGACCAGTGACCAGTGACCAGTGACCAGTGACCAGCGACCAGTGACCAGTGACCATTGACCAGTGACCAGTGACCAGCAAAAATGACCAGTGACCAGTGACCAGTGACCAGTGACCAGCGAAAGTGACAAGTGACCAGTGACCATTGACCAGTGACCAGTGACCAGTGACCAGCGAAAGTGACCAGTGACCAGCGAAATTGACCAGTTTCCAGTGACCAGTGACAAGTGACCAGTGACCAGTGACCAGCGAAAGAGACAAGTGAACAGTGACCAGCGAAATTGACCAGTGACCAGCGAAAGTGACAAGTGACCAGTGACCACTGACCAGTGACCACTGACCAGTGACCAGTGACCAGCGACCAGTGACCAGTGACCAGTGACCAGGGACCAGTGACCAGCGAAAGTGACCAGTGACCAGTGACCAGTCACCAGTGACTAGCCAAATTGAGCAGTGAGCAGTGACCAGTGACCAGTGACCAGTGACCAGTGACCAGTGACCAGCGAAATTGACCAGTGACCATTGACCAGTGACCAGCGAAAGTGACCAGTGAGGAGTGACTTGTGACAAGTGACCAGTGACCAGCGACGAGTGACCAGTGACCAGTGACCAGTGACCAGTGACCAGTGACCAGTGACCAGTGACAAGTGACCAGTGACCAGCGACCAGTGACCAGTGACCAGTGACCAGTGACCAGTGACCAGTGAGCAGTGACCAGTGACCAGTGACCAGCAACCAGTGACCAGTGACCTGTGACCAGTGACCAGTGACAAGTGACCAGTGACCAGCGACCAGTGTCCAGTGACCAGTGACCAGTGACCAGCGAAAGTGACCAGTGACCAGGGACCAGTGACCAGTGACCAGCGAAATTGACTAGTGACCAGTGACCAGTGACCAGTGACAAGTGACCAGTGACCAGTGACCAGCGAAAGTGACCAGTGAACAGTGACCAGTGACCAGTGACCAGCAAAATTGACCAGCAAAATTGACCAGTGACCAGTGACCAGTGACCAATGACCAGTGACCAGTGACCAGTGACCAGTGACCAGTGACCAGTGACCAGCGACCAGTGACCAGTGACCATTGACCAGTGACCAGTGACCAGTGACCAGAGACCAGCGAAAGTGACCAGGGACAAGTGACCAGTGACCAGTGACCAGTGACCAGTGACCAGTGACCAGTGACCAGTGACCAGTGACCCGTGACAAGTGACCAGCGACCAGCGACCAGTGACCAGTGACCTGTGACCAGCGAAAGTGACCAGTGACCAGTGAGCTGTGACCAGCGATATTGACCAGTTTCCAGTGACCAGTGACAAGTGACCAGTGACCAGTGACCAGCGAAAGAGACAAGTGAACAGTGACCAGCGAAATTGACCAGTGACCATTGACCAGTGACCAGCCAAAGTGACAAGTGACCAGTGACCACTGACCAGTGACCAGTGACCAGCGACCAGTGACCAGTGACCAGTGACCAGGGACCAGTGACCAGCGAAAGTGACGAGTGACCAGTGACCAGTGACCAGCGAAATTGTCCAGTGACAATTGACCAGTGACCAGTGACCAGTGACCAGTGACCAGTGACCAGCGAAAGTGACAAGTGACCAGTGACCATTGACCAGTGACCAGTGACCAGTGACCAGTGACCAGCGAAAGAGACAAGTGAACAGTGACCAGAGAAATTGACCAGTGACCAGCGAAAGTGACAAGTGACCAGTGACCACTGACCAGTGACCACTGACCAGTGACCAGTGACCAGCGACCAGTGACCAGTGACCAGTGACCAGGGACCAGTGACCAGCGAAAGTGACCAGTGACCAGTGACCAGTGACCAGTGACTAGCCAAATTGAGCAGTGAGCAGTGACCAGTGAACAGTGACCAGTGACCAGTGACCAGTGACCAGCGAAATTGACCAGTGACCATTGACCAATGACCAGCGAAAGTGACCAGTGACGAGTGACCTGTGACAAGTGACCAGTGACCAGCGACCAGTGACCAGTGACCAGTGACCAGTGATCAGTGACCAGTGAACAGTGACCAGTGACCAGTGACCAGTGACCAGTGACCAGCGAAAATGACCAGTGACCAGTGACCAGTGACCAGCGAAAGTGACCAGTGACGAGTGACCAGTGACAAGTGACCAGTGACCAGTGACCATTGACCAGTGACTAGTGACTAGTGACCAGTGACCAACGAACAGTGACCAGTGACCAGTGACCAGTGACCAGCGAAAGTGACAAGTGACCAGTGACCAGTGACCAGTGACCAGTGACCAGTGACCAGCGAAAGTGACTAGTGACCAGTGACCAGTGACCAGTGACCAGTGACCAGTGACCAGTGACCAGTGACCAGTGACCAGTGACCCGTGACCAGCGAAAGTGACCACTGACGAGTGACCAGTGACAAGTGCCCAGTGACCAGTGACCAGTGACCAGTGACCAGTGACCAGTGACCAGTGACCAGTGACCAGTGATCAGTGACCAGTGACCAGCGACCAGTGACCAGTGACCATTGACCAGTGACCAGTGACCAGTGACCAGAGACCAGCGAAAGTGACCAGGGACAAGTGACCAGTGACCAGTGACCAGTGACCAGTGTCCAGTGACCAGTGACCAGTGACCAGTGACCAGTGACAAGTGACCAGTGACCAGCGACCAGTGACCAGTGACCAGTGACCAGCGAAAGTGACCAGTGACCAGTGAGCAGTGACCAGCGATATTGACCAGTTTCCAGTGACCAGTGACAAGTGACCAGTGACCAGTGACCAGCGAAAGAGACAAGTGAACAGTGACCAGCGAAATTGACCAGTGACCATTGACCAGTGACCTGCGAAAGAGACAAGTGACCAGTGACCACTGACCAGTGACCAGTGACCAGCGACCAGTGACCAGTGACCAGTGACCAGGGACCAGTGACCAGCGAAAGTGACCAGTGACCAGTGACCAGTGACCAGTGACCAGCGAAATTGTCCAGTGACCATTGACCAGTGACCAGTGACCAGTGACCAGTGACCAGTGACCAGTGACCAGTGACCAGTGACCAGTGACCAGTGACCAGTGACCAGCGACCAGTGACCAGTGACCATTGACCAGTGACCAGTGACCAGCAAAAATGACCAGTGACCAGTGACCAGTGACCAGTGACCAGCGAAAGTGACAAGTGACCAGTGACCATGACCAGTGACCAGTGACCAGTGACCAGTGACCAGCGAAAGTGACCAGTGACCAGCGAAATTGACCAGTTTCCAGTGACCAGTGACCAGCGAAAGAGACAAGTGAACAGTGACCAGCGAAATTGACCAGTGACCAGCGAAAGTGACAAGTGACCAGTGACCACTGACCAGTGACCACTGACCAGTGACCAGTGACCAGCGACAAGTGACCAGTGACCAGTGACCAGGGACCAGTGACCAGCGAAAGTGACCAGTGACCAGTGACCAGTGACCAGTGACTAGCCAAATTGAGCAGTGAGCAGTGACCAGTGAACAGTGACCAGTGACCAGTGACCAGTGACCAGCGAAATTGACCAGTGACCATTGACCAGTGACCAGCGAAAGTGACCAGTGACGAGTGACCTGTGACAAGTGACCAGTGACCAGCGACCAGTGACCAGTGACCAGTGACCAGTGACCTGTGACCAGTGACCAGTGACCAGTGACTAGCCAAATTGACCAGTGACCAGTGACCAGTGGCCAGCGGTAGTGACCAGTGACCAGTGACCAGTGATCAGTGACCAGTGAACAGTGACCAGTGACCAGTGACCAGTGACCAGTGACCAGCGAAAATGACCAGTGACCAGTGACCAGTGACCAGCGAAATTGACCAGTGACCAGTGACCAGTGAACAGTGACAAGTGACCAGTGACCAGTGACGAACGAAAGTGACCAGTGAACAGTGACCAGGGACCAGTGACCAGTGACGAGTGACCAGTGACCAGCGAAAGTGAACAGTGACCAGTGACCTGTGACCAGTGACCAGTGACCAGTGACCAGCGAAAGTGACCAGTGACCAGTGACCAGTGACCAGTGACCAGTGACCAGTGGCCAGCGGTAGTGACCAGTGACCAGTGACCAGTGATCAGTGACCAGTGACCAGTGACCAGTGACCAGTGACCAGTGACCAGTGACCAGTGACCAGCGAAAGTGACCAGTGACCAGTGACCAGTGATCAGTGACCAGTGAACAGTGACCAGTGACCAGTGACCAGTGACCAGCGAAAATGACCAGTGTCCAGTGACCAGTGACCAGCGAAATTGATAAGTGACCACTGACCAGTGAACAGTGACAAGTGACCAGTGACCAGTGACAAACGAAAGTGACCAGTGAACAGTGACCAGGGACCAGTGACCAGTGACGAGTGACCATTGACCAGCGAAAGTGAACAGTGACCAGTGACCAGTGACCAGTGACCAGTGACCAGTGACCAGCGAAAGTGACAAGTGACCAGTGACCATTGACCAGTGACCAGTGACCAGTGACCAGCGAAAGTGACCAGTGACCAGTGACCAGTGACCAGTGACCAGTGACCAGCGAAAATGACCAGTGACCAGTGATCAGTGACCAGCGAAATTGACCAGTGACCAGTGACCAGAGACCAGTGACTAGCCAAATTGACCAGTGACCAGTGACCAGTGGCCAGCGGTAGTGACCAGTGACCAGTGACCAGTGATCAGTGACCACTGAACAGTGACCAGTGACCAGTGAATAGTGACCAGCGAAATTGACCAGTTTCCAGTGACCAGTGATAAGTGACCAGTGACCAGTGACCAGCGAAAGTGACCAGTGAACAGTGATCAGCGAAATTGACCAGTGACCAGTGACGAGTGACCAGTGACAAGTGACCAGTGACAAGTGACCAGTGACCAGTGACCACTGACCAGTGACCAGTGACCAGCGACCAGTGACCAGTGACCAGTGATCAGGGACCAGTGACCAGCGAAAGTGACCCGTGACCAGTGACCAGTGACCAGGGACCAGTGACCAGAGAAAGTGACCCGTGACCAGTGACCAGTGACCAGTGACTAGCCAAATTGAGCAGTGAGCAGTGACCAGTGACCAGTGACCAGCGAAATTGACCAGTGACCATTGACCAGTGACCAGCGAAATTGACCAGTGACCAGTGACCAGTGAACAGTGACAAGTGACCAGTGACCAGTGACGAACGAAAGTGACCAGTGAACAGTGACCAGGGACCAGTGACCAGTGACGAGTGACCAGTGACAAGTGACCAGTGACCAGTGACGAACGAAAGTGACCAGTGAACAGTGACCAGGGACCAGTGACCAGTGACGAGTGACCAGTGACCAGCGAAAGTGAACAGTGACCAGTGACCTGTGACCAGTGACCAGTGACCAGTGACCAGCGAAAGTGACCAGTGACCAGTGACCAGTGACCAGTGAGGAGTGACATGTGACAAGTGACCAGTGACCAGCGACCAGTGACCAGTGACCAGTGACCAGTGAACAGTGACCAGTGACCAGTGACCAGTGACCAGCGAAAATGACCAGTGACCAGTGACCAGTGACCAGCGAAATTGACCAGTGACCAGTGACCAGTGAACAGTGACAAGTGACCAGTGACCAGTGACGAACGAAAGTGACCAGTGAACAGTGACCAGGGACCAGTGACCAGTGACGAGTGACCAGTGACCAGCGAAAGTGAACAGTGACCAGTGACCTGTGACCAGTGACCAGTGACCAGTGACCAGCGAAAGTGACCAGTGACCAGTGACCAGTGACCAGTGACCAGTGACCAGTGACCAGTGACAAGTGACCTGGGACCAGTGACCAGTGACCGGTGACCAGCGAAATTGACCAGTGACCAGTGACCAGTGACCAGCGACCAGTGACCAGTGACCAGTGACCAGTGACCAGTGACCAGTGACCAGTGACCAGCGAAAGTGACCAGTGACCAGTGACCAGTGACCAGCGAAATTGACCAGTGACCAGTGACCAGAAACCAGTGACTAGCCAAATTGACCAGTGACCAGTGACCAGTGGCCAGCGGTAGTGACCAGTGACCAGTGACCAGTGATCAGTGACCAGTGAACAGTGACCAGTGACCAGTGACCAGTGACCAGCGAAAATGACCAGTGACCAGTGACCAGTGACCAGCGAAATTGACAAGTGACCAGTGACCAGTGAACAGTGACAAGTGACCAGTGACCAGTGACCAACGAAAGTGACCAGTGAACAGTGACCAGGGACCAGTGACCAGTGACCAGCGAAAGTGACCAGTGAACAGTGACCAGTGACCAGTGACCTGTGACCAGTGACCAGTGACCAGTGACCAGCGAAAGTGACCAGTGACGTGTGACCAGTGACAAGTGACCAGTGACCAGTGACCATTGACCAGTGACCAGTGACCAGTGACCAGTGACCAGCGAAATTGACCAGTGACCAGCGAAAGTGACCAGTGAGGAGTGACTTGTGACAAGTGACCAGTGACCTGCGACGAGTGACCAGTGACCAGTGACCAGTGACAAGTGACCAGTGACCAGCGACCAGTGACCAGTGACCAGTGACCAGTGACCAGTGACCAGCGAAATTGACCAGTGACCATTGACCAGTGACCAGCGAAAGTGACCAGTGAGGAGTGACTTGTGACAAGTGACCAGTGACCTGCGACGAGTGACCAGTGACCAGTGACCAGTGACCAGTGACCAGTGACCAGTGACCAGTGACAAGTGACCAGTGACCAGCGACCAGTGACCAGTGACCAGTGACCAGTGACCAGTGACCAGTGACCAGTGACAAGTGACCAGTGACAAGCGACCAGTGACCAGTGACCAGCAAAATTGACCAGCAAAATTGACCAGTGACCAGTGACCAGTGACCAATGACCAGTGACCAGTGACCAGTGACCAGTGACCAGTGACCAGTGACCAGTGACCCGTGACCAGTGACCATTGACCAGTGACAACTGACCAGTGACCAGAGACCAGCGAAAGTGACCAGGGACAAGTGACCAGTGACCAGTGACCAGTGACCAGTGACCAGTGACCAGTGACAAGTGACCAGTGACCAGCGACCAGTGACCAGTGACAAGTGACCAGTGACCATTGACCAGTGACCAGCGAAAGTGACCAGTGACCAGCGAAATTGACCAGTGACCATTGACCAGTGACCATTGACCAGTGACCAGTGACCAGCAAAAATGACCAGTGACCAGTGACCAGTGACCAGCGAAAGTGACAAGTGACCAGTGACCAGCGAAAGTGACAAGTGACCAGTGACCATTGACAAGTGACCAGTGACCAGTGACCAGCGAAAGTGACCAGTGAGCAGTGAGCAGTGACCAGCGATATTGACCAGTTTCCAGTGACCAGTGACAAGTGACCAGTGACCAGTGACCAGCGAAAGAGACAAGTGAACAGTGACCAGCGAAATTGACCAGTGACCATTGACCAGTGACCTGCGAAAGTGACAACTGACCAGTGACCACTGACCAGTGACCAGTGACCAGCGACCAGTGACCAGTGACCAGTGACCAGTGACCAGTGACCAGTGACCAGTGACCAGTGACCAGTGACCAGTGACCAGTGACCAGCGAAAGAGACAAGTGAACAGTGACCAGCGAAATTGACCAGTGACCAGCGAAAATGACCAGTGACCAGTGACCAGTGACCAGCGAAATTGACCAGTGACCAGTGACCAGTGAACAGTGACAAGTGACCAGTGACCAGTGACGAACGAAAGTGACCAGTGAACAGTGACCAGGGACCAGTGACCAGTGACGAGTGACCAGTGACCAGCGAAAGTGAACAGTGACCAGTGACCTGTGACCAGTGACCAGTGACCAGTGACCAGCGAAAGTGACCAGTGACCAGTGACCAGTGACCAGTGACCAGTGACCAGTGACCAGTGACAAGTGACCTGGGACCAGTGACCAGTGACCGGTGACCAGCGAAATTGACCAGTGACCAGTGACCAGTGACCAGCGACCAGTGACCAGTGACCAGTGACCAGTGACCAGTGACCAGTGACCAGCGAAAGTGACCAGTGACCAGTGACCAGTGACCAGCGAAATTGACCAGTGACCAGTGACCAGAGACCAGTGACTAGCCAAATTGACCAGTGACCAGTGACCAGTGGCCAGCGGTAGTGACCAGTGACCAGTGACCAGTGATCAGTGACCAGTGAACAGTGACCAGTGACCAGTGACCAGTGACCAGTGACCAGCGACCAGTGACCAGTGACCATTGACCAGTGACCAGTGACCAGTGACCAGAGACCAGCGAAAGTGACCAGGGACAAGTGACCAGTGACCAGTGACAAGTGACCAGTGACCAGTGACCAGTGACCAGTGACCAGTGACCAGTGACAAGTGACCAGCGACCAGCGACCAGTGACCAGTGACCAGTGACCAGCGAAAGTGACCAGTGACCAGTGAGCAGTGACCAGCGATATTGACCAGTTTCCAGTGACCAGTGACCAGTGACCAGTGACCAGTGACCAGCGAAAGTGACCACTGACGAGTGACCAGTGACAAGTGACCAGCGACCAGTGACCAGTGACCAGTGACCAGTGACCAGTGACAAGTGACCAGTGACCAGCGACCAGTGACCAGTGACCAGTGACCAGTGACAAGTGACCAGTGACCAGCGACCAGTGACCAGTGACCAGTGACCAGTGACCAGTGACCAGTGACCAGTGACCAGTGACCAGTGACCAGTGACCAGTGACCAGAAACCAGTGACCAGTGACCAGTGACCAGTGACCAGTGACAAGTGACCAGTGACCAGCGACCAGTGACCAGTGACCAGCAAAATTGACCAGCAAAATTGACCAGTGACCAGTGACCAGTGACCAATGACCAGTGACCAGTGACCAGTGACCAGTGACCAGTGACCAGTGACCCGTGACCAGTGACCATTGACCAGTGACAACTGACCAGTGACCAGAGACCAGCGAAAGTGACCAGGGACAAGTGACCAGTGACCAGTGACCAGTGACCAGTGACCAGTGACCAGTGACCAGTGACCAGTGACAAGTGACCAGTGACCAGCGACCAGTGACCAGTGACCAGTGTCCAGTGACCAGTGACCACTGACCAGCGAAAGTGACCAGTGACCAGGGACCAGTGACCAGTGACCAGTGACCATTGACCAGTGACCAGCGAAAGTGACCAGTGACCAGCGAAATTGACCAGTGACCAATGACCAGTGACCATTGACCAGTGACCAGTGACCAGCAAAAATGACCAGTGACCAGTGACCAGTGACCAGTGACCAGTGACCAGCGAAAGTGACAAGTGACCAGTGACCAGCGAAAGTGACAAGTGACCAGTGACCATTGACAAGTGACCAGTGACCAGTGACCAGCGAAAGTGACCAGTGAGCAGTGAGCAGTGACCAGCGATATTGACCAGTTTCCAGTGACCAGTGACAAGTGACCAGTGACCAGTGACCAGCGAAAGAGACAAGTGAACAGTGACCAGCGAAATTGACCAGTGACCATTGACCAGTGACCAGCGAAAGTGACAAGTGACCAGTGACCACTGACCAGTGACCAGTGACCAGCGACCAGTGACCAGTGACCAGTGACCAGTGACCAGTGACCAGTGACCAGTGACCAGTGACCAGTGACCAGCGACCAGTGACCAGTGACCATTGACCAGTGACCAGTGACCAGCAAAAATGACCAGTGACCAGTGACCAGTGACCAGTGACCAGCGAAAGTGACAAGTGACCAGTGACCATTGACCAGTGACCAGTGACCAGTGACCAGTGACCAGCGAAAGTGACCAGTGACCAGCGAAATTGACCAGTTTCCAGTGACCAGTGACAAGTGACCAGTGACCAGTGACCAGCGAAAGAGACAAGTGAACAGTGACCAGCGAAATTGACCAGTGACCAGCGAAAGTGACAAGTGACCAGTGACCACTGACCAGTGACCACTGACCAGTGACCAGTGACCAGCGACCAGTGACCAGTGACCAGTGACCAGGGACCAGTGACCAGCGAAAGTGACCAGTGACCAGTGACCAGTCACCAGTGACTAGCCAAATTGAGCAGTGAGCAGTGACCAGTCACCAGTGACTAGCCAAATTGAGCAGTGAGCAGTGACCAGTGACCAGTGACCAGTGACCAGTGACCAGTGACCAGTGACCAGTGACCAGTGACCAGTGACCAGTGACCAGTAACCAGTGACCAGTGACCTGTGACCAGTGACCAGTGACAAGTGACCAGTGACCAGCGACCAGTGTCCAGTGACCAGTGACCAGTGACCAGCGAAAGTGACCAGTGACCAGTGACCAGTGACCAGTGACCAGCGAAAGTGACTAGTGACCAGTGACCAGTGACCAGTGACCAGTGACCAGTGACCAGTGACCAGTGACCAGTGACCCGTGACCAGCGAAAGTGACCACTGACGAGTGACCAGTGACAAGTGCCCAGTGACCAGTGACCAGTGACCAGTGACCAGTGACCAGTGACCAGTGACCAGTGACCAGTGACCAGTGATCAGTGACCAGTGACCAGCGACCAGTGACCAGTGACCATTGACCAGTGACCAGTGACCAGTGACCAGAGACCAGCGAAAGTGACCAGGGACAAGTGACCAGTGACCAGTGACCAGTGACCAGTGACCAGTGACCAGTGACCAGTGACCAGTGACCAGTGACAAGTGACCAGTGACCAGCGACCAGTGACCAGTGACCAGTGACCAGCGAAAGTGACCAGTGACCAGTGAGCAGTGACCAGCGATATTGACCAGTTTCCAGTGACCAGTGACAAGTGACCAGTGACCAGTGACCAGCGAAAGAGACAAGTGAACAGTGACCAGCGAAATTGACCAGTGACCATTGACCAGTGACCTGCGAAAGAGACAAGTGACCAGTGACCACTGACCAGTGACCAGTGACCAGCGACCAGTGACCAGTGACCAGTGAC
Source organism: Andrena trimmerana (assembly GCA_951215215.1). Lineage (NCBI taxonomy): Eukaryota > Metazoa > Arthropoda > Insecta > Hymenoptera > Andrenidae > Andrena > Andrena trimmerana. The sequence goes on along the minus strand of OX578063.1, from coordinate 14,925,013 downwards.
CAGGGACCAGTGACCAGCGAAAGTGACCAGTGACCAGTGACCAGTGACCAGTGACCAGCGAAATTGTCCAGTGACCATTGACCAGTGACCAGTGACCAGTGACCAGTGACCAGTGACCAGTGACCAGTGACCAGTGACCAGTGACCAGTGACCAGTGACCAGCGACCAGTGACCAGTGACCATTGACCAGTGATCAGTGACCAGCAAAAATGACCAGTGACCAGTGACCATTGACCAGTGACCAGTGACCAGTGACCAGTGACCAGCGAAATTGACCAGTGACCAGTGACCAGTGAACAGTGACAAGTGACCAGTGACCAGTGACCAACGAAAGTGACCAGTCAACAGTGATCAGGGACCAGTGACCAGTGACGAGTGACCAGTGACCAGCGAAAGTGAACAGTGACCAGTGACCAGTGACCAGTGACCAGAGACCAGTGACCAGCGAAATTGACCAGTGACCATTGACCAGTGACCAGCGAAAGTGACCAGTGAGGAGTGACCTGTGACAAGTGACCAGTGACCAGCGACCAGTGACCAGTGACCAGTGACCAGTGACCAGCGAAATTGACCAGTGACCAGTGACCAGTGAACAGTGACAAGTGACCAGTGACCAGTGACCAACGAAAGTGACCAGTGAACAGTGACCAGGGACCAATGACCAGTGACGAGTGACCAGTGACCAGCGAAAGTGAACAGTGACCAGTGACCAGTGACCAGTGACCAGTGACCAGTGACCAGTGACCAGTGACCAGCGAAAGTGACCAGTGACCAGTGACCAGTGATCAGTGACCAGTGAACAGTGACCAGTGACCAGTGACCAGTGACCAGCGAAAATGACCAGTGTCCAGTGACCAGTGACCAGCGAAATTGACAAGTGACCACTGACCAGTGAACAGTGACAAGTGACCAGTGACCAGTGACAAACGAAAGTGACCAGTGAACAGTGACCAGGGACCAGTGACCAGTGACGAGTGACCATTGACCAGCGAAAGTGAACAGTGACCAGTGACCAGTGACCAGTGACCAGTGACCAGTGACCAGCGAAAGTGACAAGTGACCAGTGACCATTGACCAGTGACCAGTGACCAGTGACCAGCGAAAGTGACCAGTGACCAGTGACCAGTGACCAGTGACCAGTGACCAGCGAAAATGACCAGTGACCAGTGATCAGTGACCAGCGAAATTGACCAGTGACCAGTGACCAGAGACCAGTGACTAGCCAAATTGACCAGTGACCAGTGACCAGTGGCCAGCGGTAGTGACCAGTGACCAGTGACCAGTGATCAGTGACCACTGAACAGTGACCAGTGACCAGTGAATAGTGACCAGCGAAATTGACCAGTTTCCAGTGACCAGTGATAAGTGACCAGTGACCAGTGACCAGCGAAAGTGACCAGTGAACAGTGATCAGCGAAATTGACCAGTGACCAGTGACGAGTGACCAGTGACAAGTGACCAGTGACAAGTGACCAGTGACCAGTGACCACTGACCAGTGACCAGTGACCAGCGACCAGTGACCAGTGACCAGTGATCAGGGACCAGTGACCAGCGAAAGTGACCCGTGACCAGTGACCAGTGACCAGGGACCAGTGACCAGCGAAAGTGACCCGTGACCAGTGACCAGTGACCAGTGACTAGCCAAATTGAGCAGTGAGCAGTGACCAGTGACCAGTGACCAGCGAAATTGACCAGTGACCATTGACCAGTGACCAGCGAAAGTGACCAGTGAGGAGTGACATGTGACAAGTGACCAGTGACCAGCGACCAGTGACCAGTGACCAGTGACCAGTGAACAGTGACCAGTGACCAGTGACCAGTGACCAGCGAAAATGACCAGTGACCAGTGACCAGTGACCAGCGAAATTGACCAGTGACCAGTGACCAGTGAACAGTGACAAGTGACCAGTGACCAGTGACGAACGAAAGTGACCAGTGAACAGTGACCAGGGACCAGTGACCAGTGACGAGTGACCAGTGACCAGCGAAAGTGAACAGTGACCAGTGACCTGTGACCAGTGACCAGTGACCAGTGACCAGCGAAAGTGACCAGTGACCAGTGACCAGTGACCAGTGACCAGTGACCAGTGACCAGTGACAAGTGACCTGGGACCAGTGACCAGTGACCGGTGACCAGCGAAATTGACCAGTGACCAGTGACCAGTGACCAGCGACCAGTGACCAGTGACCAGTGACCAGTGACCAGTGACCAGTGACCAGTGACCAGCGAAAGTGACCAGTGACCAGTGACCAGTGACCAGCGAAATTGACCAGTGACCAGTGACCAGAAACCAGTGACTAGCCAAATTGACCAGTGACCAGTGACCAGTGGCCAGCGGTAGTGACCAGTGACCAGTGACCAGTGATCAGTGACCAGTGAACAGTGACCAGTGACCAGTGACCAGTGACCAGCGAAAATGACCAGTGACCAGTGACCAGTGACCAGCGAAATTGACAAGTGACCAGTGACCAGTGAACAGTGACAAGTGACCAGTGACCAGTGACCAACGAAAGTGACCAGTGAACAGTGACCAGGGACCAGTGACCAGTGACGAGTGACCATTGACCAGCGAAAGTGAACAGTGTCAAGTGACCAGTGACCAGTGACCAGCGAAAGTGACCAGTGAACAGTGACCAGTGACCAGTGACCTGTGACCAGTGACCAGTGACCAGTGACCAGCGAAAGTGACCAGTGACGAGTGACCAGTGACAAGTGACCAGTGACCAGTGACCATTGACCAGTGACCAGTGACCAGTGACCAGTGACCAGCGAAATTGACCAGTGACCAGCGAAAGTGACCAGTGAGGAGTGACTTGTGACAAGTGACCAGTGACCTGCGACGAGTGACCAGTGACCAGTGACCAGTGACAAGTGACCAGTGACCAGCGACCAGTGACCAGTGACCAGTGACCAGTGACCAGTGACCAGCGAAATTGACCAGTGACCATTGACCAGTGACCAGCGAAAGTGACCAGTGAGGAGTGACTTGTGACAAGTGACCAGTGACCTGCGACGAGTGACCAGTGACCAGTGACCAGTGACCAGTGACCAGTGACCAGTGACCAGTGACCAGTGACAAGTGACCAGTGACCAGTGACCAGTGACCAGTGACCAGTGACCAGTGACAAGTGACCAGTGACAAGCGACCAGTGACCAGTGACCAGCAAAATTGACCAGCAAAATTGACCAGTGACCAGTGACCAGTGACCAATGACCAGTGACCAGTGACCAGTGACCAGTGACCAGTGACCAGTGACCAGTGACCCGTGACCAGTGACCATTGACCAGTGACAACTGACCAGTGACCAGAGACCAGCGAAAGTGACCAGGGACAAGTGACCAGTGACCAGTGACCAGTGACCAGTGACCAGTGACCAGTGACAAGTGACCAGTGACCAGCGACCAGTGACCAGTGACCAGTGACCAGTGACCATTGACCAGTGACCAGCGAAAGTGACCAGTGACCAGCGAAATTGACCAGTGACCATTGACCAGTGACCATTGACCAGTGACCAGTGACCAGCAAAAATGACCAGTGACCAGTGACCAGTGACCAGTGACCAGTGACCAGTGACCAGCGAAAGTGACAAGTGACCAGTGACCAGCGAAAGTGACAAGTGACCAGTGACCATTGACAAGTGACCAGTGACCAGTGACCAGCGAAAGTGACCAGTGAGCAGTGAGCAGTGACCAGCGATATTGACCAGTTTCCAGTGACCAGTGACAAGTGACCAGTGACCAGTGACCAGCGAAAGAGACAAGTGAACAGTGACCAGCGAAATTGACCAGTGACCATTGACCAGTGACCTGCGAAAGTGACAACTGACCAGTGACCACTGACCAGTGACCAGTGACCAGCGACCAGTGACCAGTGACCAGTGACCAGTGACCAGTGACCAGTGACCAGTGACCAGTGACCAGTGACCAGTGACCAGCGAAAGAGACAAGTGAACAGTGACCAGCGAAATTGACCAGTGACCAGCGAAAATGACCAGTGACCAGTGACCAGTGACCAGCGAAATTGACCAGTGACCAGTGACCAGTGAACAGTGACAAGTGACCAGTGACCAGTGACGAACGAAAGTGACCAGTGAACAGTGACCAGGGACCAGTGACCAGTGACGAGTGACCAGTGACCAGCGAAAGTGAACAGTGACCAGTGACCTGTGACCAGTGACCAGTGACCAGTGACCAGCGAAAGTGACCAGTGACCAGTGACCAGTGACCAGTGACCAGTGACAAGTGACCTGGGACCAGTGACCAGTGACCGGTGACCAGCGAAATTGACCAGTGACCAGTGACCAGTGACCAGCGACCAGTGACCAGTGACCAGTGACCAGTGACCAGTGACCAGTGACCAGCGAAAGTGACCAGTGACCAGTGACCAGTGACCAGCGAAATTGACCAGTGACCAGTGACCAGAGACCAGTGACTAGCCAAATTGACCAGTGACCAGTGACCAGTGGCCAGCGGTAGTGACCAGTGACCAGTGACCAGTGATCAGTGACCAGTGAACAGTGACCAGTGACCAGTGACCAGTGACCAGTGACCAGTGACCAGTGACCAGTGACCAGTGACCAGAAACCAGTGACCAGTGACCAGTGACCAGTGACCAGTGACAAGTGACCAGTGACCAGCGACCAGTGACCAGTGACCAGCAAAATTGACCAGCAAAATTGACCAGTGACCAGTGACCAGTGACCAATGACCAGTGACCAGTGACCAGTGACCAGTGGCCAGCGGTAGTGACCAGTGACCAGTGACCAGTGATCAGTGACCAGTGAACAGTGACCAGTGACCAGTGACCAGTGACCAGTGACCAGCGAAAATGACCAGTGACCAGTGACCAGTGACCAGCGAAATTGACCAGTGACCAGTGACCAGTGAACAGTGACAAGTGACCAGTGACCAGTGACCAACGAAAGTGACCAGTCAACAGTGATCAGGGACCAGAGACCAGTGACGAGTGACCAGTGACCAGCGAAAGTGAACAGTGACCAGTGACCAGTGACCAGTGACCAGAGACCAGTGACCAGCGAAATTGACCAGTGACCATTGACCAGTGACCAGCGAAAGTGACCAGTGAGGAGTGACCTGTGACAAGTGACCAGTGACCAGCGACCAGTGACCAGTGACCAGCGAAAATGACCAGTGACCAGTGACCAGTGACCAGCGAAATTGACCAGTGACCAGTGACCAGTGAAAAGTGACAAGTGACCAGTGACCAGTGACCAACGAAAGTGACCAGTGAACAGTGACCAGGGACCAATGACCAGTGACGAGTGACCAGTGACCAGCGAAAGTGAACAGTGACCAGTGACCAGTGACCAGTGACCAGTGACCAGTGACCAGTGACCAGTGACCAGCGAAATTGACAAGTGACCACTGACCAGTGAACAGTGACCAGGGACCAGTGACCAGTGACGAGTGACCATTGACCAGCGAAAGTGAACAGTGACCAGTGACCAGTGACCAGTGACCAGTGACCAGTGACCAGCGAAAGTGACAAGTGACCAGTGACCATTGACCAGTGACCAGTGACCAGTGACCAGCGAAAGTGACCAGTGACCAGTGACCAGTGACCAGTGACCAGTGACCAGCGAAAATGACCAGTGACCAGTGATCAGTGACCAGCGAAATTGACCAGTGACCAGTGACCAGAGACCAGTGACTAGCCAAATTGACCAGTGACCAGTGACCAGTGGCCAGCGGTAGTGACCAGTGACCAGTGACCAGTGATCAGTGACCAGTGAACAGTGACCAGTGACCAGTGAATAGTGACCAGCGAAATTGACCAGTTTCCAGTGACCAGTGATAAGTGACCAGTGACCAGTGACCAGCGAAAGTGACCAGTGAACAGTGATCAGCGAAATTGACCAGTGACCAGTGACGAGTGACCAGTGACAAGTGACCAGTGACAAGTGACCAGTGACCAGTGACCACTGACCAGTGACCAGTGACCAGCGACCAGTGACCAGTGACCAGTGACCAGGGACCAGTGACCAGCGAAAGTGACCCGTGACCAGTGACCAGTGACCAGGGACCAGTGACCAGCGAAAGTGACCCGTGACCAGTGACCAGTGACCAGTGACTAGCCAAATTGAGCAGTGAGCAGTGACCAGTGACCAGTGACCAGCGAAATTGACCAGTGACCATTGACCAGTGACCAGCGAAAGTGACCAGTGAGGAGTGACATGTGACAAGTGACCAGTGACCAGCGACCAGTGACCAGTGACCAGTGACCAGTGAACAGTGACCAGTGACCAGTGACCAGTGACCAGCGAAAATGACCAGTGACCAGTGACCAGTGACCAGCGAAATTGACCAGTGACCAGTGACCAGTGAACAGTGACAAGTGACCAGTGACCAGTGACGAACGAAAGTGACCAGTGAACAGTGACCAGGGACCAGTGACCAGTGACGAGTGACCAGTGACCAGCGAAAGTGAACAGTGACCAGTGACCTGTGACCAGTGACCAGTGACCAGTGACCAGCGAAAGTGACCAGTGACCAGTGACCAGTGACCAGTGACCAGTGACCAGTGACCAGTGACAAGTGACCTGGGACCAGTGACCAGTGACCGGTGACCAGCGAAATTGACCAGTGACCAGTGACCAGTGACCAGCGACCAGTGACCAGTGACCAGTGACCAGTGACCAGTGACCAGTGACCAGCGAAAGTGACCAGTGACCAGTGACCAGTGACCAGCGAAATTGACCAGTGACCAGTGACCAGAGACCAGTGACTAGCCAAATTGACCAGTGACCAGTGACCAGTGGCCAGCGGTAGTGACCAGTGACCAGTGACCAGTGATCAGTGACCAGTGAACAGTGACCAGTGACCAGTGACCAGTGACCAGCGAAAATGACCAGTGACCAGTGACCAGTGACCAGCGAAATTGACAAGTGACCAGTGACCAGTGAACAGTGACAAGTGACCAGTGACCAGTGACCAACGAAAGTGACCAGTGAACAGTGACCAGTGACCCGTGACCAGTGACCATTGACCAGTGACAACTGACCAGTGACCAGAGACCAGCGAAAGTGACCAGGGACAAGTGACCAGTGACCAGTGACCAGTGACCAGTGACCAGTGACCAGTGACAAGTGACCAGTGACCAGCGACCAGTGACCAGTGACCAGTGTCCAGTGACCAGTGACCACTGACCAGCGAAAGTGACCAGTGACCAGGGACCAGTGACCAGTGACCAGTGACCATTGACCAGTGACCAGCGAAAGTGACCAGTGACCAGCGAAATTGACCAGTGACCATTGACCAGTGACCATTGACCAGTGACCAGTGACCAGCAAAAATGACCAGTGACCAGTGACCAGTGACCAGTGACCAGCAAAAATGACCAGTGACCAGTGACCAGTGACCAGTGACCAGTGACCAGTGACCAGCGAAAGTGACCAGTGAGCAGTGAGCAGTGACCAGCGATATTGACCAGTTTCCAGTGACCAGTGACAAGTGACCAGTGACCAGTGACCAGCGAAAGAGACAAGTGAACAGTGACCAGCGAAATTGACCAGTGACCATTGACCAGTGACCAGCGAAAGTGACAAGTGACCAGTGACCACTGACCAGTGACCAGTGACCAGCGACCAGTGACCAGTGACCAGTGACCAGTGACCAGTGACCAGTAACCAGTGACCAGTGACCAGTGACCAGTGACCAGTGACCAGCGACCAGTGACCAGTGACCATTGACCAGTGACCAGTGACCAGCAAAAATGACCAGTGACCAGTGACCAGTGACCAGCGAAAGTGACAAGTGACCAGTGACCATTGACCAGTGACCAGTGACCAGTGACCAGTGACCAGCGAAAGTGACCAGTGACCAGCGAAATTGACCAGTTTCCAGTGACCAGTGACAAGTGACCAGTGACCAGTGACCAGCGAAAGAGACAAGTGAACAGTGACCAGCGAAATTGACCAGTGACCAGCGAAAGTGACAAGTGACCAGTGACCACTGACCAGTGACCACTGACCAGTGACCAGTGACCAGCGACCAGTGACCAGTGACCAGTGACCAGGGACCAGTGACCAGCGAAAGTGACCAGTGACCAGTGACCAGTGACCAGTGACTAGCCAAATTGAGCAGTGAGCAGTGACCAGTGACCAGTGACCAGTGACCAGTGACCAGTGACCAGTGACCAGCGAAATTGACCAGTGACCATTGGCCAGTGACCAGCGAAAGTGACCAGTGAGGAGTGACCAGTGACCAGTGACCAGCGAAATTGACCAGTGACCATTGACCAGTGACCAGCGAAAGTGACCAGTGAGGAGTGACATGTGACAAGTGACCAGTGACCAGCGACCAGTGACCAGTGACCAGTGACCAGTGACCAGTGACCAGTGACCAGTGACCCGTGACCAGCGAAAGTGACCAGTGACGAGTGACCAGTGACAAGTGACCAGTGACCAGTGACCAGTGACCAGTGACCAGTGACCAGTGACCAGTGACAAGTGACCAGTGACCAGCGACCAGTGACCAGTGACCAGTGACCAGTGACCAGTGACCAGTGACCAGTGACAAGTGACCAGTGACCAGCGACCATTGACCAGTGGCCAGTGACCAGTGACCAGTGACCAGTAACCAGTGACCAGTGACCAGTGACCAGTGACCAGTGACAAGTGACCAGTGACCAGCGACCAGTGACCAGTGACCAGCAAAATTGACCAGCAAAATTGACCAGTGACCAGTGACCAGTGACCAATGACCAGTGACCAGTGACCAGTGACCAGTGACCAGTGACCAGTGACAAGTGACCAGTGACCAGCGACCATTGACCAGTGGCCAGTGAACAGTGACCAGTGACCAGTGACCAGTGACCAGCGAAAATGACCAGTGACCAGTGACCAGTGACCAGCGAAATTGAAAAGTGACCAGTGACCAGTGAACAGTGACAAGTGACCAGTGACCAGTGACCAACGAAAGTGACCAGTGAACAGTGACCAGGGACCAGTGACCAGTGACGAGTGACCATTGACCAGCGAAAGTGAACAGTGACCAGTGACCAGTGACCAGTGACCAGCGAAAGTGACCAGTGAACAGTGACCAGTGACCAGTGACCTGTGACCAGTGACCAGTGACCAGTGACCAGCGAAAGTGACCAGTGACGAGTGACCAGTGACAAGTGACCAGTGACCATTGACCAGTGACTAGTGACTAGTGACCAGTGACCAACGACCAGTGACCAGTGACCAGTGACCAGCGAAAGTGACAAGTGACCAGTGACCAGTGACCAGTGACCAGTGACCAGTGACCAGCGAAAGTGACTAGTGACCAGTGACCAGTGACCAGTGACCAGTGACCAGTGACCAGTGACCCGTGACCAGCGAAAGTGACCAGTGACGAGTGACCAGTGACAAGTGACCAGTGACCAGTGACCAGTGACCAGTGACCAGTGACCAGTGACAAGTGACCAGTGACCAGCGACCAGTGACCAGTGACCAGTGACCAGTGACCAGTGACCAGTGACCAGTGACCAGTGACCAGTGACCAGTGACAAGTGACCAGTGACCAGCGACCAGTGACCAGTGGCCAGTGACCAGTGACCAGTGACCAGTGACCAGTGACCAGTGACCAGTAACCAGTGACCAGTGACCAGTGACCAGTGACCAGTGACAAGTGACCAGTGACCAGCGACCAGTGACCAGTGACCAGCAAAATTGGCCAGCAAAATTGACCAGTGACCAGTGACCAGTGACCAATGACCAGTGACCAGTGACCAGTGACCAGTGACCAGTGAACAGTGACCATTGACCAGTGACAACTGACCAGTGACCAGAGACCAGCGAAAGTGACCAGGGACAAGTGACCAGTGACCAGTGACCAGTGACCAGTGACCAGTGACCAGTGACAAGTGACCAGTGACCAGCGACCAGTGACCAGTGACCAGTGTCCAGTGACCAGTGACCACTGACCAGCGGAAGTGACCAGTGACCAGGGACCAGTGACCAGTGGCCAGTGACCATTGACCAGTGACCAGCGAAAGTGACCAGTGACCAGCGAAATTGACCAGTGACCATTGACCAGTGACCATTGACCAGTGACCATTGACCAGTGACCAGTGACCAGCAAAAATGACCAGTGACCAGTGACCAGTGACCAGTGACCAGTGACCAGTGACCAGCGAAAGTGACAAGTGACCAGTGACCAGCGAAAGTGACAAGTGACCAGTGACCATTGACAAGTGACCAGTGACCAGTGAACAGCGAAAGTGACCAGTGACCAGTGAGCAGTGACCAGCGATATTGACCAGTTTCCAGTGACCAGTGACAAGTGACCAGTGACCAGTGACCAGCGAAAGAGACAAGTGAACAGTGACCAGCGAAATTGACCAGTGACCATTGACCAGTGACCAGCGAAAGTGACAAGTGACCAGTGACCACTGACCAGTGACCAGTGACCAGCGACCAGTGACCAGTGACCAGTGACCAGGGACCAGTGACCAGCGAACGTGACCAGTGACCAGTGACCAGTGACCAGTGACCAGCGAAATTGTCCAGTGACCATTGACCAGTGACCAGTGACCAGTGACCAGTGACCAGTGACCAGTGACCAGTGACCAGTGACCAGCGACCAGTGACCAGTGACCATTGACCAGTGACCAGTGACCAGCAAAAATGACCTGTGACCAGTGACCAGTGACCAGTGACCAGCGAAAGTGACAAGTGACCAGTGACCATTGACCAGTGACCAGTGACCACTGACCAGCGAAAGTGACCAGTGACCAGCGAAATTGACCAGTTTCCAGTGACCAGTGACAAGTGACCAGTGACCAGTGACCAGCGAAAGAGACAAGTGAACAGTGACCAGCGAAATTGACCAGTGACCAGCGAAAGTGACAAGTGACCAGTGACCACTGACCAGTGACCACTGACCAGTGACCAGCGACCAGTGACCAGTGACCAGTGACCAGGGACCAGTGACCAGCGAAAGTGACCAGTGACCAGTGACCAGTGACCAGTGACCAGTGACCAGTGACCAGTGACAAGTGACCAGTGACCAGCGACCAGTGACCAGTGACCAGTGACCAGTGACCAGTGACCAGTGACCAGTGACCAGTGACCAGCGAAAGTGACCAGTGAACAGTGACCAGTGACCAGTGACCTGTGACCAGTGACCAGTGACCAGTGACCAGCGAAAGTGACCAGTGACGAGTGACCAGTGACAAGTGACCAGTGACCAGTGACCATTGACCAGTGACTAGTGACCAGTGACCAACGACCAGTGACCAGTGACCAGTGACCAGCGAAAGTGACAAGTGACCAGTGACCAGTGACCAGCGAAAGTGACCAGTGACGAGTGACCAGTGACAAGTGACCAGTGACCAGTGACCAGTGACCAGTGACCAGTGACCAGTGACAAGTGCCCAGTGACCAGCGACCAGTGACCAGTGACCAGTGACCAGTGACCAGTGACCAGTGACCAGTGACCAGTGACAAGTGACAAGTGACCAGTGACCAGCGACCAGTGACCAGTGACCAGTGACCAGTGACCAGTGACCAGCGAAAGTGACCAGTGACCAGGGACCAGTGACCAGTGACCAGCGAAATTGACCAGTGACCAGTGACCAGTGACCAGTGACAAGTGACCAGTGACCAGTGACCAGCGAAAGTGACCAGTGAACAGTGACCAGTGACCAGTGACCAGCAAAATTGACCAGTGACCAGTGACCAGTGACCAATGACCAGTGACCAGTGACCAGTGACCAGTGACCAGTGACCAGCGAAAGTGACCAGTGAACAGTGACCAGTGACCAGTGACCTGTGACCAGTGACCAGTGACCAGTGACCAGCGAAAGTGACCAGTGACGAGTGACCAGTGACAATTGACCAGTGACCAGTGACCAGTGGCCAGCGGTAGTGACCAGTGACCAGTGACCAGTGATCAGTGACCAGTGAACAGTGACCAGTGACCAGTGACCAGTGACCAGTGACCAGTGACCAGTGACCAGTGACCAGTGACCAGAAACCAGTGACCAGTGACCAGTGACCAGTGACCAGTGACAAGTGACCAGTGACCAGCGACCAGTGACCAGTGACCAGCAAAATTGACCAGCAAAATTGACCAGTGACCAGTGACCAGTGACCAATGACCAGTGACCAGTGACCAGTGACCAGTGGCCAGCGGTAGTGACCAGTGACCAGTGACCAGTGATCAGTGACCAGTGAACAGTGACCAGTGACCAGTGACCAGTGACCAGTGACCAGCGAAAATGACCAGTGACCAGTGACCAGTGACCAGCGAAATTGACCAGTGACCAGTGACCAGTGAACAGTGACAAGTGACCAGTGACCAGTGACCAACGAAAGTGACCAGTCAACAGTGATCAGGGACCAGAGACCAGTGACGAGTGACCAGTGACCAGCGAAAGTGAACAGTGACCAGTGACCAGTGACCAGTGACCAGAGACCAGTGACCAGCGAAATTGACCAGTGACCATTGACCAGTGACCAGCGAAAGTGACCAGTGAGGAGTGACCTGTGACAAGTGACCAGTGACCAGCGACCAGTGACCAGTGACCAGCGAAAATGACCAGTGACCAGTGACCAGTGACCAGCGAAATTGACCAGTGACCAGTGACCAGTGAAAAGTGACAAGTGACCAGTGACCAGTGACCAACGAAAGTGACCAGTGAACAGTGACCAGGGACCAATGACCAGTGACGAGTGACCAGTGACCAGCGAAAGTGAACAGTGACCAGTGACCAGTGACCAGTGACCAGTGACCAGTGACCAGTGACCAGTGACCAGCGAAATTGACAAGTGACCACTGACCAGTGAACAGTGACCAGGGACCAGTGACCAGTGACGAGTGACCATTGACCAGCGAAAGTGAACAGTGACCAGTGACCAGTGACCAGTGACCAGTGACCAGTGACCAGCGAAAGTGACAAGTGACCAGTGACCATTGACCAGTGACCAGTGACCAGTGACCAGCGAAAGTGACCAGTGACCAGTGACCAGTGACCAGTGACCAGTGACCAGCGAAAATGACCAGTGACCAGTGATCAGTGACCAGCGAAATTGACCAGTGACCAGTGACCAGAGACCAGTGACTAGCCAAATTGACCAGTGACCAGTGACCAGTGGCCAGCGGTAGTGACCAGTGACCAGTGACCAGTGATCAGTGACCAGTGAACAGTGACCAGTGACCAGTGAATAGTGACCAGCGAAATTGACCAGTTTCCAGTGACCAGTGATAAGTGACCAGTGACCAGTGACCAGCGAAAGTGACCAGTGAACAGTGATCAGCGAAATTGACCAGTGACCAGTGACGAGTGACCAGTGACAAGTGACCAGTGACAAGTGACCAGTGACCAGTGACCACTGACCAGTGACCAGTGACCAGCGACCAGTGACCAGTGACCAGTGACCAGGGACCAGTGACCAGCGAAAGTGACCCGTGACCAGTGACCAGTGACCAGGGACCAGTGACCAGCGAAAGTGACCCGTGACCAGTGACCAGTGACCAGTGACTAGCCAAATTGAGCAGTGAGCAGTGACCAGTGACCAGTGACCAGCGAAATTGACCAGTGACCATTGACCAGTGACCAGCGAAAGTGACCAGTGAGGAGTGACATGTGACAAGTGACCAGTGACCAGCGACCAGTGACCAGTGACCAGTGACCAGTGAACAGTGACCAGTGACCAGTGACCAGTGACCAGCGAAAATGACCAGTGACCAGTGACCAGTGACCAGCGAAATTGACCAGTGACCAGTGACCAGTGAACAGTGACAAGTGACCAGTGACCAGTGACGAACGAAAGTGACCAGTGAACAGTGACCAGGGACCAGTGACCAGTGACGAGTGACCAGTGACCAGCGAAAGTGAACAGTGACCAGTGACCTGTGACCAGTGACCAGTGACCAGTGACCAGCGAAAGTGACCAGTGACCAGTGACCAGTGACCAGTGACCAGTGACCAGTGACCAGTGACAAGTGACCTGGGACCAGTGACCAGTGACCGGTGACCAGCGAAATTGACCAGTGACCAGTGACCAGTGACCAGCGACCAGTGACCAGTGACCAGTGACCAGTGACCAGTGACCAGTGACCAGCGAAAGTGACCAGTGACCAGTGACCAGTGACCAGCGAAATTGACCAGTGACCAGTGACCAGAGACCAGTGACTAGCCAAATTGACCAGTGACCAGTGACCAGTGGCCAGCGGTAGTGACCAGTGACCAGTGACCAGTGATCAGTGACCAGTGAACAGTGACCAGTGACCAGTGACCAGTGACCAGCGAAAATGACCAGTGACCAGTGACCAGTGACCAGCGAAATTGACAAGTGACCAGTGACCAGTGAACAGTGACAAGTGACCAGTGACCAGTGACCAACGAAAGTGACCAGTGAACAGTGACCAGTGACCCGTGACCAGTGACCATTGACCAGTGACAACTGACCAGTGACCAGAGACCAGCGAAAGTGACCAGGGACAAGTGACCAGTGACCAGTGACCAGTGACCAGTGACCAGTGACCAGTGACAAGTGACCAGTGACCAGCGACCAGTGACCAGTGACCAGTGTCCAGTGACCAGTGACCACTGACCAGCGAAAGTGACCAGTGACCAGGGACCAGTGACCAGTGACCAGTGACCATTGACCAGTGACCAGCGAAAGTGACCAGTGACCAGCGAAATTGACCAGTGACCATTGACCAGTGACCATTGACCAGTGACCAGTGACCAGCAAAAATGACCAGTGACCAGTGACCAGTGACCAGTGACCAGCAAAAATGACCAGTGACCAGTGACCAGTGACCAGTGACCAGTGACCAGTGACCAGCGAAAGTGACCAGTGAGCAGTGAGCAGTGACCAGCGATATTGACCAGTTTCCAGTGACCAGTGACAAGTGACCAGTGACCAGTGACCAGCGAAAGAGACAAGTGAACAGTGACCAGCGAAATTGACCAGTGACCATTGACCAGTGACC